>JALIGW010000003.1:198921138-198943638 GCA_023053685.1 Diadophis punctatus similis | reverse complement strand
AGCTCAGTACTTCCCAAAGCAGGGTAAGTAAATTGGATAAAAGTATAAAAGAGCTGAAGAAGCTTCTTGGACAAGAAGCGAAACGTCTTCAAAGAAAAACCAGAAAGTCCAGTTTCCTCTTGAAAAAAAGCACCTTTGGATAAACGTAGTTTTTCTTTGGGTAACAACAACACACATTATCCATCACAACAAAGACATTTCAATTGACTTAAAAATTCCACGTGCACTAAAACATATTCAAACATTTTTTGCAAAGTGTTCCCATTAGGATGAAAATCGACGAAATCGACAATTGTATTTGTTGAAATGACACAAAGATCATTCAGGGACATTGTTTACATAATACAGGTAGTCCTCAAATTATGACTATTTGTTTAGGGACGGTGCAAAGTTTGAAGAAAAAGACTTAAGGCTGGCCCTTGACGTTTGGTAAGATTTTCTATGAAGAGGTTTTGGGTCACTCATTCTCTCACTCACTCACTCCATTCATTAATTCATTCATTAATTCATTAATTCATTAATTCATTCATTCATTCATTCATTCATTCATTCATTCATTCATTCATCAATTTATATGGCCACCCATCTCACAGAAACGACTCTGGCAGTGAAGCACCAAATTTACGAAACCCGTTGTCGATGCAGTTGAATGCTTGCAAGTATTTTTGTTGCTGTTGTTTGTAGATGTGGTTGTTATTCTTGTTGTGAAATGATTCGACCGGACCTGAAAATTTTACTGTTTGCAAATGAACCCCCGTCGCCTCGTACAGTGTAAGCTGAGGGTGATTAAAATAGACAATTGACTTTTAGATTTATTTTGTACTCGGAGAGATAACGTAATAGCTCCCGATAGATCTTTAGATGAAATATATAGAAGTTGATGTATTGAGGAGACTGGGAGTGATGGCCTGCCATTTACCCTGAGGTAGCTGAGTCAAGCATAGAAAGGAATTGTCACCAAACCACATTTGGAAGTTTTAAAAAAGCAAAAAAGAAAGAAAGAAAGAAAGAAAAAGACAGCATGTCCCATCTACTAAGATGACCTTGAACTCTGTTCTGCAAATCCTGAATAATCTGTCAATACTCTTCCGTTCCTACGGCTTCTCTGCACTCTAAAATCCAGCTTCTGAAAAATTGCTTTTGAAGTTCAAAACTTCTTTTGGAGAGAAGGAAATAAAAGGACAATGGAAACATTTAAAAAATGCATCAGAAAGACAAGGAACGTTTATATCCTCAAGCACACAACACAAGCCTGGCTTTGAACCAAGCCTTGACTTTTTCTGTCTTGAAGCCCCCAATTTTTTTAAGGATTATTGGTGGAATTGATAATAGGCGGTTGCATCTCAGCATGTAAAACCCGCTCACCTGTTCCTTAGAAATCCCAGATTCAGTGCAAAACATTCAGTCCAACCTATTTCGAAAAGTAAAAGCTATTATCTTATGCTTCCGACTTCTAATATATACGTGTCACCTTTAATTCACCACACAGGGAACGGGTGACTAATGTTTGCTTTCGTTGGTCATTTGTACTGAGCTCGGTGAGACATTTCCAGCCTGGCAAGAAGCGTGGAAATGAAACAAACAAGAGGTAAACTTGGAAGCAATTTCCAGAAGGTAAATATATTAGTTAGTTGCAAGAAAACAGCTGTAGCAAAGACTCTTTTGGCTCCTTCAGCACCAAGAAATTCATTCTGATGGAAGTTCTTGTGGATCGGAGCTCACCTCATCAAATGCATGGAGTGAAACCATGAGAAAGGAGGCATTAGAGTAGAATAAAACAGAGGAGAGCACAGAATACAGAATAACAGAGTTGAAGCAGTGGTCCTACCAGTGCGGTCCACTCTATAGCACCGGTAGCGGCCCTCTGGTGACGTCACAGTACTGGTGCGATTGGTTGCCGGTGCCTGGGCAGCCGCCATTTTTTTAAAAAAATTCTAATTTTTTTTAAAAAAATTTGTTCTGCGCATGCCCAGAAGTCGAGCTTCTGGCACTGCGCATGCGCTGCCTTCCTACCCCACAGTGAGTCCAAGCAGGGGAGGATGGCTGAGGGAGCGCATGAGACGCTGAAAGAACGGGCGGCAGGGGCTATCTCCATTCCCCTCCCTTCAGCAGTCCGAGAAGCCACGAACGCCCGGTGATGATCCCAGGCATTTTTGCACATTTGAGGCTTCTCGAGCTGCTGAGGGGAGGGGGAACGGGTGGCAGGAGCCTAGGATCATCGAATGGGGAGAAGCATTCAGGCCGGATGGAGCCTCCTAGAAGAACTGCTGCCGCAGTCTTGCTGCTCCCGCTGCGGGGGGCTGCGTTGCGGATGGGCAATGTCCCCCTGCTTCTCTGGCCGCTGCCAAGCTCCCGAGGCCCATGCCCACCTGGTCACATGGCTGGCAAGCCACACCCACAAAATAAGCCACGCCCACAGAGTGGTAGTAAAAAAATTAGGAACCCGCCTCTGAGTTGAAGGGACCGCAGAGATAACAGATAACAGATAACCAGAGTTGGAAGGGACCTTGCAGGTCATCTAGTCCAACCCCCTGCCCAAGCAGGAGACCCTACATCTGCCTCTTCTAGTCCAACCCCCTGTTCAAGAAGAAGACCCTATACCATTCTGGACAAATGGCTGTCCAATTTCTTCTTCAAAACCTCCAGTAATGGATCACCCATAACTTCTGGAGGCAAATCATTCCACTGTTAGTTTTCACTTTCAGGAAATTTTTCCTTAGTTCTAGGTTGGATCTCTCCTTTATAAGTTTCTATCTGTTACTTCTTCAACACCTCAGGAGCTTTGAAGAATAGGTTGACCCCTTCTTCTCTGTAACAGTCTCTCAAATATTTGGAAATTCAACCATTGCCCTACAAAGTTGAGTAAGCTATGGCAGATGGCCTACTTCAACCAAGATGCTAAGACAGCATCCATTATTGGACAAATGGAACATCTATCATAATTCACTTGACTGCCAAAGACAATGGATGAGTTCCTACATTTTGAGCAATATGGAAGCACCATAACTGTTATGAGGCCCTGCACTCAGTCACTCTTGCCCTGATCCTCTCCTGCTTGGACTATTGCAATGTACTCTGCATGGGGCTACCCTTGAAGAGCATTCAGAAGCTACAAGAGGTCCAGAATGCATTGGCACACAGTTCTGGAGGTCCATCAAGATAAGGTGGCTGATCTAACACCACTGTTATACAAGCTGCACTGGCTGCCAATCTGCTTTCAGGTGCAATCCAAGTTGTTGGTTGTTACCTTTAAAGCCCTTTGTGGCATGGGACCAGGATATGTGAGGAGCCATATTTCCCCAATGGGATTGGCCCGTCCTACTTGTGCTGACAGAAGGGGCCTACTATGGATCCCATCAGCCAAGTAATTTCAGCTGGTAGGATCCAGGAGAAGAATCTTTTTTGCCATGGCTCCTTTGGAACACCTTGCCACAAGAGGTGAGATCTGGCCTCTCTCTTTTAGCTTTCAAGAAAACCCTTAAGACCAGACTATGCCGACTGGCATGGGGTCCTGAAGGAGAGGTTGCTGGCTAGAGGTGATTGGTTCACTAACAGAGAAGGTACCCAACCTCTCCCCTCCAAACCCTGTTTGAAGTTTGTTTTAATTTTTGTAATTTTGGCAGCTGCTGCACACTGCTAGCTCATATTTAAATGATTGTCCACTAGGACTCCAAGATCCCTCTTGCAGTTATTATCTTGTTTTATCTTGCAGTAAGCCTCTCAGAGTCATTGGAACCCGCAAGATGGGCAGCATATAAATTCGATAGATATTTAAGATAGATGAGAGGAGAGAGAGAGAGAGAGAGAATGATAGATAGATAGATAGATAGATAGATAGATAGATAGATAGATAGATAGATAGATAGATAGATAGATAGAGATGGATGGATGGATAGATAGATATGGATGGATGGATGGATAGATAGATAGATAGATAGATAGATAGATAGATAGATAGATAGATAGATAGATAGATAGATAGATAGATAGATATGGATGGATGGATGGATGGATGGATGGATGGATGGATGGATAGATAGATAGATATGGATGGATGGATGGATGGATGGATGGATAGATAGATAGATAGATAGATAGATAGATAGATAGATAGATAGATAGATATGGATGGATGGATGGATGGATGGATAGATAGATATGGATGGATGGATGGATGGATGGATGGATGGATGGATGGATGGATAGATAGATAGATAGATAGATAGATAGATAGATAGATAGATAGATAGATAGATAGATAGATAGATAGATAGATAGAGATGATGGGTGATGGAGGGATGGAGGGATAGATAGATAGATAGATAGATAGATAGATAGATAGATAGATAGATAGATAGATAGATAGATAGATAGATAGATAGATAGATAGCTGCCAACCTGCCTTCCATTGAGGACCTGTATACTGCACGAGTCAAAAAGAGGGCGGTGAAAATATTTATTGACCCCTCACATCCTGGACATAAATTGTTTCAACACCTACCTCAAAATGACGCTATAGAGCACTGCACACCAAATCAACTAGACAAAAGAACAGTTTTTTCTGAACGCCATCACTCTGCTAAACAAATAATTCCCTCACCACTGTCAAACTATTCACTAGGCTGCATTACTATTACTATTAGTTTTTTCTCATCGTTCCTATCACCCATCTCCTCCCACTTATGACTGTATGACTGTAACTTGTTGCTTGTATCCTTACGATTTATATTATTATTGATTGCTTCCTGATTGCTTACTTGAACCCTATGACAACCATTCTTGACAAATGTATTTTTTCTTTTTATGTACACTGAGAGCATATGCACCAAAGACAAATTCCCTGTGTGTCCAATCCCACTTGGCCAATAAAGAATTCTATTCTATTCTATTCTATTCTATTCTATTCTATTCTATTCTATTCTATTCTATTCTATTCTATTCTATTCTATTCTATTCTATTGATAGATAGATAGATAGATAGATAGATAGATAGATAGATAGATAGATAGATAGATAGATAGATAGATAGATAGATCTAAATCACAGCTATATTATTATTTTTCTTAATGTGGGTTTAGAGCTTTGTGGGTTGCAGAACCCAGCAACTGTACAAAAAGAAACTTTGGCTGCTTATCCACGGGAAAACAGGCCTTAATTCCCAAATAAATTCCAGAGCCATTATTTTGCACTGAAGCAATTCCTTTGTGATTGTAAAGAAAAGAAGAAAAGAAAGCTTATTTTTTTTCAAGGCTTTCCTAGTTTTGAGAGCTGATCCTAGAAACAACTAATGTTGTTGGCCTACAAGTTGAATCTTATGGCTTCGTGATTGTTTTTGTAGAAGATGACAATATATGGATACAATACAGGCAGTCCGCAACTTACAACCGTTCTTTTAGTTACTCTTCAAAGTTACAACGGCACGGAAAACAGTGATTTATGACCATTTTTCACACATACGACCTTTGCAGTTTCCCCATAATCGTGGGATCAAAATTGACTTAACAAATGTCTCACTTAACAACAAAAACTGTGGGCTCCATTGTGGTCATAAGTCGAGGACTAGATGCACAATGCAATGCAATGCAGTACAATAAATGATCATGAATACAACATTATTCAGAAGTAAGGTCTCCTATATCTTGAGCTTGACTCCAATTGACTATACAGATATATTCATACATACCGTATTTTTCTGAGTATAAGACGCACCCTTTTCCTCCCTAAAAGTGGCTGAAAATTTGGGTGCGTCTTATACTTCGAATGTAGCTTTTTTTTTCCAGCCCTAACTAGGTGCTAACAGATCTTCCCAGCTCTTACCTTGCAGGCTCTTTCATTGTTACTCTCTCCAAAGAATGTTTTTCCAGCCCTAAGTCTTTGCAGGGTTTTTTTTCATTGCTCTACTTGCTCCAAAGAAGTTTTTTTCTAGCCCTAACCAGGTGCTAACTATCTTCCCAGCTCTTACTGGCTTGCAGGCTCTTTCATTGTTATTCTCTCAGAAGAAGGTTTTTTTAAGTCCTAACCAGGAGATAAAATAATGTGCTGAAGCTGACCAGACTAAGGATGCTAGCCAGATGAATACCTGGTAGGCAGAGTGTTTTCCCCTATTTTCCTCCCCAAAAACTAAGGTGTGTCTTATACTCCGAAAAATACGGTATTATAGAAGTGCTTAAACATTACCTTATCATGAGTTATTTTTGACTTCCCAACTAGTCTGCAGCTCAGGAATCCTTCCTGGTCTCCCATCAAAGAAATATCTAGTCAAACTTTGCAGGTCTCTTTGAATTCCTCCTGGCAGAGATAATGCAGTATTCATGAATGAAGTGAATACATTCCACTAAGATCTAATTCATTTAATTATTCACTCATCCATTCAAAATATATTGGTGTTCCTATTCATCCTTTTAGAAGGGTGAAACATAAAACAGTTGAAAAGAAAGGTGGATTATCAACGGCTCAAACCTGGCCTGAGTTTGAGAGGGCAGAAAATGACATCTCTTGATGTTCTACTCTTGCGTTTTTGTACCCGGGAGATTCTCGAACAGGGGCGAAATAAAAACACAAGAGATATTCTCAAATCAGAGCGACGGGAGGAATTTCTTTAGCTTGCCTCTGAGCAAGAATCTTTCACTGAGATTAATTAAACTACAGGTAGTCCTTGACTCACTTAGTGACCACTCCAAGTTACAACAGCACTGAAAAAAGCAACATGACCAGTTTTCACACTTATGACTGGTCTTGGAAGCAAATTCTTTTGAAGGAGCCATTTCTTTTTTATGTAAGTCAATGGAGACAACCTAAAGAAGGTAGACATTTTTCGGTATCTGGGATCCCATCTCCATGGCAATGGCAACATCAATGGTGATTTCAGATTTCAGATTACTAGAGTTGGAAGGGACCTTGTAGGTCATCTAGTCCAACCCCCCCGCTCAAGCAGGAGTCCCTACACCATTTCAGACAAATGGCAGTCCAATCTCCCTTTGAAAGTCTCAAGTGTTGGAGCTCTCACAACCTCCATAGGCAAGCTGTTCCACTGGTTGATCGCTCTCACCGTCAGAAAGTTTATCCTTACTTCCAGGTTGAATCTCTCCTTGGTCAGTTTCCATCCATTATTCCTTGTCTGGCCTTCTGGTGCTTTGGAAAACAGCTTGATTCCACCCTCTCTCTGTGGCAGCCCCTCAAGTATTGGAACACTGCTATCATGTCTCCCCTGGTCCTTCACTTCGCTAGACTGGCCATGCCCAGTTCCTGCAACCGCTCTTCGTATGTTATAGTTTCCAGTCCCCTAATCATTCTGGTTGGTCTCCTCTGCACTTTCTCTAGAGTCTCAATGTCTTTTTTGTAGTGTGGTGGCCAAAACTGGATACAGTACTCTAGGTGTGGTCTAACTAAGGCTTTATAGAGTGGTATTAGTACCTCCCTAGTCCTAGATTGCATCCCTCTATTAATGCAATTTAGGATTGCATTGGCTTTTTTGGCTGCTGCTGCACACTGCTGGCTCATATTTAGCTGGTTATCCACTAAGACTCCAAGATCCCTCTCGCAGTCACTGCTATCGAGGTGCGAGCGAGGGTGAATGCAGCCTGGATGCGTTGGCGAGAACTCACCGGTGTGTTATGTGACAGACGAATGCCAATCTGTCTTAAATCTAAGATTTACAAGACAACCATCCGCCCTGTTGCACTGTATGGCACTGAATGCTGAGCAGCAACAACAGGGACCGAAATCTATCTCCATGCCATGGAAATGCGAATGCTCCGTTGGATATCGGGCATCTCCCTTCTTGACCACATCACATATGACACAATTCGACAACATTTTGGTGTGGCACCAATTACAGAGAAGATGAGAGAAGGCCAGCTCCGCTGGAATGGACATGTCCAGAGAGCAGCACCTTCCACCGTGGCAAAGACTGCCTACCAACTAGAAGTCAATGGCCGGCGACCTCATGGGTGCCCAAAACAGAGATGGCAAGACATCATCAACAAAGACATGCAAGCCGCAGGCCTACACCCTGGAGACGCAGTGACCATGCTCAAGGATCCGCAAAATGGACCCTGCACTTGCGGGAATATGCTAGGAAGAATAATAATAATTATTTTTTATGTAATGCGACTCTCTTGCGTGACTGTCTCATTTGCATATGTAACAACAGTACTTGGCACATTTGAACTGCAATCTGAGTAACAGAGCCATTACTTTTAGATCTCCACTGATATTCCAGTTGGTGTATTGGATGTGCTTCAACAATAGTTCCACGTTTTTGTATCTTTTGTATGTTTCTTTCATGTATGCAGTATAACCAACAGGTACTGAAGGGTGTACAACATTACAGAAAGAGAATATTTCTATAAATCAGTACATGATAGGCTAAATTACTGTTTAGGTTCATAATTAGCAGCCAGGAACCTATAAAATGCACCCAAAAATGTTCAGGAAGCTAAATCTTTTTTTGTCCAAATTAGGTCTAGAATTTCCATCACTGTCCAATTTTGTATCATGTGAAGAACATAAGCATTCACTCCACTTCTTAATCTGAATAGAATAGAATAGAATAGAATAGAATAGAATAGAATAGAATAGAATAGAATAGAATAGAATAGAATAGAATAGGGGAATGGGATGGGATGGGATGGGATGGGATAGGATAGGATAGGATAGGATAGGATAGGATAGGATAGGATAGGATAGGATAGGATAGGATAGGATAGGATACGATCAGTGTTGGAAGGGACCTCGGAGGTCTTCTAGTCCAACCCCCTGCTTAGGCAGGAAACCCTATAACATTTAAGACAAATAATTAATAAAAATGTGGGACAAGACCCAGGATTAATCCTTGTGTAGAATCCCCTACCCCAAATATATTCCAGTTTGGGGTGGAATGTTGGTGAGCCCACTTAGGGTACAATTTAAGAGCCGGATCCCAAAGGTGCTTTTTCCAAAGGCAACTGGTCTTTGTGTGTTTTTTTTCCCTTTGAAGTCATTTCGCTTCTCATCCAAGAAGCTTCTTCAGTTCTTAAGAGGCAGACGTCTCCTACTTAATTGTCATGCCTTTCTCCATGCTATCCTCCTCCTCTTCTTTGTAATTCTCACCATCGTCACCAGGTTTCATGATAAAGGAGGGGAAAAACCATGTTGACAGTTAAAACAGTTTGGATCACAAACAGTTTGATTAGCGTCTAATGAGAACTGCCACGAATTGATAAGCAGTTCATTATTATGCATGATGGAAAAGCCATACAGGAGAGGGCATCTTTGTACTTATTTTTTATTCTTCGTTCTTGTTTGCTTCTATCTCCAAACAAAAATAAAGCAAAACCAGCTAAGTAACATTTAGCTAGCATGTCAGCAAGCTCTATCCATTAGTTTTCCTCGCACGCTTAAGTCGCCCACCCTCCTTTACATTGCTACTTTAATTAGAGATCAGCAAACAACTTAGAGGAGGGGGGACCCCAGTGATAATTTGAAGGAAAGGAAACCAGGATTGGGTTCAGATTAGTGTAATTTGCTGGAGATGACAGCAATCTCTCTTGACCTGTCTAAGCCTTTGATAATTGGAACCAAGAGAGGCTTTCCATAAGTTGAAGAGCAAATAGCTTCAGCAAGATATTTATCGTTTCGCTCTCGGTTATGGTTGCAAGATGCCAGGCTGAGGGTTGTATGAAGGGGAACCTAGACATAAAAAAACCCCAGCAATTCTTTCCCTGGCTGGAATAAGGTATGCATGTTAAATCATGCCACCCCAGAAGATTTGTAGATTTACTACAAATCTAAGGCTGACTATCTGGTAGTGGAAAATTTCTCTATGGGTCATACATCTAGGAGCTATGATTTTTCTAGATGAAATTCTCTCCATCGCAAATCTTTTTCCTCATTGAAAGCGAGTTTGTAGCTTCTCCTCTAACAGGCTCATTTTCAAAATGCAGGGGTGGTTAGTTATTAATATTGTTGCTGCTACGATGATGATTGTGTTGGAGGAAATATCCATCTGGTTCAGTTCCAAGTGGGGAGAAAGACGCTGGAAACATGGAGGCTGATTGGAAATATGGTTTCTTGGTGAACAGGACCACATGGGTTTGAGATCCTAAGCAGCTGACCACATGGAGTGGAGAGTGAGGGTGATTTATACCCTCTCTTGGGCTTTGAACTTGAGCTTCCTGTTCCTGTGGCAAGGGCATGTATTCTATTGGTTGCTGTCAGACTCCCATGGGGCTATGCAGGGGTCATAGCTGATTTTGTAGGTTATCTGAGTCAAGCTTGGTTGAAGCTTGGGCTGATGCAATGAAGGGGCTTTGTTGTGCAGTTTCAATTGTGGCTGAATGGCTTTGTCCTGAGGGATAATCCTATCATCCTGGAGCCGAAGGTCTTTTGTTTTGTAGATAAACTGGCCCAGACCTTCTCAATGGGCACCAAATACCTGCTAGGGGCAGGGAGCTGAAGCTCTGTGTTTCTGTCTTTAGAAACATGTTTCTCCTTTAGGAAAAATATAATATTCTGCCTTTTTAATATTTCCTAAAATATTTCATTCTTCTAAGAGGGGTGGGTGCTAACTTTCTACAACTGTGATGTTAGAATTTTACTCAGCGTAGAATTCTATTGCGAGAGCCTATTTATATTTTAGGGTGGAACAGGCATGCTAGACAAGCTTAGGTGAACAGAACACCCAAAACTGTTTATCCATCCTGCTGCATTTATATCAAGGAACATTAGTTTGGAACATTTTGCTCAAGAGAAACATGAAAGCGTCATTCCAAGTGCTTCATCCAGTGGTGGGCATCACCTAATGTAACAACTGGTTCACCCAGCACCGAAAATGTGAGCATGTGTGCAGCTTCAAAAACACGGTGACTATATAGGACGGGATAGCGCCAGGGCAGGTGGGCGGGGCCAGCCGCTGGTCGAAACTATCAGTTCGCCCGAACCGGTCTGAACTGTCAGCAGCCCACCTCTGGCTTCATCCTATAGATTTTTCAAGAGAAATGTGATAAGCTTTTTGGACAATTCCTTCTCTTTAATAACCTGTTCAGATGAAGTCTCCAATGTCCATAGTATTTTTTTTCCTCACATGCATTTTTTTTTCACTAGGAGGCATGGCGAATGAGCCAGTCTACCTCATATACTCATAGAATGACTGTCTTAATTCATTCCATTTAGTTGAAAAATTAACCTGTTATCTTCTTTTAGAAGTTCAGAAGATAACTTTGACTAAAAACTTGAGGCAGAACATGTTAGTCTTGCATTTCTTTAATAAGAGCCGAGGTGGCGCAGCAGTTAGAGAGCAGTACTGCAGGCTACTTTAGCTGACTGTGATCATTTGAGTTCAGCTGTTCAAATCTCACCGGCTCAGGGTTGACTCAGCCTTTGATCCTTCCGAGGTAGGTAAAATGAGGACCCAGATTGTTGGGGGCAATGTAAATATATACATTGCTTAATGGTGTAAACCGCTTAGAGAGTGCTTGCACTATGAGGCGGTATATAAATCTCACTAATAAATAAAATAAATAAATAAATTATAAATTGATCCATAGTAGGGTTTCCATATGTGGTCTGAAAATTTTCCAGGAACTACTGAGTAGCAATAAATAGATACAGAAATGTCTAGTTCTTCACTGACCTCTAGCATTTATCTGGATTTTTTTTTGAAATTTTTTTATTTTTTCTCCACCATTACCATACATAAGTAAATACATATACCTTACATTATATCAATAAACATAGTTATACATTATTATACAATTGTTCTTATATAGGAGAAAATATTCTCCTATATTACACCTAATTTATATTTACTATTCATCAACCTGTTATTCTTTATTTCTTTACACTCCCTTCCCTCTATCTCCCTCTCTCCCCTCTACCTTCTTGCCCTTCTCTCGCCCTTCCTACACTCCACTCCTCTTCCCCTTCCTCCTTACTACTTCCTCTTTCTCCTTCTTTACCTTTCCCCGAGTGCTTCTTATCTTGATTCCTCTCATATTTAACAGATTGATTTATTATTCCCTTAAATTTCTGCCCCATCTGTGTCATTTCATCATTTATCATTTATAAGTCATTTCTAAACAAATACTTCATAATTTTGGTACATGTTAATTAATTAATACTGCCTCCTCTATCTAGTTTTGTCACCTGAGTCTATCAATATTCATTTTTCTTCTCTTTATATTATCAATCAAACTTTATTTTTATATATATTCATTTTCTAACCAATCGTAAAATTCCACCCATACATTATAAAATTCTGCATCTTCTTTATCTTTGATTTTCATAGTCAGTCTGTTCATCTCGGCACAGTCCAAATTTTTTTTAATCACTTCTCCATCCGATGGGATTTTTGTTGCTTTCCATTTTTGTGCAAATACAATTCTAGCTGCAATAATTACATGAACAATCAAATAGGTATCTTATTATTTATTTATTTTGTGAGATTTATATACCGCCTCACAGTGCAAGCACTCTCTAAGCGGTTTATACCAGTAAGCAATGTATATATTTACATTGCCCCCAACAATCTGGGTTCTTATTTTACCTACCTCGGAAGGATGGAAGGCTGAGTCAACCTTGAGCCGGTGAGATTTGAACTGCTGACCTGCGGATCACAGTCAGCTAAAGTGACCTGCAGTACTGCCTCTAACCGCTGCGCCACCTCGGCTCATCTTCCTTGGTAAGTTCTTCTGGTAATATACCCAACAAAAAGATTTCTGGATTTTTGCTGCCCATATCTGGTAGCTCTATCCAAGAAGTGTGTGTAAATGTCTTGGTTTTCAAGCAGTCTGTAGCTCCACTGAATTTGTTTTCTCCTGTTTACTTCCAATAAGAAAATATAATGCCATAACTCCCCTCTGGGACTTTTTCTGGTGGGGAAATGGTAACAGCCAGGAGACTGCAAACTGTTAGGAAGATATATAGTGGAAAATAACACTATCACTAGTAAGTGGTCTCCATCATCCCTACCAATACATCTTAAAAACCTTACTAAGTTCTCTGACAATGTGGTACAAAATCAGCACTGATGATGTTATCTAGCTGGGTAATGAAACGTCTGCAAGGAAACCTCCAAACTTGGAGAACACCAAGGACCCCATAAGAATTTCTTTCACAGGGGAAGGATACTTTTGAGAAATACTTCAGCACCTCATTGATTGCAAAACATTTTCCAAGTTATTTACTGCACATCGCGCCGAGAGTCACGTGGTCTTTTCCAATCTGTAGTTCCAACTTAGCTAGAGTGACAGGTTGGGAGAAACTGTGCTGAAATTCCAAAAACGAGACAAGGTTGATCCCTCATCCTCCTATCAACTGACAGGGCTATCAACAGTTGACCATTTTACTCTGCTACATCTTTTACATCTCCCTGTCGTAAATAACCGTTTTCATTTCCAACTCTTCAAAGATGCCTCTCAGTCCTGGCAGAAAAAGGTGACAATGGCTTAAGTCCAAAAATTGGACTGTCCATCAAAACCAAATTGAACTTTATCCCTCTTCTTTCTCTGCTCTGATCCTGCAGTGCATCTCCTTCCGTGGCTGAAGGAGACCAGGTGGCAGATGCCACGGGCTTCTCATACCGTCCGGTATCATTTCACTTGCGACCATTTTCCACACTTAGCAAACATTGCAGCATTCCCACAGTCACATCATCAAAATTCCCACACTTGGTTGATATTTTGGATGGTTCCAGTGTCCTTCTTTCCCACCCAAACACAGAGTAAAAAACCTCACAAAAAGCACAAAAAAAAAGAAATTAAGAAAAGTATGCCCGCACTGAAAAGAAAGGGTTGTTATGAGCTTCTTTCTACAGAGTTATATTAGTGAAAGTCATTATGTAGGAATTTCCTCTCCCCTCCCCCATCTAATTACCCTGCCCATTCAGGTAAGGACAGGTCAATTTTTATGAGGAGTGAAATGCTCAGAACACATTTAGGTGGAGGGGATTAAAGTAGATAATAACTTTCCCACAAAAGTTTCCCCCTATTCAGCTAAGCTGAATATAATTTTTTTTACAGAGATGATGTTCAAACAAAATGAAGGAGTAGGAGCAATTAATGGGTTTCATTTACCTTTGCTACCGGTTCAGAGATGTCATGATGTCCGGGCGGGTGGGCGGAGCCTCCTCCTGCTGCCTCTACCTGTTCGCCCGAATCAGGGCAAAGTGGTAGCAACCCACCACTGAGTAGGAGGGAAGCTACTGGTGGCCACTTATATAACAATCAATTGATTTCAGTTATGAAGAAATCAATTAATGAGTTCAGATTTAGATTTTTAGATTTATTATTAGAGTTGGAAGGTCATCTAGTCCAACCCCCTGCTCAAGCAGAAGTTCCTACACCATTTGAGACAGATGACAGTCCAGTCTCTCCTTGAAGGTCGCAAGTGTTGGGGCTCTCACGACCTCTGCTGGCAAGCTGTTCCACTGGTTGATCGCTCTTACCGTCAGAAAGTTTCTCCTCACTTCCAGGTTGAATCTCTCCTTGGTCAACTTCCATCCGTTATTCCTTGTTTGGCTTTCTGGTGCCACAGAGAACAGCCTGACCCCCTCCTCTCTGTGGCATCCCCTCAAGTATTGGAACACTGCTATCATGTCACCCCTGGTCCTTCTCTTCGCCAGACTGGCCAAGCTCAGTTCCTGCAACCGCTCTTTGTATGTTTTATTGTCCAGACCCTTTATCATCCTGGTTGCTCTCTTCTGCACTTTTTCTAGGGTTCCAATGTCTTTTTCGTAGTGTGGCGACCAAAACTGGATGCAGTACTCTAGGTGTGATCTGACCAAGGCTTTATAGAGTGGTACAGATCATTTACCTGATTATATAAAATCCTTATTTCAGGAAATACAGCATTGACAACAATAGAAACAATTAAGAACAATCCTATTGCAGTTTTTTTGATAGCCATTATTATTTCTCAATTATTATTGTTACTCCACATTAAAGAAAAACTAAGATCATGCATCCGGTTCCACCACTTCCTGGCAAATAGAAGGGAAAGGCACGGAAACAGTAACAGACGATATTTTCTTGGGCTCCAAGATCACTTCAGATGGCAACTGTAGCCATAAAATTAAAAGATGCTTGCTCCTCGGAAGGAAAGCTATGGCAAACTTAGACAGTATATTAAAAAGCTGAGACATCACCTGGCCGACAACGGTCCGTAGAGTCAAAGCTTTGGTTTTTCCAATAGCAATGTATGCCTGTGAGAATTGACCACTTTATAATGCTTTGGTAAGACCACATTAAACTAGGCATAACGAATTCCAATAACCATTTTTTGTATGGTTAGCCTCTAGTCCTTGTTGCTCTTCTCTGTACTCTTACTAGAGTCTCAACATCTCTTTTACATCGTGGCGACCAACACTGGATACAGTATTCCAAATGTGGTGGTCTTACTAAGGCATTATAACGTGATGCTAACACTTCACATTAGGGGTGGGTTCCTCCTGGTTCAGACCAGTTCAGGTGAACCGGTAGTGACCCGCTGGTGATGTCACTGACCCAGTTCAGTAGGGGCTGATCTGTGGGCACTGCCATTTTTTTTCAATTTTTTTTTCGCATTTTTTTTGCATTTTTTTGCATTTTTTCTGCATTTTTTCCGCATTTTTTTTAAAAAAATCATCTGAGCATGCGCAGAAGCCGAGTTTCTGGCACTGTGCATGCGGTCACCATCTTGTTTTCAGCTCCCCCCCCGGATTTTTTGCTACAGCGCATGGGCGCACGCACAAAGCACGCGCGCGCCCACGAGGCGTGGGAGGAAGCGAACCGGCAGCGAGGTAAATAGGAACCCACCCCTGCTTCACGTGATCCTGCATTCAGTTTTGATTGCCACGATGTAAAAAAAGGATGTTGAGATTCTAGAAAGAGTACAGGGAAGAGCAACAAGGATGATTAGATGCCTGAAGGGTAAAACATATAAAGAACGGCTGATGGAATTGGGTATGTCTAGTTTAATGGAAAGAACGACTAGGGGTGACATGATAGCAGTGTTCCAATAGCTAGGGGGCTGCCACAAAAAGAGGTGGGGTCAACCTATTTTCCAAAACACCTGAAGGCAGGACAAGAAGCAATGGACAGAAACTAATCAAGGAGAGAACCAACCTAGAACTAAGGAGACATTTCCTGACAGAACAATTAATCAGTGGAACGACGTGCCTCCAGAAGCTGTGTATAGTCTGACACTGGGAGTTTTTAAGAAGAGATTCGACAACCATTTGTGTGAAATGCTATAGAGCAGTGTTTCCCAACCTTGGCAACTTGAAGATGTCTGGACTTCAACTCCCAGAATTCCCCAGCCAGCATTTGCTGGCTGGGGAATTCTGGGAGTTGAAGTCCAGACATCTTCAAGTTGCCAAGGTTGGGAAACACTGCTATAGAGTTTCCTGCTTGAACATGGGGTTGAACTAGAAAATCTCTGAGGTCCCTTCCAACTCTGTTATTCTGTTATAAGGAAGGCTGAATGCCAAAGAATTGATGCTTTAAAAATGTGGAGTTGGAGAAGACTCTTGAGAGTCCCTTGGACAGCAAGGAGATCACATCAATCAATCAATCAATCCTAAAGGAAATCAACCCTGACTGTTCTTTGGAAGGACAGATCCTGAGGCTGAAGCTCAAATCCTTTGGCCACTAAATGAGAAGAGAGGACTTTGTCACGATGTGAACATTGCCAGTTGAGCACCTCTGCCATATTTCTAGGTTTACTGTATTTTTCTAATCAGCAGACATGTGACATGTATTACTGCTCATGTGTGCATTCCAGAAGTCTCCTCCTTCCTTCTTCTCCTGTGAGCCTCGGCCGAGGCAGACGTGATTTCTTAGCTGAGACAATGTAGCTTAATAAGGTTTATATTTTTTTTGTTACTTTTGTACTGAAATAAATATTTTGTTAATTAGAATTGAATCTCGGTTTTATTTTCTAAGTAAGGATGACTTCAAGGACGCAAGATCCTATATCGCCTTGAGAGGAATAATTCTTATTCCATCAGACTTCTTGGAAAAGATCGTGATGTTGGGCAAGATGGAAGGCCAAAGGAGAAGGGGGACAGCAGAGGATGGAGATGGTTAGATGCCATCATTGATGCAAGGAACATGAATTTGGGCAAACTCTGTGGGACAGTAGAGGACAGGAGGGGCCTGGCATGCTATGGTCCATGGAGTCATGAAGAGTCAGACATGACTTAGCAATTGAACAACAAGCTAGCTTACAAAGGTGGAAAAATCCGTTCATTATATCAATCAATCAAACAAACAAACAAATAACACAGGAATAGGATACCAGATGCCTAACTTGGACATAGGACTTTTGAAAAAAATATATTTTGGAATACTTTTTAATGATTCTAATAAAATAGAGATTCCCCTTTAGGTCAAGCTTGATTCACAGTGACTATATGGAAGTGAGCCGAATAATGTATAATCTTGCAATAATCTTTTCAAAGTGTGCATAATATCACACTACTAACCAGAGCATACAAAACATTTGCCAGACCAATCCTTGAATGCAGCTCATCTGTCTGGAACCCACACCGCATATCGAACATAAATACATTAGAAAGTGTCCAGAGATACTTTACAAGAAGAGTCCTCCACTCCTCTACTTGCAACAGAATATCTTACGCAACCAGACTTGAAATCCTGGGCTTAGAAAGCTTAGAACTACGTCACCTTCGGCACTACCTAAGTGTAGCTCATAAAATTATCTTCTACAACGTCCTTCCTGTCAACGACTACTTCAGCTTCAACCACAACAATACACGAGCACACAACAGATACAAACTCAGAGTGAACCGCTCCAAACTTGACTGTAGAAAATATGACTTTAGCAACAGAGTGGTAAGTGCCTGGAACTCACTACCTGACTCTGTGGTTTCCTCACCAAACTCCCAAAACTTTACCCTTAGTCTGTCCACTGTTGACCTCACCCGATTCCTAAGAGGTCAGTAAGGGGCGTGCATAAGTGCACCAGCGTGCCTACCGTCCCTGTCCTAATGTTCCCTCTTATCAATACCCATCTTATGTATATAAACAATGTTATATCTATGTATATTACCAACACGTACTTGACAAAAATAAATAAATATGAGAGAAAAGAGAGAGAAAAGAGAGAGAAAGTGAGAGAGAGGGAGAGAGAGAGAAGAGAGAAAAGAAAGAGAGAGAGAAAAGAGAGGAGAGAGAGAAAAGAGAGAGAGAAAGAGAAGAGAGAGAGAAAAGAGAGGGGGGAGGAGAGAAAGAAAGAAAGAGAAAAGAGAGAGAGAGAGAAAGAGAGAGAGAAAGAGAGAGAGAAAGGACAGAGAGAAAAAAGAAAGAGAGGAGAGACAGACAAGACTGTCCACTGTTGACCTCACCTGATTCCTAAGAGGTCAGTAAGGGGCGTGCATAAGATGCACCAGTGTCCCTGTCCTAATGTTCCCGCTTATCAGTACTCCTCTTATGTATATAAACAATATTATATCTATGTATATTACCAACACGTACTTGACAAAAATAAATAAATATGAGAGAAAAGAGAGAGAAAAGAGAGAGAGAGAAAGTGAGAGAGAGGGAGAGAGAGAGAAGAGAGAAAAGAAAGAGAGAGAGAAAAGAGAGGAGAGAGAGAAAAGAGAGAGAGAAAGAGAAGAGAGAGAGAAAAGAGAGGGGGGAGGAGAGAAAGAAAGAAAGAGAAAAGAGAGAGAGAGAGAGAAAGAGAGAGAGAAAGATAGAGAGAAAGGACAGAGAGAAAAAAGAGAGGAGAGACAGACAAGACTGTCCACTGTTGACCTCACCTGATTCCTAAGAGGTCAGTAAGGGGCGTGCATAAGATGCACCAGTGTCCCTGTCCTAATGTTCCCGCTTATCAGTACTCCTCTTATGTATATAAACAATATTATATCTATGTATATTACCAACACGTACTTGACAAAAATAAATAAATAAAAAATAAAATAAATAAAAATAAAGAATGTTTGATGATGGTCAACCTTGTTTGGTCACTCTTCAATTCATCATAAAATCCCAATATCCTTGACCAGTCTCCTTGTTGTTTGTTAAAGAGTCACAGGACAGATTTTAAAAGGGACAGTGCCTTTGTCCCGCTGGAGAAGATCTCTTTTCAATAAATCAACTTTCTATTTTTTTTATATAAGAATGTAGGTCTACCTCTGCCGTAGAGCTAAGACATTGTTTCCCCTGGAAATATGATACTAATGACTACACGGCATAGGTAGAAATCAAGTTCATTTCCTTAATATATTTTGATTTTAAAAAAGGAAGAAAAAGCTGGAGATAAATTCATAAATCTTTCAATTCTTACCCAGATTACATAAACGAGGCTCGACAGCTTTTGTTGAATGCAAGCCCATGCTTAAATGTTGTCCTTGCAAAGCATTTGTTTGATTTAGGATTTGTTTCCTAGGACGCTTCTGTTCTCTCTCCAGGCTGGGCAATACTCCTGGCAGTTTGCAAGGACATCAAAGATTGGATCACAAGGACATTAAAATATCACTTCATCGTGGTCCTGAACAAATAGTCGAAGTTTGTGATCCAATTCTCAAGGTCAATTTGACTTTGTTAACTGCAACCCAAGGGCCGAAAGACAAATATCCTGATTATAAATGGAGAAAATAATGAAAGTAAGATCAGAGGAAGACGGGTTCATTCCTGGTAACAGCTGAAGTGCCAGAGGGCTCCTTATTTTTAAATGAGCTGCCAAAATGTTCCTGCAGGTAAGCCTCTGGTGATGTAGCCAATGCTATGGTCTTCTTTTGAAGCCTGCTCAGATACAGCAACAAGTACACTGGATCACCAGATCAATTGTTCATCCTTGAGCATAGTATCTTTCCTAATCTTGGGTTTTTTGGATGCTTTAGACCACAACTTCCATAATTCCCAACCACTTCTACCTATACTGACAAAGCAAATCACTAGTATATAAAATGAGAGCAAACTCCCCACTCCAGCGGTGGGTTGCTCCCGGTTTGGCCCGGTTCTGTGAACCGGTAGCGCCGGTGGTGGGAGGCTCCGCTCACCCGCCCAGGATGCTCCGTCCACCTGCCCGGGACACTACTGTGCATGTGCAGAAGCTTCTGCGCATGCAAAGTATCACGCGCAAGCACGAGCATACGCATGAACCGGTAGCAACAGGTTTTAGAACCCACTACTGCCCCACTCCCTATTAACACTGATGATGTTAGTTAGTTGGGTAATGAAATGTCTCTGTAACTGAACAACCAAGCTCAGAGAGCACCAAGGACCCCACTGATATATATTTTAATGGGAAGTTAAGCAATCTGTTGTTGAGCTATAGCTTTTCCTGTTGAGCCGTGAAATCTAAAATATAACTAATTTCATCCAGGCTTTCCAGTAGACTGTTTTTAAAATAGTTTTCAGTGATTACATCTCAGCATTAGTCAACATACTGTAATTAGGCTTGTGGTGAACATGACCATCAATATGGGTTTATTGCAGAGGTGGGTTCCTCCTGGTTCGGACTGGTTTGGCCGAACCGGTAGCAAGCCGCTGGTGATGTCACAATGACATCACGGAACCGGTTTTGTTGGTGCTGGTCCGTGGACACCGCCATCTTTTTTTTGGAATTTTTTTCGGGGATTTTTTTTCAGGTTTTTTTTCTTCTGCGCATGTGCAGAAGCTGAGTTTCTGGCACTGTGCATGCATTGGGTTATTTTGCCCTCTGCACATGTGCAAAGCGTTCTGCGCATGCACAGAGGGTAAAAGAACTCAAATGGCGGCACCCAGGCAGGCGGGGGAAGCGGGCGGGAGAAGCCCCGCGCCGCAACCGTCGCCAGCTCCATTGGCTCTGCAACAACTGACTGGCCCACCTGAACCGGCAGCATTTCACCCCTGCCCCTGAGATATTGGAACATTGCTATCATGTCTCCCCTAGTCCTTCTTTTCATTAAACTAGACATTCCCAGTTCCTGCAACCGTTCTTCATATGTTTTAGCCTCCAGTCCCCTAATCATCTTTGTTGCTCTTCTCTGCACTCTTTCTAGAGTCTCGACATCCTTTTTACATCGTGGCGACCAAAACTGAATGCAGTATTCCAAGTGTGGCCTTACCAAGGCCTTATAACGTGGCATTAACACTTTCTACCACTTTACCACACCTCTTCTGAATGATCTGTGCAGCCTTAACATGTATGCATTTTCCACAGCTTTTTCAAAGTAGCAGCGAAAAAGAGTCCATTCTCTGCCTCTGCTTCCTATTTCATAGTCCAGAGTGAAACCCTGAATGTTGGGTCCAGGTTGGTTACTACAGTTTATAGGATAGGATCTCTAGGTCGCTTTCTACTCTGACTGTAAATCTTGGCTTTGGGTGAACCTCACCACACCTCCAATTTTAATTCAACCACTGCCACCATTTCCAGGAAAGCCTTCTGAGGATGGCCCTTGAGAATCAGGGCAGAAAAACAAATATGACATTTTTAGTCCTTTGCCCTTGAACTCCTCTCCAAAGCAAGAGAAAGCCACAAGAGCAAACACAGTGAAAGTTGCAACGAAACCTTCATTTATGGGGATTTAACTGCCAATATCTCAGTCTTTTATGCAGCCGGTACTCTAAAGAACAAGGTGTCCTATTTTAGTAATCCTCTTAATTTCAAGGAGCACAGACAAGTCGTCCTTTTCCCCACCCACTCCGACTCTTCTTTTTAGCAAAATATACCTTTCTGTCTTCCTGGAATGTGTTGAAAGCCTCTTGACATTCACCACTATTCAATCTCCAGACTTGGAGTGACAAAACAGTGATTTTCAAAAAGAGATGTCAATTTAATTTTATTTGTTTTCAAAGAGCAACAACCTGACCGATTATCCATTGTGAACCAGGAAATAATACAGGTAGTTCTCGGCTTACAACGGCTTGTTTCGTGACCGTTCAAAGTTTCAATGGCCCTGAAAAATGGGACTTACGATCATTTTTCACAGTTACGACCTTTGTAGCATCCCCACGATCATGTGATCAAAATTCAGATGCTTAGCAACTGGTTCATACTTATAACCGTTGCTGTGTCACAAGGTCACATGATCCCCTTTTGCGACCTTCTGACAGGCAAAGTCAATGGGGAAGCCAGATTCACTTAACAACCAGGTTACTAACTTATCAACTGCAATGATTCACTTAACAACTGGTCATAAAAAGAGGCAAAATTCACTTAACTACTATCTCCCTTTATGTTCTGTCCCAGCTAAGAACGTAGCACAACACACAGTTTGTACGAATGTATTTATTTAAATAACCACTACTAATAACTGTCTTAGCAGTGGTTATGCACACACCAATCTAAAAGCAGTCTTTTCTTGCAAGCAACCAGCTGCTAATTAGTCTTCATTAACAGCTGGTATTAGTTCAAAAAGTCTTAAAGCAAAGAAGAACAATTAGATCTTGATATCTTACGAAGCTTCAGAGAGTTGGCAAAATACCTAGGAGTCCTTGATAACCAAACCGAAGCAGAGAAACAAAGCAGATCTTTTTCAGACAAGAAGCACACTATGACCAGATGGATTTCCAAACATTGTTTCCTGCAGCCTTT
>JALIGW010000003.1:198858638-198916138 GCA_023053685.1 Diadophis punctatus similis | reverse complement strand
ATTCCAGAGAACCAATAGGCAACTCAGTTCAGATAGTTTATGTGTGAGAGAAAGAGGGTGAAGACAGCTCCTCCTTAATCATTCCCAGAGTATGTGCTTCATGGGAGTGACAGTCTGCTTCGGTTAGGCAAGATTCTGTCTACAGGTGAGGAACAATAAAGAAGTCCTCTTAGAAGAGTCACAGTGTGTCTTTCTTGAGTTTTCGAGCCTGCCATCAAAGTTCTTCTGGGAAGCTGCTGTGGCCTAGAGGTGGAGCTCTTGCCTCACAATCAGGAGGTTGTGAGTTCGATCCTAGGTAGAGGCAGATGTAAGGGTCTCCTGCTTGGGCAGGGGGTTGGACTAGATGACCTGCAAGGTCCCTTCCAACTCTGTTAATCTGTATCCGTATCTGTATCTGTATCTCTTTCCTAAGAATCCAGACTACATTCCATCACATGCATGCATCTGATACATGTAAACACGAACAGAAGTTCAATTGATGAATTGCACCCATTGATATTATTGGGCATCACAAGATGCCACCTTACCAGAGGTAGGTTCCTGCCAGAGCTGGTACACAGCTCCGGTAGGGAGCGACCGATTGCGCAATTTGCGCATGACCACTCCAGAACCCTCTCTGCCGGTCCGTCACGTGCGTCACCATCTTTTTTGTGATTTTTGTGACCGAAATCTCGCGAGGGGACGCGTGTGTGAGTGAGATTTTGGTGAGATTTTGCTTCTGCGCATGCGTGGAAGCAAAATCGCACCAAAATCTCACGTGAGTAGACGTCCCCTTGCGAGATTTGGGTGCGATTTTGCTTCTGTGCATTCGCAGAAGCAAAATCACGCGAGGGGGCACGCCCCCCCTAAAACGTGGAGATGCGCGCGCAGCGCACCGACACCGGTAAGGAAGCAACCTGCCGCTGCACCTTATATCATAGTATGTGTCAGGAGCAAACAATCAACGTGGCTCTGGAACTCAGGTCAAGATTTTTCTTTAATGATGACTCACCAGAACACACTCTTCCGACTGCCTGCTTTCTCCTGGGAAAGCCAAATTATAGACCTAAGAGATAAGGGAGAGATCATTTCAACCCTGAGCTGCAGATATTCTTCTCTATTGATAGAGGAAAGATCTATGAAAAGCCAGTTTGGCCCGGTGGTTAAGGCACCGGACTAGAAAGTGGTAGACTATGAGTTCAAGTCCTGCATTGGCCATGAAAGTCAGCTTGGGTGATCTTGAGTCAATCCCCAGGAGATGGTGAGTTCTAGTCTTGTTATAAGCATGAAAGCCAAACTGGATGCCTTTGGGCTAATCCCCAGGAGACTGTGAGTTCTAGTACTACCTTAGCCATGAAAGCCAGCCGGGTGACTTAGGACCAGTCACTCACCATCAGCCCAGTCCACCTCACAGGGTTGTTGTAGGGAAAACAGGGGGAGGAAGGTTTGTAGGAAATGTTCACCACCTTGAGTTATTTGTAAAATAATAATCGTGTGATACAAATAAATAAATAAATAAATGGTTATAATCACAAAAAGAAAATAAGAGAATTTGTTACCCACACAATGGCTTTACATTATGAAGATAGAATAACAACAGTATAATTTGACAAGTGTATATTTGTTTTAAGATTTTGTTATTTGTTGCATGGGGTACTCTACAAATACATATTTTTTCTATCTATCATCTATCTATCTATCCATCAATCATCTATCTATCTATCTATCTATCTATCTATCTATCTATCTATCTATCTATCATCTATCCATCCATCCATCCATCCATCCATCCATCCATCCATCCATCCATCCATCCATCCATCCATCCATCCATCCATCCATCCATCCATCCATCCATCCATCCATCTATCTATCTATCTATCTATCTATCTATCTATCTATCTATCTATCATCTATTGCTTTTTGTTATTGAAACCGGTTCTTGCTAATAATTGCTCTTTTCTCATTTAGGAAGTTAGCAGTCATTCCCATTAGTGTCTTTAATTTAAAATGTGTCAACATGCTGGAACCCACTGGGGTTTTTGCAATTTATTTTTAATGTATAAATTGTCATCAAGAATTAAGCGTACCATGATATTCACTCTGCTATCATGGGAGATATGGAGCTAAATAATATATTACAGCCAATCCTCAAGAAAGCATTAATCCTGCTCATAACATTTTTAGGAAAATAAAATGAAATTATATTTCATCAGAAGTGACAATCTGAATAAGAATCAGGGGTGAAAAGTAGCGGCTTTCGGAGAACTCAGCATACAACCACCACAAACAGGGAAAAATCTATCATTGCATTAAAAGATTTTGAGTGCCTCATCAATTCTACTGTCAAGGTATATTTATTGTTCCAAACTATATCCCCCACTTCTAAAAAGAAGACAGAAGGTCCCTGTGAATTTTCCCCTTCTAAATGAGAACTGATTTCAAAAAAGGACGAGTTTTCTTCTCGTAGTTTTCTTCACGATAGGCTAGCTTTGATGTGGATTCATGTTGGTTGTTGAAGCATCAGCTTCAACAACCAACATGAGTCCACATCAAAGCTAGCCTATCGCTCATGATGCCACACACACACATATCCATCAACTATTGTGTTTTTACAGTATCTGAAAATAGAGGTTTTGTGAGTCTCTGCGATTTAAATCTGATGAACGGCAAACAATGCAACAATAAATACTCAGCACAACTTTCTGGAGCTTGGAATAGGGGGCTGGGTATACCTTCCTTTCTTCCTTTCTCCCTCCCTCCCTCCCTTTCTTCTCCTTTTCATCTTCCTTCCATCTTCCTTTTTTCTCCCATTTTCCTCCCTCCCTCCCTTTCTTTCTTCCTTCCCTTTTTCATCTTCCATCTTCTTTCCTTCTTTCCTCCCATCTTCCTTCCTTCCCTCCCTCCCTCCTTCCCTCCCGCCCACTTCCTCTTTCTTCCCCTTTCCCTTTTGTTTGAATTTGCCTTTTACTCTATATAAAATCCTCATTAAATATAAATTTAAAAAAATCTTTTTTTTCTTTTCTTGCACTTTTTTCTTTTTCTTTCTTTCTTTAGATTTGTCTTTCATTCAATGTAAAATCTCGAATAAATACAATTTTTTTTAAAAAACTTTTCTTTTCTTGAGTCTCTTCATTCTTCTTTTCTTTTTGCTACTTTTAGGTGCCCCTGGTCAGCATTTTTGTCACTCTTATTTATCTATCTCAGTGGAACTGGTTGACTATGAAACAAATTTATTTTTTCCTGTGTTGTATTGTGACTATTTGCTGTTGTGTACCTGTGACTGAACCTGGGATTGGGGTTGAATGCTTTCCAAGGCAGCCATTATGAGAACTGAGCATTTATCTCATATTAAAAACAAAATGCACAGGTACAGCATATGTCAGGGGTCTCCAATCTTGGCAACTTTAAGACTTGTGGACTTCAACTCCCAGAATTCCTGAGGAATTCTGGGAGTTGAAGTCCACAAGTCTTAAAGTTGCCAAGATTGGAGACCCCTGATATATGTGGTACCCTGCTCAATAGTAGTAACTGTGAGATGGATCTTGGAGTCCTTGTGGACAACCATTTAAATATGAGCCAGAAGAGTGCTGCAGCTGCCAAAAAAAACCATCACAGTTCTAGGCTGCATAAACAGAAGGATAGAATCAAGATCATGTGAATACCACTTTATAATGCCTTGGTAAGGCCACACTTGGAATACTGCATTCAGTTTTGGTCGCCACGATGTAAAAAAGATGTTGAGACTCTAGAAAGAGTGCAGAGAAGAGCAACAAAGATGATTAGGGGACTGGAGGCTAAAACATATAAAGAATGGGTTGCTGGCACTTGATATGTCTAGTCTGATGAAAAGAAGGACTAGGGGTGACATGATAGAAGTCTTCCAATATCTCTGGGGCTGCCACAAAGAAGAGGGAGTCAAACTATTCTCCAAAGCACCTGAGGGTAGAACAAGAAGCAACAGATGGAAACTAATCAAGGAGAGAAGCAACTTAGAACTAAGGAGAAATTTCCTGACAGTTAGAACAATTAATCAGTGGAACAACTTGCCCCCAGAAGTTGTGAATGCTCCAACACTGGAAGTTTTTAAGAAGAGATCATATCACCATTTTATCTGAAGTGGTGTAGGGTTTCCTGCCTAAGCAGGGGGTTGGACTAGAAGACCTTCAAGGTCCCTTCCAACTCACTTATTCTATTCTATTATGGTTATCCAGTGGAATCCTGTAGGTTCCAATCCTAATCAATCATTGTTCATAAGTGTCCAAGCAGCTAACCTATAATTAGTTTTTTGGACAAAAACAAAGGCTTGCTTTACAGTGTGATCTGGGGAGGAGGACTATAGGTATCAGAAATAGTTGGAAGAAACCTTTGATGAGGTATCAAGATGCACACTGCTTCTCTTCTATTTCTTGGTGATCTAACAACGTCTCCGTTCAGATCAAATCCATTTATGGAGATCGAAATAAATACATTTTCCTTCTCCTTGACCTTCATTTTGGCAGAAGATGCTCCCCAGTAATAAATGAGTGTCCCTTTTGTGTTTCTTTCTAAGTCAAAAGACAATTGATGGATGAGGTGGTGCGGTCCAATCAATTTATCAGGTTAGTCCTATTTTTAGCCATGGTCTAACACAATGGACGGACAAAGTTTTTGATGTCACCTATAAGACCAACTTCCCGTATGGTTGGCACCTGCCTGTAGCTGATATGAACAGGAGATTTTAAGCTACATTGTTCAAGAGGATGCTTTTATGATGGAAAAGAGGCAGTTTTTTATATCCCTGCTTTCCTATTTAAATCAGAATCCAGATTTAAGTATAGACCAAGGGACTGAATTTGCAACCAGATGGCTGACCAAGTCCACCATAAATGAGTTCAGTTAGCTGCACTTATTAGCTGATGGCAGTGGTGGGTTGCTACTGGTGCAGTCCACTCTATAGCACCGGTAGTGGCCCGCTGGTGACGTCACAGTACCGGTGCGGTCAGTTGCCGGTGCCTGGGCGCTGCCATTTTTTTAAAAAAAATTTCTTCTGCGCATGCCCAGAAGCCGAGCTTCCGGCACTGCACATGCGCTGCCTTCCTACCCCACAGTGAGTCCAAGCAGGGGAGGATGGCTGAGGGAACACGTGAGATACTGAAAGAACGGGCGGCAGGAGCTATCTCCATTCCCCTCCCTTCAGCAGTCCGAGAAGCCACTTCGCTTCGCTTGAAAATAATAAGAAGCTCGCATTTGACACTTTTCCTTCACTTTTGCCTAAAGCTTCCCAAAGTGGGCGTTTTCCGAAAGCTTAACCTTTTATACTGTTAATTTTATACAGTTTTATACTGTTATTCTTTAGATGAAAACATTGAGGACTGTTAAAAGATACTGTTCTTTTAACAGTCCTCAATAGTTTCGTCTAAGGAATCCATGTCTGAAACTAAAAATGCTGTATGAGACTTGCTTGTCTTTTAACTATAGCATTTTCTGCATATAAAGGTTGCTGTGTTGCCATGGTGTAACACACACTTTGTATGCAAAGCTTTTCATGTAAGGTATAAAATAGCAAAAATAGTAGTAACATCTCTCTGAAATAACTAATATATGACCGGCAAGCCACGCCCACCCGGTCACATGGCTGGCAAGCCACACCCATAAAATAAGCCACGCCCACAGAGTGGTAGTAAAAAAATTAGGAACCCGGCCCTGGCTGATGGGTATAATTTCAAGCAGTGTTTGTAAATTTACCTTTCTATGCTATTACCCAGCTGTTCATGGTGGCACAGTGGTTAGAATGCAGTATTGCAGGCTAATTATTATAACTCTTGTATTTCTGGATTCACTTTCTTTAGTTTATTATTATTGGCCATGGTGAAATTAGTGAACTTTTGCATTTGGGCTCAATTGTGGTCATAAATTGAGGATTATCTCTGTTCTGTTATCCTGTTCAGAATAATAGAGATAGAAAGGACCTTGGAGGTCTTCTCACTCAATCTCCTGCTCAAGCAGGCAACCCGATACCATTTTAGACAGATGGCTGTCCAGTTTCTTCTTAAAAACCTCCACTGATGGAGAACCTACAACTTCTGGAGTGCTTTTGTATTTGTATTTGTTTATTTGTCAAGCATATATGATTATAAGCAAAGTTTAAACAGTAAAACATGATTGAATATATATGTAATAGTACAAGCATGAATAAGAGTAAAAGAGGTATGAATATATGGGTACATTAGGACAGGAACGGTAGGCACGATTGTGCGCTTATGCACGCCCCTTACCGACCTCTTAGGAATGGGGTGAGGTCAATGGTAGATAATCTGAGGTTAAAGTTTTTGGGGTTAGGGGAAGAAACTACTGAGTCAGGTAAAGTGTTCCAGGCATTAACCACTCTGTTGTTGAAGTCGAATTTTTTGCAATCAAGTTTGGAGCAATTTACATTAAGTTTGTATTTATTGTGAGCTCGTGTATTATTGCTGTTGAAGTTGAAGTAGTTGTTAACAGGTAGGACATTGTGGCAGATAATTTTGGGAGCTACACTTAGGTCAGATCGAAGACGGCGTAGTTCTAAATTTTGAAGTCCTAAAATTTCAAGTCTGGTTTCATAAGGTATTCTGTTGTGAACAGAGGAATGTAATACTCTTCTTGTAAAGTATCTCTGGACATTCTCAATTGTGTTAATGTCAGAAATGTAGTGTGGGTTCCAGACAGATGAGCTGTATTCAAGGATCGGTCTAGCAAATGTTTTGTATGCTCTGGTTAATATAAGGCAACTGGCAGTTGGAACAAAGTTCTTTTCAGGTGGGGAGGGGGAGTAGAATGTCTAAACTCCCAGTTCGCAGGCCGAATGAGTCACACGCTGGCCATGCCCACACCTGGTTTAGCGAAGGGGTAGCATCAGAGCATGTTAATATAAGGCAACTGGCAGTTGGAACAGAGTTCTTTTCATGTGGGAAGGGGGAATAGAACGTCTAACTCCTTAGCATCAGAGCATGTTAATATATTAATGATAATGATCTAAATCATTAAATACTAATGATCTGATGGTCATTTTGAAAAATCCTTTCTTAGCGAGCACCTAGAAGCCAAGAGGAACATACGTGCCAAGTTTCAAGTTTGTAGGCTTTACAGTTCTGGAGATTTCGTGATGAGTGAGTGGTATTTGGTTTTTATATACTGTACAGTATATAGATACAGGGAATTGGGCAGTTTACTGTCCAATCCAACATACTCTAGATCTATCTGACTTAATCCTGATTTCAATTTTGATTTATTTTGATTTCCTTTGGAATTTGGAGCTGTTCTAAAAATCTCTCTAATGATTCCCCGGTGCAGAAAAATGGCTATTCTCCTGTCAATCACTTTTTGATGCAATTGCAGCTGAAAAATAGGAGCAGATAAGCTTAATAATTTGATAAGAAGCACAATTAGTAAGACCTCTTGGGATTGTTTCATCTCTGCCTATTACTCTATTTATTCATTCGTTGGCTGTCTTCAGCAATATCAATTCAGATCTGATTTTTCCCCTTCCCGATAATGAAGCTATTACAAAGCAAATGAAAATTTCTTGTTCAATTTTTTTTAAAGAAAAGAAATAAAAGAGGAAGAAAAAAAAATCCCAGGATATTATTTGAAGTCTGGAGAATTAACTGGCAGTCTGGGAGCCAAATTTTCCCCAGAAAACAATTTTATTTGTCCCTTGGATGCTTTTACTGAATTTGTGTTTTTTTCCCAACTAACAATGAAGTCGGTACTTTCAACTTAGCTAGGCTGGGAGACATAAAGTGTTTTCTTTGCAAAAGATAATTGGTGAAATAATCCAGATAAAAAAGAAAAGAGATAATGTGCCAACCTGGCAATTACAGTATGTTCAAAGAAACTAATAAATATGAATATAATAATTATATGCTATCACTTGTAAAGTTATAATTGTCTAGTAGCGAAGGAATGACACAAAACAGGAATACGTTGTATCTGAATTTATTTTTTTACTAATGTATGACTAAATGGTGACCAGTGTAGCAACCACATTGCTGCTTTGATTTTTAAATTATTGATTCTTCTGCACACTAATTGTGCTTTTGAGTCACCCAACTATTTTTAGAGGATGAATCCTCATAATTTTTGTCTCTTTCCTATCCCCTAGGACTTCTGCATCAGTATTTTCATCTCATTGTCCCAAAGATGCTTTTTCAAGAGGTACTGTATTTTTCGGAGTATAAGACGCACCTTTTTGCCCCCCAAAAGAGGGTGGAAATGTCGGTGCATCTTATACACTGAATACAGCAATTTTTAGCCTCCCGAAGCCCCGCCCTGCATCCCATTTTTGCAAAAAATGGGCCGTTTTTTTGCAAAAATGGGGGGGTTTGCCTTCCCCCACCCCCTAGGAGTGCTCTGCAGGCTTCCCAGATCCTTTGAATGCCCTGTTTTTGCAAAAAAAAAAAAAAAAAACCCCGAGCAAAAAACGGGCCGTTTTTTTGCAAAAATTGGGGCATTTTTGCCTTCCCCCACCCCCTAGGAGTGCTCTGCAGGCTTCCCAGATCCTTTGCATGCCCTGTTTTTGTAAAAAAATGAGCGAAAAATGGGCCATTTTTTTGCAAAAATTGGGGCATTTTTGCCTTACCCACTCCCTAGGAGTGCTCTGCAGGCTTCCTAGATCCTCTGCATGCCCTGTTTTTGCAAAAAAAAATGAGCGAAAAATGGGCCGTTTTTTGCAAAAATTGAGGCGTTTTTGCCTTCTAATTATCCCATCTACCATGACTGGAGGAGGAATTCTGGGAGTTAGTCCACTAGTCTTAAAGCTGTGAAGTTTGAAGACCCCTAGGTTAGGGGTTAGGGTTGCAAGGGTCTTCAAACTTGGCAAGTTTAAGACTTGTGGACTTCAACTCCCATTCCTGAGCTAGCATGACTGGAGGAGGAATTCTGGGAGTTGAAGTCCACTAGTCTTAAAGCTGTCAAGTTTGAAGTTTGTAAAAAGTATACATGGTTGTAAAAAGTGTACATGGTTGTAAAAAGTATACATGATTGTAAAAAGTATTCTGCTACACTGGTATTTTATTAAATAATATATTACTGCACCATTTGGTTCAGAATACTTTTTTCCTTGTTTTCTTCCTCTAAAATCTAGGTGCGTCTTATACTCCGGTGCGTCTTATACTCCAAAAATACGGTAATTGTACTTCCTTGTTTTTTCTGTTGAAGACATTTTGCTTCTCCTCCAAGAAGCTTCTTCAGCTCTGACAGGATAGTGGGGAATGGAAGGATTTATATTCCTTGCAGACAGCTGGTCATTTGCATCCTTTTAGAGGGTTGTTGATGCATTTGGAGGTTTATCTGTATCCTCAGGGCCACCTAAGTAGTGCTCCTGATTCCTGTATGTTCTGTATAGAGAACCGGAGTGGGCAATAACTGAGGAGAGGCAGGTTTTGCCAAGAAAACAGCCTTTATTACTAACAGGCATGTAAGGCAACTCAGAATGGCAACAACAACATGTGCCGGCTGACAGCTCCCTTTATATCGGAGCTGTCAAATGGGCAGACCAATGGCAGGGCTTTGTTTTCCCGCTTGCCGGCTGCTCGCATCTTAGCCAATCAGCAGAGACCTGCAGCCGGCAGGGCTTTTGGCATCATCGTAAGTCCTAGGACAGTGATGGCGAACCTTTTTTTCCTCGGGTGCCGAAATAGTGCACACATGCGCTATCGCACGCGTGCACTTGCCCACACCCAAGAGCCCAGGTGGCGCAGTGGTTAAAGAGCAGCACTGCAGTTCAGCAGTTCAGCTGTTCAAATCTCACCTGCTCAAGGTTGACTCAGCCTTCCATCCTTCTGAGGTGGGTAAAATGAGGACCCAGATTGTTGGGGGCAATATGCTGAACTCTGTAAACCGCTTAGAGAGGGCTGTAAAGCACTATGAAGCGATATATAAGTCTAAGTGCTATTGCTATATTCAATGCTCGCCCACGTGCCCCTGCTCCCCCATTTCCTGACTTCCGGTGGACCCGGTAGGCCCATTTTTTGCCCTCCCCGGGCTCCAGAGGCTTTCTTGGAGCTTGGGGAGGGCAAAAACGCCCTCCCCTGCCACCCTGGAGGCCCTCTGGAGGCCAAAAACGCCCTCCCAGTGCCTCTGTGTGAGCCAAAAATCAGCTGGCAGGCGCCCACATGCACGCTGGACCTGAGCTAGGGCAACATCTCAAGTGCCAGCAGATATGGCTCCACGTGCCACCTGTGGCACCCGTGCCATAGGTTCGCCATCACGGTCCGAGGACTTACACCTTTCACCTCCCAGATGGAGCATGCGTAGTCATTTAAGTATGCTGGTCGACGTCGGCTCCACCCAGATCCTCTTAGTTCAGGGGCGACAGCTGAAGAGGAAAGAGCTTCTTGGATGAGAAGCGAAACCTCTTCGAAAGAAAAAAACAAGAAAGTCCAGTTGCCTCCCGAAAAAGCACCTTTGGGACAACCATGACCTGGATGACTGAGAATCTCTACAGACTTTCATCTCATTGGCTCAGCTCTCTTGCAAACTTTTTCACAAAAGTCCCTTATTTATATTTATCTTCTACTTGGATTATCACCTCCCAATTTGACAGAGTGAGAATAAATCTCACAGAGGCGAAATAGATCTTTCTCCCGGAATTCAGACATTAGAAATAAAGCCGGAGTTTAAAAGTCTAATTAAAATATTTATTTCGGTACAAAAACAATAAAATCTCATTTGTTTACATCTGTGCTATAAAATGCGACTTCCTCAGTCGGAAGCCAGAAGAAGAAGGAAAGAATGGAGTTTCAGGAATGCACACATGCGTACAAGAACATATCAATCACCTGCTCAGGAATGAACCATTATATTAGATAGGGATGCAGCTCCCTGCATATACATACAACAGATAATAATCACACTGTGACACAATTGTCACTTTCCCTTTTGAGAATTGGTTTTCAACATTGTCCAGAGTGGTAAATACTTTCCCCAAAGAAGAAAAACATACTGTATGTCTCCTCTTACCAGGGAATCACAAAAGCAGTCTGGGATTCTTATTGTATCGCATTGCATTGCCTACATATCCATAAAAAGAGGCATCTTTCCTTCTAAGCAATGATAATAATAATGTGTGATGAGCCATAATGATAATAAACAACATGACAAAGGAGCAACAAGGGTGCATTGGGAGATTTGCAAGAAATATATCTTGCCCCCAAGCAAGAATTGGCGGCGCCATAAAGTAGAGAAAGTCATAGAAAATGAAGAAGCTAAATTACTCTGGGACTTTAGAATTCAAAGAGATAAGCAACTGCTACATAACACCCTAGATCTAAACACCCTAGATCTAAACACACAGAACAAACACACCAGGACTAGATTCAGCAGTCCAAAGAAGCCGGTGGCGTTCGCGGCATGGGGCTTCCCCCACCCACTTTCCCCCGCCCACCTGGACGCCGCCATTTGCGTTCTTTTGCCCTCTGCGCAAGCAGAACGCTTTGTGCATGCGCAGAGGGCAAAAGAACGCAAATGGCGGTGTCTAGGCGGGCGGGGGAAAGCGGGCGGGGGTAGCCCCGCGCCGTGAATGCCACCGGCTTCTTCGGTTCTGCGGCGACCAACAGGTAAGAGCCTACCGGCAGGAACCCACCTCTGCAGCAGTCCATCTGCAATTAAAAGACACAGGCCACTCTTTTGAAGACAACAAAGTCCATATTTTGGACAGAGAGGATCACTGGTTTGAAAGAGGAGTCAAAGATACCATCTACAGTATGTCAAAACTGAACAGCCCTCTCTCAACAGAGGGGGAGGGATTCAACATCATCTATCTCCAATCCACAGTCCTTTCAACAGTTCCAAGACAGAGGCGGGTTCCTCTTACCTTCTCCTACCGGTGCGCATCGTGACGTTGTGCGTGCGCGCACATGCATCCTCTCGTGCGATTTTGGCTATCTGCCCATGCGCAGAAGGACTATTTCACTTCCGCGCATGCGCAGAGAGCCAAAAACCGTGAAAAATTCCAAAAAAAAGATGGCAGCACGCACGGACCGGCAAAGAAAGCACCAGAGCCGTTGCGCAATCGGTAGGCCCCTACCGGAACGGCGGAGTGGACCGCACTAGTAGGAACCCACCACTGTTCCAAGAAGGCTCCACATCCAATTGCACCACTCAGGTGACCCCGATGACACAGATAAACCTCCAGGTGACCTTAACGACCTGCTAAAAGAATGCAAATGACCAGCTGTCTGCAAGGCGTATAAATCCTTCCATTCCCCACCATCCGGTCAGAGCTGAAGAAGCTCCTTGGACAAGAAGTGAAACGTCTTCAAAGAAAAACAAAGGAAGTACAGTTGCCTCTTGAAAAAAAGCACCTTTGGGACAACCATGACCTGGATGACTGAGAATCTCTATAGACACCCTAAACCAGTGTTCCTCAACCTTGGCAGTTTGAAGATGTGTGGACTTCAACTCCCAAAATTCCACAGCCAGCAACGCTGGCTGTGGAATTCTGGGAGTTGAAGTCCACACATCTTCAAACTGCCAAGGTTGAGAAACACTGCCCTAGACCTAATAACTTTCATTAAGAAAGACAAAAAAATAAAAATAAAATCTGGGAAGCAAATGTGGCAGTACCTGAAAATAGCAGAAGAAGAGAGAAAGAACTGGAGAAAAATCACAAAATACAAAAAAAAAAACCCCAACAACCTGCAAATAGAAGTAGAATGACTGTTGCAAAAGTAAGCACAGATAGTACCTGTGGTGTTAGGTGTCTTGAGTGCAATCTCAAAACACCTGGCGCATTGCCCAAATATGTTTTTTCAAGAGGCAACTGGACTTTCTTTCTTCCTTGAAGACGTTTTGCTTCTCATCCAAGAAGCTTCTTCAGTTTTGACTGAGGAAGCTTCTTGGATGAACCGAGGAACTGAAGAAGCTTCTTGGATGAGAAGCAAAATGTCTTCAAAGAAAAGAAAAAACCCAGAAAGTCCAGTTGCCTCTTGAAAAAGCACCTTTGGGACAACCATGACCTGGATGACTGAGACTCTCCATAGACCTCTGGAGCATCACTTCAACACCGTCAACATTGACACACAAAAAAGTCACCATCAGTAAATTGCAAAAGACAGCTTTGTTTGGAACAGCTTACATCTTGCAGCTGTCCCTTTCACATCATCAGACAACAACATCTGCCAATCCCAAGTCCTTGGAAAGGACTCAATAGGTGAACAAAAATGCCAAATCCAGCCCAAACAAGTGACTGATTCTGCAATCAAGTATAATAATAATGTTTTCTCCAACTATTATGGCATTCTCCATAATATGAGCTGAGGTGGCACAGCGGTTAGAATGTAATACTGCAGGCCACTTTAGCTGACTGTGATCCACAGGTCAGCGGTTCAAATCTCACCAGCTCAAGGTTGACTCAGCCTTCCATCCTTCCGAGGTAGGTAAAATGAGGTCCCAGATTGTTGGGGGGCAATATAAATATACATTGCTTACTGGTGTAAACCGCTTAGAGAGTGCTTGCACTGTGAGGTGGTATATAAATCTTAATAATAATAATAATAATAATAATAATAATAATAATAATAATAATAATAATAATAATAATAATAATAATAATAATAATAATAATAATAATAATAATAATAATAATAATAATAATAATAATAATAATAAATAAAAATAAAAATAAATAAAAAATAAAAATCACGATCTGTCAGTTGCAAAAGGCCACCGTACTTGGATCTGCGCGCATCATACGAAAATACATCACACAGTCCTAGACGCTTGGGAAGTGTTCGACTTGTGATATAGTGATAGGAAATCCCGCATATAAATCTCATTTGCTGTGTATTACTGTTTTTTGTGAAACTAATAATAATAATAATAATAATAATAATAATAATAATAATAATAATAATAATAATAATAATAATAATAATAACAACAACAACAACAACAACAACAACAACAACAATAACAGTAACAATAATTAGGATGTACTTTTCAACTTTCTGTCAGCTTGTGAAATATTCTACCCATTGAGGGGTAGACAAACCTACAGTGAGATAAAGAGATGACTTGCACTTATACCGTGTTTCCCCGAAAATAAGATCCTGTCTTATATTTTTTGAACCCCGAAATAAGCACTTGGCCTTATTTTGGGGGAGGTCTTATTATTTTGGGGCGCGTAGAGCAAGATGGGGCTTCTCTTGCCATCTTACCTGATTTCCAGCTCTGTCTCCCTAACCAGAGGAAATGGCGGGGACCAGCTGCACATGCATTTTAATATTTTCAGGGAGGGCTTATTTTGGGGGGAGGGCTTATTTTCGGGGAATGTCTTATTTTTGGGGAAAACACAGTAACAGTATCTCAAGAGAAATGTTCTTCTTTGGCAGAAATCAGGAGCATGTTGACCCACAGATGCAGTGAACATCATGATCTTTGCAAGGCTATATATTCCAAGTAGGACCATAAAGTTCTATTTCCTGTAATGAACATCACAATTTTTTTTCATAGCAACAGTGTTCCCATCTTAGGGGGTCTGTCTTGAGTCATAATATTGAGTGTTCTGAAAGATATTGGAGTGAGTTTCTTATCTAATGTATATCTCGGGGAATCTGGGTATACCCTAGTAATGAATACAATATAATTTTAATGAGAAATTCGCTTTATGGTTCAGAATACATGAGGACATAACTTCTCATAACATAATTACATTTGATTAATCAGTGGGAATTACTAGGTTCAGATGAAATGTCGGATTTCTCTCTCCCCCCCCTTCCACTCCTTTTCTTTGAATATGTAATGAAATTAATTAGTTTAAGAATAGTAGATACAGAATCATCTGTGTATGTGTGTGTGGGAGAGAGAGAGAAAGAAAGGGAGAGCAGATTCCTCAGAATTATGAATACATATACAGAAACATGTAATCTCAATAATAGATTCACAGAGAATGAGAGATTGTGCATTACTGTATCTGCATCAGGGGTGGGTTCCTCCCGGTTCGGACCAGATCGCCCGAACCGTTAGCGCCCCGCTGATGATGTAATTTTGGCGTCACGGATCCGGTTCTGTCTCTTCCGGTCCATGCTCGCCGCCATCTTTTTTCTGAATTTTCGGCCAATTTTCCTCTGTGTGGATGGCTTCACAGCGTTTTGTGCTTTGAAAAAAGCCCTCCCGCCCGTCCCTGGGTTAATACTGACCTTTATTTCTTCACCCGAAGCACAGCTGATGAGCTCCTCAGCTGTGTTTCGGGCTGAATCCACCTTCTGAGCATGCGTGGAAGTGAAATTGCACAAGGAGACGCGCGAGCGCGAAACGTCGGGATGTGAACCGGTGGCGAAGGTAAGTGAAACCCACCCCTGATCTGCATCATGTTTTATTGTTTTACAGCTACTTACAACCATACGTTTAGTAATCCTTCAAAATTAAAACAGCACCCAAAAAAGTGACTTATGACTGCTTTTCACACTTATGACCATTGCAGCATTCCCCACAGTCACATGATCAAAATTCAGACCCTTGGCAACTGGCTCAGATTTATGATGGTTGCATTTATGATGGTCGCATTCTCCCAGGGTCATATGATCATCTTTTGCAACCAAAATCAGTGGGGAAGCCAGATTCACTTAGCAACCATGTTATTATAGGAGAGGAACAGGCTGAGCCTGAGGGAGGGGTCAAATGTATCATGAGTCTCGAGTCACTTTGCACCCACAAGAGATCTAAGTCCAACCCTCCTTGAATTCCATTGAGTCTTACAGTTCACATTAATATCAAGTGCTGAAAATGAGGACTCCAGACAGTTCTGATGAATATATATATATATAATTTCAGCCAAATCATTGTCCAATCTCTTCTTAAAATCCTCCAGTGATGGAGCACCCACAACTTCTGGAAGCAAGTTGTTCCACGGATTGTTGTAACTATCAGGAAACTTCTCCTTAGTTCTAGGTTGCTTTTCTCCTTGATTAATTTCCATCCATTGTTTCCTTCAGGTGGCTTTGGCGAATAGGGTGACTCCCTCTTCTTTGCCACTTAGATATTGCAACACTGCTAACATATCACCCCTCGTCCTTCTTCTCATCAATTTCTATATATCTATCATTGTCTATACTTTCTACGTGTCTATATTTTGATGGTGCTTCTGACATGAATAAAGAAAGAAGGAAAATATTTAATCTCCCAACCACAGGACCGTACATACCCCAAATAAGAGCCGCCTTCTGAATGTGGCTTTTGCGCGTGAATGCTTTTCTTACTTTAAGGTCATCTGCAGCATTAAATTTCATGGAACAATTTGTTCCAGCGCTGATGAAGTGAGCACAACATTTCAACCCACTGAGATTTCTCTTTCTTCCTTCCTTTCTGCAGCTTTGTGGGCTTTTTTTAATGGAAATGTCAACGTTGCCTTAATTATTAGTACAAACCCAGAGCAAGAGATTATAGTACCGCTGTATCAGACAAAAGAGGGGGGGGGGAAACGGAATAACAAGCAAAATGAAAAGAATTGTTTGGATCCAGAATATTGCTCTTATCCAGCTTTAGAGTGCTGAATCCACTCCAGTAACAACAGGAAAGAAATTAAAATGAAATCAACTAGAGAACCTTGTCAGATATTGTTAGGACTCTCAAGTCTGAATTGCAAAAAAAATAATTAGACAACAACCTCAAATTTTCTGCATCTGCTAGATAACATTGTGAATTCTATGCTTTCTTTCTTTTCCCTCCCTTTTCCCTTCCTTTCTTCAAACTAGGTACCATACCCACCTTACTATTTACCGTATTTTTCGGAGTATAAGATGCACCTTTTTACCCCCCAAAAGATGGTGAAAACTTGGGTTTTCACCAAATGTAGCCCCACCACCCAGCCATCCCAACCCTTTGGCCTCTGTCTTCCAGCAATTTACCTGTTTGCAGCAAAGAGGGAACAGCCTGTAAAGCAAAGCAAGTCACTAGCACTTCCCGACCTACAGCTGACTTGCCACGTGGGAAAATGAAAGTGAAACTGCAAAGAGGCAAATAGCTGGGAGAGACTTGCAGATTTTTATTTTTTGCTGAACTGGATGGAAGGGGGTAAGTGAATAACTATAAATGTCTGTAGAATGTTCAAATTATTGGACTTATTTTTTAAAGACTGCTTTATTATTGTTCTAGAGCCAGGGGCAATTTTAAGACTTGTGGACTTCAACTCCCAGAATTCCTCAGCCAGCTTTGTTAGCTTTGCTGGCTGTGGAATTCTGGGAGTTGAAGTCCACAAGTCTTAAAGTTGCCAAGGTTGGAGATCCCTGTAAATCTAGACAACTTAACAAAATAAAGAAGCTTTTTAAAATAAATGCTTGCTCTGAAGAGGCCCAGTGCTATTGTATCTTCTTTTAAATAATAGAGAATAATGTATACTTTCAGAAATTTTAATTAATTTTAACAGCTCTGTACAACTATAGTCTGAAATGTAACAGTGTCCTGTTTAGTATTAGAGTTTAGTTACCTTGGAGTAGATCTATTTAAATAATTGGGAGCAGTTAGTGTGACTACATTTAAGAAAACTTTCTGGCATAATGTACATTTCTCCAATTCTTTGCTATTTCTATGGGTCAAGCACACATGCACAGAAATACACAGCAAACAGTGTATATGATCTGTGCTGTTTGCTGTTTGGCAAATTGCTTGGAGGCAGAGGCTTTTTTCCTTGTTTTCCTCCCCCAAAACTAAGGTGCGTCTTATACTTTTGGGAAATGCTTCCCAAAAATACGGTAAGCATTTTGTGATTGGCCAACAACGGGTCGTTGATGATAATTGAGCAACAAATCTGTGTGCATCCAGTTTTTCCACTGCCCTGTTCTTTGATCCTAATGTCCCTCTGAATTAGTCAATGCTCTGAGTTCCACTCATCTTTCTTAGTGATATTACATTAATGAATTTATGTAATTGGTGCTCTCTGAGCTTGCTAGTTTTCTTGCAGACTTTTCATTTGTATGTAGATAACATGATCATTGTCTAGCACTGATAATGTTACCTAGTTAGGGTAATGAAACGTCTGCAAGAAAACAAGCAAGCTCAGAGAGCACCAAGGACCCCTCATTTCAATCCTGAGCTTCAAATATTCTCCTTCATTGGTAAATGAATTTATTCTCACCCAGCTGCAGTGCTTTCTATTCCTGTGAATAGCACAAGTGTTCCACTGCTGTTGGGTTAAGGGCTATGCATATGCCTTGTGCCAGGTCAGAGGTGCCAGAGATGCAGCAATAGGAAAGAGAAGGAAAGGATAACCACTAACAAGTGGATGGGCTCATTTACCATGGCAATGGGTATACCTTTTGAAGACCTGAAAGACCAGGATAGGTATAGATCATCATCTAGAAAATCTATCTATCTGGTTGGTAAGAGTTGACACTGATTTGATGGCACATATTAATAGAACAGAACAGAATAGAATTCTTTATTGGCCAAGTGTGATTGAACACACAAGGAATTTGTCTTTGGTGCATATGCTCTCAGTGTACATAAAAGAAAAGATACATTTGTCAAGAATCATGAGGTACAACACTTAATGATTGTCATAGGGTACAAATAAGCAATCAGGAAACAATCAATATTAATATAAATAATAAAGATACAAGCAACAAGTTACAGTCATACAGTCATAAGTGGGAGGAGATGGGTGATAGGAACAATGAGAAGACTAATAGTAATAGTAATGCAGCCTTAGTGAATAGTTTGACAGTGGTGAGGGAATTATTTCTTTAGCAGAGTGATGGCGCTCGGGGAAAAACTGTTCTTGTGTCTAGTTGTCTTGGTGTGCAGTGCTCTATAATGTTGTTTGAGGGTAGGAGTTGAAACAATTAATGTCCAGGATGTGAGAGGTCAGTAAATATTTTCACAGCCCTCTTTTTGACTCCTGCAGTATACAGGTCCTCAATGGAAGGCAGGTTGGTAGCAATTATTTTTTTCTGCAGTTCTAATTATCCTCTGAAGTCTGTGTCTGTCTTGTTGGGTTGCAGAACAAAACCAGACAGTTATACAGGTGCAGATGACAGACTCAATAATTCCTCTGTAGAACTGTATCAGCAGCTTCTTGGGCAGTTTGAGCTTCCTGAGTTGGCGCAGAAAGAACATTCTTTGTTGTGCTTTTTTGATGACGTTTTTGATGTTAGGTGACCATTTTAGGTCTTGAGATATGATAGAACCTAGAAATTTGAAGGTCTCTACTATTGATACTGTGTTGTCTAGTATTGTAAGAGGTGGTAGAATGGGAGGGTTTCTCCTAAAGTTTACCACCATTTCTACGGTTTTGAGTGTGTTCAGTTCCAGATTGTTTCGGTCGCACCACGAGGCTTGTTGTTCAATAATCAACCAACCAAACAAACAACCAAACAACCAACCAAACAACCAATGAATCATTTTGTAGCTTGCCACCCAAGACTGCCACATGCAAATGAAAGGTTTCCCAGTTCTGTTTTTGCAGGTCCTGAAATGCTACTTCCTTTAAGAGAGACCTTCACAGGATGGAACAAAGAATCTTTGTAGATGACACCAAGCTGGCAGGAATAGCCAACTCTCCAGAAGATAGGCTCAAGATACAGAAGGATCTTGACAGACTTGAACATTGGGCGCTATCTAACAAAATGAAATTCAATGGTAAAAAAAGTAAAGTTCTCCATTTAGGCAAGAAAAACAAAATGCACAGGTATAGTATATGTGGTACCTTGCTGAACAGTAGTAACTGTGAGAGGGATCTTGGAGTCCTAGTGGACAACCATTTAAATATGAGCCAGCAGTGTGCAGCAGCTGCCAAAAAAGCCAACACAGTTCTAAGCTGCATTAACAGAGGGATAGAATCAAGATCACGTGAAGTGTTAATACCACTTTATAATGCCTTGGTAAGGCCACACTTGGAATACTGCATCCAGTTTTGGTCGCCATGATGTAAAAAAGATGTGGAGACTCTAGAAAGAATGCAGAGAAGAGCAACAAAGATGATTAGGGGACTGGAGGCTAAAACATATGAAGAATGGTTGCTGGAATTGGGTTTGTCAAGTTTAATGAAAAGAAGAACTAGGGGTGACATGATAGCAGTGTTCCAATATCTCAGGGGTTGCCACAAAGAAGAGGGAGTCAAGCTATTCTCCAAAGCACCTGAAGGCAGGACAAGAAGCAATGGGTGGAAACTAATCAAGGAGAGAAGCAACTTAGAACTAAGGAGAAATTTCCTAACAGTTAGAACAATTAATCAGTGGAACAACTTGCCTCCAGAAGTTGTGAATGCTCCAACACTGGAAGTTTTAAGATGTTGGATAACCATTTGTCTGAAGTGGTGTAGGGTTTCCTGCCTAAGCAGGGGGGTGGACTAGAAGACCTCCAAGATCCCTTCCAACTCTGTTATTCTATTCTATTCTATTCTATTCTATTCTATTCTATTCTATTCTATTCTATTCTATTCTATTCTTGGAATCTGAAGACAAATAACAAGAGGCAACTTAGAAGAGATATCTGTCATTTGATTTCCCTTAAGTATGATTTGAATGTATCCATTGATCTCTCTACAGCTCAGTATTTTGATTGTAAATAGCAGCTGTTGTTTATGTTCTCACAGAGTGAGAACCACACTCTAAATTCTTTTTAGCTGAAGATTCCAAAGGATCTTCTAGATCTGGGGTATCAAACTGGCGGCCCGCGGGCTGGAGGCATCATGCACAGGCTACGCCCACCCCGGCTTCACAAAGGCAAAAAAACCCATCACGATATATCATGTGACGTCACGTGACACGATCGACTTTGACACCCATGTTCCAGTGGTCCATCCTAACCCTAACCCTAACCTGGTTTTAGCTGAAGATTGCATAGGGCCTTCTGGAGCCCAAAAACAGCGATTTACTCAACTATTATTCCTTTCCCCCAAACCATGATTTGTAAGAATGGGAATAGCTTTCTGTAGGGGATTAGATAGATAATCCACTTCCTGTCTATGATTCCACTTTTTGGTGTTTTAATAATTTCACAGGGGTATGTGATTTGTATGCGGTAGTCTATAGATTTAATTTTAATTTCAAGATAAGGGTTCATTTATAGTCATAACTGCAAAAAAACCTCGCATTCTAATATAATGCACCATCCATCTCTCCTTTTCATCTTTACAGAAAAAAAAATCACTTAATTCATCAGCTATTTGAATAAATAAGATGTAGCAAGAGAGAAATACTGAATATTTCATTTTGGAATGAGGTGCCAGCAGAAGCATATTTAATTTCAACAGCACCAAGGGTCAATGAGCATATGTTGAAGTCAAACACAAATTAATTGCCTAGCTTCTTTTATATGCAATCAGTATTTTATTTCAGCCAATGGTTCTTGCTATGGGGACAGTCAATATTTCTGAAAGCCTCACTATCATGCATGCTTGATTCAGTGATTTCTTCCACGGATCCAATACTCATTAAAAAAAAAATCTTGCAAGAATGTGATCTGGAAGACTTACTTCCTTTACTTTAAGCATATCTAATTAAGCATGTCTAATTTACATCACACAATCCATCTCACAAATGGGAGGGATAGCTGGGGAGAGTGAAAGAACATGAGCAGGACTCAAAATAACAGGATAACAGAGTTGGGAGGCACCTTGGAGGTCCTCTAGTCCAACCTCCTGCTCAAGCAGGAAACCCTATACCCGCAATGGCGAACCTATGGCACACATACCGGAAGTGGCACACAGAGCCATCTCTCCGGGCATGCCAGCCGTTGCCCATTGATCTTCTGGTCTTCATGCGCGCATGCACGCCAGAAACCGGAAAACCAGGTGACCGTGCGCATGCACACACCAGAAACCGGAAGCTCAGCTTCCCAGCGCACACATGCGTGCCGGAGAACTGCTCTTCCGGTTTCTGGCACTTCCGCGCATGCGCGCCGGGGAGCTGCTTTTTCGGTTTCCGGTGCTCCCCCGCGCATGCACGCACTCCCGTTTCGGCACTCAGTGCTGAAAAGGTTTGCAACCATTGATTTCAGATCAATGGTTGTCCAATCTCTTTTTGAAAGCCTCCAGTGACAGACCACCCACAACTTCTGGAGGCAAGTCCTTCCACTGATTAATTGTTCTCACTGTCATGAAGTTTCTCCTTAGTTCTAAGTTGCTTCTCTTCTTGGTTAGTTTCCACCCATTGCTTCTTGTCCTACCCTCAGGTGCTTTGGAGAATAGCTTGACTCCCTCTTCTTTGTGGCAACCCCTGAGATATTGGAAGACTGCTATGATGTCACCCCTACTCCTTCTTTTTATTAAAGTAGCTTATATTATTATATTATATTATTTTTAGATTTTATTATTAATATATAATTTACTGGGATTATTTCTGTACAATCCATGAATTTCAGCTGAAGGCCCGAAATGCAGAGCTTTGTGGAACGAAGTTTCACATTCTATGACCAGAAATTTCTCCAGTCATTTCTAAAATCACACAGGGATGCCATTTGATTAAGTAGACCTTCTGTTTCAGAACGTCACTCCTAACAAAGGGGCCCATAATCAGTCAACGAAGATGAAAAATGTGATCAAACAATACAGATTTCAGGCATCTCTAAGTGCTATCAGAGGTTGGGTGAGTACCAAAGACACCTCATTTCAACCCTGAGCTACAAACATTCCCCTTTATCATTAATACAGACTTTACTGATTAGTAGAACACAAGGAGGGAAGGCCATTAAAGAAGACCTGTCCCTAATCCAAATTCTATGTCTTGCGGATGGACACAGGGCTTTTTGCAGGTTTATCTGAGATCTTGAGCTCAGCTGAGCAGAATCAGTTTTGGCAAGGTAGAGCCTGACATTTTACAGTATTACATTATATTAGGCTTGTAAGTAGAGGCAGTCCTTGAATCGCTCCCAGAATTTCCATTGCTGAGCACAAGCACAGTTAACAAGGTGATTGTTGACTGGGTTAAGCGAGCCATGTCCGATTTTGTGACTTTTTGTGCTATGGTTGTTAAGTGAATCACATAGACACCAGGGGCGGGTTCCTAATTTTTTTACTACCACTCTGTGGGCGTGGCTTATTTTATGGGTGTGGCTTGCCAGACATTTGACCGGGTGGGCGTGGCTTGCCGGCCATGTGGCTGGGTGGGTGTGGCTTCTCAGACTGCTGAAGGGAGGGGAACTGAGATAGGTCCTGCCGCCCATTCCCTCTCCCTTCAGCAGCTCGAGAAGTCTCAAATGTGCGAAAATGCCTAGGATCATCATCACGCGTTCGTGGCTTCTCGGACTGCTGAAGGGAGGGGAACTGAGATAGCTCCTGCCGCCCGTTCTTTCAGCGTCTCACGTGCTCCCTCAGCCATCCTCCCCTGCTTGGACTCACTGTGGGGTAGGAAGGCAGCGCATGTGCAGTGCCGGAAGCTCGGCTTCTGGGCATGCGCAAAAAATGTTTTAAAAATTTTTTTAACATTTTTTTTAAAAAATGGCGGTGCCCAGGCACCGGCAACCAACCGCACCGGTACTGTGACGTCACCAGGGGGCCACTACCGGTGCTATAGAGTGGACCGCACCGGTAGGAACCCACCACTGATAGACACTAAGCAAATCTGGTTTCCCCCATTGAACCGGCCTGTCAGAAGCCATCTGAGAAGGTTGCAGATGTTGATCAAATAACCCTGGCATGCGATAACTCTCATGATTACGTGCCAGTTGACAAGCACTGAAATTTTTACCATGTGAATATGGGAATGCTATAATGGTCGTAAGTGGGAGAACCGGTCACAAGTCACTTTTCTCAGTGCGAGTGTAAATTCAAACAGTCACTAAATGAAGGGCGGTACGTCAAGGACTACCTCTAATTACCAACTGGTAGAATGTTTCAGTTTCTACGGTACTCAAACACGGACTCTGGGATTCTTGAAATAGGGACGAGTTTTACAAACCCAGAAACCCTTACGAAAAAGCAGTGTGTCATTTTACACAATTCTACAGCTGACAAGCTATTACGGCTTTCCCATCTACCGGTGATGAACAGCTTAACATTATCCGGGGTCTGCACACTTATACTGTGAGGAACAATTAATCTACCATGTAGGGTTTGAAGGATGAGGTTATAATTGTTCCCATTCGCTGATATAATGTTACTGCCAAATAATCAATATTAAACACAGTGGAGAAATGCCAAATGTCAACAGAGAGAAAAGAGACCCCACTGATACACCAGGGGAAACCATTTTCACCCAGAAGACATCAAAAACTCTTTGCTAGGCTGAATGGAGACAACACACTCGACTGAAAGAAACATGTCTCTCACTCTATTCTCCTAAATTCAGAATTCACTTGACATGCCACAGCCTGGAAAGTAATCGTTCTGTGAAGTCCTAGAAACCCAACAAAGACCTAAGAAGAGAATTGTCTTCTCTTTCCTTAATGTCAAAGTGTTGAAAATGAAAATCACTAGAAAAATAAGAAGACCTTGGAATCTCTCTAGACCAGTGTTTCCCAACCTTGGCAACTTGAAGATGTCTGGACTTCAACTCCCAGAATTCCCCAGCCAGCATTCTCTGGCTGGGGAATTCTGGGAGTCGAAGTCCAGATATCTTCAAGTTGCCAAGGTTGGGAAACACTGCTCTAGACCTTCAACCCCATCCAAGGTAACAAAGAGGCTCGACAGGTTTATAAGTGTCTCTTCGTAATGTGAGATACTCCTGTTACATGGACTGCTTTCCGGTGTAAAATTTCTCTGCATTTTTAAACATTTTTCTTCAGAAGGAACAGCTTTCATATTATTCATATTATTTTCTCCTGAAGGAGAAGAACATACAATAACAGGGTTGGAAGGGGCCTTGGAGGTCTTCTAGTCCAACCCCCTGCTCAAGCAGGAAACTTTATACCATTTCAGACAAATGGTTGTCCAATCTCTTCTTGAAAGCTTCCAGTGATGGAGCACCCACAATTTCTGGAGGCAAGTCGTTCCACTGATTAATTGTTCTCACTGTCAGGAAATTTCTCCTTAGTTCTAAGATGGATCTCTCTTTAATGATCTTCCACCTATTACAGGTCAACCCCCATCTTCTCTGTCAGAACCCCTCAAGTAGACTGCTGTCATGTCACCCCTACTTCTCCTCTTTGTTAGAGAAGACCAGAGGTGGGTTCCTCCCGGTTCGGATTGGTTCGCCTGAACCGGTAGCAACCCGCTGGTGATGTCACGATGATGTCACGGAACCAGCTTGGTCAGTGCCTGTCCGTGGAGGCCACCATCTTTTTTAAAAAAAATTCTGGTTTTTATTCTTCTGCGCATGCGCAGAAGCCGAGTTTCCGGCACTGTGCATGCATCACCATCTTGTTTTCAGCTCTCTCTTTTTGGATTTTTGTTTTGAATTTTTTGCCACTGTGCATGGGCACGGCCACGCGGCGCGGGAGGAAGCGAACCGGCAGCGAGGTAAGTTAGAACCCACCCCTGGAGAAGACATAGCTATTTTATTTATAACGTGGATGCATGCAAGTATCCTATCCTTTATGGGTCAATTGTCTCTCTAGGTTTGGATGCTTCAACCAAACGACATTAAAAATATATCTTAAAACCAACTATGAAGTATTTTCAGGAAAGGAAAAGAAAGGCTTTGAATGTTCCGCATAATTTTTGGATTTGAATGTTATTTAAAAACTGTGCGGAGAACTCAAACATGCAACACATTCAAAGGATCCTAAGAATATTCTGCATGAAAGAATGGAAAACATTTCAAGAATAAGAATTAAAAAACCTTTAGCTAACGCCACAAAGTGTTATTTCAGCAAAAAAAGGATGTTCAAATCTGTATGTATCATTACTGTTTTCTTATTTTGAATCTCTGGTTTTATTTTGTCTTTTAATGACCCCATAATCCCTTGCATTGGGGTGGAGTTGGGACAACTGAATGGAGTTGAGTGTTTCCTGGCCGGATGCCCTTCCTGTCGCCAATGCAGAGTTTGCAGCATATATTTTCTCATTATGCCCAGAGAGAGAAATATCTGCCTCTACCTTATCTGCAAGTAAATAGTTAAGCATTTGAATTTGCAGGAAAGTGTAGTGTTCAGCTTTGTACTTAAGAGATTGTTCCTAGATCTGTTTACTCAGAGACTCATTAAAGCGTACAATGTGTCTTTTGCTTCAAACCATGTTCCTTTCACGATTTATTAAATCGTTAGTTAGGGAAACATTGTATTCCTGTTTATTTTACTCTGTTACATTTTGTTACATGTTATTTAACTGTTGTAGCATACACAAAAAAAAACTAGTGAAGGTCTATACTGGCCTAAAACAACCATATCCTTGCACATTAGTGCAAGTAACAAAAGATACAGTTAAAACAATTGGTCACTTCTCTGCAGAAGGGTCAGGACTGAGATAAATGGTTTTACAAAACAGGTTAGTGTTAGTTCAGATCTTGGTAACCAAAGGTGGTGCCTGAATATTAACTGAGACAGAATGTTGTTCCGTACATCGCAGTGGTTCTCAACCTTCCTAATGCCACGACCCTTTAATACAGTTCCTCATATTGTGGTGACCCCCAACCATAAAATAATAAAATTATTAGGAAACTCAGGGGTGGATTCTAACTTACTCGCTGCCGGTTCGCTTCCTCCTGCGCTGCATGGTCGCGCCTTGTGGGCGTGCGTGCGCTTTGCATGCGCAGTGCCGATTTTTTTTAAATTGCAAAAAAAGGGCCAAAAACAAGATGGCGACGCATGTGCAGTGCCGGAAATTTGGCTTCTGCGCATGCTCAGACGTTCCCATGGTACAGATATTTTTTTGTTGCAGTAGTCTATTTGCATATGGGTGGACCCGCCTGGAGACGGATAGAGGAGCGGTGTCTCGGTTCCTAAGACCATCGGAAATATGTGTTTTCCGATGGTCTTAGGCGACCCCTGTGAAAAGGTCGTTCGACCCCCAAAGGGGTCGCGACCCACAGGTTGAGAACCACTGATATATCAGAAAATCAAGAAGAAATTCTTCTTTTTGTGGCTGAAAAAAAAAATCCAAGAAGCTGCTGCAAAACTCAGTGAATTGGACTTTTGGACTTCACAGAGAATATGATCCTGGCTGGTGTAACTTGGCACAGATTATACTATACGGGAACTAGTTTTAATATAGATGTTATCCTTATCATGGCTTGCCTTATGTTCCTTGCAAAAAAAATTGAAAAAGCATTGGGGTTCTGTTTTAACCATGTAACAGCTGGATGAAGGACACAGTTGGCAAGGCAAAGCGCAAATATTCAAGAATGTAGAATGGTGATTGAAATGACATTTTTGCATAAAGATAGGGAATTTTTTTTAATGGAAATTATATATTTCTAAGTCTTTACTCTGTTACCCTGTTTCCCCCAAAAATAAGACATCCCCTGAAAATAAGCCCAATCGGGCTTTTGAGTGCATGGCAGTAAGGCCAAGCGCTTATTTCAGGGTTCAAAAAATATATAAGACAGGGTCTTATTCTCGAGGAGACACGGGTACCTTTTCTTACGTTTTATTCGCACTGCTGTCATTTTACAAATGGAAAAGGTTCTTCTCATTTTCTCTTGGTTTACTCATAGCCATACAGCAGGGGCGGGTTGCTCATCCGTTGCTACCGGTGCGCACGTGAGCTCGCTATGCGCACGCACCCCCTTGTGCGATATTGCTTCTGTGCATGCGCAAAATCTCACCAAAATCTTGCAAGGGGACGCGCGCGAGAGATTTTGGTGACATTTCGGTGACATTTTGCTTCCGCACATGCGCAGAAGCAAAAAAGCCCAAAAATTCTTTTAAAAAGATGGCGATGCGCGTGACGTACCAGCAAAGACGGCACCGGAGCGGTCGTGCGCAAATTGTGCAATCGACTGCTCCCTACCGGAGCTACACACTGGACCACACCTGTAGGAACCCACCACTGCCATACAGGTAGTCCTTGACTTACGACTAGTCACTTAGTGATTGTTAGAAGTTACAACGAACCTCCCAAGGGCTACTTATGCCCGAGATTCAAAATTCTGATGGCTTCCCCCTCAGTGGTTTCATTTTGGGTGCAACCCGATTTTATGGCCGTTTGTAGCATCCCCCAGTCACATGAGCACAATTTACATTTTTTTTTCTTCCTGGAAACTGGCTTTTTTTTTCAGTTTCTGGCAAAAAACACACACATTAGGAACAATGGATTCAGTTAATGACCACAATGTTTGCTTAACATCTGCCACAAAAAGGCCATAAAATCAGGTACGGTTGCAGAGTGAGCCACTTAACGACCATAATTCTGGGCTCAATTATGGTCATAAGTTGAGGACTATCTACATAGAGCTTTAGATAAACTTTTCTTTCCCTTCTTGTTCCTCTACCCTTGAATTTCCCTGCTTTTCCATTATTATTAGAATAGAACAACAGAGTTGGAAGGGACCTTAGAGGTCTTCTAGTCCAACCCCCTGCTTAGGCAGGAAACCCTACACTACTTCAGACAAATGGTTATCCAACATCTTCTTAAAAACTTCCAGTGTTGGAGCATTCACAACTTCTGGAGGCAAGTCATTCCACTGAATAATTGTTCTCACCATCAGGAAATTTCTCTTCAGTTCTACGTTGGTTCTCACCTTGTTTAGTTTCCACCCATTGCTTCTTGTTCTGCCCTCAGGTGCTTTGGAGAATAGCTTGACTCCCTCTTCTTTGTGGCAACCCCTGAGATATTGGAACACTGCTATCATGTCTCCCCTGGTCCTTCTTTTCATTAAACTAGACATAACCAGTTCCTGCAACCGTTCTTCATATGTTTTAGCCTCCAGTCCCCTAATCGTTGGGATTGATGATGTTACCTACTTTGGGTCGTGAAACGTCTGCAAAAAAACAACCAAGCTCAGAGAGCACCAAGGATCCCACATTGCCTTCCTGTTTATGCATCTCAAGAGGTTTGTTGTGTTCCTATAATACAATAAATGCCCTAAATTGCATTTACTGCTGTACTTAAAGGATGTTAATAGCTCAGCCTCCTGGCTACTAAATTCTTCAGGATGTTCCCTCTGCCATTATTTCTATGGTTTCCTCTCTTTTGCTTGGATTGTCCTATTGACCTTAAACTTACCGATGTACAAACTGCATTGAAAGACTCTTTAAAGAAGGAAAAGGAGGTCGTAACAAGGTAATATGAATGGTAATTGTGTTTTGCTTTTCCAAATTCCAGAATTTAAAAATCAGGTCCCATCACCAGCTGGGAAATTCTTGAAGTCGAAGTCCATAAAAGTCTTAAAGTTGTCAAGGTTGCACAGAGTAGAACCCTTGTAAGCCCAGCAGATCTAAGTTTCTGTAGATCTTTAAGTTGGGAGCTGGAATTAGTCTAGAAATTCAAATATTGGTACCATAAATACACTGCAACTAATGATACAGCTCAACTTTTGATACCATGGTAACTGAAGGTTTCAAATGACCTACAGACTTTTTTAAGACGAATTATTCTTGTTGTAACAATATATTTAATGAAGTCCCTAGTTAGAAGGTTAATTGGGATGCATGTTTTAGATTTACAGATAAATATGAACAGACAGTTAAATCAGAAATCAGAAACTTGTAAATATTTGAATGTCTTGTTCTCTAAATAAAACTTTTGAAGATATCTGATGGTGGATGATTTTTTTCTTTCCAGGTCTAAATGTGAACAATTCCCATAGACAGTTTTCTCACAAAAAAAGGAAAAAAGGAAGGAAGGAAGGAAGGAAGGAAGGAAGGAAGGAAGGAAGGAAGGAAGGAAGAAAGAAAGAAAGAAAGAAAGAAAGAAAGAAAGAAAGAAAGAAAGAAAGAAAGAAAGAAAGAAAGAAAGAACCAAGCAGAATATAAGCAGCCTTCTAAATTTCCATCAGATCTGTTGGTAATAAAATATGATGAAAAAAAGTTTTTGTAGAGAAATGAGAAATTCTCAAACAATATCTCAAGAGTGTAGCTTTTCTTTGGATACTTAAACACAAACTCTCTCTCACACACACACCTTCTACCTTTTTGTGAAATATTCTTTCAGTAATCATAAATATAATATCTATGAATTATACATAATTTGAGGGTGGTTGAGGAAGCAAGAATTACTGAAAAACAAAATATTTCTCTAAATTTTTATATTGCATATAAGAGGTGATGGAAAGCGGAAATCTTCAAGCGAGAACTCGAAAGTGGAACTCCCTTTATGATCCAAGCCTTTCTTATCTTCCTTTCTCTGCTGTACAACTTTTGCTTTCCAATCAACTGAGCAGTGCAGTGAGGAGAAATCAATGGGGGTGAGATTGATTTTCATTGATTCTTCCCCTTATGATCCTTCCAAAGCTGCTCAACTAATTAGCAAAGAGATAAAACAACATTGATTGGAATTAGGCTCATTCCAATTTCACTCATGCTTCCAAAAGCAAGCAAATTGGGAATTAAGTTGTACTAACTGTGCAAGGGAAGATATAAAACTGTAGGTGGTTACTATTAGGTAGGATTTGTGTGGAATCAGGATGAGGTCAGAGAAAAAAATGAGCTAGTTCAGGCAAAGTGGAATATAAATTTAATTAACAACCAAACAATTAAAACTCTCTTGAGGCCAGGTGAAAGTGAAGTGCCGAGGCCAGCTCTTGAGGCCAGCATCTGAAGTGCTGAAAAGGTTCGCCAACACTGCCCTATACCACTTCAGACAAATGGCTGTCCAACCTCTTCTTAAAAACCTTCAGGATTGTAGCACCCACAATTTCTGGAGGCAAGTCCTTCCCCTGATTAATTGTTCTGTCAGGAAATTTCTCCTTAGTTCTAAGTTGCTTCTCTCCTTGATTAGTTTCCACCCATTGCTTCTTGTCCTGCCCTCAGGTCAGGGGTGGGTTCTAACTTAGCTCGCTGCCGGTTTGCTTCCTCTCACACGGCGTGGCTGTACCTCGTGGGCACGCGCGTGCTTTGCGTGCGCACGCATGCGCAGTGGCAAAAATTCATGACTTCTGGAGGCAAGCTGTTCCACTGATTAATTGTTCTAACTGTCAGGAAATTTCTCCTTAGTTCTAAGTTACTTCTCTCCTTGATTAGTTTCCACCCATTGCTTCTTGTCCTACCCTCAAGTGCCTTGGAGAATAGTTTGACTCCCTCTTCTTTGTGGCAACCCCTGAGATATTGGAACACTGCTATCATGTCTCCCCTAGTCCTTCTTTTCATAAAACTAGACATACCCAATTCCTGCAACCGTTCTTCATGTGGACCCAGGCCAACCAGCAAAGTCAGGTCTTCAGGTTCTTGTGAAAGGATAGGAGGATGAGAGAAGATCTTACCTTAGAGCAGAGGTGGGGAATGATGGTCCCTTTATGAGTTGTGGACTTCAACTCCCAGAATTCCTGAGCAGCATCCTGGGAGTTGAAGTCCACAAGTCACAAAAGGACCATCGTTCCACAACCGTCTTAGAGGGGAAGATGCTTCAAAGGGAGGGCAAAGTGGTAGAGAAGGCTCTTCTTCTGGATTATGATAGTCTGCGTTCTTTGCCTGATGGGACCTGAAGTCAGCCCTCTCTGCCAGGACAAGACAGTCACTTGTCCTGAAATGGTATAGGGTCTCCTGCTTGAGCAGAAGGTTGGACTAGAAGACCTCGAAGGTCCCTTCACGCTCTATTCTGATTGATTTAATTTAATTTAATAGATTTGTATGCCGCCCAACTCCTGTGGGACTCTGGGTGGCTTACAGCATGTCAAATCCATTACAAATAAAAACATATAACAGTTAAAAAGATATAAAAATTAAAAAATCTCCAACATTCATAACAAGGGGGGGAGACCCAAGTATAATCTGCTTGGTCTCACTTTCACCCCGCCTGCCGGAAGAGCCAAGTTTTTATTGATTGATTGATTAATGGATTGATTGATTGATTAGGACAGGCTTGTCCTAGCAGGATGAGAGGGTTCATCAGGTAGTCTGGACCTATGCCATTAAGGGCTTTAAAGTTCATAACCAAACACTTTGAACATTTGTCTGAATTGAGTGTGGTATTGCTTATTGCTTGATGGCTGGTTTGGTATTAATCCAGAGAAGAGCAACAAAGATGATTTAGGGGACTGGAGGCTAAAACATATGAAGAACGGTTGCAGGAACTGGGTATGTCTAGTTTAATGAAAAGAAGGACTAGGGGAGACATGATAGCAGTCTTCCAATATCTCAGTGGGTGCCACAAAGAAGAGGGAGTCAAATTATTCTCCAAAGCACCTGAGGGCAGGACAAGAAGCAACAGATGGAAACTAATCAAGGAGAGAAGCAACTTAGAACTCAGGAGAAATTTCCTGACAATTAGAACAATTAATCAGTGGAACAACTTGCCTCCAGAAGTTGTGAATGCTCCAACACTGGAAGTTTTAAAGAAGAGATTGGATAACCATTTGTTTGAAGTGGTGTAGGGTTTCCTGCCTAAGCAGGGGGTTGGACTAGAAGACCTCCAAGGTCCTTTCCATTATTCTATTCTATTCTATTCTATTCTATTCTATTCTATTCTATTCTATTCTATTCTATTCTATTCTATTCTTCATGTTACTTAGCACTCCTGAGCTACAAACAATATCTTCTCTTTGTCAAATTGGTTTTTCTGATAAACCTTGATTATATAAACAGAGAAAATCAAGACATGTAATTTTTGCAGAGAAACCTCCCTGAGTCTGAGTAGTAAGATTAAAATTGATTTTGCCGATCAAGTTCCCTGGGAAATCTCTTAAACAATTTGATCTTCAGTTAGTGGGAGGGAATGAAAGTTTCACAAATGTGAAAATGGATCCCACGTCATCCTTAACAAACTCCCAGCAATATGATTTCCAGGTACAGAATTAAAATGGAATTTTTGTGAGATGGGTTTAGCAGCCCCCGAACGAGAGTGTCATTATTTTCTGTCTCTTGTGAAAGAAGTTAAGAATCAGAAATTTCTCTAAAATATAACAAACATATGTAGCAAGAAGAGAGGTGTTGGCAGGGGTGGGTTCCAACTTACCTCGCTGCCAGTTCGCTTCCTCCCACGCCGCGTGGGCACGCCTCATGGGCGCGTGAGCACTTTGCGTGCAAGCACATGCACAGTGCCGAAAAACCTGGGGGGAAAAAGCCAAAAACAAGATGGCGACCACATGCACAGTGCCAGAAACTCAGCTTCTTGGCATGCTCAGAAGAAAAAAATTCAAATAAATAAATAAATAAATAAAAAAAGATGGTGGCTTTGTGTCAAAATAAAAATCTTTCCTTTCCTTTCTCTTGCACGGCAGGATCTTGCTGCACTTAAAAAAAATACCCCTATTTTCACAGGTGCTTCTGTGCATTGTGGTTCATATATTACAGGGCAACATTTGCTCCAAAACTAGACAGACATGTTGATTAAGCAATTTAATCCCTTGAAGATGGATTTGGCTTGTTTAGTCAGGGAGAGGCATCTTTTCACCAGTCATAAGTTATGCTTGCTGCCTTTTAAGCTTATTGGTTAGGATAAGGAAATAGATATGAAAATTTCAGAAATGAAAAGGGGGGGAAGAAGAGAATTTGTCAACATTATCAGGTAGACCACACCAGGAAACACCACTCAATAACAAAGTTGGAAGGGACCTTGGAGGTCTTCTAGTCCAACCCCATGCTCAACCCTAATCCTAACCCTATACGCGTGATGGCGAACCTATGGCACGCATGCCAGAGGTGGCAACCAGAGCCCTCTCTGTGGGCACGTGTGTCGTTGTCAGTTGCTGTTCTGGGTTCTGTTGCATGCATGCGCGCCAGCCAGCTGCTCTCTTCTGGGTTCTTTTGCTCTGGCCGGTGCACACGCGCTCCAGTTTCAGCAGGTTAACCATCACTGCCCTAAACCCTATGGCATATGGGTGTTCAGTTTCTTCTTGAAGACTTCTTCTTGAAGACTTCCAGTGATGGAGCACTCAGAACTTCTGGAGGCAAGCTGTTCCAGTGATTAATTGTTCTGTCAGGAAATTTCTCCTTATTTCTAAGTTGGTTCTCTCCTTGATTAGTTTCCATCCATTGCTTCTTGTCCAGATCAAGCAATTCTAATTTGCTATAAAGCTACAACAACAGAATCTTGCAAGTGTGAAAGTACAATTCTCCCACCATGTCCTTTACAGCCTGAGAAACTAGGTAGGGTCCCTTCTGATTCTCTTTCTCCATCCATTATATATCTATGGGCTACGTTATCTCTTATCTCAGCATTCCCTAGGCAATATCTCTTCACCCTATTTCCCAAGATCTCTCCCACATATCATTACATCATCCTTGAAAAAGATCCAACTCCCCATCCATTCTATAAAAAACTGAGAGCTTCAGTATGTGTCAGAGTTTGTTGCAGAAAATTAAATCCAGAAAGCACACACAGGCAGACTGATGCAGCAGGATTGATTTAAATAAGAAACTTATTTATACACAAGAATAACAGATGCGTATTTACAATACCAGTAGCAGAGTTCTTCTTTAACGTAGCAGCAGTTACAGGAAAACACACAGGCAGGAGAGAACAGTTAGTTTCATTTTCAGAGTTCAGAGTGGACTGAGAGTACAGAGTGGACTGAGCCACGCCCAGCCTTCTAACTTCAATTTTGATGCTTTGCACAGACTCAGATGTGTTTAACTCCCATTGGCTGACTTAGTTGCTATGCCTATTCATTGGCTGACCTTGTTACCATTGGCTCTCCCAGTTCATGAATAATCTGACAGTATGGATGAAGGTAAAATGGGTGAGAATATTACAATGTTAAAAAGACAAAATATTACACAACCGATACACAATATGAGCTAGATAATATATTATTATTTCTATGTTTATGCCGCTCTCTTTGAGAGAGATTGTCCAACAATCTCTCTCTGAGATTGTTGGATGAGCAGGCACAAAAACAGCCGGGGAAGTGATTGAAGCCTAGGAAATAGGCCCCTTGCCAGTCAACAGGAGTACTGATTTACCACCAGCTTATCAAGTACTTAGGAGGTGAGGACTTGGTAGCACAAACAAATAACAGCACAACAACTTAATAACCAGCCATCAACACCCTAATCAACATCTAAAAAGCCACACTCAACAGGCACCAGAGGTGGGTTCCTACCAGTTCGGACCGGTTCTATAGAGCCATTAGTAACTTGGAGGCCTGGGTCGCTGGAACAGGCAGTGACCCAAGCCTGCCACGCCCCCAAGCTGGTTCTCACGGTTGATGCCGCCATCTTGTTTTTTGCTTCTGCGCATGTGCAGAAGCTTTTTTTTGTACTGTGCATGCGCACGCACATACAAAGCCCGCCCGCCGCGCAGCGCGTCCCTGAGCGAACCGGCAGTAGCAGAATCCGGAATCCACCCCTGACAGGCACCATATAAATACCACACACAAGCCCAAAGAATACACTCTGCTAGAGAGAAGTTTCCTGAAGATGGGCTCCAGTATAATTCCAAAAGCTCAGAAGACAAAAACTCTGGTCGCAGTGACCGACTCAAATTGGATCCTGCAATATTATCCTGGGACACGTATATCCGCCTTCACATGAAGCTGTTTTCTAGCATTAATAAATATTACATTATTTTTAGGCTCACTAGCATTACTCACACCCGTTTATTAAAGCAGAGGTTCTGTGATATCTTACAATAACTTATTTTTATTTGTGAGATCTATTCGCCGCCCTTCTCGTTTCAAAGCAACTCTGAGCTTTGTTTATTTTATAGTAGTGAATTCGTAGGTAATCCACTGACTGTTCATAAGTATGAAACTTAAAACTGATTTTTTCCCTTTTGTATCTTACTTTGCAGTTTTAGATTGCATTTTTCCTTTGTTGAGTTTCTTTTTTTTAAAGATAAAACATTGTTTCATTAGAAAAATTAAAGATATTCAATCATTAAAAAAAGACTTTGCCAAAGTAAAAAAAAAAGTTGAAATCTGGAAATCTTATTTCTGGCTGCTTTATGCAGAGGAACCAAGCAAATGAAGGCTGCAGGGCAGAAAATCCACAACCTCCTTTGTTACTGCAGAATATTTGTCAGTTCCTTCACAAATGCGTTCTTTTCTTTGTTAGCAACAGCATCTATCTCGCAATGGTCTCGAGTCAGTTTACAAACAAAAAAGTGCTAACATCCAATTATGCCCAGAACAAAATGCAGCAACGAAATCCCCAGCTTGTGCTTTTAATGTTAAGGAAAAACACAAGAAATCAGCAAGAAACATCACAGAGGAATCCCCCAGATACAATTGGAACCATCCAAGATCTTTCTAGGACAGCAAAGGAACAATTACTCGGGGACCGTGGGACCCAGCCACAGGGGGGCAAAAAAGTCAATATGGCAGATGCAATCAGGCAGTTGAAGCCTCACTCCTACCTGCAGTAAACATTCAACAAACTAAAAAGAGAGTATCATGCCCCAACATACGATCTTTATATACTGTTATTGCTCTCTAGCCCCATCTAGTGGCCAGTGGGATAAATAACAAGTATATTGTTTGAAGCTGATTCCCCCCATTACCCATCAGTCCCCACTCTTAAAACAAGTGCACGCTGGGAAGCCAGACTCCATTTCTTTCAGCATTTGGAGAAGGCAGAAGCACAAAGAAGAATCCATCTTAATCTGTGGCACATGGTCAACCAAGGACAAACCCACATTCCACACACAGAGCATCGCTGGTGAGATTTAGATTGCTTGCATTTATTAATTGTCATGTTCAGCAGTAACCCAATACTGCCTATCTTGTATTTGGTTCTCATTGTATGTATCTCTGTTTTCCCCAGTTTCACCATATCCTGTTCTTTCAATAAAGCATTCAGATCTACACAAACAGTCTGTTTTATTGGAGCAGAGGTGGGTTTAGCTGCATGTTGAGCTGCACACAGACTAACATGTAGCGAGGACAGAACAGAGAGGGCTTTGAGTGTGCGGGGGTATATAAGTCACCTCGCTTGATTTTATTGGTCCCCTTTCCTGGGACCCTCTGGAGAGAGATCCTATGGGAAGATCTCATCGAAAATACAGTTCACTGTTCAAAGTGAGTGCTCATGGAATATAGATGACAGTTTAAGACGTAATTCTTAAAAGTTACAATATTTAAGAATTATTAGAATTTATTTATTTATTTATATTCCACCTTTATTTTATTCACAAATAACTAAAGGAGGCAAATATATCCAACACACCTTCCTCCTCCAATCTTCCCTACAACACAACAACCCTGTGAGATGAGTTGGGTTGAGAGAGATTGACTGGCCCAAAGTCACCCAGCCTGCTTTCATAGCTAAGATGGGATTAGAACTCACAGTCTCTTGGCGATTGAAGCAAAGTCACCCAGTTGACTTTTATGCCTATGGAGAGACTAGAACTCACTATCTCCTGGTAAGTGGAGCAATGTCACCCAGATGGCTTCTATGCCTAAGGAAGACTAAAACTCACAGTCTCCTGGTGATTTGCCCAAAGTCACCTAGCCGGCTTTCATGGCTAAGGTGGGACTAGAACTCATGATCTCATATTTTCTAGTCCTGGTGCCTTAACCATTAGGCCATTTGGAGTTTGACCCACATATTGGTGTTTACTGGATTTCAGCGATAGAAAGAAGTAGAGATAAAAGTGATACTTACCACCACCCTGCAACAGAAACCCTAAAAAGGAGAATTTCAGGAGAAAATATTTACTGTATTTTTCAGAGTATAAGACACACTTTTTTCCCTCCTAAAAGAGGCTGGAAATTTGGGTGCATCTTATACTCCGAATGTAGCCCCGGCCACCCGCCGGCCCCTACCCTTCGGCCTCCGCGCATACTCTTCCTGGCTGCAGAGATTGCCACTGACAATGGCTTGTGTTTTTGGACTCCGTGCGTTGCGTTTTCAGCCTCCAAACGCTTGACCCACGGTGCCTAAAATGGCTAACCGGAACAGCTGCTGCCTTCTCTTTTCCCCAGAGGTCTTCAAACTTGGCAACTTTAAGACTTGTGGACTTCAACTCCCAGAATTCTCCAGCCAGCTGGAGAATTCTGGGAGTTGAAGTCCACAAGTCTTAAAGTTGCCAAGTTTGGGAAACCCTACCTCTTCTGTGCTTTGCCTACTTTAGTTACTGGAGCTCCCTCCGTGCTTTTGAAGCTGTTTTTTAGCCCCAACACGAGCTAAGCGATCTTCTGTGCTTTGCCTGCTTTTCTAATTTTCTAAGAGCCGAGGTGGCGCAGTGGTTAAATGCAGCACTGCAGGCTACTTCAGCTGACTGCTAGTTCAGCAGTTCAGCTGTTCAAATCTCACCAGGCTCAAGGTTGACTCAGCCTTCCATCCTTCCGAGGTGGGTAAAATGAGGACCCAGATTGTTGGGGGCAATATGCTGAACTCTGTAAACCGCTTAGAGAGGGCTGTAAAGCACTATGAAGCGGTATATAAGTCTAAGTGCTATTGCTATTGCTAATTGCTGCTCCCTCCGATGATCAGCTGTGCTTTAGAAGCACAGCCCCAACCAGCCCCAACCTCAAAATCAGCGAGCGAACGAATGTGCTGAAGCTGACCAGACTAAGGATGCTAGCCAGATGAATACATGGTAGGCAGAATTTTTTCCCTTACTTTCCTCCCCAAAAACTAAGGTGCGTCTTATACTCCGGTGCATCTTATACTCTGAAAAATACAGTAATTTAAATTTATGTAATATATTCAGTTGGGTCTCACAACTGGTGACAGCTTCTCAGAAAGTTTAAGTAGGGTTCAGCCTTTCTAAGATTTGGATGCAGACCACCAGAACATCCTACAGCCTCTAATTTAGATTGGGAAATTGAAGAAAAAAAAATAAAAAAGAGGAAAATGATCACTAATGTGAATAAAATAATCCTTGATTTGGGGAGATTTCCTTTTCTTTAATTGAGAATGAACTGGGGAGTCCTTGTTGCCAATTGAGCTTGGTTTTTTTCTTGCAGACATTTCATTACCAAACTAGGTAACATCACCAGTACGAGCATGATGAAAAGTGTATGAAAGAATATAACCCTAGAGGTTACATAGTATAGTTGTATGTACGTTATTGTATTGTTTTGTTTTGTCTATTTTTTGTATATATGGTTTTTTTGTGTGGTTTTTAAATGTAAATAACTAAATAAAAATTATTTTTTAAAAAGTGTATGAAAGAAAGGTATGAACAGACCCAACCAGGATCACAGATCATCCTCCGAAACAGAAGCTGCAACAAATCCTAAGTCAGTTCATTAAAATAACCTGAAGACAACACAGCAAATTGTAAATGAAGGATGCGTAGCTGTTTGCTAATTACAACATTCAGAAGAATTAGTATCTAGGGTTGAGGAAGTACCGCATATTTACCGATAATCCTTACTTCTGGTTTGTCATGTCATCTACATGACCCATTGAGAATGGTTTTTTTTTTGTCGCTCTATCACTTGTAGGCCCCATTAGATATTAATTTATGAAATGGCCTAATGTTTAGACATGTTGCAATTTCAGAGCCTATCTCCATCTTTCCGATCGTCAGTGCAAATCAGGGCTTATGTAAAACACATTATTTAATTCCCTCTATCATTTTACACCGCATTCAGGCAAAAAGCTGCATGGAGTTGACTTATCACAATTGAATTCACGGTGGGAAATATAATAGATTTTGTCCTAATAGCCACCTTTGGTGAGGTTTGCGGTGTCTTAAATCTCTGGAAATTAAATTGCTTGTACACAGACATAAACACACATCACACACAATCACAATTCTCCAATACAACAGCCAAAAAAGGCAACTAAACATTGGTGAAATGATTACTATCACAAATGGGGTGGGGAAACCAGGGGCGGGTTCCTAATTTTTTTACTACCACTCTGTGGGCGTGGCTTATTTTGTGGGTGTGGCTTGCCAGCCATGTGACTGGGTGGGCGTGGCTTCTCGGACTGCTGAAGGGAGGGGAACTGAGATAGGTCCTGCCGTCCATTCCCCCCCCCCTCAGCAGCTTGAGAAGCCTCAAACGTGCGAAAATGCCTGGGATCATCACCGCGCATTCGTGGCTTCTCGGACTGCTGAAGGGAGGGGAATGGAGATAGCTCCTGCCGCCCATTCTTTCAGCGTCTCACGCACTCCCTCAGCCATCCTCCCCTGCTTGGACTCACTGTTGGGTAGGAAGGCAGTGCATGAGCAGTGCCGGAAACTCGGCTTCTGGGCATGCGCAGAAGAAAATTTTTTAAAAAAATTTTTTTTAAAAAAATGGCGTTGCCCAGGCACCGGCAACCAACCGCACCGGTACTGTGACGTCACTAGCAGGTCGCTACCGGTGCTATAGAGTGGACCGCACTGGTAGGAACCCACCACTGGGGGAAACCCTCTCTTTTTGCAATAAACACATATATTCTGTTCAATTAAGTTTTAAATACCAGCTCTTTGACACTTACCTACCAGAAGAAATATGCTAAAATTAATCTGAAATGTCAGGGAGATTGCATAAGTGTTTGCCTCTATGTGTTTTTATTGAGGGGGAGAGAGGATAATAACATTATCGTTTATCAATTTAATATTTAATGTTTTAATGTTTGTACATTGCTTTCTATGAAGTTTATATAAGCCACCCAGTATCTCTGTCATTGAGATGGGAGACATACTCATTTAAATAAATAATAAACAAATTAAATTAATAATCATATTTGCAATATGAATATTTGTAAAGACAATAATTCTGTGCTTTGGCAAAATGTATTCCTTTTCAGCATATCATCCATGAAATCCCAAAGTAAATTTTGAGTACCATTCTTTGACTTTAAATTTTTCAATGTGACCTATCCCCATTTTTTTATTTGTATGTCAGTTTTTTAGTTGGTTTAGTTTATACCTTGACTCTCAAATGAATAAAGGAAGGATAACCTATACCGGTGGTGGCGAACCTATGGAATGCGTACTGGAAGTGGCACGCAACAGGGGTGGGTTCTACTTACCTTCCCCACCGGTTTGCATCGCGATGGAAGTGCACGTTTTGCGCGCGCGCATCCACTCGTGCAAATTAGCTGCAGCGCATGCTCAGTAGTTGAATTCAAGCCCTTCTGCGTTGCTAACAAGGAAATTAGCGTGAAAAACAGCTGCGGAGCTGATCAGCTGTGCTTCGGAAGAAGCAATAAAGGTCCGTATAAACCCGGGGGTGGGAGGGCGGGCCCACTTCCAAGCACACAGAGAACCAAATCTGCATATGCAGAAGGAAAGTACACGGAAACACCCCTCCCCCCAAAATAAACAAAAAATTCAAAAAAAATGGCGGTGCCCATGGACCAGCACCGACCAAATCGGGTCAGTGACATCACCAGCAGGTCGCTACCGGTTCAGGCAAACCGGTCTGAACCGGGAGGAACCCACCTCTGGCATGCAGAGCCATCCTGTGTGGGATGCACGGCCTCGCTGGCTTCTCTTCCACGTTCCTGTGCACACACACGTGTCGGTCAGCTGGCCTTCACATGTGCAGGAGTGCCGAAACCCGGAAGACCAACATTCCGGCACGCATGCACGTACCGGTACCTGAACTTCCGGGTTTCCGTCGTGTGCATGTGCAATGGCCAACTGTTCATCGGGCGCGCCTCCATGCCAGAAACCGGAAGTTCGGGTGCCAGCACACGCATGCGTGCCGGAATGTTGCTTTTCCGGGTTTCGGCCCTCCTGCATGTTCGAAGGCCAGCAAGGCCACGCAGTCCAACCGGGATGGTTTTGCATGCCATTTCCGGCACGCAGGTCGGCACGTGGTGTTAAAAAAAGGTTAGCCATCACTGACCTATACACTACATTTTTACCTCTAATAATATCATTAAGCCACCCGGAGTCACCATCAGTGAGTTGAGCAGCCCTATAAACTTTCTTAATAAACAAACAATAATTCTTAGCTGAAAAATAATCCAGTAGGATATACTTAAGAGCTGGACGTTTTGTACTCTTTGTTGGTTCCCTTTTCTTTTTAAAGATCCAAGCTATTTTTGATGGCATGAAATATCTGCATATATCCTAATCTAAACTGAGATCCTAGCATGAGGCCATGAGAACGGTCATCCATATCTTATTCTCTTGATTGCTTCACTGTCTATACTGTGGCCATGAATAAACCTTCTCTGTGAACCATACATTCTATCTGCGAGCTATGGTTCCTCCAAATTTTTGAGACACTGCAAAGCATAATTAAGAAATTAAATATCAGCATTTACAGACTGCAGAATAACAGAGATGGGAGGGACATTAGAGAGTCTACTCCAACCCCTATATCATTCTGGAAAAATGGCTGTCCATTCTCTTCTTAAAAACTCCGGCGATGGAGCATCCACAACTTCTGAAGGCAAGCATTCCACTCATTAATTGTTCTCACTGTCAGGAAAATTCTCCTTAATTTCAGGTTGGATCTCTCTCTGATTAGCTTCCATCCATTACTTCTTGACCTGTCCTCAGGTGCTTTGGACAATAAGTTGACTCCTCTTCTCTGGGACATCTCCTTAAATATTGGAGTTGGAAGGGACCTTGGAGATCTTCTAGTTCAACCTCCTGCTAAAGCAGGAAACCCTGTTCCATTTCAGACAAATGGTTATCCAACATCTTCTTAAAAACTTCCAGTGTTGGAGAATTCACAACTTCTGGAGGCAAGCTGTTCCACTATTGTTCTTACTGTCAGGACATTTCTCCTTAGTTCTAAGTTACTTCTCTCCTTGTTTAGTTTCCACCCATTGCTTCTTGTTCTACCTTCAGGTTCTTTGGAGAATAGTTTGACTCCCTCTTCTCTGTGGCAGCCCCTGAGATATTGGAAGACTGCTATCATGTCTCCCTTAGTCCTTCTTTTCATTAAACTAGACATGCCCAGTTCCTGCAACCGTTCTTCATATGTTTTAGCCTCCAGTCCCCTAATCATCTTTGTTGCTCTTCTCTGCACTCTTTCCAGAGTCTCAACATCTTTTTTTGTATCTTGGTGACCAAACCTGGACACAGTATTGCAAGTGTGGCCTTACCAGTGCAGTATATAGTGATACTAATACTTCACGTGATCTTGATTCTATTCCTCCGTTGATGCAGTCTAGGATTGCATTGGCTTTTTTTGGCATTGAGATCATTTTAGCCCCAGGGCTGGTGAAAGTTTTTAGTCTTCGTTGCCAGAGAAGTAATTTTGCCGTTACAGTGAGATATTTTTTTCTTAGCCAATCTAGACAAGAATTGTCAATTTATTATCCTGCAAGCTAAATATAACTCTAAGCCATTAACCTCATGTAATGTCTTTGCACATTATTATGATTTCAGGGGGGAAATTTTTCCTTAACTTTAATTCATGCATTATCTGGATTGAGCTTCTTTCCTATAATTGGGGAGATATACAAATAAGCCCAGCCTCTTCGTTAGACCCTGTTTTGCCATCCGGAGACTCTGGGAGATCGTAAAGCTACTTTTGTGCTGAGAAAGCTTTGCCAACAGGTGGGGAGAGGCAATTAAAGCCAATAGCAAATACTTTCTTGTATACAAAGACCACTGACATCTCTTAACCAATTGCCTGATCTTTTTCCCTTGAGTTTTATCTTGCAGTGAAAGGAATATTGTCTTGATTGAGGGAAGATTTTTGGAATGGAATCAAAAAGGAAATCCCCTTTTCTCATCTTCTGCATTGGGGAGAGAGATGGAGATAGGGAAGGAGGGAGGAAGAGAGAAAAAGAGAAAGGGAAAGAGGGAGGGGGAGAGAGGGGGAGAGAGAGAAAGAGGGAGAGAGGAAAAACAATTTCAAATAATTCTGTGATTAAGTCTCGGTTTCAATCCTGATGGCAGAATTTATTTATTTATTTATTTATTATTTATTTTATCTATCTATCTATCTATCTATCTATCTATCTATCTATCTATCTATCTATCTATCTATCTATCTATCTATCTATCTATCTATCTATCTATCTATCTATCTATCTATTTTTGTCAAGTACGTGTTGGTAATATACATAGATATAACATTGTTTATATACATAAGATGGGTACTGATAAGAGGGAACATTAGGACAGGGACGATAGGCACGCTGGTGCACTTATGCACGCCCCTTACTGACCTCTTAGGAATCGGGTGAGGTCAACAGTGGACAGTCTAAGGGTAAAGTTTTGGGGGTTTGGTGACGAAACCACAGAGTCAGGTAGTGAGTTCCAGGCATTGACCACTCTATTGCTAAAGTCGTATTTTCTACAGTCAAGTTTGGAGTAGTTCACTTTGAGTTTGAGTTGCCAGATGTTTGACCATTCTGACACATAGTCAAGGTCTTTTTGAAGGGTAGCAGCATTGTTGGTGGTGTTGAAGAGTTTTACATCATCGGCAAAGAGAATGCAGTCGCTTGTAATGTGATCTCAAAGGTCATTTATATAAAGTATGAAGAGTGTGGGTCCTAGTATGCTGCCTTGTGGAACACCACTGTTAACAGATACGGGATTTGATAGGGCACTCCCTATTTTGACCACTTGTTGTCTGTTTGACAGGAACGCAGTTTATATGCTGTGGAATGCTGAGAAATGGTGCTCAGTATTCTTTGCTAAGTGCCACTCATTAATTGTGCCAGAATTGACAAAATACTTCTTTGGTTGAGTTCTGTCCATCACCTAAATCTTCTAGATTTGTTTTTGATTGGTTTGAATTTTTTTTAAAACCCTCAGATATATGAACATCCAAACAACGGAGGACATTTCTGAAGGTTTATTTTTTTGCGCTGACTACCCTTCCGTCCGTCCACAGATCCGCAAAGACCACTCTGCAGATTTTACTTCGAATATGAAGAATAATATTAAATATTTTCAATTCCTCTGAAGTGTCACTTAAGACAAAAACACTGTATTTGCTCCAATATTGGGTTTAACCAAATGATCCTGCTTTAATGACCTGCAACTTCCATAATTATTTCAGAGGAAAGTTTCTGTATATCTGTAAAATTGCAAAAGTAGCCCAGATATGACATGAATTATGGGTATGCATTTTCTAAAAGTCTTGACGTGGTGGTGCAGTGGTTAGAATGCAGTACTGCAAGCTAGCTCTGCCGACTACCAGGAGTTTGATCCTGACTGGCTCAAGATTGACTCAGCCTTCCATCCTTCTGAGGTCAGTAAAATGAGGACCCAGATTGTTGAGAGCAATATGTTGACTCTATAAATCACTTAGAGCAAGGGTGTCAAACTCGATTTCATTGAGGGCTGCTTCAATGTTGTGTTTGACCTCAAGGGTCCAGGGTGGGTGTGGCCAGCTTGACGTCCCTCATGTTGGGAGCACTTGTGGTGGCCCAAGCACCCTGCCAGTGAAAAGAGGCTCCCAAACTCTATTTTCAGCTGCAACGGCCTCCTGCATCCCTCTGCCAGCAAAAATGGAGTTCGGGAGAGCCGCGTGAGGCCCTCCCAAGCTCCGTTTTTGTTAGATCACGTATAACAAAAGAATCGGAGTCACCGTAACAGTTCAGCACTTTATTAGACCTCAGCTGAAGCGAATGCAGAATGCCAGCCGGCTCCAGGCAAGCCGCTTTTAAGGACTTGCATCGAGGCGGCCGGCTACTGACAGCCATTCATATCTCCCGCTCGTGTCTTAACCAATCAGCGAGCTGCATGCAAATTTGGAACGTACCTCCGTACGTAACAGTTTTCACTCGCAGAGGCATCGCGGGCTGGTCCTTCGCTGTTTCCAGGGCAGCCCCGCGGGACAGTTTTAAGCACCCCATGGGCCGGATCCGACCCTTGAGTTTGACATCCCTGACTTAGAGAGTGCTGTCAAGCACTGTGAAGCGGTATATGAGTCTAAGTATATATAGATATACTTATATACTTCAGCTTCAACCACAACAATACACAAGCACACAACAGATACAAACTCAAAGTGAACCACTCCAAACTTGACTGTAGAAAATACGACTTTAGCAACAGAGTGGTAATTGCCTGGAACTCACTACCTGACTCTGTGGTTTTGTCACCAAACCCCCAAAACTTTACCCTCAGACTGTCCACTGTTGACCTCACCCGATTCCTAAGAGGTCAGTAAGGGGCGTGCATAAGTGCACCAGCGTGCCTACCGTCCCTGTCCTAATGTTCCCTCTTATCAGTACCCATCTTATGTATATAAACAATGTTATATCTATGTATATTACCAACATGTACTTGACATAAATAAATAAATAAATAAATAAATAAATAAATAAATAAATAAATAAATAAATAAATAAATAAATAAATAAATAAATAAATAAATAAATAAATAAATAAATAAATTGCTATTGTTATTGCTATTTGGCTGCATACTTGTGAGCAACCACTAGATGGTGCCAATGCTTCCTGCCATATTGAATTTGCCTTCGGAAACCCACTTATTTTATTATACATTTGAAGGGTATTCAAGAGTATTAAGATAGCTGAAAAGAAATATTTATTGTGATACTTTATTTTATTTATCAGATTTCCACACTGATCTTCTCACCTAAGTGACTCTGAGTGACTTACAAATAACTTACTAAAACAATATAAAACATGACTAAAAGCCTACTGGTAGTTAAAACAAAATTAAAAACCAGGTTAACATTTACAAGTTAAAAGTGAAAATCATACTTTTTAAAAAAAAATCAGAACACAATTTATGTGTCCTTGATCATCCAATGTATTCTTTACCAACGTTTTTTGTTTCTTCTACAGTATAACTGTTCGGTAAATTATTCTATTAGCCAGAATAAAGCTAAAATATTTTGTACTATAGAAGAGCAAATGTTTCCATGGAAATTTGTAAAGAATAGGGTCTTATCAGTTATTTATTTGTCTCAGGATAATTGTGTTATCATCTTATTGTGTTCTATCTTAGAATAACTATTCCAAAGATTTCTTCTATTCTAGAGATAGAGATTTCAAATTGCTTTATCCTTTGGCCAAGACGAGTCCATTGTTAAGGGGTTTAATTATGCATATTGTGAGGGATCTCTAATATGCCTTTAGTTTTTGTCTCTTGCTTTTAATGAAGTTTCAGCTTCCAGAATCACAGTGTGAGTTGGGTGGCCATATAGATTGAATGAATAAATAACTAAAGAATATCGACATCAGTAGATGGCAAAAATGTACCCATAATTCTATGAAGGAGAATCAATATTGTTAAAAAGTATGTTGATTCTGATTGGCATATATTTTTAGAGGGTGTTTCTGATTTAATACCTGCTGGATACCTAAAACAGATGGCTAAAAGGCACTTCAGATATTGATGAAGATAAGATATTGAAGAAGTGTCTATGGGATGGACAAAACCTTGGGTTTTCTTGATAAAAATTATGATTGCCTTTATTAGATTAACAGAGTTGGAAGGGATCTTGTAGGTCATCTAGTCCAACCCCTCCACCCAAGCAGGAGACCCTACACCATTTCTGACAAATGGCAGTCCAATCTCTTCTTGAAAGCCTCCAGTGATGAAGTTCCCACAATTTCTGAAGGCAAGCTGTTCCATTGGTTCATTGTTCTCACTGTCAGAACATTTCTCCTTATTTCCAGGTTGAATCTCTCCTTGATCAGTTTCCATCCATTATTCCTTGTCTGGCTTTGAGGTGCCTTGGAAAATAGCTTCCTCTCTGTAGCAGCCCCGTAGATATTGGGACACTGCTAACATGTCTCCCCTGGTCCTTCTCTGCACTAGACTAGCCATGCCCAGTTCCTGTAACGTTCATCATATGTTTTAGCCATATGTTTTACGCAGTCCTGAGCTGCATAAATAGAGGGATACAATCAAGGACCAGAGAGGTACTAGTACCACTCTATAAAGCCTTGGTCAGATCACGCCTAGAGTACTGCATACAGTTTTGGTCACCACACTACAAAAAAGACATTGAAACCCTAGAGAAAGTGCAGAAGAGAGCAACCAGGATGATAAAGGGTCTGGAAAATAAAACATACGAAGAGCGGTTGCAGGAACTGAGCTTGGCCAGTCTGGCGAAGAGAAGGACCAGGGGTGACATGATAGCAGTGGTTCCAATACTTGAGGGGATGCCACAGAGAGGAGGGGGTCAGGCTGTTCTCTATGGCACCAGAAAGCCAAACAAGGAATAATGGATGGAAGCTGACCAAGGAGAGATTCAACCTAGAAGTGAGGAGAAACTTTCTGACGGTGAGAGCGATCAACCAGTGGAACAGCTTGCCAGCGGAGGTTGTGAGAGCCCCAACACTTGCGACCTTCAAGGGGAGACTGGACTGCCATCTGTCTCAAATGGTGTAGGAACTCCTGCTTGAGCAGGGGGTTGGACTAGATGACTTACAAGGTCCCTTCCAACTCTAATAATAAATCTAAATCTAGCCTCCAGTCCCCTGATCATCTTGGTTGCTCTTCTCTGTACTTTTTTCTAGAGTCTCAACATCTTTTTTATAGTGTGGTGACCAAAACTGGATGCAGTACTCTAGGTGTGGTCTTACTAAGGCTTTATAGAGTGATATTGGTACCTCACTTGATCTTGATTGTATCCCTCTGTTAATGCAGCTTAGGATTGCATTGGCTTTTTTGGCTGCCGCTGCACACTGCTGGCTCATATTTAGCTGGTTTTCCACTAAGACTCCAAGATCCCTCTCACAGTTACTGCTATTAAGCCTGGTTTCACCCAGTTTATATGTATACTTTTGATTTTTCTTGCCAACATTTCTCTACATTGAATTTCATTTTGTTAAATCGGGCCCAGCGTTCAAGTCTTTTAAGATCCATCTGGATCTTGGGCCTATCTTCTAGGGAAAGGTCTATCTTACGGAAGGTCTGTCCTGATTGCAAGTTGCTTTCTGGGCTCCAAGCGAGGTAATGATGCTGATCTTTAAATCTTAAAATGGTTTCAAAATTGACTCTCCCACTATGAATCTGCCTGATTATTCTCATCAGTAGACGTCATTCTGAAAATATCCCACCACCAGAAGATCAATAACTGATGTGTAACAAAGGAACTTCTTCTGGATTTTTATGATGGGGAAAGGATCTCTAGGGAAATGTCCTTCCATATTTAGATAAAAATGAATTTCATCCCTCAGCTTTGAACAATTCTTTTAGTTCATTGCAATTTTAATATTTGATTATTAACTGTATATTAACTTCATCGCCATTATTCTAATGCATATTTTGTATTTTTTGTTTCATAGTTTTAACTGGGAAAAATGTGACCATTCTAGACCAGGCCAAATCTAAAAATGCCAGGGAATTTCTAGAAGCCTGGCACTCTGACAAATGAGCCATCAATAGACACATAGACACGAACAACATCTACAGACTATGCAAAAGAGACAATCAACCAACCCAAAAGAGAAAAAGACTCCAGCACCTCTCCACCAATAATCAGCACTCAGTTCAGCATAGTTTATTAACTCCAAGGTTAACACCAGACCAACAATTGAGTAAGCAATACCCCAATCAAAAAACTGCCAAAGAAGCCAACAGTAAACAGCCCAATCAAAGAATCTCTAAGACCACCAACAACTGACAGGCAAGCCAGCAGAATATAAACTGACAGCAAACAACATTCCTTGCTATCACTGATGATGTTACCTAATTGGGTAATGAAACGTCTGCAAGAAACCAAGCAAGCTCAGAGAGCACCAAGGACCCCACATAACAACTGCCTTGTTTAGCCAGGGAAAGTCTGGTCCCAATTGTGGATATAAGTCAAGGACTAACTGTACTGCTTTATGAAAGGTTATTAGTGTGGAACAGGGGTGTCAAACTCGATTTTATTGAGGGCCGCATAAGGGTTGTGTTTGACCTTGGGGGACCGGGGTAGGCCTGGCCAGGGTGGGTGTGGCCAGCTTGAGATCATTTGTGTCAGGGGTGCCTGTGGTGGCCCAAAGGCTCTGCCAATGAAAACGGGCTCCCAAGCTCCATTTTCAGCTGCGACGGCCTCCTGCAACCCTCTGCCAGTAAAAACGGGGCTTGAGGGGGGCACGTGTGGCCCTCGCGAGCTCTGTTCTCAGCTGGGACGGCCTCCTGCAACCCTCTGCCAGTAAAAACGGGGCTTGAGGGGGGCACATGTGGCCCTTGCGAGCTCTGTTCTCAGCTGGGACGGCCTCCTTCAACCCTCTGCCAGTAAGAACGGGGCTTGAGGGGGGCATGTGTGGCCCTCACAAGCTCTGTTTTCGGCTGGGACAGCCTCCTGCAACCCTCTGCCAGTGAAAATGGAGCACACGACCCTCCCAAGCTCCATTTTTGCTGGCAGAGGCACCATGGGCTGGTCATTCACTTTTTCCAGAGTGGCCTCGCATGCCAGATCCAGGGGTGGGTTCCTCCCGGTTCAGACCGGTTCGCCCGAACCAGTAGTGACCCGCTGGTGACATCACGATGATGTCACTGACCCGGTTCGGTCGGTGCCGGTCCGTGGGCACCGCCATCTTTTTGTTTTTGAATTTTTTTTGAATTTTTTTTTATTTTTATCTTTCTTCTGAGCATGCACAGAAGCCGAGTTTCCGATACTGTGCATGCGGTCACCATCTTGTTTTTGGCTTTTTAAATTTTTTTATTTTTCAGCACACGCCCACGCAGCGCACCCACGCAGCGCAGGAGGGAGCAAACCAGCAGCGAGGTAAGTTAGAACCCACCCCTGGCCAGTTCTAAGCACCCCATGGGCTGGATGCAGCTCCCAGGCCTTGAGTTTGACACCCCTGGTGTAGAAGCAGAAATACGCTAGAAGTGTAACAACAGAGACCTTGACACCAATGCTCTCAGCTGGCTCTATAATTATTCCATTTTGATTTAATATTAACAGAGAAAGAAAAGAAGCTTTAAAGCAGTGAATGTTTTCTTGACCTACATATCGAAAGATTGAAATTTAGTGATTTGTGAAGAACTATGAATTTATCATGTGTGCAATATAGCTAAAAAGATTGTTTTACTTTGATGGAGAGAATTTGCTGCACCTGATTTAGAAGCCTATATTGAAAAGATGCGCTCACTTTTCATCTACGAACCAGCTTTTTATCTGCAATTTGGAAAAATCAATCATTATTATTTCAGGCAGTCAAGGTTAATCCTGTTGCTTATAAACTGAATTATGTACACGCACATATGTATTCGATCGTGCTATTTTTATCGCTTTCCTTCTTTAGTCTTGTTTTGCTTTTGATCGCTTGCGTTTTGCATAATGTTTTTGTTCTTTTGCTTGCTTGGTTTGTTAAAGCAATGAAAATGTGCGTACGTGCATACATGCACACACACATATATATTAGCAATGTTGATGGATTAAATTTCTTCTGGATTTCAAATCTAGGATCTGTTGTGGCCTGTTGGCCACCAGCTCCTCCAGCAGCCGAATCAGATGAGGCGGCGGCGTGGGAGTCAGGGTCAGCATCAAGACAACCTGAGAGCTCCGAGGGGGAAGAGGGAATGGAGCTGGTAGAGAGAGAGACAGAGGTGTAGCCTGGGCCATCCGTCAGCCCTCAGATGGAGAGCCAACAGCCCCCAGGTCTGTAGGTGGCTGATGAGGAAGAGGAGGAACAGCTGGGTCCAGTGCCTGATGCACAGACGGCAGAGGAGAGGAGAGCAGTGGAAGCCTATGGGCCGGTCCTTGGGATGGAAGAGCCACTGCTGCTAGCGAAGCCCCACCCTAGCTCTGGGAATAAGAGGCAGGGGGCGGAGATGAATAGGTGTGGCAGACAACTATTCATCTCCCTGATAGACAGACTTGTTAGCCTACTGTGTGTGTGAGAGAGAGACTTTTTGCCGGGGCTGCTGGTGCTCCTAATAAAGGAATCTTTTAGTTAACTTCAGATGGTTTGTCGTGTTTGGGGGGCTGGGTCAGAACAGGATCAGCTGCTTTTTTAAAAAAATAATACACCAGCGGCTTTTGGATACAGGTAATCCTCGATTTACAACCATTAATTTAGTGACCATTCAAAGTTTTACAGAATAACAGAGTTGGAAGGGGCCTTGAAGGTCATCTAATCCAGCCCCCTGCTCAAGCAGGAGACCCTATACCATGTCTGGCAAGAAGTGACTTATGACCGTTTTTCACACTTACAACTGTTGTGGCCTCCCCACGGTCATTTGAATCAAAACGCACGTGCTTGCATTTTATATATTTAAATAAAAATAAATAAATAATTCACATGCTTGGCAACCGATCCATATTTATGACGGTCGCAGAGTCCTGGGGTCATGTGATCCCCTTTTGCGACCTTCTGACAGGCAAAGTCATTGGGGAAGCCAGCTTCAATTCGCAACTGCCGTGATTCACTTAACGACTGTGGCAAGAAAGGTCAAAACATGGGGCAGAACTCACTTTACAAATGTCTCACTTAGCAACGGAAATGTTGGACTCGATTGTGGTCATAAGTCGAGGACTACCTGCACTCCTGTTTTCAAGACCTCGCCAACTCAACAACTTTGATACAATAGCCGACAACGGTCATGAGTTTCGCCCCGATTTGTTTGATTGTTAGAATTTAGAGGTGGACCAACAATTCTAGGTGGCTCATCCTTAAAAAGCAGGAATAACAACTCTTCCCAAAAGAAAAGTAGAACAAACCCCTATAGAAGATGTATCTCATGAATGAGATCAGAAACAGAGTAACAAGAGTTGGAAGGGACCTTGGAGGTCTTCTAGTCCAACCCCCTGTGTGTCTCATTTTAGGCTCACTCTACCAACTGCTGTTGTCAACATCCATTTTATAGAGAGCAGCATTGACCTTCCATGCAAATATTGTCTACGTTCTTCTTACATATTGTAGAAAGTTAGCACCCAGCCCTCTCCTAGAAGAATGAAATATTTTGAGAAATATTAAAAAGGCAGGATATTATATTTCCCTGGAAATATGTTTCTTTTTACAGGCAGGAAGCAGACTCACTTTTAATAGCCCCACCTTTCTTAATAGCCCTCAGCAGATGTCAGCACTTAAAGAGATAGCTAGCTCTATTCATAAGCAAATTCCCTGCAGCAAGGTATGAAGAAAGATAGGATTAGCCCTCAGCCATAATAGGAATTGCCCAACACCCTTTCAGAACACAGTCCTTCATTGCATTATCTCAGTTGCACCCTCCAAACTTCAACCAAACCTGGGACAACCTACAGAGCCAGCTAAGACCCCCTACAACAGCCATACTTCCCTTCGACCGGTTAGGGGGTCTCCTCCAGGTCCAGTCAGCCAAACAATGCCGGCTGGCGGGCCCTAGGGGGAGGGCCTTCTCTTTGGGGGGCCCCGTGCTCTGGAACCAACTTCCCCCAGAGACCCGAACCATCCCCGAGTTGGTGCAGTGGTTGCAGCACTGCAGGCTACTGCTAGTTCAGCAGTTCAGCTGTTCAAATCTCACCGGCTCAAGGTTGACTCAGCCTTCCATCCTTCAGAGGTCAGTAAAATGAGGACCCAGATTGTTGGGGGCAATATGCTGAACTCTGTAAACCGCTTAGAGTGGGCTGTAAAGCACTATGAAGCGGTATATAAGTCTAAGTGCTATTGCTATTGCTATCCCCACCCTGCTGGCCTTCCGAAAAGCCGTCAAGACATGGCTCTTCCTGCAGGTAGGGGGTTGAGACTAGTTCCATCTGAGCTCTCCCCCTGGGTATGTCTGGTGGGAAATATTTTTTTTAATTGTTCAATTTTTAACTTGGTTTTTAATTACTGTTTATGATCTAGTGTTCTTGTATTTTGCTGTATGCCACCCTGAGTCCCTCGGGAGTAGGGCGGCATATAAGAACCAAGAAATAAATAAATAAATAAAATAAATAGAACACATGTTCTTGCATAGGAACAGGGAGCTCAAGTTCAAAGCCCAAGAGAAGGTATAAATACCCTCACTCTCAACTCCATGTTACCCAGCTACCCAGAATCACATGTGCTTGGTGGTTCTGCTTCGTCATTAAACCATCTTTTCAATCAGCCTCCATGTTTCCAGCGTCTTTCTCCCGGCTCGGAACTGAACCAGATGGAATATTTCTTCCAACAATATGAACTATTATGGGGGCTCATTTAGACTTGCAGCCTGCCTAATATTCTGTTTTTATTTCTCTGTCAAGCCATCCCTCTAGTGGAATGTCATTCATCCAAGCAGACCTGGATTTGAAAAGGAAATCCTGAAATGTAGACAATTGCTAATAGCATCTGCTTTAGGTTGGGAGGGATTATTATTATATACACTAAGATGCTTTAAACATTTTTTATAACAAATTATGTTGAGGCAAGCTGAGCCAAAAAAAAACCCCTGTTGATGCCTTATGTAAGTGGAGACTGGGTTTTTTAAAAAAATATTCTTCTTCTTTTAATATCAGGCTATTTATGACTTACAAAAATGGCAGCTAGTTTAGCACAGAATGATGTACAAAATGCAAATAGTTAGGCTGGTGATTGGGAACAATTTGTTAGAAGGTCAGAGCTAAAATCTTTGACAGTTTTCTCTCTTGCATTTATTATTATTGTTGCTTCTGTAGGTATGTTTTTGTTTTGGAGATTCTCTACCTAAGCGAAACGTCTTCAAAGAAAAACCAGAAAGTCCAGTTGCCTCTTAAAAAAAAAAACCTTTGGGATAACCATGACCTGGATGACTGAGAATTCCCATAGACATTTAGCGATGTTCATCGTGTGGTTTAGCATCCAGTTCCCTAATCATCTTTGTTGCTCTTCCCTGCACCCTTTCTAGATGGCTGCTCACAACATTTATTTATTTATTTATTTATTTATTTATTTATTTATTTATTTATTTATTTATTTATTTATTTATTTATTTATTTATTTATTTATTTATTAGTGACATTTATATACCGCCTCACAGTGCAAGCACTCTCTAAGCGGTTTACACCAGTAAGCAATGTATATTTACATTGCCCCCAACAATCTGGGTCCTCATTTTACCTACCTCGGAAGGATGGAAGGCTGAGTCAACCTTGAGTCGGTGAGATTTGAACCACTGACTTGCGGATCACAGTCAGCTGAAGTGGCCTGCAGTACCCCACTCTAACCACTGCGCCACCTCGGCTCTTTGAGAGATGCTTTCTCAAACATCTTTTTTGTATCATGGTGATCAGAATTGTGCACAGTATTTCAAGTGTGGCCTCACTAGTGCAGTATAAAAAAAATGAATAAGGCTAGAAATCAATGAATGTGGTTTCTCCTGAATGTGAGCAAGGACGCCATTTTCTCAGTTTTCTCAACGGCTTGGGAATGCTTGAGAAAGCAGAACATTTCAATATTAAATGTTTGGAGAACCGTATTATAATTTCTCTCCTGTAGTGTGCCGGCAGGCCACTAGGGGCCGCTGTTTAAGCGGGAAGTTATGTAACGTTGATTGGTCGAGCCGCTTGACAGCCAGATATAAAAGCTGGCTGTCAGGCAGAGTTGCCTCAGATGTTAGATAGTAGTGAGCTGTTCTGTTACCTGTATTAAATGAATTACCTGGACTGAAGAGTGGCGTCTCCCTTACCGCACCCATCCGACTGGCTTCACAGCATCTCCAAATATCAGAAGGGGGGTTGACGGTGACATGGGCTCCGGATTGATTCTCCTGGCTATGCACCAAAGGAGTGCTAACAACATTTTATCAGCCTGTTGGAAGAAATGTCCACCTGGTTCAGTTCCAAGTAGGGAGAAAGACATTGGAAACATGGAGGCTGATTGGATAGAGGGTTTAATGAAGCAGAGCCATCAAGCACCATCAAGGGATTTGAACTTGAGCTTCCTGTTCCTGTGAAAGCTATTGACTGCTGTAGGGGTCATAGCTAACTTTGTAGGTTTTCTGAGTCAAGCTTGGTTGGAGCCTGGAGGGTGATGCAATGTGTCCCCATGTGATTTTATAATGCAGTGAGCTAGATAATCCTATTACCGTATTTTTCGGAGTATAAGACGCACCTTAGTTTTGGGGGAGGAAAATAGGGGAAAACAATCTGCCTACCAGGTATTCATCTGGCTAGCATCCTTAGTCTGGTCAGCTTCAGCACATTATTTTATCCCCTGGTTAGGGCTGGAAAAAACTTTCTTCTGAGAGAGTAACAATGAAAGAGCCTGCAAGCCAGTAAGAGCTGGGAAGATCGTTAGCACCTGGTTAGGGCTAGAAAAAAACTTATTCAGAGCAAGTAGAGCAATGAAAAAAAATTCTGCAAAGACTTAGGGCTGGAAAAACATTCTTTGGAGAGAGTAACAATGAAAAAACCTGCAAGGTAAGAGCTGGGAAGATCTGTTAGCACCTAGTTAGGGCTGAAAAAAAAAGCTACATTCGAAGTATAAGACGCACCCAAATTTTCAGCCACTTTTAGGGAGGAAAAAGGTGCGTCTTATACTCCGAAAAAATACGGTATGTCCTGGAGGGTCGTGTCTTAATCCCATCACCCTGGAACTGAAGGTCTTTTGTTTTGTAGGTAGGCTGGCCCAGTCTTTCCTAATGGGCATCAATTATCTGCTGGGGGCAGGGAGCTGGGGCTGAGTTTCTGTCTCCCTTAAGATTTCCATTTCTCTTTTAGGGGAAATATTCTGCCTTTTTAATATTTCATAAAATATTTCATTCTTCTAGTTGAAGGGTGGGTGCTAACTTTCTATAAGCCTTTATCATTTTCCTGGCCTACCCAGTGTGTGGCATTTTTGCATCTCCATATGGTCCTTTTGATGCCCTTTGGAGGTTTTGGGTAATAACTCCAACAATCCAGTAACTGAGTCTGCTCACCCATTAAATGACACACTGTCTTATCAATAATGTTATCCTTGAACAGCTAAGGGGAAAACAGCAATAATCCGATCAGCAAATGTTACTGAAAATGGATAGACATTACATCAATAACCTCGCACAAAAATGTCAGAATGTGAGTAAATAACAGAGGAAAATAAATACCAGGCATATTTTAGGCACCCCATAGGCACCACACCATCACCCTTTCAAAATAAGAATACTAAACTGCTTTTGAAAACTTGTGTTTACCTTAAACCACAGCAAGGCTCCTTGGTCCTTGGTGGCAGCCTATTGTAGTTTTCTATTACTTTAACCCTTTGGAGAAGGGGACTGTTAGGGAAATAATAGCAGTAACTGTGAGAGGGATCTTGGAGTCTTAGTGGACAACAAGTTAAATATGAGCCAGTAGTGTGCAGCGTCAGCCAAAAAAGCCAATGCAATCCTAAATTGCATTAACAGAGGGATACAATCAAGATCAAGTGAGGTACTAATACCACTCTATAAAGCCTTAATAAGACCACACCTAGAGTACTGCATCCAGTTTTGGTCACCACACTATAAAAAAGATGTTGAGACTCTAGAAAAAAGTACAGAGAAGAGCAACCAGGATGATTAGGGGACTGGAGACTAAAACATATGAAGAACGGTTAGAGGAACTGGGCATGGCTAGTCTAGTGAAGAGAAGGACCAGGGGAGACATGATAGCAGTGATCCAATATTTGAGGGGCTGCCACAGAGAGGAAGGGGTCAACCTATTTTCCAAACCACCCGAAGGCCAGACAAGGAATAATGGATGGAAACTGAACAAGGAGAGATTCAACCTGGAAATAAGGAGAAATTTTCTGACAGTGAGAACAATCAATCAATGGAACAGTTTGCCTTTGGAAGTTGTGAGAGCTTTCACTGGAGGTTTTCAAGAAGAGATCGGACTGCCATTTGTCAGAAATTGTGTAGGGTCTCCTGCTTGGGTGGGGGGCTGGATTAGATGACCTACAAGGTCCCTTCCAACTCTGTTCAATCTCTTAAATGTTAAACTATTCACTGTGCTGTTTTGTAACATCGTGTCACACCATCAACTAACATTAA
>JALIGW010000003.1:198731138-198853638 GCA_023053685.1 Diadophis punctatus similis | reverse complement strand
CTCACGGTGATGTGATCAAAATTTGGGCATTTGGCAATTGGCATGTATTTATGATAGTTACACTGTGCTGAGGTCATGTGATCACTATCCAGCTTCTGAGGGAAGCCAGATTCACTTAACAACCATTTGATTCACTTAACAACCATGGGATCCATTTAACCGCAGTGATTCACTTAAAAACTCTGGCCAAGGGGGTCATAAAAGAGGCAAAACTCATTTAACAACTGCTTTACTTAGGAGCAGAGATATTGGACCTTGGAGGTCTTCTATTCCTCAATCAGGAGATCCTACATCATTTCATATGGTATACCACATCCTATACCAGTGATGGCGAACCTTTTTTTCTTCAGGTGCCGAAATAGTGCTTGTGCACACTATTGCATGCGCGTGCGTGCCCACACCCACAATTCAAAGCCCCTCACTTGCCCCACCCCCCTGCACATGCGTGCGCAAGCCCCCCAACTCCCCCGTTCCCCGACTTCCAGTGGGCCCGGTGGGCCCATTTTTCACCCTTCCCAGGCTCCAGAGGCTTTCTTGGAGCTTGGGGAGGGTGAAAACATCCCCCCCGCCACCCTGGAGGCCTTCCGGAGGCCAAAATCACCCTCCCAGAGTGTCCGTGTGAGCCAAAAATCAGCTGGCGGGTACACACATGCGCACTGGAGCTGAGCTAGGGCAACGGCTCGCGTGCTGACAGATATGGCTCTGCGTGCCACCTGTGGCACCCGTGCCATAGGTTCGCCATCACTGTCCTATACCATAAACCCTGAAACCAAATATCTTGTTCCCTCACTCTTGATCTATTCAGAGAATAGAACTTAGCGGTATTTTTATTTTTATTTTATTTATTTTTTATTTATTTATTTGTCAAACATGTATAGTAGTAATTTGTATAAACATAAGTAAAAAGTAACGATAAAAGAGGACAATTGGACAGTAGGACAGGGACTGTAGGCACAGTGGTGCACTTATGCACGCCCCTTACAGACCTCTTAGAAACGAGGAGAGGTCGACTGTAGTCAGTCTAAGGTTAAAGTTTTTGGGGTTTGGGGAAGAAACCACAGAGTCAGGTAGTGCATTCCAGGCATTGATCACTCTGTTGCTGAAGTCATATTTTCTGCAGTCGAGTTTGGAGCGCTTTACATTTAGTTTGAATCTATTACGTGCTCGTGTATTGTTACGGTTGAAGCTGAAGTAGTCATTAACAGGAAGGACATTTTGGTATATGATTTTATGAACTACATTTAGATCAGATCGGAGGCGACGTAGTTGTAAATTGTCTAATCCCAGTATTTCAAGTCTGGTGGAATAAGGTATTTTGTTGTGAGTGGAGGAGTGAAGGACTCTTCTTGTGAAATATTTCTGGACTCTCTCGATTGTATTTATGTCTGATATGCAGTGCGGGCTCCAGACAGGTGAGCTGTATTCCAGAATTGGTCTAACAAATGTTTTGTATGCTCTGGTTAGCAATGTAATGTTGCCAGAGAAGAAGCTACGCAAGATTAGATTAACAACTCTTAGTGCCTTTTTGGCAATGTTGTTACAATGGGCTCTAGCACTTAGGTCATTGGATATGAGTACTCCAAGGTCTTTGACAGAGTGAGGGTCATCTACAAGTTCGTTTCCTCCAAGTTTGTATTTTGTATTCTGATTTTTTTTGCCAATGTGTAAGACAGAGCATTTGTTGGTTGAGATTTGAAGTTTCCAGTTGTTTGACCATTCTGCTACATGGTCAAGGTCTTTTTGAAGGGTAGCAACATTGTCGGTGGTGTTAAATAGTTTAACATCATCAGCAAAGAGAACGCAGTTGCTTATAATATGATCACAAAGATCGTTTATGTAGAGTATGAAGAGTGTTGGTCCTAGAACACTGCCTTGAGGGACACCACTGTTGACAGGAGCAGGATTTGATATGGCACTTCCTATTTTGACCACTTGTTGTCTGTTAGGCAGGAACGCAGTTATCCAATTATGTAGGGGTCCAGAAATGCCATAGGATTTTAGTTTCAGAAGTAGTTTGTCGTGTACAACTGAATCAAAGGCTTTACAAAAGTCTATGTAAATTGCATCTATTGTTTTACCCTGATCAAGTTGAGTGGTCCATATGTTTTTGCAGTGCAAGAGTTGCAGATTACAGGATAATTTTTTTCTGAAACCAAATTGTTTGTTGGAGAGTAGGTTGTTAGTTTCTAAGTGGAGCGTAATGGATTGGTTTATGATTGATTCCATGACTTTGCAGGTGACGCAGCCCAAAGAGATTGGTCTGTAATTTTCAACGTTACTTGGATCTCCTTTTTTGAAGATAGGGATGACCGTGGCTAGTGACCATAGGTTGGGTAAGGAGCTAGTTCTGAAGGATTTTTTAAAAATTATGCTTAGAGGTTCAGCCAAGGTTGTGGAGAGCTTTTTTAAGAAGTATGCACATAGTCCATCAGGTCCAATAGATAGAGATGGTTTTTGGTTGCGTAATGCCTTTCTAACATTATCTTCTGTAAAATCGATTTGTGTTAGATCGTTGCAGTTAATTGTGGTACGACTAGTACGACTAGGAAATATTGGGCATGAGCCATTGCTGTTTACAAAGACTGAGCCGAAGAATGTGTTAAAGAGGTTGGCTTTAACTGTTTCATCGTTATAGTCTTTACCATTCGGTCCTTTAAGGGGTGGGATGGATCTTGAGTCTTTGAGTTTGTTGTTTACAAAGTTATAGAAGGCACGTGTGAAGGTATGGGACCTTCAGGCTCCCACCCTTGGCCACGCCTCCTTCCCCTTCAGCCTCCCGCCTCAGCCCATTTACAGCCAGATTTCTTCCACCGCTGGCCCTCCCTCAGCTATTTGCCCTGGCCAATGGGCTTCCGCCCCTCCACCCTGCGCCCTTCGGCCTGGCCCATTCGCCGAGACACTGTTTGTCCCAGGCCTTTGGCCACATGGGACAATTAGCTGCCAACGAACTTAGTCTTGAAACGTCTGCAAGAAAACAACCAAGCTCAGAGAGCACCAAGGACAACCCTCATTTCAACCCTGAGCTACAAATGTTCTCCTTTATTAGAACTTAGTCCGTGGAGAAACAAACAAAAGGGGTGAGATCTCTGTTTTTGAATTGGAATGTTGAAGAAATTGGATGAAAATTGCATACTACTATTGTGGAAAGTTAGCGCCCCAACCCTCTCCTAGAAGAATGAAATATTTTGAGAAATATTTAAAAGAAAAGGCAGAAATGTTGTTATGTTATGTTATGGTTATGGTTATGGTTATGGTTATGGTTATGGTTATGGTTATGATTATGTAATGTAATGTAATGTAATGTAATGTTATGTTATGTTATGTTATGTTATATGTTATGTTATGTTATGTTATGTTATGTTTTTGTTATGTTATGTTATGTTATGTTTTTGTTATGTTATGTTGTTATGTTATGTTATTTGTTTATTTGTTTATTTGTTTATTTGTTTATTTGTTTATTTGTTTATTTGTTTATTTATATTTATATTATTTATTTATTTGTCAAACATGTAGAGGATAGTAGTTGTTTGTATAAACATAACATAAGTAAAAAGTAGCGATAAAAGAGGACAATAAGACAGTAGGACAGGGACGGTAGGCACAGTGGTGCGTTTATGCACGCCCCTTACAGACCTCTTAGAAATGGGGAGAGGTCGACTGTAGACAGTCTAAGGTTAAAATTTTGGGGGTTTGGGGAAGAAACCACAGAGTCAGGTAGTGCATTCCAGGCATTGATCACTCTGTTGCTGAAGTCGTGTTTTCTGCAGTCGAGTTTGGAGCGGTTTACATTAAGTTTGAATCTATTATGTGCTCGTGTGTTGTTGTGGTTGAAGCTGAAGTAATCATTGACAGAAAGGACATTTTGGTATATGATTTTATGAACTACATTTAGATCAAATCGGAGGCAGCGTAGTTGTAAATTGTCTAATCCCAATTTGTTATGTTATAATTATAAAAAATTGTTATATATGTTATGTCATGTCATGTCATGTCATGTCATGTCATGTCATGTCATGTCATGTCATGTCATGTTATGTTATGATGTTATGTTATGTTATGTTATGTTATGTTAATTATTATATTATATTTCCTTGGATGAGAAATGGAGAAACATGTTTTTTAAAGCAGCCCCCACCTTTCTTAATAGCCCTCAGCAGATGTCAGCACTTAAGAGATAAAGAGCTTATTGAAAGAAGCCAAGTATCTAAATAGCTCTATTCATAGGCAAAAAAAATCCCTGCAGCAAGATCTGAACAAAGGTAGGATTAGCCCTTAGCCACAATAGGAATTGTCCAACTCCCCTTCATTGCATCAGCAGTCCAAACTTCAACCAAACCTGGGAGCTCAGACAACCTACACAGAACCCCCTACAACAGCCAATAGAATACATGTTCTTGCACAGGAACAGGAAGTTGAAGTGCAAAGCCCATGAGAAAGTATAAAAGCCACCCACTCTCAACTTCATGTGGTCATCTGCACCAGAACCATGTGCTTGCTGGTTCTGCTTCACCATTAAACCCTCTTTCCAATCAGCCTCCAGCCTCCATTTTGTCTCCAGTGCCTTTCTCCCGTCTTGGAACTGAACCAGATGGATATTTCTTCCAACACTATTTATCTGGAAAGGCTTCTAGAGATTTTAAGAATTGTATTCTCTCTGCGCATAACCACATGTCAAAGAACTGGTTCCTGGAACAGCTGCCAAAAAGAAAAAAGAGTTTCCTAAGGCATTAAAAACAAGAACAGACAACAAGTGATTTGAACAGGATCTTTCAATTAGCCCTTAGTCTTTTATCTAAGAATGTTTTTTTCCCTTATTGATATATGCCCTCTAATAAACTCATCCTTGCTGATCTCGTCTAGACTGGTAATTTGAAGTTATCGCCTTACATACAGTCCAGAATTAAAAGCTTTTGGTGGCTTGGAGAGATTCTCATTTGTGCGAAAGGTCGATTTGATCCCTTTTAGTGTGTGTTTGCACAACGCTGGGAAAGGCTTCTGGGTGTCAGAAGGAGGGCACACACTTGCTTCTTGTTGTAGCGCTAAGCAAAGGCCTGGGATTCTCTGCAGAAGTTACCTGAGCCACACATATATATATATATGTTTTTTTCTGTCAAGGGAAGAGGACCTGGCCTAGAGGTTAAAACTCCTGCCTTACAAGCAGACAGCCAGGTTCAAATCCCACTAAGGGTATGGCTATCTGACGAGAGCAAAATAGCTCGAAATACATCTATAATAGTCTCCCTTTATTTTCATTTATCAGCAAAAAATGTTACACACACACAGAGAGAGAGAGAGAGAGAGAGAGAGAGAGACAGACAGACAGAGACAGAGACAGAGACAGAGACAGAGACAGAGACAGAGACAGAGACAGAGACAGACAGACAGACAGACAGACAGACAGACAGACAGACAGACAGACAGACAGACAGATAGATAGATAGATAGATAGATAGATAGATAGATAGATAGATAGATCTTGGCATTCGGCCCTCTCAATTCCTGGCAAATAGACGGGGAAGAAATGGAGGTATTAACAGATTTTATTTTCCTGGGCTCCAAGATCACCGCAGATGATCCTCAGTCCGCAGGGAGTAGGGCGGCATAGAAGAACACTAAATAAATAAATGGGGACTGCAGTCAAGAAATTAAAAGACGCTTGCTCCTAAGGAGGAAAGCTATGACAAATCTAGACAGCATACTAAAAAGCAGAGACATCACCATGCCAAAAAAAAGTGCGTATAGTCAAGGCTATGGTTTTCCCAGTTGCAATGTATGGCTGTGAAAGTTGGACCATAAGGAAGGCTGAGCGCCAAAGAATGGAGGCCTTTGAACTCTGGTGCTGGAGAAGACTCCTGCGAGTCCCTTGGGCTGCAAGGCGATCCAACCGGTCAGTCCTAGAGGAGATCAACCTTGACTGCTCTTTAGAAGGCCAGATCCTGAAGATGAAACTCAAATACTTGGGCCACCTAATGAGAAGGAAGGACTCACTGGAGCAGAGCCTAATGCTGGGAATGACTGAGGGCAAAAGAAGAAGGGGACAGCAGAGAATGAGGTGACTGGATGGAGTCACTGAAGCAGTTGGCGCGAGCTTAAATGGACTCCAGAGGATGGTAGAGAACAGGAAGGCCTAGAGGAACATTGTCCATGGGGTCGTGATGGGTCGAAATAGTTTGAAAATATATATATTTTCAAACTATATATATATATATATATATATATATATATATATATATATATATATATATATATATATATATATATATATATATATATATATATATATATATATATATATATATATATATATATATATATATATATATATATATATATATATATATACCATTCCTTTCCAATGGAGGATCAAAAGGTAGGCTCCCTCTTTTGTGTGTAATGACATTCAAAAGAAATTCTTTCTTCTCTATATTTTGCTGCTAATTAAGGACTCTGGTAGCAAATGTAAAGGTTCCGTTATTAATTTATCAAATACAGAAATACTTCTCTTTTTTCCCCCTCTTGGTCTAATTACCATGGCATTACATGTTAACACCCAACGATTGTTGGGATAATGGCTGCTGTTTTAACTGTTTACACTTCCTCCATCTCATTTTCTTCTTCTGACAGCTTATAATCCTCCCCCAGCTATGAAAGAAACGGCGGCAAAAGCTTGTGCTTGTTTTTCTTTAGTGCTGAGGTAAATTAACTAGGTGGAAATGGAGAAATCCGTTGCTGTGAAGAACAGAAAGCAGAGTCAAGTGACTTTTATCTCACTTAGCTGAAATGGATCATTTATCGGAAATGGTATAGGATCACCTGCTCAAGCAGGGGGTTGGACTAGAAGACCTCCAAGGTCCCTTCCAACTCTATTAGTCTATGTTCTGAGAGTGAATTGGTCAAATAGAAGGAGAAGACCAAACAACCTGTAGTTAGTTGGGATGAAAAAGCACTCAGTGAGGACTTTTTTCTCTCCAAACCTACACCAAAATCTTTAAAATTATTGTCTCCTTAAAGTGATGCTAAATTGCTAAGGAAAGGAGGCTGTCTTACATTGCTCCTTCTCACTGACTTAGGAAATTACTCTGTATTTTCCTGAAAGCAAATAGCAAACAGTAAAATGGCTTTTTTCCCATATGGAAAAACGATACCATCTAATTAACTGGCGAATAAGCAAAATCTGTTAATGGTTTAAAACTCAGGATAGATTCTGGAGGCTGTGTTCTCTTCCCCTGTCTCTGGAGTGTGATTAGGGAACTATTTCACATATCAAATTCTCTTGAAGACTAATTTCTGCCTAGTCTTCCACTGCTGAACCGTTGGGTTCAGAGAGTCCTAGCTAGTTACACGCTGTGATCAGGGGTGGGTTCTAAATTTTTTACTGCCGGTTCTGTGGGCGTGGCTTATTTTGTGGGCGTGGTTTGATGGTCATGTGATGGTGGGTGTGGGTTCTTGGTCATGTGACTGGGTGGGAGTGGTTTGGCAGTCATGTGACTGGGTAGGAGTGGCTTTGTGGTCATATGACTGGGTGGGGGTGGCTTACTGATCATGTGACTGGGTGGTCATGTGACTGGGTGGGTGTGGCCAACTTGACGTCATTCACATCAAGGGTTAGGGTTAGGGTGCCTGGCCTCTCCTCACCTCAAAGGCCTCAACAAGATACAATTTCCCTATCTATTTACTACTACTGAACATCCAAAATATACTATTTAATCCTATGTATATATGCCATATACTGTATATTACACACAGGCACACAAAAAGATACATTATCTACTATATATACTGTATGTGTATGTACACACGCACACACACACAGCTCTTCTAAAACTATACACATTCAACCTCACTTACTGCATTTGGAAAAACACACCCAAAGTCCACTTTCTGCCACACATTTAACCATCACTTCTGTACATTAGAACATTACACATGCCTTCAGATGTACTTCCCTGGCTTGCACATGACTGTTAGAGCCAGGAGATGTCATGGATTGAGTAAAATGTGGTGAAACTCACTTAACAACACTCTTGCTTAGCAACCAAAATTTTGGGCTCAATTGTGGTTATAAGTAAAGGACTATCTCTGCCTTTCTCTGCATGGCAGCCTTATCCTAGTAAATTCCTTCTCCTTTCTGGCAATTTTCCTCTCTGTTAGAGGCACCAAAATAATCCAGACAATGTAAGGTTTCCTGCTGCAGCAGGGGGTTGGACTAGATGACCTCCGAGATGTCTTCCAGCCCTAAATTGCTGTGCTGTTTCAAAGTGTCTTCTGAAGCCATATCTAGTGCCATGGTTTGTGGTGCTTCCTTCCTCTTCTCTTCTCTTCTCTTCTCTTCTCTTCTCTTCTCTTCTCTTCTCTTCTCTTCTCTTCTCTTCTCTTCGCTTCTCTTCTCTTCTCTTCGCTTCTCTTCTCTTCTCTTTGCTTCTCTTCTCTTCTCTTCTCTTCTCTTCTCTTCTCTCTCTCTCTCTCTCTCTCCCTCCCTCCCTCCCCCCCTCTCTCTCTCTCTCACACACACACAACTGGTCTGGGCACAAAGTATCTTTTGTTACAGAAGTTTTCATTTCTCTCTATAATACTGATACTAATCAATTCAATACCTTATCTCTCAACTATGTAAAGCCTAAGGGAAGGGAAGTAGGGGACTAACCTTAAAAAAGTTTACTTGGCAGTAAGGCTACTCTCTTTCAGTGGGATTTACTCCTAATAGATACACATGATTGCAGGCAGACAGCTAGCTCTGTTAATAGGCTCTAAGTAAAATTTCTACATTAACAAAATTTATACCTAAACAACAGAATAGAGGAGCAAAAAATCATAGCAATAGTCTGAGCTATGCTTTTCTTCTTCAAATGGAAGTACTACCCATTTTAACCAGACATTAAGACTCATTAGTTTGGAATATTAGTATGGCTTGCACTGAACCTTGACAGTACTTGTTTTCCTTACAAACTAGCTCAACTTTGTTTCCTTTAAATCTTGCTTTCGTTTCACACCCACCTGCTTCAGACCAAGAGCTCCGTTTTTAGGGAAAGAGAGTGTACTATGGGGGGGGGCTTTGGAAATAAAAGCACCACAAGAGAGAAGGGAAAAGGCACGCTCTGGATTCTCCAAGCCTTGCCTGAGCCGGGAAGCATTCCTCGTTCTCATTCTTCCCAATCCCTTCCCTTCCCACTCCCGGATCCTTCTTCCCCCCCATTCCCCCCTCACTTCCTTTTGCTTTCAGGGTGGGAGGGAAAACTAAATAAAAACGGGAAGGAGGCAAGGACAGAAAATGATGCATGGCTACAAAACAGGAGGAGGGCATTTTTCAGCCACTTTCTGGGACTGAAAAGCTGAGGGGACCCAAGCAGGGGTGGGTTCTAACTTACCTCGCTGCCGGTTCGCTTCCTCCCGCATTGCGTAGGTGTGCCTTGTGGGCGTGCGCATGCATGCACAGTGCCAAAAAAAAATAAATAATAAAAAAGCCGAAAACAAGTTGCCGACTACATGCACAGTACTGAAAACTTTGCTTCTGCACATGCTCATAAGAAAAAAAAATTAAAAATTTTTAAAAAAAAATTTAAAAAAAAAATTAAAAAGAAAGACGAAAATAAGATGGCGACTGCATGCACAGTGCCGGAACTTCGGCTTCTGCACATGCTCAGAAGAAAATAAAAATAAAAAATAATTTTAAAATGGAAAAAAAAAGATGGTGGCGCCCATGGACCGCCACCGACCGATCCGGTTCAGTGACGTCACCAGCAGGTCACTACCGCTTCGGACGAACCAGTCCGAACTGGGAAGAACCCACCCCTGGCTGTGATATTTAAGCTTTTCTAGCAGAGAAGGATGAGGGTTATTCAGCCCTTTGGGAGGTCTTCTGAAGAAGGGGATGGTAGAAACACAAGTAGCATGCTAGGGGGCTAAATGGGAAATTCTTGGTGGTGTTCAACTTCTCTATTTTGCCGAAGCTGGATACACTGAAACGTCCTTCCTTTTAAGCAGATAGGACAAGTTGTAAAATGAGACCACGGTATTCCCACTTGACTTGGCAGTGATTTGAACTCTGTTTTCCCTTTGACTCCTTCCTTTCCCCTTCCTGGGAGCACTTTTTAGAACTTTATATCTTCAAAGCTGTTGGGCAGCATTTGTGGGAAAATGTTTTTTTCCTCCATCTCCATTCCCCATCCCTCCATCTCTCTTTCTCCCTCCCTCTCCCTCCCCCACTCTCCCTCCCTCTTCCTACCTCTCTTTCCGTCTCCTTCTCTCCCTGTCCCTCTCTCTCTCTCTCTCTCTCTCTCTCCCTATCTACCTTTCTCTCTCCCTTCCTCCCTCCCTCTCTCTCCTCCTCTCTCCCCTCCCACTCTTTCTCTCTCTCCCTCCCTCTCTCTCCCCCAGTCTCCCTCCCTCTCCCTCCCTCTCTTTCCCTGTCTCCTTCTCTCCCTGTCCCCCTCTCTCTCTCTCTCCCTATCTACCTTTCTCTCTCCCTTCCTCCCTCCCTCTCTCTCCTCCTCTCTCCCCTCCCACTCTTTCTCTCTCTCCCTCCCTCTCTCTCCCTCCCCCACTCTCCCTCCCTCTCCCTCCCTCTCTTTCCCTGTCTCCTTCTCTCCCTGTCCCTCTCTCTTTCTTTCTATCTACCTTTCTCTCTCCTTCCCTCCCTCCCTCCCTCTCTCTCCTCCTCCCTCTCCCTCCCTGCCTCTCTCTTTCTTTCTTGTCAGGAAGGAAAATGGAGAAAGATCCTTTTCAGCAAGCTTTAGTCTTCAAAATCTCCAGAGATCTGTGCTTTGCCTTCCTTGAAGAACTCTTTATCTAACTCCATCCTGCTCCCGGAAAGCCAACAAGCTTAATTTGTTTCCTTTAAGCACTTCTTTGGCTGGCCATTTTCATTTTATCTTGGTTTTCTCCATCCTATTGGATAAAGGCAACACTTCATGTCCATTCGCAGGTCACCTCTCACCAAGTCCCACTTTCTTCATTTGTTGTTGTCGTTTAAGCCTGCTTCTCAGCAAGATGGATGATGGGATTTGCATACTAAGGAAAGAAAGAAGATTTGCCAGCTGGCAGCTAAAAAAATGAAGCTGCACATCCACATGCCTGGATCTTATCGACAATTTCCTTATCAACAATTACCTTTCTGATCTTGACAACCATGTTTTTTGCAAGGCAAGTTTGTGCTGGCTGCAAACACAGACACACACACAAAGAGATGTAACAAAGGAGCCCTGGACAGCTAGGAGACACCAGATATGAAGGAAATGAGACTGGAGAATCAATACTTGGGGGTGAGGGCCACACAACATGGACTTTGTAGCATTGTTACATTTGCTAACTAATTGTGATGACCCAGGGCACAGCACAGAGGTAACACAAACAGCTGGCAGTTCAAACCGGCCCTTTTAATGCTCCAAATCTCCCCCAAACAAACCTCTAACAGCCTCTGGGCACAATTAGTCCAGCCCAGCACTGTCTGCACCAAGGCTGCATGGCAGTAAATCCCAAATTTATCTGGCAAAACAAGAAAAAAAGCAAGGTGCTCAGGGAGCAAAAGATCCAGATAATCAGTCCAGAACACCACACAGGACTGCAAGGATTCTTGGCAAATTCAAACGTCGGCACACAACACTCCAGGAACTCAGCGTTTGTTCCCAACAAATGCCCCTCCCCACAGCATCTCCTTAAGTCTCATTCCTCAGGTGTGGCTGGTGAAGCTGGGTGGGGCACTCTCCTCATAAGTGGGCTCCTCCTTCTGAGCTGATCCTGCCTCCTCTGCACTCTCCAAGCCCTTGCATCAGAAGGGGGTGGTTCATGCTCCTTGGCTGAGCTCTGTTCCTCCCTGCCTGCAGGCCTTGCTAATTCCGAACAGCCTGGCCTGGACTGACTCTGCCCTTCCCCAGTTTCCTCCAAGGCCAACAGAGCTGCCCTCTCACTCACTGTCAGTTCTTGTTCCAGCTCATCTTCCCACCCACCCCACAGAGTCAGACTCCAAAGGGGGCATGACACTAACATAGTTATTTTGCATTTTAATTTGGAATATTTCTCTCTCTTTAAATGATGTTTTGGATTGATCAAACCATTGGAGATTGAAATTAGCAAATTCTTTATCTTATTGCTGTATGGATTGATTGATAGTTTCTAACATTCCTAAACTGAAAAGATAAAATCTCTTTTTGTTCCCCAGGTCAGGATAGGATGGGACTATGTTTGTTTTAATGGGATGTTTGGAGTTTGTCTTCTGATAAGAGAAAGCTTGATAGCTCTAATTGGTACCTGATTTGTCTGTCGGTGAATTCCAAATAACCTTATGACTTTTTTTCCTCATTAACATCTTAAACTTTACACTCATTTAAGTGGACATATGTGTTGTCACATGTATTATGCTCCTGTTTAACTTCATGTAGCTGATTTTCTATACGAAGGAGGGGTTGCTTTTGTTCTATCCAATCAACTTTTCTCTTGCATTTTCTTTGATATGTTAACTATAAAACAGAATGTAAGCTATGGATCAGGGTTCCATCTTTGAATGAGAGGCATCCTTTTTAATCAAAGCATTCTGAATAAATCATAATTAAATAATCTTCCTGCCTTGGTACTTTATTGGAGACTGGATATACAGGGGCCAGCGCCTAGGCCAGGGATGGCGAACCTATGGCACGCGTGCCACAGGTGGTACGTGGAGCCATATCTGCCAGCACGCGAGCTGTTGCCCTAGCTCAGTTCCAGTGTGCATGTGCGCGCCGGCCAGCTGGTTTTTGGTTCACACAGAGGCTCTGGGAGGGCATTTTAGGCTTCCAGAGGGTCTCTGGGGAGGCAAGGGGGGCGTTTTTGCCCTCCCCAGGCTCCAGGGAAGCCTCTGGAGCCTGGGGAGGGCGAAAAATGGGCCTACTGGGGTCCACGGAAGTCGGGAAATGGGCCGTTTCCATCCTCCAGAGGACCTCTGCGGCTGCAGGGGAGGCTGTTTTCGCCCTCCCCAGGCATTGAATTAAGGGTGTGGGCACTCGCCCGTGCATGATAGCGCACGCACACGCACTTTCGGCACCCGAGGGAAAAAAGGTTCGCCATCATTGGCCTAGGCCATATTTGGCTAACTGGGGTGGGTGGGGTGGGAATACAAGCAGCTTGGAGGGCACAAAATCAATGCCTATAACATGGTTCACATCCATTTGTTTTGTGGACAACAGTGAGATCAGAGAAGCTTATAAACACAGCAAATTAAGAAGTTTGCCACAGTGGAAATAGCATCGAACTTCAAACAATTGCCTGAGGGGAAAAACAATGTAGGCTATCCATTTTATCATATATTTTTTTTAAAAGAAGAGCTTGAAATTTATGGACAATTCCTATGTTGTACTCTTAATGCGGTGTGCTCTTAATGCATCTGAATGCATTACCCTCTTAACTCTTAATGCAAGCTGGCTGAGGGAATTCTGGGAGCTGAAGTCCACATAATTTAAAGTTGCCAAAGTTGGGAAACACTGACTTATGCCCAGAGGTGCGCTGCACATACTTTTACAACCGGTTCACCAAAAATGTGAGCGCACGCGCACATGCTTCGCACGCCTCCCGCACTTGCACACAACACCTAAAACAAGGCTTTTTCAATGGAGCCGAGGTGGCGCAGTGGTTAAAAGCAGCACTGCAACTAGCGACTGCTAGTTCAGTAGTTCAGCTGTTCAAATCTCACCAGGCTCAAGGTTGACTCAGCCTTCCATCCTTCTGAGGTCGGTAAAATGAGGACCCAGATTGTTGGGGGCGATATGCTGAATTCTGTAAACTGCTTAGAGAGGGCTGTAAAGCACTATGAAGCGGTATATAAGTCTAAGTGCTATTGCTATTTCCTGCACATCTGCTAGGTCAGCCACGGTTAGTAGAATGGGAGAGGCACACAAATCAGCCTGGCTGCAGGGTGGGGCGAGTGAGATATCTAGGACCGGATAGTATCTGGGCAGGTGGGCGGGGCCAACCGGTGCTCGGAACTACCGGTTCAGGCAAACCGGTCCAAACCGGCGGCAGCCCACCACTGCTTATGCCTCTTTTTCCATGCAGTTGTTCCCCCAAAGCACAGGTGTTGAGTTTATGACGCATCCACTGTTTTTGGATGGTAGAACACACCATCCCCAATTCTCAGGGCATAAGGGATGGTTGTCGTCATTATTCAATCATACTTGCCAATCTAAGATTTAACTTTCCCTGCTTATTACCAATAAAGGCTATCTATTAGTTAACACCCATTAAGGCTAACTTTCCTCTTCAAAGTCAACTTTTGACACTTTGTCAAAACTTTGATTTGGATCACCACTTTCTCCATGGTTACTGACAGTTGTAGGCAATTATGTTGAGAATAACAAAATAATAGAGTTGGAAGGAATCTTGGAGTTCTTCTAGTCCAACCACCTGTTCAAGCAGGAAACCCTCGCCCATTCTGAACAAATGGCTGTCCAATCTCTTCTTGAAAACCTGCAGTGTTGGAGCACCCACAACATCTGAAGGCAAGTCATTCCACTGGTTAATTTTTCTCACTGTCAGGAAATTTCTCCTTAGTTCTAGGTTGCTTCTCTCCTTGATTAGTTTCCATCCATAGCTTCTCCTGTTCTCAGGGGGTTTGTAGAATAAATTGATTCCTTCTTTTGTGTGATACCCCCTCAAATATTGGAAGACTGCTATCATGTCACCCTTAGTTCTTCTATGTGGACTATCTTGTAGTTTCCTATCTTCCCTGGTCTTGTATATGTTTTGTGTATTAAACTGAAGAGGTATTTGCAGCAATACCTGTCATGGACCAGACAGAACTGGTTTCAGTGAAATTGGTGCTAGAATCTTTCCTTTCCAAAGTAGTTCAGAAACTGTAGATTTAATTTCACTGCTTCCTCATTACATACAGATAGTCCTCAAGTTATGACTGTAATTGAGCTAGCAGTTATGGTCATGTCATGACAGTCAAAGCAGATCACCATGTGACCAAAACCAATTTTATGAGTTTTAAATGAATATATCAGTTATTAAGTGAACCAATTGCTTACCAAGGGCTGGATTTTTCCAGAAACTCAAGTTAAATGTGGTTTTCTGAAAAACCATCATAAATTGTGTGCAGCAGCTGCCAAAAAAGCCAACACAGTTCTGGGTTGCATTAACAGAGGGATAGAATCAAGATCACGCGAAGTGTTAATACCACTTTATAATGCCTTGGTAAGGCCACACTTGGAATACTGCATTCAGTTTTGGTCGCCACGATGTAAAAAGGATGTTGAGACTCTAGAAAGAGTGCAGAGAAGAGCAACAAAGATGGTTAGGGGACTGGAGGCTAAAACATATGAAGAATGGTTGCAGGAACTGGGTATGTCTAGTTTAATGAAAAGAAGGACCAGGGGAGACATGATAGCAGTGTTCCAATATCTCAGGGGTTGCCACAAAGAAGAGGGAGTCAAACTATTCTCCAAAGCACCTGAAGGTAGAACAAGAAGCAATGGGTGGAAACTAATCAAGGAGAGAAGTAACTTAGAACTAAAGGAGAAATTTCCTGACAGTTAGAACAATTAATCAGTGGAAGAACTTGCCTCCAGAAGTTGTGAATGTTGCAACACTGGAAGTTTTTAAGAAGGTGTTGGATAACCATTTGTCTGAAGTGGTGTAGGGTTTCCTGCCTAAGCAGGGAGTTGGACTAGAAGACCTCCAAAGTCCCTTCCAACTCTGCTATTCTATTCTATTCTATTCTATTCTATTCTATTCTATTCTATTCTATTCTATTCTATTCTATTCTATTCTATTCTATTCTATTCTATTGCAGTCATGGGACAGTGAGATGCTATAAATGACTGTAACTGAGGCCTGATTGCCAAGCATCCAAAATATGGTCATTTGATCATGGGGAAAGGAGGGGATGTTGGAACTTTGAAACCGGGCCGTAAGTCTCTTTGGGAGGGGTGGGTTCCATCCAGGGGCGGGTTCCTAATTTTTTTACTACCACTCTGTGGGTGTGGCTTATTTTGTGCGTGTGGCTTGCCGGTCATGTGACCGGGTGGGCATGGCTTCTCCGACTGCTGAAGGGAGGAGAACTGAGATAGGTCCTGCCGCCCATTCCCCCTCCCCTCAGCAGCTCGAGAAGCCTCGAACGTGCAAAAATGCCTAGGATCATCACCGCGCGTTCGTGGCTTCTCAGACTGCTGAAGGGAGGGGAATGGAGATAGCTCCTGCTGCCCATTCTTTCAGCGTCTCACACGCTCCCTCATCCATCCTCCCATGCTTGGACTCACTGTGGGGTAGGAAGGCAGCGCATGCGCAGTGCCGGAAGCTCGGCTTCTGGGCATGCGCAGAAGAATTTTTTTTAAAAAATTTTTTTTTTAAGTTTTTAAAATGGCGGTGCCCAGGCACTGGCAACCGATCGCACCAGTACTGTGACGTCACCAGCGGGCCTCTACCGGTGCTATAGAGTGGACCGCACCTGTAGGAACCCACCACTGGTTCCATCATAATTTCAAACTTCAAACCAGTCATAAGTCAGGGACCACCTGTAGCACAATGTTTATTTAAAGATGACTTGGGAAACAAGGTGAAATGCAGAGAGTCCTTAAGCCCAAAGCTGGTTTTGATACTTCTGGATCTTTCTCTAATGACCATGAGCTTAAAGTCTCTTTCAAATACATTTTATCCACCAGGTAGACAGTGACAGGAGGGAGGCAGTTAAGGTCATCTTCTCTAAAAGATTCCTGTTTTGCTGCCAAAGCTTCATTATTATTTTTTTCACCATCCCACTTTGGAGGTCTGCTCATTTCCCCTTTGCTGCAAAACCCCGATAGCACTCAAACACTCAAGGCATTTTGCACCCAGGTGTAGATATTGTCAGGATGACATTTGAGAAATTATAAGGAGGGAGGTAGCTGCCTACACAGAAACACAACTGTAAATAACAGTTGCCGAAATCACCAGGGGATACGCTAAATGGATGTTGCAGCCTGCTCAAATACCCCCCAGAACAGTTTATTATATATAATGCATGCATACATACAGATGCACCTACTAAGCTGCTACCGTTTGCTGGAGGACAAGATTTAAATACACTGCAGTCTAAGCATTGCCAGCTAAACACCCGTTTGTCCAAGTTACAACAGAAAGTGGAAGATATTCTTTTTCATCTTGATATGACACCTTCTCTCCATATCAGCTCATCTTCCGTTCAGATGCATATGGTATCACTTCCCATTAGCAGGGGAAATTCTCAGCAGTATGAATGACATTTTTCTCCATTAAACCCTTCCTTCCTTCTCGTTTAGTCCTATATTCTTTTTGGAATAAGCAGTACAATGGGCACATTGTTAAAGAAGAATTTCTGGTGAGATGGGTAGCTGTATACGTCAGATAGATAGATAGATAGATAGATAGATAGATAGATAGATAGATAGATAGATAGATAGATAGATAGATAGATAGATAGATAGATAGATAGATAGATAGATAGATAGATAGATAGATAGATAGATAGATAGATAGATAGATAGATAGATAGATAGATAGGGGCCTGAGATAGCACAGTGGTTAAAAGCAGCATTGCGACCTTCAGCTGATTGCTAGTTCAGCAGTTCAGCTGTTCAAATCTCACCGGCTCAAGGTTGACTCAGCCGTCCATCCTTCCGAGGTGGGTAAAATGAGGACCCAGATTGTTGGGGGCAATATGCTGAACTCTGTAAACCGCTTAGAGAGGGCTGTAAAGCACTATGAAGCGGTATATAAGTAAAGTGCTATTGCTATAGATAGATAGATAGATAGATAGATAGATAGATAGATAGATAGATAGATAGATAGATAGATAGATAGATAGATAGATAGATAGATAGATAGATAGATAGAGTGGTGGGTTCCTACCAGTGTGGTCCACTCTATCGCACTGGTAGCGGCGGGCCGGTGGCATCACCAAGAGGTTATCAACCTGGTGCGGTCGGTTGCCGGTCCCTAGGAGCCGCCATCTTTTTTTCAGAATTTCTGGGCTTTTTTTTCTTCCTGCGCATGCATGGAAGCAAAATTTTGCGAAGGGATGCGCGTGCACGAGATTTCGATGATTTTTTGCTTCCGTGCATGCGCAGAAGCAAAAAATTGCCAAAATTGCACGCATGCGAGCGTCCTCTTGCAAGATTTTGGCACGATTTTGCATGAGGGGGCGAGTGCGCATAGCGAGTGCGCATAGCGAGCGCAAATAGCAAGCACGCATAGTGAACACACATAGCGAGCATGCATAATGAGCATGCATAGCGAGCATGCATAGAGAGCATGCATAGCGAGCATGCATAGTAAGCACGCATAGCAAGCACGCATGCGCACAAAGCATGGTGATGCACGTGCAGCGCACCGGTAGCAAGGTAAGAGAGCAACCCGCCCCTGGATAGATAGATAGATAGATAGATAGATAGATAGATAGATAGATAGATAGATAGATAGATAGATAGATAGATAGATAGATAGATAGATAGATAGATAGATAGATAGATAGATAGATAGATAGATAGATAGATGAGCGAGAGAGAGAGAGAGACAGACAGACAGACAGACAAATAGATACATAGATAGATAATCAGAGAGAAATAGAGAGATAGAGAGATACAAAGGTAGATATATTAGAAAGCAACACAGCCAGAGAAGAGGATAATTCCCCTTTATTGCTCCAACTTTTTCCCCAAATGTCCCCATGCTTACTACAAGTCCTGGATCAAAGCTCTCACATGCACCTTCAGCAGTCTCTGGCTACGAGTAGTCCTGTAAGCCAGGTTAGAGCAAGAAGTCCAGTAAAGCAGGCAAACCGGGCAAGCCCCACAAGACAGAGCACAGTAATCTTCAGGCATCGGCAAGTGCACACGAGGCTCCATAGATTCAATGCTTGTTCCTGACAAATGCTTCTCCCACCAGCACCTCCTTACATCTCAGTCCCCAGGTGTGCCTTGTGAAGGGGGACGGGGCACTCTCCTCCCTCGTAGCCGGCTGCGTTGATCTCTCTTCTCTCTGTGCTTTAGGATCAGGAGTGGGTGGTCCTTGCTCTTCACCTGAGCTCTGTCTCTCCTGCTCCTCCCTGTCTGCAAGCCTTTCAAATCCTGACAAGCTGTGCCCGGACTGGCACTGCCCTTTCCCAGTTTCCTCCAAAGTCAACGGAGCTGCCCTCTCGATCTCTTTTGGCTCTTGTTCCAGCTCATTTTTTCCCGCAGATTCAGACTCCAATGGGGGCATGACATAGATAGATAGATAGATAGATAGATAGATAGATAGATAGATAGATAGATAGATAGATAGATAGATAGATAGATAGATAGATAGAGATAGAGATAGAGATAGAGATAGAGATAGAGATAGAGATAGAGATAGAGATAGAGATACATAGATACATAGATACATAGATACATAGATATATAGATATATAGATATAGATCCATGATGGCGAACCTATGGCACGCGTGCCACAGGTGGCACATGGAGCCATATCTGAGGGCACACGAGTCATTTCCCTGTCAGCTCAAGTACGCATGTGAGTGTTGGCCAGCTGATTTTCAGCCTTCTGGAGAGGGGAGGCTGTTTTCGCCCTTCCCAGGCTTCAGGAAAGCCTCCTCCAAAAGCTGTGCGCATGTGCCAAGCGGTGGTGTGCCAGAGTTGGCTGTCCCGCCAGAGGGATGAAGCGAGGTGATGTCAGCCATTTCCTGGCACAGAGCCGAAAGGGCCTGGCGGAGCAGCTATGAAGGCGCACCAAAGGTGAGGGGCTGAAATGCCAACAGAGCTGGAGTTGGTCTGCGAGGGAGTGACAGGCAAACTCCATTTTGGCTGAAACAATGGGTGTTCATTGGGGTCTGTTTTTTGGGGGGGGGAGGAAGCAGGAAAAGGGAGAAAAGGAGCCCGAGCCGAGCTGAGCCTCCCAGTCATTTCCAGCCATCGCCCGCTGCTGCTGCTTCGTTCCTGGAGTGGCAAGAAGAGAAGGAGGGCAAAATCTGAAAGGCAGGTGGACCTGGCCAGGTCATAGCCTTCCCATCCTCCTCCTCCTCCTCTCTCTCTCTCTCTGCACACAGGAGGAACAGAGCAAGCCAGGGAGCCCTGCCCGGCTGCTGCCTGACTGGTTGGTTGGCTGGCGAGCAAGCGAGGCCAGGCGTGATGCATCTGCACCAGGTGCTCATCGGAGCCTTTCGGATCTCGCTCTCCTCTTCCCACACTCCAGGAAGGAAGCAGCACCTCGTTCGCCTGCCTGCCTGCCTGCCTGCCTGCACTATGGTTGCTGCAGGGAGAGCAAGATTCGAAAGGCAGGTGGGCTTGGCTATAGCCTTCCCTTCCTCCTGCATCTTCACCAGGTGCTCACCAGAGCCTTTCGGATCTCACTGTCCTCTCCCCACACTCCAGGAAGGAAGCAGCAGTGGGAAGCCTCTTTGTGGCCACAGCAGGTGATGCAGCACCCCCGCCCGACCCCCACCATGCAAATGCTGCCCCGTGCACCTGAGCTAGCTCCCAGTGTTCCTCGTGTGCAGCCCCGCCGCCTCAGAAAAACCAGCTCGCTCGCCTGCCTGCCTGCACCATGGTTGCTGCAAGGCTACGACCGGCCAGGCCTGCCTGCCTTTTGGATTTTGCCCTCCTTCTCTCCTCACCACTCCAGGAAGGAAGCAGCAATGGTGGGCGATGGCTGGAAATGGCTGGGAGGCTTGGCTCAGGCTCCTTTTCTCCCTTTTCCTGCTTGGGTTTTGGGACACCTTCGTGGAAACCCTGCCCCTGGCTATGGGCGAAGCAACCAGGAAGAAGCAGATTCGAAAAGCTCCAGTGAGCACCTGGTGCAGATGCATCATGCTTGCTTGCCAGCCTGAAAACGGAGCCAGAGCTGTGCCGCCGGCGCTGCCTTCCTCCTCCCCCCAGCTCCGCCTCCACCTAGTAGGAGGGAGCCTAAAAGCTAAGTCGCTAGTCAGGCTCCCTCCTGAGGTGGGGAGACACACCGCCAAAGCCACCATGGCCACTAAGGTGAGGAGACCACCCTGGCTGGCCTCCCCACTCACCTGCCGCAGGTTTTCGGAGCACTGGCTAGGCCACCCCCGCCCCCTTGTGTTCTGTTCGTGTTTTGAAATGAGTCGGCTGCGTGCACTTGTGGAAGCAGCAGCAGCAGCAGCAGCAGCAGCAGCGGTGAAGGTGGATAAGAAGATAGCAATAACACTTAGACTTATATACCGCTTCATAGTGCTTTACAGCTCTCTCTAAGTGGTTTACAGAGTTCAGCATATTGCCCCCAACAATCTGGGTCCTCATTTTACCGACCTCAGAAGGATGGAAGGCTGAGTCAACCTTGAGCCTAGTGAGATTTGAACAGCTGAACTACTGAACTGCAGTGCTACATTTTAACCACTGCGCCACCTCGGATGGGGCACAAGGGAAGCCCGGGAGGAGAGAGATGTGCACCTGAGCAGGCCGGTAGCTCTTGCCCTTCAACCTGCAGCTGCCGCTGCTTTTCTGGGGTGGCGGGGCTGCGCAGGAGGAACACTGGGAGGCGACTCAGGCACACGGGGCAGCATTTGCTGGCTGGGCGGCCACTTGCCACGCCCGCTGCTGCTTCCCCGGATTGGCTCGGCTGGCAGCGGAGTGGCAGGCATGGCGGGGGTCATGCGGGGGCGCCATGCTGCCTGTGGTTGACTTTGCACCTCCACAATTTTTATCAAGCAAATTCTGAATGGTGCGCATGCGCATTGCGGCGCAGGGTGGGAGAGATTGTGTGCGCATGTGGGGGGGCATGTTGTCTTATGGGTACTGGCACGCACTGCCATTTTTGGCACGCAACAACAAATAGCAATAGCAATAGCACTTAGACTTATATACCGCTTCATAGTGCTTTACAGCCCTCTCTAAGCGGTTTACAGAGTTCAGCATATTGGCCCCAACAATCTGGGTCCTCATTTTACCCACCTCGGAAGGATGGAAGGCTGAGTCAACCTTGAGCCGGTGAGATTTGAACAGCTGAACTGCAGCTAGCAGTCAGCTGAAGTAACTTGCAGTGCTGCACTGTAACCACTGTGCCACCTCGGCTCTTGAGGCTAACAAAAGGTTAGCCATCACTGATATAGATGATATAAGTATAGGTATAGGTATAGGTATAGGTATACGTGTACATATACATATACATATACATATACATATACATATACATATACATATACATATACATATACATATACATATACATATACATATACATATACATATACATATACATATACATATACATATACATATACCATGTATCCCTGAAAATAAGACCCTGTCTTATATGTTTTTTGAACCCTGAAATAAGCGCTTGGCCTTAATGCCATGCACTCAAAAGCCTGATTGGGCTTATTATCAGGGGATGTCTTATTTTGGGGAAAACAGGGTACATATACATATACATATAGATAGATATAAAAAATTTAGTACAACAGTTCAGACTTCCTTTCGCACAGGGGAAAAAAAATCATATCAACAGAAGGAATGGGAAATATTTTAGGTAGGACCTTCCCTATGCCATCTTTATGACTGTGAAATGTTGACAGCTTTGATTCTTAGGTTTAAATTATGTCCTGCTGGGTAGCTGAAAACAATGTGCTTCCGTCTCTGTGGTATAGAGTAGCAACGTAACTTCAGAATTTAGTACTTGCTTTCTTTTTATTTGGCTATCTATCACAGAGGTTCTTTCTATGTGGATATTTTCTTTCGTGACCCAGGATGCACAAATTTGCCAAGGGATTAACTCAGGGCCTTCAGAAAGTTGGTGCCATTTATAAAATCAGGTGAACCGAGGTTAGCTATGTAATGATTTCTGGGAACCATGAGTTGCATCTCAACACATCCAGAAGATATGCTGTATAATTGGTGGTATCTATTAAGAAATTGCACCTGGTGTGACCTAGGAGATGGGCCTTTTGCTGCCATGGCACCTGCTCTCTGGAACCACATTACCCCCAAGGTGAGACCAGCCCGTTCTTGAGGGACCTCCAGAAGTCTCTCAAAACTTGTCTATGTCAACAATCTTGAGGATCAAGGTATGTCTAGTTTAATGAAAAGAAGGACCAGGGGTGACATGATAGCAGTGTTCCAATATCTCAGGGGTCGCCACAAAGAAGAGGGAGTCAAACTCTTCTCCAAGGCACCTGGGGGTAGAACAAGAAGCAATGGGTGGAAACTAATCAAGGAGAGAAGCAACTTAGAACTAAGGAGAAATTTCCTGACAGTTAGAACAATTAATCAGTGGAACAGCTTACCTCCAGAAGTTGTGAATGCTCCAACACTAGACATTTTTAAGAAGATGTTGGATAACCATCTGTCTGCGTAAGCAGGGGGTTGGACTAGAAGACCTCCAAGGTCCCTTCCAACTCTGTTGTTGTTGTTATTATTATTATTATTATTATTATTATTATTATTATTATTATTATTATTATTATTATTATTATTATTATTATTATTATTATTATTATTATTATTATTATAAAACAGTGAGTTAGTGAAGTGGCTATCTTGTTTATAACATCTTAATATCCAGATCACACAATAGCAATAGCACTTAGACTTATATAGCGCTTCCAGAGGTTGCCGTCACATAATGTAACAACCGGTTCGTTCAGCAACAAAAATGTGAGCACGGGCCTTCCACGCATGCACACGCGCGGCTTCAAAAACATGGCGACTATATAGGATGGGAAAGTGCCGGGGCAGGTAGGCAGGTCCAGCCGCTGGTCAGAACTACTGATTCACCTGAACTGGTCCGAACCAGGAGTAGCCCACCTCTGACCGCTTCTCTAAGTGGTTTACAAGGTCAGCATATTGCAACAATCCCAACAATCTGGGTCCTCATTTTACCCACCTCGGAAGGATGGAAGGCTGAGTCAACCTTGAGCCTGGTGGGATTCGATCTGCCAAATTGCAGGCAGACGGCAGTCAGCAGAAGTAGCCTGCAGTACTGCCTTCTAACCACTGTGCCATTGCAGCTCCTACAATAAGTTCCAGTTAAGCTGATGTATTGCTCATGCCTATGCACAAGACTCTAGTCAACTAATGGTCAGCACTAAATTGGCACTAGATTCCAGAGGGAATTCCAGAGGGATTGCACGTAGACCCTTTGTGGGAACATAATGATTCCAGGCAGATTTCTCTCTTGACTCCACTCCTAGTCTCTGTCTTTCCTTCTACTACACATCTACAGATAGTCCTTGCTTACTAACCGATATCTTAGTGGCTATCTGAAGTTATGATAAACTCTCCAGATCTTCCCAAGGCCCTTTTTTCAAACTTATGCACCTTCCACCATGGTCACATACTTACATTTTGGATGCTTGCCAGCCAGCTTGTGTTTATGGTCATTTGCAGTGTCTGTGGTCACATAATTGAGATTTTTGACATTTTTTGCTGGTTTCCAGCATTTACTTCCAGTTTCTGGCAAAAAAAAAGCTTCATTGGGTGTGCTTAACAATTGCCGCATGTGCTTAATAGCAATAGCATTTAGACTTATATGCCGCTTTACAGTGCTTTATAGCCCTCTCTAAGTGGTTTACAGTGTCAGCCTCTTGCCCCCAACAATCTGGGTCCTCATTTTACCCACCTCGTAAGGATGGAAGGATGAGTCAACCTTGAGCCTGGTGAGAATCAAACTCATCAGGGAGGGAGGGAGGGAGGGAGGGAGGGAGGGAGGGAGGAAGGAAGGAAGGAAGGAAGGAAGGAAGGAAGGAAGGAAGGAAGGAAGGAAGGAAGGAAGGAAGGAAGGAAGGAAGAGCATTTAGACATATATACTACTCCACAGTGATTTACAGCCCTTTCTAAGCAGTTTACAGAGTCAGCAAATTGCCCCCAACAATCTGGGTCCTCATTTTACCCACCTCGGAAGGATGGAATTAAATTTACGTAATATGTATTAATGTTGTAGCTGTAGAGGTTTTTTTAAAAAAAATATTGTTTACTTTATGGATTTCATTGTACGTCTCCCAGTGTCACATGTTGTAAGAGGTCAACTACCTAAAAAAAATAAAGTAATAAATAAACCGAAGCAAAGTTAGGAGAAACTACAAGTTAAAAGTGCCCATAAGCTTCATTATTGTGCAAAACAAAAGGAAACCCAACTTGGCTTCAATTGCAAATAAATTGTTGCAGATCCAGATAAATACGAGTCAGTGCTCATAATATTCCATTTGTATGCCATAGGTAAGAGATCCATCTTGAGCAAGAAATTGAACTGTTTCAAAGTGAATGATGATTATAAGGTAATGAAGAGGTTGAGCATTAATGCAAATTAGGCTCAGCGAAAAACTGGGCTATATTGCACCTTAAGACTGCTCTCTTTCCAAACTATTGTGCAAGTTACATCATCTTTATTTTACCCAAACACCCACTCACATAGCAATATCAATAGCACTTAGACTTATATACAGCTTCACAGTGCTTTACAGCCCTCTCTAAGCAGTTTACAGAGTCAACCTATTGCCCCTAACAATCTGGGTCCTCATTTTACCAACCTCAGAAGTGTTAAATCCGGCGCCACAGTAAAGAAGACAGGAGGCTTGTCTCGAAGGAACTGGCGTTTATTTCAACAGATAACAGCTAACTATAACAGGAACAGCAAGAACGCCTCAGCCGCGGTCTGACAGCTATTTATATGGAGCTGTCAGACGCGGCAGCCAATGGCAGCTCGCAGATTCTCCCGCTCGGAGCCGGCGGCGGCTCAGCCAATCGGCTGAGCCGCTCTCTGTATCCAAGGCTCCCGGGGACGCTACACCCCTCCCCACCTGACAAGCGCACACGTAGGCGTCCAAGTAAGCTGGGCGCCTGCGCGTGCGAGTCGAGCGACGGATCTCCTGGAAGGAGGAAGCTGGAGCGGCATCCGGGCTGTTGGTGAGTCCTGGGGCGGCCTCGGCAGGCGACGGAACGACAGATGGCCCCGGTGGTTCCAGGTTGGCTGCTCCGGACTGGGCAGGTAGGTCGAGCGCTTCGCGAGTCGCTGGGGAAACTGGTCTGGTGAGTGGTTGTGCGGCGGAAACTACGGCCGGGGGAAGGCCCAACTCAGGCGGCTGGGCTGAGACAGTCAGCATCCGACTCCGCAGCTGGTCTATGTGCCGCCTCCAGGTTCGGCCATCGGCTAGCACGACCCTGTAGGAACAGGGGCCCGTTACATCAGTTATTTTGCCTGGCAGCCATTTAGGTTCCCCCCCAAAGTTCCTAGCATATACCAAGTTTCCTTCCCTGAATAGCCTCGGCCGGCCAACCTGGGGGTGCTGGCTTTCTGGGGAGTAATCAGGCTGCAACCGGTCAAGCACCGTCCTTAGGCGTCTGCCCATCAAGGCCTCAGCTGGGCTGCGATTAGTTATTGGGCAAGGAGTGGTGTGTTGGGCCAGTAGGAATTGTGACACTCTATCTCTCCAGTTGGGAGTGGTAAGTCTTTTGAGTGTTTCCTTAGCTGTTCTAACGGCCCTTTCTGCCCTGCCATTGCTGGCAGGGTGCCAGGGGGCAGTCAGGACCTGGCGGATTCCATTGGTCGCCAGGAACATTTGGAAGTAGGCTGATGTAAATTGAGGGCCATTATCTGACACCAGTAGGTCTGGGAGGCCATGGGTGGCAAACCACTTCAGTAGGATGTGTACTAAGGCTTCTGCGGTGGTGGATGACATTAGTTCTACCTCCATCCACCCTGAATAGGCATCAACTAGGATCAGGAACTGCTTTCCCAAATGAGGGCCTGCGAAATCCAGATGGATTCTCGACCAGGGTCCCCTGGGGTTCTCCCAAACCCTGGGTGGGGAAATGGGAGGTGCCGGCCTTGAGGCTTGGCAAACCTGACACTGTGCCACCCACCTCTCGACGGCCTGGTCCATGCCTGGCTACCAGACATAACTTCTCCCTAAAGCCTTCATTCTAACAATGCCAGGGTGGCTGTCGTGAAGTTGTCTCAGTATGGGCTCATAAAGGGAGGGGGGAATTACTACTCTGTTTCCCCATAGGAGACAACCCTTATTGGTGGACAGTTCTAACTGTCGCACCCGAAATGGTTGGAATGAGGGTTCTGACCTACCCAAGGGCCAGCCCCTCTTCACCCAGTCAAGGACCTGGCTGAGGATTGGGTCAGCAGAGGAATGAATGGCGATATCTGAGGCTGAAATTGGAAGGCCTAGGTCCTCTATAAGCAGGACATCCGAGGTGGGAGCAGGGTCCTGGACGGTGATGGGAAGAGGGCATCGGCTGAGGGTATCAGCATTGGCGATTGAGTTGCCAGGCCTGTATGTTAGCTTGTAAGAGTAACCAGCCAGGAATTCCGCCCAGCGGGAGAGCCTGGGGGAAATAAATTGTGGGGTCTGGCGATCCCCAGCCAGGATGCCCAGTAGGGGTTTGTGGTCCGTGACCAGTGTGAATGGCCTGCCATACAGGTAATCGTGGAACTTCTTTACGGAAGCCACGAGTGCGAGAGCCTCTTTGTCAGTCTGGCTGTAATTGTGCTCGGTGGTGGAGAGCGTTCTGGAGAAGTAGGCGACAGGCGCCTCTTTACCTGAGGTCTGGATGTGGCTCAGAACCGCCCCGATGCCATAAGGGGAGGCATCGGCTGTAAGAGTGAGGGGCAGATCCGGGCTGTATTGCACCAAGACAGCGTCTGATGTTAAAAGCTGCTTGACATTGTTGAATAACTTTTGGGCTTCCTGGCCCCAGTGCCAGGGTTGGTGGGCATCGAGGAGGCGATGCAATGGTTCTGCAACTGTGGCCTTGTGGGGAAGGAAAACATTGTAGAAATTTAAGAGCCCCAGAAAGGCCTGTAGCTCGGTTTTGTTTGACGGAGGAGGGGCTTGTTTAACTGCCTGTACTTTGGATGGGGTTGGGTGAATTCCCTCAGAGTCAATGGAGTAGCCTAAGAATTCGACCCTGGGCACCCCAATCTGGCACTTGCTTTTCTTCAAGCGTAGGCCAGCGTGCCTGAAACGTAGTAGGACGTTTCGAACCCTCTCCAGGAGTTGGGGTCTGTCAGGGGCGGAGATCAGGATGTCGTCGAAATAGGGAACTACCCCTGGTAGCCCCCCCAATAACCGCTCCATTACATTCTGGAATAGGCCAGGGGCCACACTAACGCCAAACTGGAGACGGCGACAGCGGAAAGCTCCCCGGTGGGTGACTATTGTTTGAGCCTCGGCGGTGACATCATCCACCGGGAGCTGCTGGTAAGCCTGGGCCATATCCAGTTTGGCGAAGACTGTGCCCCTTCCCAGAGAATGGAGTAAGTGTTGCACGACAGGGACAGGGTAGGGGTGGTCTTGCAAGGCCTTGTTGAGGGAACACTTGTAGTCCCCACAAATCCTGATTGACCCATCTGGGCGAAGGGGCACCACTATGGGGGTCTCCCATTTTGCATGGTCGGTGGCCTCTAAAACCCCCTGGGCTATTAGCTTATCCAGCTCTGCATCCACCTTAGGCCTCAGAGCGAAAGGGACACGCCTGGGCTTCAGGCAGATGGGAGCAACGTTGGGATTCAGGTTAAGGGAAATGGGGGTTCCCACGGAAGTACCCAGGGTGCTTTCAAACACATCAGCAAATTCCTGGAATAGGTCAGAGGAGCCCTCACACACAGTGGTGTGAATACCAGAGAGAGAGAGACCCAGGGCATCAAACCAATCCACCCCCAGTAGGGAAGGGAGGGAGCCTGAAACCACCACCAATGTCAGAGGCCCAGCAAAAGAGCCCTTTTCTACCAACAGGGTAGCCTGACCCATGATGGGGATGGCATTGCCCTGGTAGTCTCTCAGTCTTAGAAGGCATGGTTTTAAGGCAGTCTCAGAGAAGGTAGGCACCAGGCGTTTCAAGGTGGCCCATGAGATAATTGTCCTGGAAGAGCCAGTGTCCACTTCCATGGTACAAGGTGCCCCAGCTATTGTAACAGAAAGAAAAAAATTTTTATGCCCGCCCCCACCAGAAGCCAGGTAGACCTCCTCAGCAGGGCAATCTTCAGGTAGGCGCATTGCGAAGCAGGCGTCATGTTGTTTCTCTTGAGGGCGGCGGCCGGGTGCTGAAGGGACAGCGGCGGCTGGGTTGGAGCGGCAAACGCGGGCAAGGTGACCGTAGCGGCCACAGCGGCAGCAGGTGGCGGTCCGGAAGCGGCAGGTGCTTCTAGGGTGGCGGTCTCCGCAGCTGAGGCAGGCAGGCATGCCAGGCTTGCGGAAAGGCTGCGCCTGGAAGGTCAGGGACGCAGGCGGCTGTGCGGCTTGGGCAGGGCGACGGTTCCTCGACGAGGCTTGGATGCGGCATACGGCGGGCTCCTCTGTTGGTTCGGAGACGGGTTCCTCAAGCTGATAGTGAACAGGCTCCATGCCCGCAGGCTGAGTTCCGAGGGGCTGGAACCTGTTGATCTCGGCTGCCGACGTGCTTGACATCTCGGCGGCGCACGCCTCATCGAGAGCCACAGCGAGGGTCAGCTCCGTTCTAGCCAAAAGGCGACGCTGCAGGCGGATGTCTCTGACCCCGCAGACCAATTGCTGCAGCAGGGAATCGTCTAGGTTAGGGAAGTCGCATTTTAAAGCAGCATTCCTGAGGGACGCCATGTACTGGGTGATGTTCTCCCCCTCCTTCTGCATCCGTTGCTGAAAAGCAAAACGGCGGGCTATTCGCGAAGGTGCGGGGGAGTAATGGTCCCTCAGGATTTTTAGGAGATCAGGCCAAGGGACGGAGTTAACAATCGAAGGAGCCACTAACGCCCTAGCGGTGTTAAACATTTGGTGGCCGCACGAGTTGAGGAAGAAAACCCGTTTGCAGGCATCTGGAATATCAGTTAGATCGTTGCACTGAAGGAAACAGTCAAACCTTTCGAGGTAGGCATCCCAGGTTTCCTCAGCCGGGCAGAAGGCTCTGAAAGATGAAGGGCTGGATCCGTTGCGGGCCATTGGCGGCTGCGGACAAGCTCCTGAGCGCGGTTTGGACAGCTAGGCGGGTCACGAAAACGTCTGCACCTTCGTCGCCACTTTTGTTAAATCCGGCGCCACAGTAAAGAAGACAGGAGGCTTGTCTCGAAGGAACTAGCATTTATTTCAACAGATAACAGCTAACTATAACAGGAACAGCAAGAATGCCTCAGCCGCGGTCTGACAGCTATTTATATGGAGCTGTCAGATGCGGCAGCCAATGGCAGCTCGCAGATTCTCCCGCTCGGAGCCGGCGGCGGCTCAGCCAATCGGCTGAGCCGCTCTCTGTATCCAAGGCTCCCGGGGACGCTACAAGAAGGATGGAAGGCTGAGTCAATCTTGAGCCTGGTGAGATTTGAACTGCCAAATTACAGGCAGCCGGCAGTCAGCAGAAGTAGCCTGCAGTACTGCATTGTAACCACTGAGCCACCACACCACCACACTCAATACCTTATGTAATAATATACAATCCAATGCCTTTTCTGACTAAAAATCCCTAATGTTTCCCAACCTTAGCAACTTGAAAATGGGTAGTCTACTCTTCAGGTTGTGAAGGTTGAGAAACACTGTTCTAAATGATTATCCATCCCCGGAGCTTTTGAGAGTCTTTGGCCTTCCACCGTGGTAGAAGACAGTGCTACTATTATTACTTCTATTGCTGATCTTCACCTATTGCTGACCTTCATCTTCTTTCTATTGGCGTGATTACTCTCCCAGATGCTTCTCTAGATACCTCTGCAGATGAGGGGTCCTTGGTGCTCTCTGAGCTTGCTTGTTTTCTTGTAGATGTTTTATTACCCTAACTAGGTAACATCATCGGTGCTAGTAAGGAGTGCTGTTTGCTCTCAGTTTATATTCTGGTGTCTTGCCTGCAGAGGTGGTCTGCTACCGGTTTGCACCAGTTCTCCTGAACCAGATGTTAATTTTCTGAGCAGTTCGGAGAACCGATTGTTGGAAGAAATCTTTTACCACTTTACAGGGCTAATCCTGCAAGGGAGGCAGGAAGGAAACATTCTGGTATGCCTGTATTTCTAGCCTGATCCAAGAACACATAAGACAGAGAACAGGCAGGAGCAGTAACAGTCAGCCAGATTACTCATGAGGAGAAAGTCTTGTCCTTCTTGATGGGCTGCACTAGAAGCTGGCTATTGAGCACAGCAGACAGAGGGAGGCGATGTTGGGAACAACATGTTCATTTCCTAGTTGTGTGTTTTCTGGTCATTCTGATTCCTGCCTCACTTTGGATTGACACCGTGTCCTGACTTGGATCATGCCACTTACAGCTTAACTTTCCCTTAGCAGTTCTTTCTTTCGCTACTGGGTCCTCATAATGTGGCCTTTGTCTTGTTCCTGGACCATGAGTGAAACTTGAGATATCCTTAGCGATTTCAGTGTTGAAGCAAGTTGTTTCTTCTTATTCCTGATGAGCTGTGGTGGCGCAGTGGTTAGAATGAAATATTGCAGGCTAACTCTGCCGACTGCCAGCAGAAGTTCAGTCCTGACCTGCTCAAGGTTGACTCAGTCTTCCATCTTTCTGAGGTAAAATGAGGACCCAGATTGTTGGAGGCAATATGCTGATGTTGTAAACCACCCACACAGTGCTGTAAGGGGCAGTATATAAGTCTAGGCGCTATTGCTATTACTGAAAATTCCAGTAGCGTGCTAAAACTGCCACATCACTCACTGTCACACTTCAATCTATGAGGCCTCTGCTTTTAGAATTATTGCTTCTAATATGTCTTCTCTATATGTCACTTTCTCCTCTCTTGCTTTCATTTTTATCAGCTCAACTTTCATTTTTTGTCAACTATCAGCCTTGCTGTAGAAACCTATAATTCTTTTGTCATAGTTCTATTTCATTTTGGCACTGCTGTATCACATCCCTCACCTGTGGCAGAGATCTATAAGTGCCTTGAAGACAATGCAGTAATTATCAGGAATCAGCATGGATTCTGACAAGAACAGGGTTTTTATGGGATAACTAATGCTTTAGAAGGCAGAAATATAATAACATGTTAGGTTACAGCAATAGGTTGAAAATAAGAGAACAACGTTTAAGTACAACCAGTGCAATTCATACTTAAGAAATAAATATTTTGTAGTTCTATGATCAGGTCTATCTCAAGTTGTAGCTCAGCTTTTCTGTATGATTTCAAAATATTCTTGCCTTCAAGTATACAATTCTTGCTTTTTGGTCGATATTCAAAATTACTTTCCTCACCATCACAAAAATCAACTGCCATTATTAACAAAATAATAGAGTTGGAAGGGACCTTGGAGGTCTTCTAGTCCAACCCCTTGCTCAAGCAGGAAACCCTATACCATTTCAGACAAATGGTTGTCCAATCTCTTCTTAAAAACCTCCAATGTTGGAGCACCCACAACTTCTGAAGATTAGCTGTTTCACTGATTATTGTTCTTACTGTCAGGAAATTCTGCCTTATTTCTAGGTTGGATATTTCCTTGATCAGTTTCCACCCATTGCTTCTTGTCCTGCCTTCAGGTGCTTTGGAGAATAGATTGACTCCCTCTTCTTTCTGGCAGCCCCTTAGATCAGAGGTGGGCTTCACATGATTTAACAACCGGTTCGCCCAGAATTGAAAATGTGAGCACACACGCCTTGCACACATGCACGCTGTGTAAAAAACCACAGCAATTCACTCATGCATGCCGTCCATGCATGCGTGCTATGTCAAAAAACACAGTGATATAGGACGGGATTGTGCCTGGGTGGGTGGGCGAGCGGGTGGACCACCTGCAGGTCACAACTACCAGTTCACCCGTACCTGTCCAAACCGTTTGAATCCTACCTCTGCCTTAGATATTGGAACACTGCTATCATGTCTCCCCTAGTTCTTCTTTTCATTAAATTAGACATACCCAGTTCCTTCAACCGTTCTTCGTATGTTTTAGCCTCTTAATCATCTTTGTTGCTCTTCTCTGTACTCTTTCTAGAGTCTCCACATCTTTTTTTACATCCTGACAACCCAAAATGGATGTAGTGTAATCTCACCAAGGCATTACAAAACAGTACTAATACTTCACGTGATCTTGATTCTATCCTACTTTTCGTTTGGTATCTTCTGTTGCAGCGATTCCATTTGTCACATTGACTGCAACAATGGAAGACCTGCATGTCCCCAGTAAGTGCAGCTTAACACTAGAACATAAGGGCCCAGGTCATTCTAGTCATCGGCTGACATCTCACTGCTTCTATTTCAGGCGAGGACAGCTCTTCACAGGATTCAGAGACTTTCTCATGAAATTTCTACAACGCATCCCATGGCTAAATATAGCGCCAGATTGCTTTTCTCAAAAAGCTATTCATATGGAATGCAATCTTCTATGACAGGGAATGTCTGATCACCGAATCAAAGTCTCTTGAATCTCTAAAACTGCCTCCACATGGAGGTGATATTTGAAGCTACCTTTTGAAAACATTAATGTTCGTTCACTGCTAACTGGTTTAGAGATGTGTAACGATGTCTTATACAACCGTAAACAAGGCGTGAGTGTTAGTTCTGGGGTTGATGAAGAAGGTAATAACTTACAAGCACAACTGAGCCTAGAATTTTGCTTGTCAGGCATTGTGGTTGTTAAGTGAGGCGCCTGTGTGCAATCCGAGCTCTCCCCGTTGTGGTTGTTAAGTAACCATGCAGATTGTTAGGTGATTATACAGGGGTACCTCATGGGGTGCGAAAGGCCCTGGTCCGTTCCTCCATCATGAAAAACGGAAACCAAAGGCTAGAAAACATTAAAAACATATTTATTTTATTTATTTATTTGTTTTTGTTTTTTTTGTATGCCGGCTTTATTATGTCAGCTTTCCGAGTAATGCACCCATCGAAAATAGAACTCCGAGGCAGGTAGATTCCTCAAAGAACAGGTTTATTGGATATACCATATCGGCACAGCTAGTGAAAACTGACTCTGAAAATTCCCGCAGATTTCACTTAATTAAAAAGTGAAAGTTCCCCCCTTCCCCAGGTCATCAGTCACATTGTCCAATGGAGGTGCTGGCCGGTTGCTTGGTTACTCCTCCTCCTCTCTCAGCCATCTGTAGAAATGACCTTGGTTCCCACAGGAATACATTTTGTTTTGACGGCAAAGTCAGGCTATCAATTTTCCCCCATCCCTTTCCCCCTTCTGCCTTGTGGCAACCATGAAGCAGCAAAAGATGGCTCCAGCCAGGTTCGCTTCAGGGTTAACAGCCAGCTTTATTATTTTTACAAGTAACTTAAAGTGGCCAACATATCCAACATACTTTCCTCAACCTATTTTCCCCACAGATCAGCTCTGTGAGGTGATTTGGGGCTGAGAGAGAACAACTAGGCCAGAGTCATCTTCAAGCTTTATAACCTCTGTTGGGCCCCACCTCTTAGTTTCCTGTTCCTGTGTATATAATGCACTGATTGGTGGTCAGGCTCCCAGGAGGCCATGCAGTGGCAACTCTATAGGCTTTTGTCTGTCCCAGGCTTGGCTGAATGAAAGGGCCTTGGGCAAATCCTAATATGGGTATGACTGAAGGAGATAATTCTTTGTTATGTAGAAGACTCCAGGCTAGGTGGGAGGAATGTGTGACCTGGGTCCTTAATGGCCCATTGGCAAAGGGTGGGGGCAGGGAGCTGCAGGAAGCTGCTTTGTATTTAAACATGTTTCTCCTTTCCTCATTCAGGGAAACATATTCTTTCCTTTTTCAATATTTCCTAGGATATTTCATTTTTCTAGGAGGGGGTGGGTACTAACATCCTACAAAAGGAAAGGCATCTGCACCACCAATTGAATCTTGGAATCTCCTGTCCCAAGATGGAGCAAACCCAGAATTGTAATCGTATGGGTCAACTATATTCTCAGGCAATTAAAAGCACGCTTCCCTTTTTGAGACAAAATAGATGAATTACCTTAGCTAGTGGGTGGTGCAGATAATTAGAAAATTCTTAGGGCTTTGGGTGGTGTCCTTTGGCTATTCTTCGTTTCTGTTCAAGCTTCAAACAATATTCCCTGATTAATGTCAGGCAGGTTGCTCATGAAAAGCAATGTGGTATTCTGCTGAATGGCATCCTTGCCTTTAAGCAATCCTACAATTTTTCAAAGGGACAAGTGATATTGTGAACTCTGTGGGGCTTCCAATTAGAGATGTGACCAGGGGTGAAATCCAGCAGGTTCTGGAGAACCGGTAGCAGAATTTTTGAGTAGTTTGGAGAACCGGCAAATACCACCTCTGGCTGGCCCTAGAGTGGGATGGGAATGGAGATTTTGCAATATCCTTCCCCCAGGAGTGGGGAGGGAATGGGGATTTTGCAGTATCCTTCCCCAGGAGTGGGGAGGGAATGGGGATTTTGCAGTATCCTTCCCCTGGAGTGGGGAGGGAATGGGGATTTTGCAGTATCCTTCCCCCAGGAGTGGGGAGGGAATGGAGATTTTGCAGTATCCTTCCCCTGGAGTGGGGAGGGAATGGGGATTTTGCAGTATCCTTCCCCTGGAGTGGGGAGGGAATGGGGATTTTGCAGTATCCTTCCCCAGGAGTGGGGAGGGAATGGGGATTTTGCAGTATCCTTCCCCAAGGAGTGGGGAGGGAATGGGGATTTTGCAGTATCCTTCCCCTGGAGTGGGGAGGGAATGGGGATTTTGCAGTATCCTTCCCCCAGGAGTGGGGAGGGAATGGAGATTTTGCAGTATCCTTCCCCTGGAGTGGGGAGGGAATGGGGATTTTGCAGTATCCTTCCCCTGGAGTGGGGAGGGAAAGGGGATTTTGCAGTATCTTTCCCCTGAAGTGGGGTGGGAATGGAGATTTTGCAATATCCTTCCCCTGCCAGACCCACTAAGCCACGCCCACCAAGCCACACCAAGCCCACCAAGCCACGCCCACAGAACCAGTAGTAAAAAAAATTGGATTTCACCACTGGATCATGTGACCCAATTGAGAGGTTGCTAACTCCAAGGACCCTTGGCTCATCTGTACTATATGTTGGGTATCCCATCAGGAATACCTTCAGGTCTTCCTTGTCCAGTTCTCATGTGTGTTAATAATAACTAAACCGGACTTCCGGTTTGGCTCCGCAGGCATCGCGGACGCTCACGCCGAGCGCCTCTTCCGAAGTCCTTTTAAGGATGACATTTAGATTTAGATTTATTATTAGAGTTGGAAGGGACCTTGTAGGTCATCTAGTCCAACCCCCTGCTCAAGCAGGAGTTCCTACACCATTTGAGACAGATGGCAGTCCAGTCTCTCCTTGAAGGTCGCAAGTGTTGGGGCTCTCACGACCTCTGCTGGCAAGCTGTTCCACTGGTTGATCGCTCTCACCGTCAGAAAGTTTCTCCTCACTTCCAGGTTGAATCTCTCCTTGGTCAGCTTCCATCCGTTATTCCTTGTTTGGCTTTCTGATGCCATAGAGAACAGCCTGACCCCCTCCTCTCTGTGGCATCCCCTCAAGTATTGAAACACTGCTATCATGTCACCCCTGGTCCTTCTCTTCGCTAGACTGGCCAAGCTCAGTTCCTGCAACCGCTCTTTGTATGTTTTATTTTCCAGACCCTTTATCATCCTGGTTGCTCTCTTCTGCACTTTCTCTAGGGTTTCAATGTCTTTTTTGTAGTGTGGTGACCAAAACTGGATGCAGTACTCTAGGTGTGGTCTGACCAAGGCTTTATAGAGTGGTACTAGTACCTCTCTGGTCCTTGATTGTATCCCTCTATTTATGCAGCTCAGGACTGCGTTGGCCTTTTTGGCTGCTGCTGCACACTGCTGGCTCATATTTAGTTGGCTGTCTACCAGGACTCCGAGATCCCTTTCGCAATCGCTGCTATTGAGTGTGGTTTCGCCTAGTTTGTATATGTATTTTTGATTCTTCTTGCCTAGGTGCAGAATTTTACTTTTCTCTGTGTTAAATTTCATTTTATTGGTTTGGGCCCAGTGTTCGAGTCTGTCGAGGTCCCTCTGGATTTTGAGTCTGTCGTCTGGGGTGTTTGCTACTCCCGCCAGCTTGGTGTCATCTGCAAATTTGGTTAGTTCTCCTGCTATTCCCTCATCTAGGTCATTTATATGATAGCAGTGTTCCAATATTTTTCCCCCAAGTTTTTTATTTTTTTATTTTTATAAAAATATCAAATCAATGCGTGAACAGTGTGGCACCTGGGCGCCATGCATTCCCATACAAATGAAACTAATCATATTAAATATTTTATTACATTCAATCAACTTACGTATCCCTAATAACAATACACATCCACATTAGGTTACAATCTATCATTATTCAACACCTATTTCTCATTGTTACTTTCGTTTTATCAAATAGAAATATATACATTAATATTCCCTTTATTTCTATCACTTACTCTAGCTATTAATCACGTCACCCTATATTTAAAAGCTTTTTCTTTCTTTCCTGTCTTGCTTCTAATCAAGTCACCTGCCTAAAAAAAAGAGAGAGAGAACAGAAGAACAAAAAAGTAGAGAGTAAGAGTGAGAAGAAGATAACTCAAAACAACGATAAGAAAAAAATACGGAGTCATCCACCCATCATCTTTTGCCCAATTTATACTTTAATTGCTATGCTTTAAAAAGAGAGAGTGAGAGGAAAGCGGAAGAACAAGTCAAAACAGCAATAAAGAGCAGTGTTCCAATATTTGAGAGGTTGCCACAAAGAAGAGGGGAGTCAACCTATTATCCAAAACACCTGAAGGCAGAAGGAGAAACAATGGATGGAAACTACTCAAGGAGAGAAGCAACCTAGAACTAAGGAGAAATTTCCTAACAGTGAGGATCAGGGGGGGTTCCTAATTTTTTTACTACCACTCTGTGGGTGTGGCTTGTTTTGTGGGTGTGGCTTGCCAGCCATGTGACCAGGTGGGCGTGGGCCTCGGGAGCTTGGCAGTGGCCAGAGAAGCAGGGGGCATTGCCCACCCGCAACGCAGCCCCCCACAGCGGGAGCAGCAAGACTGCGGCAGCGGTTCTTCTAGGAGGCTCCGTCGGGCCTGAATGCTTCTCCCCATTCCATGATCCTAGGCTCCTGCCGCCCATTCCCCCTCTCCTCAGCAGCTCGAGAAGCCTCGAACGTGCGAAAATGCCTGGGATCATCACCGTGCGTTCATGGCTTCTCGGACTGCTGAAGGGAGGGGAATGGAGATAGCTCCTGCCACACGTTCTTTCAGCATCTCATGCGCTCCCTCAGCCATCCTCCCCTGCTTGGACTCACTGTGGGGTAGGAAGGCAGCGCATGCACAGTGCCGGAAGCTCAGCTTCTGGGCATGCACAGAAGAATTTTTTTAAAAAAATGTAAAAAAAAATTGTTTTTTAAATGGCGGTGCCCAGGCACTGGCAACCAACCAACTGGTGGTGCCCAGGCACTGGCAACAGTACTGTGACGTTACCAGCGGGCCGCTACCGGTGCTATAGAGTGGAGCGCACTGGTAGGAACCCACCACTGGTGAGGATAGTTAACTAGTGGAACAGTTTGCCTTCAGAAGTTGTGGGTGCTTCATCATCGGAGGTTTTTAAGGAGAGACCGGACAGCGATTTGTCTGAAATGGTTATAGGGTTTCCCTTCCAACTCTCTTATTCTGTTAACTGATCAAGAAAAAGAAAAAAGAGAGAAAAAAGCATGGATGCTCAAAGATATATTATTTGCTGAATTCCCATTTGGTACCTTTAGCTTCATAAAGATGTAGAATTTTTGGTTCGTGGATTGGAGAGGTTACATGTTAAGCCTAATGCTATTGTTTTTTTCTCCTTTATGGACTGCTGAAATCTAAGTGATTGAAAAACAGCTCCATTAAACTGTAGCAATTGCAACTTCTATGAGGAAAGAAGGCAGAGGCAGGTGAGGGGGGCAAATGGACATAATGTACTGAGTTATAAATATTTCCTTTCAGTTGTGATCAAGGGAATCAGTTCAAGATTACATCCAAAGATTGTATAAAGGAGGAGAGAGAGAGAGAGAGAGAGAGAGAGAGAGAGAGAGAGAGGGAGGGAGGGAGGGAGGGAGGGAGGGAGGGAGGGAGGGAGGGAGAGGGAGAGGGAGAGGGAGAGGGAGAGGGAGAGGGAGAGGGAGAGGGAGAGGGAGAGGGAGAGGGAGGGAGGGAGGAGAGAGGAGGGGGAGATCTGAGGTCTACATACTGTGATGGAATGTAATCTGGATTCCCAGTAGGAAGAGAATAGAGACAACTAAGTGAGCCATAGTGGTGCAGTGGTTAGAAAGCAGTATTGCAGGCTAATTCTGCCCATTGCCAAGAGTTCGATCCTGAGTGGCTCACGATGAACTCAGCTTTCCATCCTTCTGAGATCAGTAAAATGAGGTCCCAGATTGTTGGGGGAAATATGCTGACTCTGCAAACCTCTTAGAGAGGGCTGTAAAGCACTATGAAGTCCTACTGCCACTTATAATTGTATGACTGTAACTTGCTTGTATCCTTCTGATTTATATTAATATTGATTGTTTCCTGATTGCTTATTTGTACCCTATGACAATCATTGTGTTGTACCTCATGATTCTTGACAAATGTATCTTTTCTTTTATGTATACTGAGAGTATATGCACCAAAGACAAATTCCTTGTGTGTCCAAGCACACTTGGCCAATAAAGAATTCTATTCTATTCTAAAAAAAAAAAAAGATAGTTTGTGTGAGAGAAAGTGGGTCCTCTCTTCATGGCAGAGGTGGGCAACTATGGCATCTTTACGACCTGTGGACTTCAACTCCCAGACTCCTCATCTCCTGAGCCACAGACAGAACACTTCTCGGTCGCATTTTAGCATCATCTAATATATTCTGTGAAGGAGTTACAATTAAAATACAAGTCATGGCTGCAATTCAATCAGGAGATCAGAGCCATTTCACAAATGTAATTTGTGAAACGAAAGACATTCTAGATAGCTCTGCTTAGACCAGGGGTCGGCAACCTTAAACACTCAGAGAACCATTTGGACCCGTTTCTCACAGAAAAGAAAACACCGGGAGCCACAAAACTCTTCCCGTGCCTGACTATTTCCTGAGCGGCCACAAAACTAGCATATATAGTTGAATTAAAGATTCTGTTTTCTTCTGAAACTTTTCTTTTCTTGGATATATCCATGGTTGGCCTACCGGGGGTCGAAAAGCTTAACAAATTGTGCGTTGGTGGGTGTCGCACATTGGCAGTTGTGAAACATATTTTGAGCAACAGGGAGCTGCAGCAGAGGGATGAAAGAGCCACATGCGGCTCCAGAGCCGCGGGTTGCTGACCCCTGGCTTAGACTGTCCCTCCAGACAATACATCTGGAGCAATGTGAAGAAGTCACTTGAGGCTCTTCCTATCTGCCTTTTTCCTTCTCGGATCCTGGAGAACATCATCTGAGTAATGATCACGATTTTAAAAAATATATCAGCAAAATTCAGTTGGGAACATCATTTTCCTGTCCTGAACGCATTAAGAGTTCTTAATCCTAAAAAAACCAAAATTCATTCTAATCCTAGAATTCAATTCTGATTTCACTCACTCACACACACACCTAACCTTGCTTTCTCTTTTTTCTGAGGGAGGACATTTGAAATGCTTGACCTGCATTGAAATCCATTCTTACTAAACGATGGAGGTCTTTTCAAAAGTTGGTAGTCCTCAACGTATGACCACAATTACAATCAGAATTTCCATTGCTAAGCGAGATAGTTGTTAAGTAAGTTGTGCCCAATTTTACAAAGGTTTTGCCATAGCTCCTTAGCAAATCCCCGCAGTAAAGGGAGCGCTGAAGAAGCTTCTTGGATGAGAAGCGAAACGTCTTCAAAGAAAAACCAGAAAGTCCAGTTGCCTCCCAAAGTTAAAAATGTAAAATCCTTGTTGTTGTTTTCTTCTTCTTCTTCTTCTTCTTCTTCTTCTTCTTCTTCTTCTTCTTCTTCTTCTTCTTCTTCTTCTTCTTCTTCTTCTTCTTCTTCTTCTTCTTCTTCTTCTTCTTCTTCTTCTTCTTCTTCTTCTTCTTCTTCTCCTTCTTCTCCAAAGTTGATATATTACTTTGCCTTTTAATCGTACTTTGAAAGTCACATTTAGGGCGAAGGAGAATAATAAACAGTGGTAGGAAAAGCAAGATTTCAATGCCATTTTTGTTTTTGAAAGAATCCTCTGAACAAAAATGTAAGCTTTTCCAGCGATTGGTTTATATAATCCGTTCCTTAGGCTAAATTGACTTCCACTACAACCCTCCACTGTATGCCTTTGAATTTAGAGAGGTTGTGTGCGTGTGCGTGTGCGTGTGTGTTGTTTTGTTACTTTCTCTCAAAGACAGGGCAGGGGAAACTTAAATCCTGGGTCTGTTGATAATCGCTCAACAGAGGTAACTTGGCAAACATTATACGTGTCTTTTAATGAGGAATGGCACAGTTGACTTCATTTTGTTCTTTCTTACCTTTATCATAAACTGCTCAGCATTTTCAAAGGCCTGAACGAATATAAAAACGTCCTTTCTAAGCAATCTTTTAGGGATAGACTATGCCGGCGCTGCTTCAAACAGAGGTTTTTGAAGCCTCTTCTAAAAACAAAACAAAAAACAATTATAGTTCAATCACACTATTGTTCAAGGAACGTCCTCTAATAAAACTGTTTAGCAGTACACATTGATGGGGGTGCAAGCAGCAGCTGAGATTCCCAAAGTAGAGGCTATATCAAGTTGTTCCTACCAGTAAGATGCACAGAGTGGAAGTTACTTGTCTGTTTGTTTGGTTGTTTATGGAGTTTCTCAATCATCCAGGTCCAGGTTGCCTCAAAGTCGATTTTTTTTTCAAGAGGCAACTGGATTTTCTAGATTTTCTCTGAAGACATTTCACTTCTCATCCAAGAAGCTTCTTTAGCTTCTTCAGCACCACTTCCAGAGCTGAAGAAGCTTCTTGGATGATAAGCGAAACATCTCCAAAGGAAAAATAGAAAGTCCAGTTGTTGGTTTGTTAAATTTATGTGCCTGTCAAGGATGAAACTTTGGCAGCTCTATGTGCCTCTTCATTTCAACTTACCATTAGAGCAGTGGTTCTCAACCTTCCTAATGCCGCAACCCTTTAATACAGTTCCTCATGTTATGGTGACCCCCAACCATAAAATAATAAAATTATTAGGAAACTCAGAGGTTGGTTCTAACTTACCTCGCTGCCGGTTCGCTTCCTCCTGCACTGCGTGGCCGTGCCTTGTGGGCGCACGTGCGCTTTGCACGCGCACGCATGCGTAGTGCTGAATTTTTTTAAAAAAAATTGCCCAAAAAAAGGCAAAAACAAGATGGCGACGGATGCGCAGTGCCGGAAATTCGGCTTCTGCGCATGCTCAGAAGTTCCCACGGTACAGATTTTTTTTTTGCAGTAGTCTATTTGCATGTGGGTGGACCCGCCTGGAGATGGACAGAGGAGTGGTGTCTCGGTTCCTAAGACCATCGGAAATATGTGTTTTCCGATGGTCTTAGGCAACCCCTGTGAAAGGGTCCTTCGACCCCCAAAGGGGTCGTGACCCACAGGTTGAGAACCGCTGCATTAGAGTAGCAATAGCAATAGCACTTAGACTTATATACCACTCCACAGTGATTTACAGCCCTCTCTAAGCGGTTTACAGAGTTCAGCATATTGCCCCCAACAATCTGGGTCCTCATTTTACCGACCTCAAAAGGATGGAAGGCTGAGTCAACCTTGAGCTGGTGAGATTTGAACAGTTGAACTGCAGCTAGCAGTCAGCTGAAGTAGCCTGCAGTGCTGCACTCTAACCAATGCGCCACCTCGGCTCTTATTAACGAGTAACCGGGGGGGGGGGGTCGGTGTTGCTTTTGAATGGATTAGTTGGAGAAATGAAACTTCTTCAATCCAGCTGAAGACCATGAGAGCCTGGAGCCTTCATCGGGGCCCCAGGCCAATGGGCAGAGCCAGGTCTATGAGGTTCTTTCAAAAGGCCAAAAATGTGGGTGCTGATTTTACCTCTGGGAGAAGAGGGCAGGGGCCACCGCAGAAAAGGCTCTTCTCCTAGATGCCACCAGCCACAATTACTTCAATGATAGGTTCCTCATATGTCCCTTCTGCCAGTGAAGGAGGGGCAGGTCAATCCCATTAGGGTGAGACAGTTCATTTTACTGGTAGTCCTCGAATTAGAACAGTTTGTTTAATGACTGTTCAAAGTAAGAACAATCACCTCCAGTGATGGAGTGCCCATGATTTTTGAAGGCAAGCTGTTCCACTGGTTAATTGTCCTCAGTGTTCGGAATCTTCTCCTTAATTCCAGGTTGCTTCTCTCCTTGATTAGTTTCCAACCATTGTTTCTTGTCCTGCCTTCTGATGTTTTGGAAAATAAATTGACCCCCTCTTTCTTTGTGGCAGCCCCTCAAATATTGGAATACTGCTATCATATCACCACCAATTCTTCTTTTCTCTAGACTAGCGAGACCAAAATCCTGCAACCAGTTTTCATATCTTTTGGTTTCCAGGTCTTTAATCCTCTTAGTTGCTCTTCTTTGCACTTTTTCCAAAGTCTCAACATCTTTTTTTGTAATGTGGTGACCCAAACTGGATGAAGTATTCCAGGTGTGGTCTTAACAAGGCATTATAAAGTGGTACTAATACTTCACCTGACTTTGATTCTATGCCAACCAAGGATTGTATTAGCTTTTTTGGCTGCCTCCGCACACTACTGGCTCATGTTTAAGTAATTGTCCACTAGGACTCCAAGGTTCCTCTCACAGTTACTGTTTTTGAGCCAGATTTCACCTAATCTGTACTTGTACCTTTGGTTTTTCCTGCCCAGATGTAAAACCTTGCTTTTCTCCACATTAAATTTCATTTTGTTGGATAGGACCCATTGTTCCAGTCTGTCAAGATCTTTTTGGATCTTGAGCTTGTCTTCTTATATTTAAAATGATTGTCCCAGGCTCATGCGATCCATTTTATGACCTTTTGACAAGCAAAGTCAATGGGGAAGCCAGATTCACATAACAATCATGTTCAGGGGTGGGATTCAGCTGGTTCGGACCGGTTCGGGCGAACCGGATTCTAATTTTACATCTGGTTCGCCGACCCAGTAGTTGCAAGAACTGGCTAGCCCCACTCACCCCTCCCCTCCCAGGAATCTCCATGCAGCCTGTTTTGGGTGCCAGGTAAGTGCAGGGCCCGCCAGGAGGCTCTGGGAGGGTAAAAAATGAGACTCCCGGAAGTTCCAGAAGTCTGGAAACGGGCCCATTTCCGGCCTCCGGAGGGCCTCCAGAACCAGGGGAGTCTGTTTTTGCCCTCCCGGAGGCTCAAAGAAAGCCTCTGGAGCCTGGGGAGGGCAAAAAACAGCCCTCCCGGAAGTTCCAGAAGTCCAGAAACGGGCCCGTTTCCAGCCTCCGGAGGGCCTCCGGAGCCCGGGGAGCCCATTTTCGCCCTCTTGGAGGCTCAAGGATAGCCTCCGGAGCCTGGGGAGTGAAAACATCCCCCACACACACCATGGTGCAGGAGGTCGAGTAGACCATGCCCACCATGGCCACGCCCAGCCAGCAACTGGGCAGAGAACCCGTTGCTAATTTTTTTTGAATCCCACCCCTGATTACGTTATTAACTTAACATCTGCACTGAGGCACTTAACCACTGTGGCAAGAAAGGTCATAAAATGGGGTAAAACTCACTAAACAACCAACTCAGCAACCTGGATTTTGGGCTCAATTGTGGTCATAAGTTAAGGAGTACCTGCACTTTGAGAGTATGGAAGACATAGTTGTTTGCCATAATCTGCTTTCCAATTTCCTGAAATTCTTCCTCCTATGAAAAAGAACTTATTTTTTTCTATCTCATTCTCGGAATGTGTCCGAGTTTTTGCTGGTGGGGTTTGGGAGTTTCATTGCATTGCAAAAAAGGACAGAAAATTCTGATGTTATCATTTGTTCACATGATATCCCGGTTAATTACTCTCTACAAAATATAAGGTGGGATTGGAGAAGAGGTTGGGAAGACATTTGACCGGCCAGGAGCATGTAATTCTGCTGGAAATCATTTCCATCTTGCGTAACAACTACCCTCAGAAAAATGGCAAAATGTGTGGCATCGAAAGGACCGGGAACCACAGGGACAGATGGTGGATAAGCAAAGTGGATTTTGTTTGTTTTTCTTGTTTTGGTTTCTTCAAGGTGGACAATGCAAGTCACCCAACACCATTTTTTTAGCATCTCGCAAAGGAGATGCCGAATCCTCTTGCCAACTTTCTTGTTTTTCAGGAGTGTGGGACCAGCTCCAATCATGGTCCAATCATCAGGAGGACAGCTGTGGTGAGGAGCCAGATGAACTGAGTTGAAGTATGCATTTTTATGAATGCATCATTAAATTATTTGCATATAATTTGCATGACAGCTGGAGAGGCCAGACTGTGACTGGTGGATAGAGTTGGATGCCATATGTGTTACAAAGTTGCGATGAATTGTGAAGTCCATGGGTTTTTTTCCTTTCCTTTCCTTTCCTTTCCTTTCCTTTCCTTTCCTTTCCTTTCCTTTCCTTTCCTTTCCTTTCCTTTCCTTTTCCTTTCCTTTCCTTTCCTTTTCCTTTTCCTTTCCTTTCCTTTCCTTTCCTTTTCCTTTTCCTTTCCTTTCCTTTTTATTCATGGACTGTCAGACTCCTGAATGGAAAATAACTACAACAACATCAGAGGTGGGTTCCTCCTGGTTCGGACCGGTTCACCCGAACCAGTAGCAACCCACTGGTGATATCACGATGATGCCACAGAACCTGTTCGGTCAGTGCCAGTCCGTGGAGGCCGCCATGTTTTTTTTAATTTTTGGGGTTCTTTATTTTTTGAAAAAAAGAATTGGGGAATTTTTTTCCTGTTTTTTTTTTTTCTTCTGAGCATGCACAGAAGCCGAATTTCTGGCACTGCGCATGTGTCACCATATTGTTTTTGAATTTTTTTTAAAAAAAGTAAATGTTCCAGCACTGTGCATGCATCACCATCTTGTTTTTGACTCTCTTTTTTGAAATTTTTTAAAATGTTCCAGCACTGTGCATGCACGCGCACAAGCAAAGCATGCGCGTGTCCACGAGGCGCAGCCTTGCAGCATGGGAGGAGGCGAACCGGCAGCGAGGTAAGTTAGAACCTACCCCTGAACAACATAGTACGATTGAGTTGTGCGGCCGGCACGACATGCAATAAGTTCACACGGTGCTATAGGATTGAGTGTTTGTTAGCAGGTATCACTGGGATAGAGGTTTTCTGTCTTTCACTGTGAGTTATATTGTGTTGGGGGGGTGCACAAAGGGAGGCTCAGCCAATCTCATAGTACACATGTTGTACTCTGACAATAAAGGTTTGAACTTTGAACTTTTTCCTTTCTCCTTATCACTTAAGTGGCCAAAAACTTTAGTACTGCTAAAGCACAATTATTAGTTTGAAACCCAACACACACACAAATAAATATCTCTAGTTCCTCTTGCACATGTTGCCCCATAAACTTATTCCAGTGATTGACAAGGAGTGCTTTTAAATATTTGAACAGCTGGGAATTATTTCTGTTTAAAATGAGAGGTGAGAGAAGCAATCTTTGCACTCATTAAATAATTGCACGAAAAACATATTGAAAATGATATCCCGCCTTGCTTTGGTCTTAGATAATTGCAGAGGGCAGAGTAGAATGGGAAGTGTTAAGGTATGTGCAGAGCAACCCTTGAGTTATCAAGGACATGCACATAGAAACGGGATATTGCAGTAGGTATGAATTCAGTTACACACAGATACATTAAAGTGCATATAGTTTTTACTTTAAGAGTTAGCACAGTCCACTAAACAGTCCAAGTCATACATGTTCAAATCAGTCAGTATCTAGAAGTACAAATTCTTCTTACCAGTTTGTCTTTGTTATACACATTAAACAAAGATATCACAGCTTACAAACATATCAGAATATCAGAGAGAGTATCAGAGATATACAACAGAGAATCACAGAGACAGTAACAGAGAGAATAAGCTATGATCTCTAGCTCCCTCTTATGGCAACTTGCAACACTACAACCAATCGGAACATAGCATACATTTAAAGCTATATTACATCAATATATACAAACATACATTGTTGGTTTATATATTGCCAACCCAACCGTTTGGGCAGAGTCCTAACAGGAAGGGCTTGAAATATTAAATGGGGCTCATGTCTCCATGAATTAGTTCCATTACTTGTTGTTACATTTGAGGTTTTCTTATACTAATATATTAATATGAGACTATTTATATTCTTATATTCATATGAATATATATATATATATATATATATATATATATATATATATATATATATATATATATATATATATATATATATATATATATATATATATATATATATATATATATATATATATATATATATATATATATATATATATATATATATATATATATATATATATGAAGTTTTCTGTTTTGTTCTTCCATGGACAATTCTCCTATGACTGCTTCCTAAGCGGTCTTGGTGGATTTTTAATAGACACCTTCTCACAAATCATACCATGTATCCCCGAAAACAAGGCCCGGTATTATATATACATATAATACCGGGCCTTATTTTCGGGGATACATGGTATGATTTGTGAGAAGGTGTCTATTAAAAATCCACCAAGACCGCTTAGGAAGCAGTCATAGGAGAATTGTCCATGGAAGAACAAAACAGAAAACTTCAAACCCACCCCTGCATAATATTTTTAATAAGACCACACAACAAATGATGATAGATTTCAAGTTTTCTAGACCTCCTTATCACATAAGTTGTTATAAAAATGGAGAACAAGCAAGCAAATCCAAAAATGAGGGTTCATTAGTCAAGTTTAAACCAGCTTGGCTGGTCTTTAAAAGCTAAGCATGAGTAGACCTGGTTAGTATTTGGATAGAATACAGATAGTCCTTGACTTTATGACTGATCACTTAGTGACCAAAGTTACCATTTATCTGAAAAAGGGGTCTTACAATCCAAAGTTCTGATAGTCTTCCCCTTACCCACTATGCTCATGTGGTCATACTTTGACTGCTCAGCAATATGGCTATGTTTACAGCCTTTTGCAGCATTCCACAATTACATGGCCACACCACGTTTTACAAAGGTTTTGACAAAAAATGGCAACCTTATGGACTATGTTTTATTGGGCTCAGGCTGAGAGCAGGGTGGGAAGAGACAAAGCAGACAAATATTTTCCCTCAAGAACAGGAAGAGAAGGAAGCGGACCAGTACCACCTACTCAGCACTGAAGCTGCATAGGATTTGAACTGGGGTTCTCCAGGACGTCTCACTTTGCTTAAGTCCCAATAGCTGTATTCTATTATTGACGATTTAGCATTGATTAGGAAGAGAAAGAAGACGCAAATAGGAAGGCAAAGGAGGAGGAGGAGGAGGAGGAGGAGGAGGAGGAAGAGGGGGAGGGGGAGAGGGAGAAGGAGGAGGAGGAGGAGAAGGAGAAGGAGAAGGAGAAGGAGAAGGAGAGGGAGAGGGAGAGGGAGAGGGAGAAGGAGAAGGAGAAGGAGAGGGAGAGGGAGAGGGAGAGGGAGAGGGAGAAGGAGAAGGAGAAGGAGAAGGAGAAGGAGAAGGAGAATGAACTAATGCAGGAGAATAAAAACAATTGCTCTCTTGTTGTATTGTTTATTAATGTGAGCCAAACTTGCCCTGCAAAAATTCCCTCATATTTATACACGGAATAACTGCAAGCTGCAGCTTGATATTTCTTTTCTCTTTTCTACTTTCCATGGCGGGTTTGTTTTTCTTCCTTTATTTTTCTACTGACAAGAAAATGTTGATACCGATGGTTCCTTAGCTGTTTCAGTCTCCATCCTGCTGGGAGAAGCTGCATTAGAGGACAGTCAGCGATTATTTCCATTCATCAGCAAGGTTGAGAAAGGCCTATATTTCATATGAAGCTGCATCCTGGGAAACATGGCACAAGAACCGAGAGTGGACTTAAGATGTCAAGCAGAGGATGGAGAGCCAGCAATTAAATGCAGGTGAAAATTCCCTGATCTTCTATAAGGTCAGCTTGCTAAAACACAAGAGAAAGGTTATCTCCCCAGGGCAGAGTCTATGCTCTGGTTGTGTAAAGCAAACAGTATTGTGTACTGTTCTGGTCACCGCAGGATAGGATAAAGATAGAAAAAGGGCAAAACATACTATGACTACATTAATACTTGTAATGGCATGTGGGAATGACCTTGGGAAGCAGAAGGAAGAGCCACAGACTATGCAGCAGTCAGAGAACAACAACACACGCAGGGGTGGGCTGCTGGGGGTTCGCAGGGGTTCGGGAGAACCTCTAACTAAGATTCTGTGCAGTTTGGAGAACCCCCAAATCCCACTCCTGGCTGGCCCCACCCACCCCACCCTGCCCCTCCCAGAAGTCTCCACGTGGCCTGTTTTGGATGCCAGGTAAGTGCAGGGTGCATGGGGAGGCTCAGGGAGGGCGAAAAACAGGCCTACCGGAAGTTTGGGAAGGCAAGAAACGGGCCTGTTTCTGGCCTCCAGAGAGCCTCTGGAGCCTGGGGAGGCCGTTTTTGCCCTCCCGGAGGTTTGAGGAAAGCCTCTGTAGCCCGGGGAGGGCAAAAATGCCCCCCTGCCATGGTGCAGGAGACTGACTAGGCCATGCCCACCATGGCCACGGCCACCCAGAGAACCCCTTGCTAAAATTTTTGAAGCTCACCCCCGAACACACCTTTTGCCACCGCAACAAATAGGAAAATTATAAACAGGGCCAAAGCTCCCTAACTTGTTAATATGGGGGTTGCCACATCAAACAGACACAAGCATTGAAGATCCTCTTTATAATAAAAGTGTGTACGTAACACACACCTGCTAGAAGGAAGTATTCAGAAAAGGAATTGCAGGTCAAACAGAGTGGAACAGCTTGCCATCAGTAGTTGTGGGTGCTTCATCACTGGAAATTTTTAAGAAGAGACTGGACAGTCACTTATCCGAAATGGTATAGGGTCTCCTGCTTGAGCGGGGGTGGGGTGGGGGGGTTGGACTAGAAGACCTCCAAGGTCCCTTCCAGCTCTATTCTGATTGATTGAGATAAGCGATAGCTGAACCAACAGAAGGAATGGGGGGCATGGCAAACATCTCAGAAAAGACCCTCCCTAGTTTCTTGGACTGTAAAACGTTGGGCTGGTTGAGTGGAAGGTTGGCAGTTCGAGACCCAACCACTGCATGAGGGGTGAGCGCCTGTTACTTGCCCTAGCTGCTGCCCACCTAGCAGTTTGAAAGCATGCAGTAGCATTATCTAAATGCGAGTAGATACTGTAAATAGGTACCACTTTGGTGCGGAAGTAACAGCACTCCTATGCTTCAGCATACAGTCATGCCAGCCACATGACCATCAAAGCATCTTCAGATAATGCTGACTCCAGGAGCGGGTTCCTAATTTTTTTACTACCACTCTGTGGGTGTGGCTTATTTTGTGGGTGTGGCTTGTCAGCCATGTGACCGGGTAGGCGTGGCTTGCCGGACATATATTAGTTATTTCAGAGAGATGTTACTACTATTTTTGCTATTTTATACCTTACATGAAAAGCTTTGCATACAAAGTGTGTGTTACACCATGGCAACACAGCAACCTTTATTTGCGGAAAATGCTATAGTTAAAAGACAAGCAAGTCTCATACAGCATTTTTGGTTTCAGTCATGGATTCCTTAGACGAAAATATTGAGGACTGTTAAAAGAACAGTATCTTTTAACAGTCCTCAATGTTTTCGTCTAAAGAATAACAGTATAAAACTGTATAAAATTAACAATATAAAAGGTTAAGCTTTCGGAAAACGCCCACTTTGGGAAGCTTTAGGCAAAAGCGAAGGAAAAGTGTCAAATGCGAGCTTATTATTATTTTCAAGCGAAGGGACGGGGAAAGACTTAATTGTCAGGCTTCTGGGCATGTGCAGAAGAAATTTTTTTAAAAAAATTATTTTTTTTAAAAAATAATGGCGGCGCCCAGGCAACCAACCGCACTGGTACTGTGATGTCACCAGCGAGCCGCTACCGGTGCTATAGAGTGGACCGCACCAGTAGGAACCCACCACTGGCTGACTCCCTCGGTTAGGAAATGGAGTTGAGCATCACCTCAACTGAATAGGGGAAACCTTTACCTTTTAAAGGGGAGGAGGGGAGAACGCACCGCCAGACTTACACAATTCTGTTAATGTAGCCTTGGAATAATGTTGGAACTAGTACTTTGGGGTATGTTTCTTGACTGAACTCTCTTGCAAGGCTGACAGTACGTCTTCCAAATTATATTCAGTGCCTGCAGCAGAGAAGGCAGGGCAGAGGAAGGGGGATCGGCACAATGCAAGCAGAGCCCCAACATTGCGTTGTAAACCCTGCCTCTTGTCGGTAACATTGTGTGCACACCACAAAGGAGGATGGTGAAGGAAGGACGCCTGCAATGCTAATTTCATCCCTCTGTCCAAAAGAAAACTTACGACCATTACAGCATCCCCATGGTCACATGATCAGAATTCAGACGCTTGATTCATATTTACGACGGTTGCAGTGTCCCATGGGTCATGTGATCCCCTTTTGCGACCTTCTGACAAGCAAACTCAATGATGGGAAGCCCTATTCACTTAACAACTGTGTTACTAACCTAACAACTGCAGTGATTCAATTTAACAACAGTAAAAAGAGATCGTAGAATGGGGCTAAACTCAGTTAACAACTGTCTTGCTTAGCAACGGGAAATGTTGGGCTTGATTGTGGTTGAAAGTCAAGGATTACTACTACTTCTATGCGGATTGTTGGGAAGGAGCAGCAATGGGGCAAAAAAATCCCTTCCTGGATTGTGAATTTCTTTAATTTAGGGGACCTTACACATGGAAATGAAGGAGGAGTTTTGAAGTCTCCAACCAGCTGAGATTCTGCACCAGTAATGGGTTGCAAATCCCGTCGCTACCGGTTCATGCGCGCGCTTGCACACACGCGCAGAAGCGTCCAGGGCAGGTGGGCAAAGCCTCCTGCCACTGCCGCTGCCAGTTCGTAGATCTGGGCCGTACCAGTAGCAACCCACAAATCTGCACATATAGCAAGGGTGGCCTGTTTCAATCAGCAAATAAGGTATAGCAGCATTTCAGTAGAGTTGGTTCAGATATAGCCCCTAACACAACCGAAAAGAGCAGATATTGTAGTTAAGTGGCACCCTCTGCAGGCTTTTGCCTACTACACAGTAAAAAAAAAGACAATAAAAGTTGTCTTTTCTTACACATAAAGGCTAAAAGTGAGATGCACACACACACACACACACACACACACACACACACACACCACACACACACACAGAGATATGCACCCATGAGGAAGCTATCTTCACACCTCAAGTGCCCAGTTCTGAAAAGGAGGAGTTAAGTGCACATAACCGCATGCATTTACAGATGTGTCCGTAACCAGAAACCAGCTGAAGTGATGCAGTGGTTAAATGCAGCCATTGCAGGCTGACTGCTAGTTCAACAGTTCAGCTGTTCAAATCTCACTAGGCTCAAGGTTGACTCAGCCTTCCATCCTTCCGAGGTCGGTAAAATGAGGACCCAGATTGTTGGGGGCAATATGCTGAACTCTGTAAACCGCTTAGAGAGGGCTGTAAAGCACTATGAAGCGGTATATAAGAAAAGTGCTATTGCTATTGCTATGATAGAAGATGATCTAAATGTATGTAGGTTTATAAGTGTGCTGTCAGGGTTCCAAGTAACAGACCCAATGCAATGCAAACCCAATGAGCCGAGGTGGTGCAGCAGTTAGAGTGCAGTACTGCAGGCTACTTTAGCTGACTGTGATCAGCAGTTCAGCTGTTCAAATCTCACCGGCTCAGGGTTGACTCAGCCTTCCATCCTTCCGAGGTAGGTAAAATGAGGACCCAGATTGTTGGGGGCAATATAAATATACATTGCTTACTGGTGTAAACCGCTTAGAGAGTGCTTGCGCTGTGAGGCGGTATATAAGTCTCACTAATAAATAAATAAATAAAAATCAAAACTCTGAGGCCTGAGTGTTCCTCAAAGTACAGATTTATTAGGCATGTCATATTGGCACATCTGGTGAAAACCCGACTCTGAATGTCCCGCGGTTTCCCCCACCCAAATTAAAAGTCAAAGTTCTCTCCCTCCTTCCACATGTCCATCACATGGCCCAATCAGGTCACAGTCCAAACTTCAGTTGGTTTCAGTCCGTGCCTTCCTACGGAGAGAACGTCCTTGGTACCCAAGAGAAAGAATTTTATTTTAACCACAAGTCCCAAGCTATCTCTATTCCCCCTCCTCCCCTTCCCACAGCTCCAACCAGCCCTGCTGTGGCAGCCCTGAAGATGCTCCAAAATGGCTTCAGGGTTGACATGTGCCTTGGACAGCTCAAGACTGACTGAATGTGCAAATTGCTCCCTTTTCAGAGTTTCATGCAAACAGTGTGGAGATCTTTAAAAGAGCAGCCAGGCTTTTAAAGACAGCGAAGGCATTGTCAGCTTTCTGAGACAGAGCAGGTCCAAAACCAGAGAAATACTAGATTAAGTTGATGTATACATCTCAGCAAGCTCATATTTGTATCATACTCATACAAGACTTGAAATCCTGGGCTTAGAAAGCTTAGAACTATGTCGCCTTCGGCACGACCTAACCATAGCTCATAAAATTATCTGCTACAACATCCTTCCTGTCAATGACTACTTCAGCTTCAACCACAACAATACACGAGCACACAACAGATACAAACTCAAAGTGAACCACTCCAAACTTGACTGTAGAAAATACAACTTTAACAACAGAGTGGTAAATGCCTGGAACTCACTACCTGACTCTGTGGTTTCGTCACCAAATCCCCAAAACTTTACCCTAAGACTGTCCACGGTTGACCTCACCCGATTCCTAAGAGGTCAGTAAGGGGCGTGCATAAGTGCACCAGCATGCCTACCGTCCCTGTCCTAATGTTCCCTCTTATCAGTACCCATCTTATGTATATAAACAATGTTATATCTCTGTATATCACCAATATGTACTTGACAAAAACAAATAAATAAATAAATAAAATATTATTGTCAATGGAGATCCGAAAGGATCCCATAATGGAAGTATGGATGGAAATTGAGTGAGGGAGCTGGCAGAGATGGTGATGTTTTTTTTTTCTTTTTATTTAAAGAGAACTTATCAAGTTTTGTTTCCACTTGGAAACCAGTTCTAGACTTCATGCTCAAAACAGGGGAAAAAAAGATTGATTTTAGGTTTTGTTTATTAGATTAACTTTTTGTTATAGAAATGGCTTGTATCTACTACACATGTAAGGGCAAAATGTTGAGGTTGCCATTCTGTTTTGAATTCTACTTCACCCAACGAAGTCAACAATTACTGTTTTTCCTTCCTATTTATATATATCCTGCCCTTATTAATTTTGCAAGTAACTCAAATGACAAATAACTCAATGTTATTTGACATATCCAACACACCTTTCTCTTCCTATTTTCCTCTGTGAGGGGGCTTGGGCTGTAATAGAGAGTAACGGCCCAAGGTCACCCAGCCAGCTTTCTTGGCTGAGGCAGGACTTGAACTCACGATCTCTTGCTTTCTAGCCTGGTGCCTTAACCACTAGGCCAAACTGGCTCTCTTTTTACCCTGCATATAGTTATACCCATCACAGTATAGGAAAGAAACTTAGTCCTTACCTAAGGTGACCAGATTTTATTTTTTGTAAAGCGGGACACCATTGACCGGGGGGGGGGTTTCTAGGGGAGCAAGATGGGAGGGGTCCATCTCTCTTATCCTGCAGCTTTGTGCACCCCCCAAACACCCCCCCTTCATCACAGCCAGGGGTGGGTTCCTACCAGTGCAGGCTTACCTGTTCGTCGCCGCAGAGCCGAAGAAGCTGGTGCCGTTCGCGGCGCGGGGCTTCCCCGCCCGCTTTCCCCGGCTGCCGGGACGCCGCCATTTGCGTTCTTTTGCCCTCTGCGCATGTGCAATGCATTCTGCTTGCACAGAGGGCAAAAGAACGCAAATGGCAGCGTCCCGGCGGCCGGGGAAAGCGGGCGGGGGAAGCCCCGCACTGCAAACGCCACCAGCTTCTTTGGCTCTGCGGTGACGAACAGGCAAGACCGCCACTGCCCCTCTCACTGCCCTCCCTCCCCGCCTGGCAGGAGGAGGCAGGCGAGGCAAGAGGCAGAGGGGTGTGCAGGACAAATTCAAATTTAAAAAGCGGGACTTTTTTGAAACTCCACGGGACGGGGGACAAATTATTAAAAAGCGGGATTGTCCCGCCAAAAGCGGGACGTCTGGTCACCTTATCCTTACCTATATCGCAAAATTATCTAGCCTCAAAGAGTTTCATTCAAAGATGTCTTCAACTTCCAGACAAACCTAAGGCTGGTTTTTGTTTTATGTTATTCAGCATATGGCATCTACAGACGTCATACAACCGTTGATATACAACACTAATAAAACAGTTTTATTTGGGGCATGAAGTGTCGACTATCTCCACAATGGTATACCCCAGGGCAATGTTCCGTCTTAACAGAGCTGCTAAAAGTCTACACACAAGGCAACCGAACTGGATATTGTGTCCCTCACGGTCGATAACTATAGAAGCAACAACTAGATTACAACAGTTCTTTTTAAAGGTTGGTTTAAGAATGGTCAATCCAGCTCAGCCTCTGAAGGCAAATTAAGGAGGTAGGTATGCTGGTAAAGTCTAACTTTTACTTCATATGTGTATTGCCATGAATGATGGTGCAGTGGTTAAATGCAGCACTGCAGGCTACTGCTAGTTCAGCAGTTCAGCTGTTCAAATCTCACTAGGCTCAAGGTTGACTCAGCCTTCCATCCTTCCAAGGTGGGTAAAATGAGGACCCAGATTGTTGGGGGCAATATGCTGAACTCTGTAAACCGCTTAGAGAGGGCTGTAAAGCACTATGAAGCGGTATATAAGTCTAAGTGCTATTGCTATTGCTATGAGTCATTAGCAGACATACCTCTCGAATAACTGGCGGTGTGTACTTTAGGCAAATTAATATTCAAACTGGCTGGTGTTAATCTTGTTGGAGAGCCCCTTAGCATGCCATTACATGGCATAGCAGGAGTAAAAACAGAGAAATTAATCACATTAATCCTCCTTCCATATAGACATAATCTGTGGAATCTCTGTGTATTATAATTCCTGTGTCCTTCAAGATCAGTACTTTTATTTTTTGCTAGCTGATTACCCAGAGTTGCCTGGGTATTTATTTATCCCAATCTTGTATTAGATAGAAAAATTATATCTATAGTGTCAAATCAAAGCAATTTTATTTACAGGGTTTTAAAAGTATAAGGACCTTGTTCAAATCCCAGCTATGGAACCTGTGGACAGCGGGGGGATTTAGAAGCGCCATCCCCGGCCTCTGCCACCACTTGTTTTACCATTTCCTCAAAATGGGCCTGGGACTGGAACATTAAATCCCTCAGCTGGCCCATGCTGCACCTCCTCCACCCCTGCTGAAATAGGGTGGGTCTTCTCTCTGGCCTCCATATCTGTTTCACCTCATTTGGGGTGGTCCCGTCCTTTGCGTGATGAGTTGGGGCAAAGGACGATCCTGGGAACATGAGCCGAAGCTGTGAGGTGGGAGCGGACATTCCACTTAGGCCATGGCGCGCTGAATGAAAGGCCTCTTTACTGGCCTAATCAGGCTCCCTTCGCTTCGTAGGCCTACTGTGTGAGGGAGACCTAGGCCTGAGTTGGGGTGAAGGACAATTCTGGGAACACAGGCCAAAGCTGTTCCCTTTAAGATTGGGCCGCCGCAAAGAAGTGGGGGTGGGTGATCACTTAGGCTGTGGCGTGCTTACTCAAAGCCCTCTGTATTGGCCTAATCAGGCTCCCTTTGCTTTGTAGGCCTACTGTGTGAGGGAAGGCTAGGCCTCTTCAGAAAAATGTTGAGCTAGGCTCAGTGTACAAAACACGACCACTGAGCTAGGTTCAGTGTACAGAACATGTTGTTCCGAAAGGCCACCCCTAGGAGTGCTAAGGGTGTCTTACCCACACAGTATTTTTCGCCATATAGTAAGTCATATGTGTACCACATTTGGTTGAAATTGCTCAAAGCGTTCCAGAGTTATGCTGGAACATACATACATACATACATACATACATACATACATACATATATACATACATACATACATACATACAGCCATTTATAGTTGGCCATGGTGAGTTGGCCATAGCAAATTGGCCATGGTGAGTTGGCCATGGTGAGTTGGCCACAGCAATTTGGCTGTGCCGCCCTCGGAAGTAGGGCGGCATAGAAGAACAAATAATAAATAAATAAATAAATAAATAAATAAATAAATAAATAAATAAATAAATAAATAAATAAATAAATAAATAAATAAATAAATAAATAAATAAATAAATAAATTGTCCCATTCCCTGTAGAACCATGTGTTCCTCTGGTTAATACAGAAATGCAGATATGAACCACTCATCTGTTTGTCCTGAGTTGGCAGCAGAAGGCATCTTGCACATATAAATGAGGAGGTTATGGGAGACTATCAGCTTTTTTCTCTTCCATGGGAGGGAGGAAGAGAAAGCAGGCTAGAGTAGCAGATGTTGCGTAGTTCTGCATGGTTTTCTGAGTTTGAACTCATGTTACAATTGACATTTCCAACAGGATATTATTTTGAAAATAAGTTTTAAAATGGAAATAAAAAAGACCCTGCCTTAAAGATAACAAAATCTCTAAGGAGATTAGGGAAATAATTCTAATATTACCCATTATTATTATTATTATTATTATTATTATTATACTTAGTTGCACGGCAAACTTAGGACATATTGCAATAACTAAGAAAGCCATTGTGAAAGAATTCTAATTCTGCGAAGAGTAGAATGCTAGATCTATTTAAAGCAAAATCACAGCCCTTGCTCTTTTTCTTTTTCTCTTCTTTCTCCTGTGTATGTGGTGCAACTGGCTGGAGGTTTCCATTCATGGTTAAAGAGACCGCTTGGTCCTTATCCTGTATTAGAATTCGATTTATTATTAGAGTTGGAAGGGACCTTGGAGGTCATCTAGTCCAACCCCCTACTCAAGCAGGAGTTCCTACATCATTTGAGACAGATGGCAGTCCAATCTCCCCTTGAAGGTCGCAAGAGGCAAATATGCTGGGAGCAGAGGGGTGGGCCGCTCTCAGGGAATAAGACCTCGCTGTATACAAGCGATCCCTTGTTCCGGCCCCTCTGATGTGGTTCCATCTTGCTCAACCCGAGTACCTGGCAATCAGGGTTTTCAGGGCCCTGGGCTCAGGATGTTGCTGCTTAACGCCAGGTCAATCGCCAACAAAGCCCCCCTGATACGTGATTTAATCACAGAAGAGGGGGCAGACCTGGTGTGTATAACTGAGACCTGGATGGGCCAAGAGGGAGGAGTAGCTCTCTCTGAGATCTGCCCAGACGGGTTCTCAGTGCAGCACCATTCCCGACCCCAGGGAAGGGGAGGAGGAGTGGCAATGATAACGCGCCAAAGTCTGCATCCTCGTAGGAGCCCTGCCCCGGAGATTGTTGGGTGTGAGACGCTCCTTCTGAAGTTGGACTTAGGGGTTCAGGTGGGCCTTTGCCTAGCGTACCTGCCTCCCAGCTGCGTTAGCAAGGCCCTGCCTGAGCTACTTGAGGCAGTAGCCGGTTTGGCAGTTGAGTTCCCTAGGCTTATGGTTCTGGGGGACTTCAACTTGCCTTCGGCTGGCGAAACCTCTGGGGTGGCTCAGGAGTTCATGGATTCCATGACAACCATGGACCTGACCCAAGTAATCCAGGGTCCGACTCATGAGGGCGGTCACACGCTTGACCTAATATTTCTTTCAGGGCAGTGGAGAGATGATCTGAAGATCAGGGACATAGTCACCACCCCATGTCATAGTCAGATCATTTCCTACTGAGGTTGGATTTTGCAGCCCCACTCCTCCCCCGCAGGGAGGCGGGACCAACTAGGTGGTTCCGCCCCAGGCGCCTAATGGAACCGGAAGGATTCCAGAGGGAGCTTGGGGAAATACCTGAAACCCTGGTACACAACTCGGCTGACTCCCTGGTGGCTGCTTGGAACACTGCAGCATCAGGGGCGTTAGACCGAATTGCGCCTAAGCGACCTCTCCATGGCAGTGGATCCCGGAAAGCTCCCTGGTTTACCGAGGAGCTCCGGGAGATGAAATGCCAGAAGAGACGTCTAGAGGGCCGCTGGAGAGCCAGTAAGACCGAGCCTGACCGAACACTATTAAGAAATTACATCAGATCTTATTTAGTGGCGATAAGGGCGGCAAAACGATCTTATTTTTCCGCTCTTATTGCGTCCGCAGATTCTCGCCCAGCCGCCTTGTTTAGGGTGACTCGCTCCCTCCTTGCTAAAGGGGGGAGCGAGGAACACTTACAAGGCAGAGCTGAGGAATTTGCTGAGTTTCTGACGGATAAAGTCGCTCAGATTCGGTCGAACCTGGACTCTAGCTGGGCAGAGTCCATAGAGTTGACAGGGGCTAGTCTTAGTCCACCATTATGGGAAGAGTTTGGGCCTGTTTCTCCCGAAGATGTGGACAGAGCTGTGGGGGCGATGGGTACCTCCACCTGTTTATTGGACCCGTGTCCCTCCTGGTTGGTCTCAGCCAGCAGAGAGGTGGCATGCGGCTGGATCCAGGCGGTGGTCACCGCTTCTTTGAGAGAGGGATCCATACCGCAGTCGTTAAAAGCTGCGGTGGTGAGACCCCTCCTGAAGAAGCCTTCCCTGGATCCAGCTGATTTGAAGAACTATCGTCCTGTCTCCAACTTGCCCTTTCTGGGGAAAGTTGTGGAGAAGGTGGTGGTTACTCAGCTTCTGCAGCTTCTGGATGAAACAGATCATCTAGATCCTTATCAGTCGGGTTTCAGGCGCGGCTACAGTACAGAAACTGCCTTGGTCGCTCTGATGGATGATCTCTGGCGGGCCCGGGATGTGGGTAACTCCTCCATCCTGGTGCTACTTGACCTCTCAGCGGCTTTCGATACCATCGACCATGGTATCCTCTGCATCGTCTCGGTGAGTTGGGGGTGGGAGGCACTGTTTTACGGTGGTTCTCCTCTTATCTCACCGATAGGATGCAGTCTGTGTTAACAGGAGGGCAGAGATCGTCCCCTAGGCCCCTATCATGTGGGGTGCCTCAGGGGTCAGTTCTCTCGCCCATCCTGTTTAACATTTACATGAAACCGCTGGGTGAGATCATCCACAGGCATGGGGTGCGTTTCCATCAGTACGCTGACGACACCCAGCTGTACATCACCACCCCGTCTGATTTCAGAGAGGCAGTTGATGTAATGTGCCGGTGCCTGGACGACGTTAGGATCTGGATGGGGAGGAACAGACTCAGACTTAATCCCGACAAGACTGAGTGGCTTTGGATATTGCCTCCTAAGGACCATGACAATTGTCCCTCCTTGACGTTCGAGGGAGCGAAACTGACCCCCTCGGATCAGGCTCGCAACTTGGGGGTCCTCCTAGATCCACAGCTAAAATTGGATCACCATCTCTCTGCTGTGGCTAGGGGGGCCTTTGCACAGGTTCGCCTGGTGCACCAGTTGCGGCCATACTTGGAGAAGGAGGCTCTACTCACGGTCACTCATGCCCTTGTCACCTTGCACCTGGACTACTGCAACGCGCTCTACATGGGGCTACCCTTGAAGAGTATCCGGAGACTTCAGCTGGTGCAAAATGCGGCTGCGCGTGCTGTGGTGGGTGTGCCAAGGTACACCCACATGACACCCTTACTCCGCCAGCTGCACTGGTTGCCCATCGGTCTCTGGGTCCAATTCAAGGTGTTGATCACCATCTTTAAAGCCCTTCATGGCTTAGGACCAGGTTATCTCCGGGACCGCATTCTGCCTCACACTTCCCTTCGACCGGTTAGGGCCCACAGAGTTGGCCTCCTCCAGGTCCCATCGGCTAAGCAATGTCACCTGGCGGGTCCTAGGGGGAGAGCCTTCTCTGTGGCAGGCCCCGTGCTCTGGAACCAACTTCCCCCAGAGACCCGAACTATCCCCACCCTGCTGGCCTTCCGGAAAGCTGTTAAGACATGGCTTTTCCTGCAGGCAGGGGGTAGAGCGTAATCCATTTGAGCTCACCCCCAAGTATGTATGAAGTTGAATTTGATATTAAATGTTTTTAAGATTATGGTTTTTAATTTTTATATTTGTTTTAAATGCTTATTATATTGGTTTCTTGTATTTTTTTCTGTTGTACGCCGCCCGGAGTCCTCCGGGAGTTGGGCGGCATATAAGAAATACCAATAAATAAATAAATAAATAAATAAAGTGTTGGGGCTCTCATGACCGCCGCTGGCAAGCTGTTCCACTGGTTGATCGCTCTCACCATCAGGAAGTTTCTCCTCACTTCCAGTTGAATCTCTCCTTGGTCAGCTTCCATCCGTTATTCCTTGTTTGGCTTTCTGGTGCCATAGAGAACAGCCTGACCCCCTTCTCTCTGTGGCATCCCCTCAAGTATTGGAACACTGCTATCATGTCACCCCTGGTCCTTCTCTTCGCCAGACTGGCCAAGCTCAGTTCCTGCAACCACTCTTCGTATGTTTTATTTTCCAGACCGTTTATCATCCTGGTTGCTCTCTTCTGCACTTTCTCTAGGGTTTCAATGTCTTTTTTGTAGTGTGGTGACCAAAATTGGATGCAGTGCTCTAGGTGTGGTCTGACCAAAGCTTTATAGAGTGGTACTAGTACCTCTCTGGTCCTTGATTGTATCCCTCTATTTATGCAGCTCAGGACTGCGTTGGCCTTTTTGGCTGCTGCTGCACACTGCTGGCTCATATTTAGTTGGCTGTCTACCAAGACTCCAAGGTCTCTCTCGCAATTGCTGCTATTGAGTATGGTTTTGCCCAGTTTGTATGTGTATTTTTGATTCTTCTTACCTAGGCGTAGAATTTTGCTTTTCTCCGTGTTAAATTTCATACAGTTGCAGTATTACTGGAACTGACTAGTCAGACTCTGTGATTGTGATTTTGTCAAGCTTTCATAGGTGCAGAGAATAGGAGTCTAATTACGACAATCACTCTGAATGGATGAAAATTTTACTGAGTGGTGAATTTGGTACCTAGCTGACCTTTTCACATATGTTGAAAGGATTAGAGTAATGGATTTTAGTTACAGGGAAATAGATGCTGGGTGTATATCAGGAAAAACACCCTGATGGTAAAAGCAGTTGGTCAGTAGAACCAATGACTGAAGATGTCAAGTACTTAGCCACCCCATCTCCATTATTAAGATTCTTCCGGAGTTTCTTTTTTGAGGGTTATAAAAAGTTAGGAAAGAGGCATCCAAAACAGTCAAGATATCAGTTCCAATCTGTTGGAGAGAGACTGGACATGGCCTTAGTAAGACCCCACTTGGAATAATGCATCCTGTTTTGGTCACCATGTCATAAAAAAGATAAGCAGCAGTGCCTCAAACAGAAAGTCCATACAGAGAGTAGTAAGGACAACCAAGAAGATTATAGGAAGCTCACTTCCCGTTATTCAGGATACTGTTTATATGCGCTATGTGCTTAGAGCTCAAACATTGTTAGAGACCCCACACTCCTACTTTATGTTCTGTTTCTGTTGCTCCTGTTACGTCTCTGACCATAACTAATATTGGATAGAACAATATATGTCTAGCTTTTAACAGCTATAAGTCTGTTTAGCTTAGGTGTTGCAGACTGCCACAAGAGGGAGCTAGAGTTCACAGCTTATTTCTATGGGAGTCCCTCTCTGTTTGTCTTTGGTCTCTGCTACTCAGAGTGTGTGTTCTCTGCTACTCATTAGAGCAAGGCCTAGAGTATGTATGCTCTGCATTTCTCTCTGTGTTGTAGTTATGTATTATAGCTAAAATGTATTTGTACTGGATAATACTTGGATTGTTACTATGACTATTAAGTGTATGACTTTGGACTGTTTATAGGAAAATGCTATTTCTTAAAGTAAACTTTAATTCAAGTTAGTGTAGCTGTGTGTGACTGAGTACTTATTCACAACTGATCTCAATCTAAACGTTTCTGTATGCACAACCTTGGTAACACAAGGAATACTCTGCTAATACATTAACACTGGTTATGGGCCCAGAGAGATATTGAGAGTTAGTGTGAATATTCAGTTTCATACTCAGACAGCTAACTTGTGGTTTACTGTTAAATTAACAATGGCACAAGAACAGTCAACTAGCTTATCCCTGATAACCAGGTTAGATGGAACTAACTATGTTTCCTGGTCTATGAAGTGCAGCTTACTTTTGCGTAAAGAAGGATTATGGACTGTGGTTAATAATCCACCTGATATAACAGCTTGGGATCCAACAAATGATGAAGATAAGAAGAAAATAGCTGCCTTTAACCGGGATAATGAAAAGGCTCTTAGTATTATTGGACTGACACTGAGTGATCAGCAACTGGTCCATATTCATGGTGAAGAGTCTGCTGCCAAGTGTTGGAGTACCTTAAAGAGACTTTATGTTCGAGATAGTGTTGGTGCGCACATACACCTTACACGTAAACTGTTCAGAGCACGTTTGTTAAAAGGTGGTGACATGTTAGCTCATTTGGAGTTTATGAAGAGAACATTACAAGAGCTACATGAAAAAGAACTGATTTTCTCAGAGTTGCATCAAGTTTATATTATTCTTTCTTCTTTGGATGACTCTTATGATGATTATGTGTCTTCACTGGAAGTTTTGGCCAGAGATGAACTGACATTGACTGGCATAATAGGAAGACTGTTAGAAGAGTCTAGAAGAAGGCAAGATAGAAAACAACTGAGAGAGAAACCACCACAGGAAGAACAATGGTCTTCAACTGCCTATATTGTTAGGAAATGTTATTCTTGTGGGGCTAAAGGTCATATAGCCAGATTCTGTAAAAAGGGTAAAAAGCAGAATGCTAGTAATATGCAGAGAGCTTATAATGATGTTAGTGTAGCTATATCAAGTACAAATAAAACTGTAAGCCATGATATCTGGATAATAGACAGTGGAGCATCTCAGTGTATAACTAAAAGTAAAGAGAGATTTGTTAATATGACTAAAAGTAACCAGCATGTATCATTAGCAAATGGCTGGAAATTGAGAGTATCTGGAGAAGGTAATGCATATTGTTCATGTATTAATGAAAGTTTACCAATGTTATATGTACCTAACCTTATATATAACTTACTATCTGTGAGAGAATTGGTAAAAGCAGGGTTTGTGGTAACTTTTCAGGGAGATAAATGTTTAATTGAAAAGCAAGGAAAAAGAGTTACTGCAAGATTGCATGATGGCTTATACATTATCCATGATAGTCCATTAAATAAGGCCAATTCAGTTTATGAAAATAGAAAGCCTCATGACGAATGTATTCATTTGCTCCATAGACGTATGGGACATTTAAATTTCAAAATTTTAAAGAAAACTGTTGAGTTATCTAATGGTATAAAATTAAAACCTTGTACAAGATATTTAAATTGTAATGCTTGCAATCAGGAAAAGAGCAAGGTAATTCCTGCAAACAGGTTAAATGGATTTAAAACCAAGGAACCATTAGAGGTTGTATTTGCTGATCTCATTGGCCCTAAGAAACCCAGTTTAGGTGGAGCCTGTTATATATTGAGCATAGTTGATCATTTTTCTAGATATGGTTTCTGTTATCTGATGAAAACAAAAACAGAAACATATCAGCATTTTGTAAACTGGTTAAGGTTTGTTGAACGAAAAATGAAAAAGAAACTGGTTAGTTTAGTAACAGATAATGGTACTGAGTTTACCAATAAGAGATTTGAAGATATGCTAAAGAGAGCTGGTATTGAACATAAGCGTTCTGCTCCTTTTCGGCCGCAACATAATGTGCATATTGAAAGAAGAGGTCAGACATTACAGGCTATGTCTCGAACCATGATTTCAGATTCTGGTTTACCAGAAAGACTCTGGGGTGAAGCTATAATGTGTGCTAACCATGTTTTGAACAATGTTGTGAATGCAACAACTGGTGAATTGCCATTTACTCGTTGGTATGGTAGGAAACCAAATCTTAGTTATTTGCATACATTTGGTGCACCAGCATGGGTGCATATTCCCACACAAGTAAGGCAAAAGGGACAACATAGAGCACGGAAATTATGTTTTGTAGGGTATGAATCTAATCATAGATCATTTAGATTCTGGGAGCCAGGTACTACTAGAGTATATTGTAGTGCAAGTGCTAAATTCCTTGAGCATGTTGGATGGAGTAAACTGAAACAGGAATACAAGGAACAAGATAGTATTGTTGTTGAGGATCCATTGTTTCCTGATGATTCTGATAAGAATAGTACTGATGATAGGATAGTGAAAGAATCCTCAATAGAGGAACCATCTATGGATGATGTAGAAGATACTTCGATAGGGGAGGAAAAGGAAGAGGAAATTCCAACAACTTGTACTAAATTGCCTAGGAGGTCGACTAGGGAGAGACGTCCACCTGATAGATATCAGGCAAGTATTGTATGCCAGATTAATGTGGAACCGTCTAATTATAATGAACTTAAGCTGTATCCAACAAAGGAACAGGTAGCTTGGCAGGAAGCTATGAATAAGGAATTAAAATCTTTAAAGGATCTTGAGGTATATGAAGATGTAAAGTTACCACCAGGTGAGCGTGCAATAGGTTGCAGATGGGTGTATAAATTAAAGGCTGGTGTGGATGGCACTGTTACCCATAAAGCAAGATTAGTTGCTCAGGGATTTGCTCAATCAGATAAGGATTATGATGAGGTATTTGCACCTAGTCTGAGAGCAAATACATTGAGAGGAGCATTAGTTTGGGCAGCTAAAAATAAATGCATAATTAATCATGTAGATGTCGAAACTGCATATCTACATGCACCTTTACAACATACCATTTATATGAGAAAGCCATTAGGTTTAAAAGATGATGGAAAAAATGATTATTGGAAATTAAAGAAAAGTCTTTATGGTTTAAAGCAATCAGGTTATGAATGGAATAAATGCATTGTAAAAGAATTAGTTTCCATGGATTTTAAAGCTGGTATAGCTGATCCTTGTTTATTTAGGAGAGAGAAAGATGGTTTGATTTCTCTGTTGCTATTATTTACAGATGATATAGCGATTATAACAAAGACTGAACAAGAAGCAAATGATATTGTTTCTGAATTACAAAGAAAGTTCAAGATTAGAAATTTAGGAGAAATTAAACATTATTTGGGTCTTGATATAATGAAGACAAATAGAGGATTCAAAATTTCGCAAGCTAAGAAGATTAGCCAATTGTTAAAAAGATATAACCTGGAGAATTGTAAAACTGCTAAGACACCAATGGATCAGGGATTTACAAATAGTGATACTAAATATCCTGTGTTTGATAAGGAGATATATCAGTCTCTAATTGGTAGTCTCTCATATTTGAGTAATTGGTCTAGACCAGATATATCTTATAGCGTAAATCAACTGGCTAGATATAATGCTGAACCAAATGAAAGGCATTGGCAAGCAGCTAAACGAATACTAAGATACCTAAAGCACACAATACATTATTCTTTATATTTAGAACCGAGAAATGAATTAGTGTTATCTGCATATGCTGATGCAAGTTTTGCTACTGATGCAATGACTCGCAAATCAACATCAGGTATAGTGGTAATGTTGGGTAATGCTTTAATAGGGTGGAAATCTATTAGGCAACAACATATTAGTTTATCCACTATGGAAGCAGAATTCTCGAGTTTATCATTAATGTGTACAGAATTGGTATATTATAAACAATTGTTAAAGGATATAGGAATTACTGTACAGGAGCCATTTATTGTGTATGAAGACAATCAATCTGCCATTAGTATGGCTAATAGTTTAGCTGTGAAAACAAGGTCGAAACATACTGATTTGAGATATCTGAATGTTAGACAATGTGTTCAAAATAAAATGGTTAAGTTGGAATACTGCATGACTGAACAGAATATTGCAGATCATTTCACTAAAGCGCAAGGTGCAATTAAACACAAAGAGTGTTGTGAAAACTATGGTTTAAAGATGTAAGGTATTATATATTGATCTACCCAAAGGGGAGAATGTTAGGTCTCTGACCATAACTAATATTGGATAGAACAATATATGTCTAGCTTTTAACAGCTATAAGTCTGTTTAGCTTAGGTGTTGCAGACTGCCACAAGAGGGAGCTAGAGTTCACAGCTTATTTCTATGGGAGTCCCTCTCTGTTTGTCTTTGGTCTCTGCTACTCAGAGTGTGTGTTCTCTGCTACTCATTAGAGCAAGGCCTAGAGTATGTATGCTCTGCATTTCTCTCTGTGTTGTAGTTATGTATTATAGCTAAAATGTATTTGTACTGGATAATACTTGGATTGTTACTATGACTATTAAGTGTATGACTTTGGACTGTTTATAGGAAAATGCTATTTCTTAAAGTAAACTTTAATTCAAGTTAGTGTAGCTGTGTGTGACTGAGTACTTATTCACAACTGATCTCAATCTAAACGTTTCTGTATGCACAACCTTGGTAACACAAGGAATACTCTGCTAATACATTAACAGCTCCCCTCTGGGAGGAGGTTTTAACGTATTTCTAGCAGGATTACCAGATTCTGTAATAGCTTTGTTCTCTATGCCATCCGTCTTGTAAGCTTGCAAGATTCATTTCTCTCACCATGTACATCTGAATTAGATTGTGTTGTTTCTCTGTGTCATATAATATATGTGGGTATATGCATAATTTTGTATGTATATATGTATTCATTTATTTTGTCATGTTTATGTAGTGTATATTGGAGGTGGAAACCCTTTGAAAGCTTTTATGCAACAAAATTTCATTTTAATGTATGCCGATTAGTGTACACTCAAAGTGACAATAAAGTTATTCTAAGCTCTAAGAGATTGAGACTCTAGAAAGAGCGCAGAAATGAGCAACAAGGATGATTAGAGGGCTGGAGGCTAAAACACATGAAGAACAGTTGCATGAATTGGTTATAGCTAATCTAGTGAAAAGAAAGACTAAGGCTGACATGATAGCAGTATTCTCGTATTTGAGGGGCTGCCACAAAGAGGAGATGGTCAACTTATTTTCCAAAGCACCAGAAGGCAAGGCAAGAAGCAATGGATGGAAACTAATCAAGGAGAGAAGCAACCTGGAATTAAGGATAAATTTCCTAACAGTGAGGACAATTAACTAGTGGAATGGCTTGCCTTCAGAAGTTGTGGGTGCTCCATCAGTGAAGGCTTTTAAGAAGAGACTAGACAGCTACTTGTCTGGAATGGTACAAGGTCTGCTGCTTATACCATTCCAGACAAGTAGCTGTCCAGTCTCTTCTTTGTTTATTTAAAATTTGGAGATGGGTGGGCCACACTTTAACAAAGCAGTACAGAACAGTCCTATACATCTTCACTATGGTTTGAAAAGAAGGAGTCAGAAATGAATCACGGCTTGGCAGTAAGGAAAATGGTAGATAAATGTGTGACTCTGTTTCTACCGAAGGGAAGATTTTTCTTCCTTCAAATTGATGGAAGCTTTTTATAAGAACCCAGCCAAACCCAAAGGGGATCTTAAAAGAAATGCAGTGACCAATCAAAGCAGATAGACTAGCTTGTACTATTGAACAATGTTATGTCAGGAAAGGGGACCAGGCATTCTTACTCACACAACTAGTTTGCACCTAAATGGTGCTGAAAAACAAAGTGTCATATACAGGTAGTCCTTGATTTATGACCACAATTGAGTGCAAACTTTCTGGTGCTAAGCAAGACAGTTATTAACTGAGTTTTACCCCATTTTATGACCTTTCTTGCCACAGTTCTTAAGATAATTATTCTAGCAGCCATGGTGGCGCAGTAGTTAAAATGCAGTATTGCAAGCTAACTCTGCCCACAGCCAGGAGTTCGATCTTGATGGGCTCAAGGTTGACTCAGCCTTCCATCCTTCTGAGGTCAATAAAATGAGGACCCAGATTGTTGGGGGCAATATGTTGATATTGTAAACTGCCCAGAGAGTGCTGTAAAGCACTATTAAATGGTATATAAATCTAAGTGCTATTGCTATTGCTAGTTGTTAAGTTAGGAACACAGTTGTTAAGCGAATCTGGCTTCCCCATTGACTTTGCTTGTCAGAAGGTCGCAAAAGGGGATCACATGACTCCGGGACACTGCAACTGTTATTAATACAGACCAGTTGCCAAGCATGTTGTACCTTATGATTCTTGACAAATGTATCTTTTCTTTTATGTCCACTGAGAGCATATGCACCAAAGACAAATTCCTTGTGTGTCCAATCACACTTGGCCAATAAAGAATTCCATTCTATTCTATTCTATTCTATTCTATTCTATTCTATTCTATTCTATTCTATTCTATTCTATTCTATTCTAAATGTTAATAGCAATAGCAATAGCACTTAGACTTATATACCGCTTCATAGTGCTTTACAGCCCCCTCTAAGCGGTTTACAGAGTTCAGCATATTGCCCCCCCAACAATCTGGGTCCTCATTTTACCAACCTCGGAAGGATGGAAGGCTGAGTCAACCTTGAGCCGGTGAGATTTGAACAGCTGAACTGCTGAACTGCAGTGCTGCACTTTAACCACTGCACCACCTCGGCTCTTTTTTTGCCCCATTTTACGACCTTTCTTAAGCGAATCACTGCAGTTATTAATTTAGGAACATGGTTGTTAAGTGAATCTGGCTTCCCCATTGACTTCGCTTGTCAGAAGATCGCAGAAAGTGATCACATGATCCCCGGGAGACTGCAACCATCATAAATAGGAGTCGGTTGTCAAACATCTGGATGTGAATCATGTGAGTGTGAGGATGTTGCAACAGTTGCAAGTGTGAAAAATGGCCGTAAGCCACTTTTTTTCAGTGCTGTTGTCAATTTGAATGCTCACTAAATAAACTGTTGTAAGACGAGGGCTATTTGTAGTGGGGCAATCCTCCATAACTGAGTTTAAACATGCTTGGATGAACACAACATGTCCATCATCTAACAAAAATAAAAAAATAAAATAAAGATAAAATAGAAATATAATGAATAGAAATAATAAATTAAAAAGAGAGGGGAAAAAACCCCAAAGTCAATGGACAGACTCAATGGGCCACTAGGACTGCTTCTACGATCCATATTCTATGTTTCTATGATGCGCAACCACAAAAAACAGAAATTTCTTGTAAAACAGACTCAAAGCAGCAAAAGACTTGAAGGGTATCGGAGGGGAGGGATTCTGTGCCAGCCCAGATTAGATCTATAACACTTAAGGATTCTTTTAGATCTAATTGGCAAAACCTTGGCGTTGATCAACCTGCCAATGTTATCCGTTGTGTCTTGTTTATCAGCGAAGGGCAAAGGCCATCCTGCAATAGATTACGTTGCTCTTCTTTTCGTCTCCCTTGTGAGATACTCTTGGAAGACAAATGCAAGAGAAAGAAGGATAAATATTAAAGAAGAGTAGGGAATCGAATGATTTTTTTTCTGGAATGAGTCTCTTGTCTAGGAATAATTCTGTCTCGCTTAAGATTTTAATGAGGAAGGGAACACCTAACATCAAAAACACCCTAACATCAAAAACATCATCAAAAAAGCTCAACAAAGAATGTTCTTTCTGCGCCAACTCAGAAAGCTCAAACTGCCCAAAGAGCTGCTGATACAGTTCTACAGAGGAATTATTGAGTCTGTCATCTGCACCTCCATAACTGTCTGGTTTGGCTCTGCAACCAAACAAGACAAACAGAATTCAACGGATAATTAGAACTGCAGAAAAAACAACTGCTACCAACCTGCCTTCCATTGAGAATCTGTATATTGCAGGAGTCAAAAAGAGGGCCATGAAAATATCTACAGACCCTCACATCCTGGACACAAACTGTTTCAACTCCTACCCTCAAAATGACACTATAGGGCACTGCACACCAGAACAACTAGACACAAGGACAGTTTTTCCCCGAATGCCATCACTTTGCTTAACAACTAATTTCCTCAACACTGTCAAATAATTTACTAAGACTGTATTACTATTATTCTTCTCTTCCTTACTAGATTGGCCAAAAGTCACCCAGGCACCTTTTATGCATAAGGCAGGACTAGAACTCACAGTCTTCTAGTGACTGGCCCAAACTCAACCAGCTGGCTTTCATGCCTCTCCTGACATTGGCCCATAGTCACTCAGTTTTCATATCTAAGGCAGGACTAGTGTCTCCTGGTGATTGGTCCAAAGTCACACAGCTGGCTTTCATGCCTGAGCTGGTACTAGAACTCATAGTTCCTGTTTTCTAGCACAGTTCTAAAAACCAGGAACTGTGAGTTCTAGTACCACCTCAGGCATGAAAGCCTTAACTACTAGACCAAACTGGCTTAACCACTAGATCAAACTGGCCCTTATCGTTTTTCTTCATAGTCCTCTGCTTTTGGAAAATCACTTTAAAAAAAAAAACCAAGTTGGCTTATTGTCTGACCCAACTTGAACACAACCAGAATGTTTTAGAAAAAGTCCACAACTCAGTATTTCCTGTGACAAAGATATCATTTCTACCTGTCTGATGGTATGATTATGTTTATCTTCCTGCTGCCAAGCTTCTTCTCCAAAGACGATGGAGTTAGTGCAGTTGAAATCAAGCAAATATGATTGTAGCTTTACGTCAATTCCATATTTATTGGAAGCACTTATACGTGAAAAACATTGTTCCTTCAAGAAACCAGAGAGCTGAACATGGGAGAAAGGCAAATTATTGAACATCACCTCATTCCAGAGGTGGGTTCCTGCCGGTTCGGACCAGTTCTATAGATCCGGTAGCGGGAATTTCCCCTCACTCGCCGAACCGGCAGTGATGGCAGGCTGGACACGCCCCTAAACAGGCTCTCTCGGTGGCGCCATAGGTGCCACCATCTTGTTTTCCGCTTCTGCGCATGCGCAGAAGCTGGGTTTTTAGCACTGCGCCCGCATGGCATGCAATGCGCGCACACTCACGCGGTGTGTGAGGAAGCGAACCGACAGTGAGGTAAATTAGAACCCACCCCTGCCTCATTCCTACAGGAATCTTCTTTCTCTTCTGATTTTTGAAGCCAGACGTGTGGCCGAATGATGAGCGTGATAGCATAAGAACCTACAACAAACTTCAGTCTTTTAAATAGATGAACTTCATTGGGGGGGGGGGGAGAAGCAGATCTGCTCTCAACAGGGAGCTGAGTTAGGCCTTGCTAGACTACGCTGTGTCCTGTGTTGTCTTCAGCATGTGGTTCCATAGCCACCACTGAGCCATCTGCGTCGCACAGATAGTGAGTGGGTGGATGTTCTCCAAATTTCCTTAATTATATTCATTTCTCCATTCTGGCATCAAAAGAAGGATGTTTCTTTATTCCCTCCCCCCCTCCCCTCCACAGGCGCAAGTTTTCTGCAGAGAAAAATATAGCTCAACTTTATTTTCAACAAGTCTTTCATGGTTATTCCAAAGAAGATCACACCCCAATGAAGTGTTTGCGGGCAAACCAATGTTGGGGTCCGCTTGAAGCATCTGGCCATCTCACACTTTTGGTGAGATTGAGGACTGGAATAGAATGATTCTTCCAAGTTCCTAAAATTCCTCCTCACTTCATCCTACATCAATATCTTTTTCCTGTTTTTAAAAAAATCCATTGAACTCAGAATAACAGAATAACAGAGTTGGAAAGGATTTTGAAGGTCATCTAGTCCAACCCACTCACCCAAGCAGGAGACTCTACACCATTTCTGACAGATGGCTGTCCAGTCTCTTCTTGGCAGCTTCCAGTGATGAAGCTCCCACAACTTCTAAAGGCAACTTCTGTTCCATTGGTTGATTTTTCTCACTGTCAGAAAATTTCTCCTTAGTTCTAGATTGAATCTCTAGAATTGATCAGTTTCCATCCATTGTTCCTTGTCTGGCCTTCAGGTGCTTTGGAGAATAGGTTGATCCCTCAATTCTGTGAACTGGATGTCTATAACTTTTGGACCATTTAAAGTGTGTGTTTGTTTGTTTGTTTGTTTGTTTGTTTGTTTGTTTGTTTGTTTGTTTATTATTAAATTTATTGGCTGTCCATCTTACCATAGGGTATGTAATGGTGAAGTAATTAGTAGAGCTGCCCTTAATGAAAAGAATCGAGTCCCTTAATTGTATTAAATAGTGAAGAAGGAGACTTGGTGGCTCAGTGGCTAAGATACTGAGCTTGTCAATCAGAAAGGTCAGCAGTTCGGCAGTTCGAATCCCTAGCGCTGCGTAACGGGGTGAGCTCCCGTTACTTGTCCCAGCTTCTGCCAACCTAGCAGTTCGAAAGCACGTGAAAAAATGCAAGTAGAAAAAATAGGGACCACATTTGGTGGGAAGGTAACAGCGTGCCGTGCGCCTTCAGTGTTTAGTCATGCTGGCCCCATGACCACGGAATTGTCATCAGACAGCACTGGCTCTTTGGCTTTGAAACGGAGATGAGCACTGCCCCCTAGAGTCAGGAACGACTAGCACGTATGTGCGAGGGGAACCTTTATCTTACCTTAGTAGGGATTAATGTGTGAAATAATTAACTCATGAATTATCATAGACCATGGTAATGGCCATTAATATTGGGTTGGACAAAATTCATGGAGGACCTTTTATTTGGGGATGGTGGTTTTGAAGATTCAATGGTACCTCCAGGTTGGGGCAACACACACCCAAATTCCATGTGCAAAACAGTGATAGGGCAGGAGTATATCTCTGCCTCTTGCCATCAGCCCCCCAAACCAGAAAGGCATGTAATGATTCTTCCAAGCAAAGTTCTTTATTGATCAACACCTAAAGACAGAATCTTGCTAAACTGAAGTACTCTCCTATCTACTTGTATTGGTCACCTAGAGTTTTGTACTACGTCTGTTGCACTACCAAACTTTGCAGGGAAGGGGGCAAAAACAGCCTCCAATCTGAGTGGTACCTCTAAAATGTTTATTGCGCTCAAACAATTGTAACTCAATCTGTTAGCAGGGGCAAAAACATAGATAACATTACTCTCACGATCGCGAGACTCATGTAGTTTCAAATACAAGTTTAGCCTTTCAATGGAAGATTGTAGAATTGATTTCAGAGAGACACCTTTGGCCCGTGGTGGCGAACCTATGGCATGCGTGCCACAGGTGGCACGCGGAGCCATTTCGGCTGGCACGCCACGGGTCCGGCACATTCTACTTCCGGATTTCTGGCGCGCATGCGCAGAGCTGCTAGAGCTACCCGAAGCAGAAGGAGGAGGGGCGGTTGCGCAGGCTGGGCGGCTCGCGTAACCGCTCCCTCCTCCTTCTGCTGCCAGCCTCATGTTCCTGCTTCTGCCCAGAGTGCCAGGCTTGGAGCAGAAGGAGGAGGGGGCGGTTGCGCGAGCCGCCCAGCCTGCGCAACCGCCCCCTTCTCCTGCTCCAAGCCTCGCACTCCGGGCACCAGCCGGAACGTGAGACTGGCAGGAGAAGGAGGAGGGAGCGGTTACGCGAGCCGCCCAACCTGCGCAACTGCCCCCTTCTCCTGCTCCAAGCCTCGCACTCCGGGCACCAGCATCGTCCGGCACCGCCGCCTTCGCCATGGCTGGACATGCCGCTGCTGCCCTGCGGGCGAGGCGGTGGCGGCGGTCAGGGCTCACCTGCGAGGCAGGCGCCGGCAGGATTAACACGCATGGGAGGGAAGGAGAGCGCGCTACTGCCACCGCTGAAACTTCCAAGCCAGGCGGGAGCTCAAAAACGCCCGCTGCCGCATCCCTGCCATTCTCCCTGCCATTCAAGCGGCCGAAGGAGCCCCGGAGCGCCGACGTTGCCCTCCGTCTCGGTCTCCTGCCGCCACCGCCAGCTGCAGCCTTCCCAGCAGGTGGGCGCGCATGGAAGGGGTCGCGGAGCAGAGGCGCCCGGCGGTTTAAGGCAAGAGGCGGGCGGGAGATGCGGGCAGGAGCTTGCTTCCGCCGATGCCACTTCTGGCATCCCTGCACCTCTCGCACCGCTGGCCGGGTGTCTCTGCTCTGCGATCCCTCCCCTGCGCGCCCACCTGCTGGGAAGGCTACAGCTGGCTGTGGCGGCAGGAGACCAAGAAGGAGGGCAGCTGCAGCCTTCCCAGCAGGTGGGCGCGCAGGGGAGGGATCGCGGAGCAGAGACACCCGGCGAGCGGTGCGAGAGGCGCAGGGATGCCAGAAGTGGCATCGGCGGAAGCAAGCTCCTGCCCGCATCTCCCGCCCGCCTCTTGCCTTAAACCGCCGGGCGCCTCTGCTCCGCGACCCCTTCCACGCGCGCCCACCTGCTGGGAAGGCTGCAGCTGGCGGTGGCGGCAGGAGACCGAGACAGAGGGCAACGTCGGCGCTCCGGGGCTCCTTCGGCCGCTTGAATGGCAGGGAGAATGGCAGGGATGCGGCAGCGGGCGTTTTTGAGCTCCCGCCCGGCTTGGAAGTTTCAGCGGTGGCAGTAGCGCGCTCTCCTTCCCTCCCATGCGTGTTAATCCTGCCGGCGCCTGCCTCACAGGTGAGCCCTGACCGCCGCCACCGCCTCGCCTGCCGGGCAGCAGCGGCGTGTCCAGCCATGGCGAAGGCGGCGGTGCCGGATGATGCTGGTGCCTGGAGTGCGAGGCTTGGAGCAGGAGAAGGGGGCGGTTGCGCAGGCTGGGCGGCTCGCGTAACCGCTCCCTCCTCCTTCTCCTGCCAGTCTCACGTTCCGGCTGGTGCCCGGAGTGCGAGGCTTGGAGCAGGAGAAGGGGGCGGTTGCGCAGGCTGGGCGGCTCGCGTAACCGCTCCCTCCTCCTTCTGCTGTCAGCCTCACGTTCCGGCTTGTGCCCGGAGTGCGAGGCTTGGAGCAGGAGGAGGAGGGGGCGGTTACACGTGCGCAGTAGATGTGCGCATGCGCGGTGCGGGCGCGTGCGTGGTGCAGGCGCGTGCATGTAGGTGTGGGTGCGCATGCGCAGGGGGGGGTGCGCATTGCATTTTGGGTAGTGGCACGCGGGAGCGCTGGTGGGTGTGCGCGCGCCTATTTTTGGCACGCCGAGAGAAAAAGGTTCGCCACCGCTGCCTTTGGCCATGAAACTCATTGAACTATGAATCATTGGAGGTTCATGCAGAGACATTTCCCAGAATGCCTTTTGAAGGAATTTCCAAGCGCACAGCTTGTGAGTTCCTAAATAGGATATCTTTCATAACACCTGTTGTACAGGTTGACTGGAAATAATAATAAAAAGTAACCTTGCCTTTTTTTTTGACAAATTCTAAAACAAGTACCGTATTTTCCGGAGTATAAGACGCACCGGAGTATAAGACACACCTTAGTTTTTGGGGAGGAAAATAGGGGAAAACAATCTGCCTACCAGGTATTCATCTGGCTAGCGTCCTTAGTCTGGCCAGCTTCAGCACATTATTTTATCCCCTGGTTAGGACTTTAAAAAACCTTCTTCTGAGAGAGTAACAATGAAAGAGCATGCAAGCCAGTAAGAACTGGGAAGATCGTTAGCACCTGGTTAGGGCTGGAAAAAAACTTATTCGGAGCAGCTTCAGCACATTATTTTATCCCCTGGTTAGGACTTAAAAAAACCTTCTTCTGAGAGAATAACAATGAAAGAACCTGCAAGCCGGTAAGAGCTGGGAAGATCGTTAGCACCTGGTTAGGGCTAGAAAAAAACTTATTCGGAGCAAGTAGAGCAATGAAAAAAAACCGTGCAAAGACTTAGGGCTGGAAAAACATTCTTTGGAGAGAGTAACAATGAAAAAGCCTGCAAGGTAAGAGCTGGGAAGATCTGTTAGCACCTAGTTAGGGCTGGAAAAAAAGCTACATTCGAAGTATAAGACACACCCAAATTTTCAGCCACTTTTAGGGAGGAAAAAGGTGCGTCTTATACTCCAAAAAATACGGTATATCTTTCTCTATTAGAATTTGCAGAATAGGATCATAATTAAGAGAATTAATTATTCTGTCGCCATCCAGAGATATATTTTTTTCAGAGAAAAAGGAGAATGTATAGAAGCTGGTTGGCACTGGACCTAAATCTATCTAACAAAATGAAATTCAACGTAGATGAAAGTAAGGTTCTACACTTAGGTTAAAAAACACCAACCGTATAGGTATAGACTAGGTGAAACATGGCTTAACTGCGAGAGGGATCCTGGAGTCCTAGTGGACAATCACTAAAATATGAGCCAACCTTGTGTGGCAGCAGCCAAAAAAGCCAATTCAATCTTAGGCTGCATTAATAGAGGGATAGAATAAAGATCAAGTGAAGTTCTACCGGTAGTACCATTTTACAAAGCCTTAGTAAGACCACACTTGGCACACTGCATCCAGTTCTGGTCACCAACATACAAAAAAGATGTTGAGACTCTGGAAAGAGTGTAGAGAAGAACAACAAGAATGATTAGGGGGCTGGAGGCTAAAATATATGAAGAATGATTACAGGAATTGGATATGTCTAGTCTAGCGGGGGGGGGGGAGGAGAAATTTCTTGACAGAACAATTAATCAGTGGAATGCCTCCAGAAGCTGTGAATGCACCAGCACTGGAAGTTTTAAGAAGAGATTGGATAACCATTTGTCTGAAATGGTATAGGGTTTCCTGCCTAAGCAGGGGGTTGGACTAGAAGACCTCCAAGGTCCCTTCCAACTCCCAGAATTTCCCAGACAGTACGGCTGTCTAGGGAATAGATGGGCTGTTGGCCCATATATTTAAAGTTGCTAAGGTTAAGAAACACCTCTTCTCTTCTCTTCTCTTCTCTTCTCTTCTCTTCTCTTCTCTTCTCTTCTCTTCTCTTCTCTTCTCTTCTCTTCTCTTCTCTTCTCTTCTCTTCTCTTCTTTTTAACAGATTAACAGAGCTGGAAGGGACCTTACAGGTCATCTAGTCCAACCCCCTGCCCAAGCAGGAGACCCTACATCTGCCTCTACCTAGGATTGAACTCACAACCTCCTGATTGTGAGGCGAGAGCTCCACCTCTAGGCCTTCTCTTCTCTTCTCCTACTCTACTCTACTCTACTCTACTCTACTCTACTCTACTCTACTCTACTCTACTCTACTCTACTCTACTCTACTTGTCTGAAATTGTATAGGATCTCCTGCTCAAGTAGGGGGTTAGACTAGAAGACCTCTGATGTCCCTTCCAACTCTATTATTCTATGTACTATTCTATGTTCTATCTTTTTCTTCCCAACATCTTTCCAAAGCAGCTTTCCAGAAGCAGCTCTTTAAAACGACACATTTGCAGCCCATCTCTCAGGAGTCCATGGGCACTTTGGGAGTCATCGTAAAGGCCTCTTCTCCAGCAGCACATAAAAATTACGATCCAGAGTTAGCTTTTAATTTCTCTTTAATGAAGACGACCATCAGAACCTGACAAGGTGGGCTATTAAAAGAAAACAGATCTGGAGGTATGGCAGGGAAAGCGACGGAGGAAGAAAAGATTATCCCAGAATTAGCAAAGGTGAATCAGATAATTATACATTCCTCAATCGTGCAGTCTTTAACCGAGGGTGGACATTCCCAGCGAGCATTTAGCAAGCGAAGGAAAAAGTGTGGCAAGCTATTTATTGTTGGAAAGATTTATCGCTGGGTTTTAATTGCTTCCCCATCCAGTTGGATGAGGGTCATCGAAAGAGATAAAAATATGAGAGGTCGTAGCTGTTTTACTTTAGGCAATGAAAATGAAACACAGCCTGTGACAGAAACGCCACCCACTTCCATGCTGGTAGTGTAGAAGCCCTGGGTTATAGCTACAGAGCAAGATTATCACAATTTTTTTTAAAGTGCAAAATGTATCAAAGCTCAGTGTTCCCTTTGGAAGTGTAGTAGGGATTCTCCCCATTCTCTCACAGACGCAAAACCACACCCCACAACCATTCCTGATCCCATTCATTTGTTCTGACCCGGCTCTCCAAACACGACAGACCTTCTGAAGTTAAGGCAAAGATTCCTTTATTAGGAGCCCCAGCAAAAAGTTTCTCTCTCAACGCCAGCTAACAGATGAATAGTTGTTTGCCACATTTACTCATCTCCGCCCCCTGCCTTTTATCCCCAGAGCTAGGGTGGGGCTTCACTAGCAGCGGTGGCTCTTCTGTCCCAAGGATCGGCGCACGGATTTCCACTGCTCTCCTTTCCTCTGCCTTCTAACCCTTCTGAAATGTTTTGGTCCTTTTGCTTCCTTGTTAACAGTTTTGATTATCTCTTTCTAATGGTATGTATCTCTTCTTTATCTCTATGTGCCTGTTACAAGCAAGCTCAGAGAGCACCAAAGACCCCACAGTTCAAGTCTGAGCTATAAATATTTCCTTCTATTGGAAGTGTTATTCATTCCAGACTCAGTCCATATACTGAATGCCTAAATAGGTCAACTAGCATCCCTGCGTTTCTATAAGGAGACCACTCAAAGTGAAGTTGTCTATTGTAAATCTCTTGCTTGACACAGGAACGTTAAGGCTGAAAATTGGGTCACTCACCAGCCTTCTGCAGAAATTCTTCTAATGGCACGCAGCTCATCCATGCCTGTTCCACTATCAAAAACATTGCCATGAATTCTGCTGCAGTTTTTTCTAATATTTAATTGTTTCTATTACTTCTAACAATATCTATAAAGTGGTCTCGCCGGATGCGACACTTAAAAATTCAAAGAGCCATTTGGACCTGTTTCCCAGAGAAAACAAAACACCCGGAGCCACAAAACCTGGGTGGGCGTGGCCAACTCAATGTCACTCACTCCCACCGAGTCACATGACCCCCAGCCACACCTACCCAGGTTTTGTGGCTGTTTTCTTTTCTATGGGAAAGAGGTCTCTCTCTCTCTCTTTTCCCTCTCTCCATCTCTCTTTCTCCCTCTCCCATCTCTCTCTTTCTCCCTCTCTCTCTCTGCTGAGGAATGATTGCCACCCCCGGCACAGGCTTTCCTTCAGGCGACCCTCCTCCCCCTCTCGTGACTGCCTGGCTGCCTGTGGTGGGGCCAGGAGGGTGCGCATGCGCAGGGAGGCTTCCTTTTGGAAGCTGCAGAGAATCGAGAACCTTCCTTCTAGAAGCGAGAAGCCGCAGAGGGCGGGCGGCTTCTCTCTTAAGGAGGTCTTTGGACGAGGCTTCTCTCATGCCCTAAGGATCCAGCCATCGTGTTGCCATGTCCACTCCACCCCCACAGCTCTTCCGGCCAAGCGGGGAAGGCGTAAGCTCCAGCCCGAAGCGGCAGGAAGCAAAGGCTGCCTTATGCATAAATGTGGCATGAAGGCAGGTACAGGGCCACTTCGCTCCTGCACTAAGGCACCTGCGACCCTCCTCCCCCTCCCCCTCCTTCTCCTCTCATGTGGCGGGGGGGCATGGCAAGGCGATGGCCAGATCCTTAGGGCAGGAGAGAAGCCGCATCCAAAGACCCTCCTTAAGCAAGAAGCCGCCCGCCCTCTGCGGCTTCTCACTTCCAGAAGGAAGGTTCTCGCGGCTCTGCGGCTTCCAGAAGGAGCGTTTCCCCACACATGCGCACCCTCCTGGCCCCACCACAGCCAGCCAGGGAGTTGCGAGAGGGGGAGGAGGGTCACCCAAAGGAAAGCCTGCACCGGGAGTGGCCATTGTTCCACGGCTGCTTCTCCATTCCCACTGTCACCCTTATCTTCTTAGACCAAGTGAGGGAGGGGCGGGCGAGGCCAGCCAGTGTTGGGACAGGGAGCCACAGCAGGGGCCCCAAAGAGCCACATGCGGCTCTGGAGCCACGGGTTGCCCACCCCTGCTCTAAGGTTTGTGATCCGCAAAGAAATGTGAAAATATGTTTTGAATAAAACAGATTGAATATTTTCAAGAAACGTATGAAGGGACGATGCTTTCAAAGCCCTACTTTGCTTTGCTTCCTAGTTACTTCTGTGTGAGTATAGACTGACTGCACAAAATCCATAAGTATCTATGGAGTTTCTCAGACATCCAGGTCGTGGTTGTCCCAAAGATGCTTTTTCAAAAGGCAACTGGACTTTTTTTCCCCTTGAAAACATTTCACTTCTCATCCAAGAAGCTTCTTCAGTTCTGTTCTAAGCCACATCCATACCATAGCAGTCATGGCTACTCAGGGATTCTGTTTCAAAATTTCCTATGCATGCATCATGGTTCTCCCCCCCCCCCACTTCTGCAGAATTGAAATGAATAATGGAGATGAATGGAGCATGTATATTATCTGGAATTAAATACAATACTGTATCTATTAAATATTTAGCACATCAAGAGTTTACAGACTGCAGTTATACCTTTAATGTATTTTCCCCAGCCTCTTATAATATTCAGTCTGCAACAGGTAGAGGAGAATAGTGATCTACAGAAGGGAAAAATGAAAATAATATGGAAGGAAGTTGTTTATATTTTATTTATAAGTTTGGGATATTCAGCAGCATGAGGTTCATTTCGCCTCCACTATTTTTGAAATTTAAGCTTTGATACGGATTGTCTTTTCCTATCCTTCCTTGCAGCCAAGCAAACATATCATATATCACTTTAAAAAGCAGATTGTATAAAATTAAGACAAGACGATACAATTAGCCATGACTAGGGCAAAGTTTCTACCACTTTGCTGTTTATAGCTGTAATGGAGAAATGAAAAATACTCTTGTGCCTTACAAAAATTATTTGAGGGAATGGTGAACATGCAATTGCTAAAACATATAAATTGAAAGTTCTTGGGAAAGAAGAAATGAAAGACTCTGTGATAAAATGGGCTTGCATCAACCTTGTGTCAGAAACACCTGAATGCTTCCAGGTTGAAAGGAATAGCCAATGACATCACCATTGCCCGGAGAATGTCCAGTTGGGTCTCCTTTCATGTCCCCGGCAGGAGATGGAGCGAAAGATGGGTGCTCACCCAGCCCCATGGCAACACTCAGGTTTTGAACGGGGGCTAGCTAACCTCCAATGCAGCATCCTAATCATATGAGCCACCATCATTATTGTCAGAACCCTGTTCAAACAGTTGGGTGTGTTAATATATGATTAAGCCACAAATCATTGTTATGTGTATATTGCTTTAAATGCATTGTGGATGATTACTATATAAGCAAGCAAGAGAGCATGCTCAATGTGGTTGATGGTTGATGGTTTATGGTTTATGGTTGGTGGTTGTGTCTGACGGTGTGTTCTGGATTGAAGACTCTCTGTGCTGCTTTACTGATGAGTAGATTACTTTATGGCTATGTGTAATTGCTGTGAAGAAGAAGAGTAACTATCTGTGATAGTATAGAATTGAGAGATAGCTGTAATCTTTGTTTGTGAGTTAAAACAAAGATAGGCAAGAAAGAAGAAACTTCACATTGACTGAATAACTGTGTATGACTTGGACTTCCTATTTAACTTTGCTACTATTCAAGTAAAACTATTTTATACATACTAAAGATATTCTATTTATTGACTGAATAGCATTCATATCAAACTGCAACACCATTACTACAACACATTTCGCTGTGTATGTGCTTAACAGCACAATAACTCCTTAACAATTATCTTCTTTTAACGACCCCATAATCCCTTGTGGGCTGGAATCTGGGCAACTAAAGGGAGCTAGCAGAGTGTTTTAATGGCCGGATGCCCTTCCTGTTGCCAATGCGGAGCTTTGTTCAGCAGACATATTTTCATTGTGCCCAGAGAGAGAAATATCTGTCTCTACCTAGGATTGAACTCACAGCAGCCTGATTGTGAGGCGAGAGCTCCACCTCTAGGCCACCGCACCACTCCTAATCACATGAGCCACCATGTTCCCTATAAAATGGGCTAAGAACATTTGACGCAACAAACTGTGGGAACAGTCAGAAAATAGATGGCTAAAAGAATTGAAATTTACATTACATTATAACTGACAAGATAATTTTTTAAATAAAATGATGTACCATTGGAATATGACTCCAGAAAAATTGTCTAGACCAGTGGTGGCCAACCTGAAGCGTCCCATGCGCCAATTGGCCCAGGCGTCCTGGGTGGGCGGGCCCGCCTGGATGCCGCCATTTGAGTTTTGCCCTCTGCGCATGCGCAGACGGCAAAATGACACAAATGGCAGCATCCAGGTGGGCGGGGGGGGAGGAAAGGAGCAGGAAGCGAGGAAAGGAGGAGGCAGCAGCGGCGGCTGCAGAGCCGAAAAGCGGTGGGAGCCGAAGGGGAGGCTCCATCGCCGCAACAGCCCCGGACCTACAACAAAGAACGAGGCAGGGTCACCTTCGCACTCACGAAGGGCCCGCCTGCACCGCATTCACCTCCGGGACTGGGAATCCCCCGCTTTGGCTCTTCACGCAAACCCGGTGTTGCCAGAGAACCCCAAAGCTCCCCATTTGGCAGGGCTCCGTTCCTGAGCTTGGCTCCCTCCATCAGAGGGTGGCCGGCTGGCCGGGCAAGCGAGGCTCTGGGCGGGCGGCGGCCGGGCAGCGGGGCGAGCGAGGCTTCGGGCGGCGGCCGGCCGGGCGAGCGAGGCTTTGGGCGACGGGCGGCAGGGGGAGCGAGCGAGCGCTTGGCCAGATGCGGCCGCCGCCCAAAGCCTCGCTCGCCCCGCTGCCCGGCCACCGCCCGCCCAGAGCCTCGCTCGCCCGGCCAGCCGGCCACCCTCTGATGGAGGGAGCCAAGCTCAGGAACGGAGCCCTGCCAAATGGGGAGCTTTGGGGTTCTCTGGCAACACCGGGTTTGCGTGAAGAGCCAAAGCGGGGGATTCCCAGTCCCGGAGGTGAATGCGGTGCAGGCGGGCCCTTCGTGAGTGCGAAGGTGACCCTGCCTCGTTCTTTGTTGTAGGTCCGGGGCTGTTGCGGCGATGGAGCCTCCCCTTCGGCTCCCACCGCTTTTCGGCTTTGGGCGACGGGCGGCGGGCAGGCGGCGGCCGCATCCGGCCAAGCGCTCGCTCGCTCCCCCCGCCGGCCCTCCCAGAGCAGCTCCAGGGACATAAAGGAGGCAGATGGACCTCTTGGAAAGCTGCAGGCGGGGGAAGGGCGCCGAAGGAAGCACTACTTGGTTGCTGAAGCCGCCTGGCAGAAAGCGCGCCTGGGGAGGCGGGCATGGAGGAGCGGCGAAGGCGAGGCGCTCCGGCCCGGGAGAGGCACGGTCGCCGAGGAGGAAGGCCTGCGCCTCCGGAACTTGGCCCCAGCCCGCCGCTCCCCAAAGCCCAGCGCTGCAGGTGCCTTCAGGAGCCCTGAAGCTCTGCCGGCCGCCTCCTTTCCTCGCCTCCCGCCTCCCCTTCGGCTCTGCCGGCAGAGCTTCAGGGCTCCTGAAGGCACCTGCGGCGCTGGGCTTTGGGGAGCGGCGGGCTAGGGCCAAGTTCCGCACGCGGGAGGCGAGGAAAGGAGGCGGCCAGCAGAGCCTCCCCTTCGGCTCTGCCGGCCGCTTCCTTTCCTCGCCTCCCACCGCCCCTTCGGCTCTGCGCGCGGCGGAGAGAGCTACGAGACGCGCGTCCTACGTGGGACTTGTTCCGTCACGTTCCTCGGTAGTGTGTCCAGGGCAGCCCATTCTAAAAGAGAAAGTCTTGCGAGTTCAAACTTCTCAAACTCGCGAGACGATCTCTTTTAGAATGGGCTGCCCTGGACACAATACTGAGGAACGTGACGGTGGATGCGCCACTTGAAATCGTGGAATGCGCCACGTTTGGCGCATGCGCCACGGTTTGGCCACCCCTGGTCTAGACTATATATAGATACTTCAAATTTATGTTGAAAATTCAGATAATGTGAAGGATCATCTTATGATGCTTGGTTAAAAAAAAGGCAGAAATTGTTGGGTTTCAGTATACTGATTTTGATGATTTAAAGATTAACAACGAACTGAAACCTGACGTTTTCCTATTGGGACTGAAGAATAAACAGTGGGGGAGGGAGTCTTGGAACATTGTTTTTTACATCTTGTTTTATAAAACAAGATCGCAATGCATGCGCAGTGCCAGAAATATGGCTTCTGCGCATGCGCAGAAGAAATTTAAAATTCAAAAAAATTCAAAAAAATTAAAAAAAAAATGGCGGCCTCCACAGACCGGCACCGACCAATCCGGTTCTGTGACGTTATTGTGACATTACCAGCGGGTTGCTACCGCGAACCAGTCCGAACTGGGAGGAACCCACCTCTGATATACACACCATTACAGTAGTCCAGATGGGAGGCAACCCGGGTGTGGGTGATTATGAGAATGGCTCATTGGTCCAGGAAGGGGTGTCACTGGCGCACAACACATATAACACAATTTGTCCTGCAGAGATTCCTTGTTCCATTTCTTCACTACTTTTCAAAGGGGGTGGGCTTCACAGATGAAACCTAGTAGGGGATCCAATGAAAAAAGGACAGGCCACTTCTTCTTTCTGCACCTCAATAAAAATGTGAATAAAGACAACAGAAGAACGGAGCTCTTCTTTGCATGCTCTCTCTTCCACCTCCATTTAAAATCTGTTCTAATTGCCCTTTGAGGGGAAGACCCCACCCCACTCCCCTAGAAGAATGAAATATTTGGAGAACTATTTAAAAGGCAGAATATTATATTTCCCTGGATGAGAAATGGAGAAACATGCTCTTGGAGGCAGAAAGCAGCCCCCACCTTTCTTGATGGTCCTCAGCAGATGTCAGCATTTAAGAGATAGAGCTGGCTCTATTCATAAGCAAATTCCCTGCAGCAAGGTTTGAACAAAGGTAGGGTTAGCCCTCAGCCACAATAGGAATTGCCCAACAAGCCCCTTCATTGCATCAGCCAAACTTCAACAAAGCTTGGCTCAGACAACCTACAGAGCCAGCTATGAACCCTACAACAGCCAATAGAATACAGATTCTTGCACAGGAACAGGAAGCTCAAGTTCAAAACTCAAGAGAATGTATAAATACCCCTCACTCTCAACCAGAGGTGGTATTCAGCCGGTTCGGACCGGTTCAGCTGAACCAGTAGCAGAAATTGTGGGTGGGCTCACCCGCCCACCTCAGCTCTATGTTATCCTATTTGTGCATGTTTTTGAGTACATGCGCGGAAAGCTCACGCATGAGTAAAATGCACATGTGGGAGGGCATGCACATGTGCGGAGGTGGCGCTCACATTTGTGAACCGGTAAGGAAGGTAAGTGAAAACCATCCCTGCTCTAAACACTATGTGTTCAACTACCCAGAACCATGTGCTTAGTGGTTCTGCTTCACCATTAAACCCTCTTTCCAATTAGCCTCCAGCCTCCATTTTGTCTCCAGTGCCTTTCTCCCGGCTTGCAACTGAACCAGATGGATATTTCTCCCAACACTTTCTTCCCCTTTCCTCTTAATATTATTTTTGCTGAAGGGAGAATAGATTCTCTTCTGCTTTTTCAATACACAGTTCCTGATGCCCATCCCGATAGTTCCTGCAGCTATGAAGTCCTGAAATAGATTTTTGTCCTTTATTGTGTTTGATATTCTTGCATATAAGAATGCAGCAATTTAAAAAACTGGAATGGGATAGAGAATATATGCTCACAAAGCAAAACCCGCCTCTGAACAGTGATGGAGACAAGGAAGAAGAGCATGTTCTATAGGACTCCCAATTTAAGAGTTCCTCTCATCCTGATAGAAATGTTGCCTATGGCCAAATTTCACAAGCATTTTTTTTAAATCACAATTTTGATTTAAAATTTGATGGGATCATAAAGACCTAGTAGAAGTTGTTTATGGTTCCATCTGCTCTACAAGTCATTGGCAGGTATTGGAAATATACAGATGCATTTAATCAACCGTGGTTTTGGGTTTCATCGGCTTTGGTAAGGCCAATAATATGTATAATGTATAATAGGCACATGGCCACTGAAAAACTGCAGAATTCTTCTAATTTCATGATAGTTAAGGACTGTAAGCAATTTTTCCTAGGATACAAGGACTGAGTAAGTTGCTTCTTGCAGGATCCTGTCCTATAGGTGTAGTATGTATGACTCCTATTTTGAGCTGACCTAGTTGCTAAACACAAGTTGGAGAAGTAATGTATATATAAATACTGATATTTACGCCGCCCTGAGTCCCCAGGGAGATGGGCGGTCTATAAGATCGAACAAATAGAATAAATAAATAAATAAATAAATAAATAAATAAATAAATAAATAAATAAATAAATAAATAAATAAATGAATGAATGAATGAATGAATGAATGAATGAATGAATGAATGAATAATAAATAAATGAATGAATGAATGAATGAATGAATGAATGAATGAATAAATAAATAAATAAATAAATAAATAAATAAATAAATAAATAAATAAATAAATAAATAAATAAATAAATAAATAATAGTCTGGATGGTAGACAATATCCAGTAATATCCACCTCTAGATCAGAACTGCCAGAGAGATCGAGTTACCCCGAATTTGGTTTCCCAAATATGAAATTCTGTTTCAAGAACATTGGATACATCAGCTATGAGGAATTGTCAAAAGTTTTTCTTTTAAATAGAAATCTTATTATTCCAGATGTTAAGGATTGAATTCAGGTAGTCCTTGACTTACGACCACAATTCAGCCCATAACATTTGTTGTCAAATGAGACATTTGGTTAAGTGAGTTTTGCCCCATTTTACACCCTTTTTTTTTTGCTTCAATTGTTAAGTGAATCACTGCAATTGATAAGTTAGTAACCCGATTGTTAAGGGAATCTGGCTTTCCCATTGACCTTGCTTGTCAGAAGGTCTCAAAAGGGGATCCCACGACCCTGGGACACAGCAACAGTCATAAATAGGAACCAGTTGCCAAGCATCTGAATTTTGGTCACATGATCATGGGGATGCTGCGAAGGTGTCAGGCCGAAGCCATTTTATTTGGGATCTTTAGCCTGCCACACTTTATACTATTCTACTATGCATTTTCTACTGTGGGAGAATGGAAGGGGGGATTGTTTGAAGTTGCTGGCATGCAGCCATAACAAATTCTTTCTAGGAAGCCAAGGACATCCTTTGTCTCTGCACCTCTGCACCTGCACGGAAGGAGATGGGTAGACTCTGCCAGCATGGCAATTGAAGATTGGCCAACGTGATGGATTTGTGGGTGTGGGGACAAGGGCTTGAACTTTCAGCTGGGTGGTGAAACCCGGAGGACTTCAGATTCGGGTTTCACACAGATGTGCCAACATGGCTCTGTTAATAAATTGGAACTTTGAGGAATACTTTGCCTCGGACTCCGATTTAATTTTGGATGCTATTTGGAACCCTGACATTAGCTTGTAACTGTTAAAAAAACAGTCATAAGTCACTTTTTTCAGTGCCGTTGTAGCTTTGCACGCTCACTAAACAACTGTTGTAATTCAAAGACTACCTGTATCGCTTATCCATTTTGAAAAGGCAATATTTTCAACTTTAGTGTAGGTTTCACATTTTACAGGTGTCAAGTCTTATTTACTTGTAACGCTCAAATTTTTGCATTGGTTGAAAACTTCATATATAGGCGATATGCTTACATTGCAGGCAGTCCTTGAGTTATGACCATAATGGAGCCTGTCCATTATGGTCATAAATCATAACAATCATAAAGCAGGTTGGTCTTGTGATTTTATGACTTTTTTTGTGACCGTCATGAAGGGAAAATCACAATCATTAAGTGAACCCATTGTGTGTTATGGTGCGGTATTGCCGAAAACCAGAAGCAAGTATCCATTTTCGTGGGGGGAAAATGAGTCATGTGACCATCATATCCTGCAAGTGGCCATAAACGCAGTCAGGACTTTCATGTTCTTAGCTCTATGGTATTTTCTCTACTCTACAACTGGAACTTAGCTGCCAAAGCCTTCTTGTGCTACTATACACAGACTGTTAATTTTAAAGCAAATCCTGGTTTCAGTTAAGGCATTTATTAGAAGTGAATTATTTACAGACTAATAAATCCTAGAGGGAAACATTTTTTTTGTGGAAAAATAAATTCAGGAAGCATGGTCTTCTAGACAAATCCACATTTATTTATTTAAAAAAAGAAGAGAATCTAATTTTTACTGTCTTTTCAGGTTGTTGAACAGCTACAGGATTCAGTTAGATACAAGGCCTGTTGAATTAGGTGGGAAATAGATAAAGCTGTAACTCCCATTCTAAGAGTTGAAATAGCACAAGAGTGACTTAAAGCCCATTTATTCTCCAAGCATCAAATATTACAGTCAGAATAGCACCATCCTCGTATAAAACATACATCAGTGGATTTTCAGGAACTCACGAGTTCGTAGAAAGGGAGTCAAACTATTCTCCAAAGCACCTGACGGTAGGACAAGAAGCAACAGGTGGAAACAAACGAAGGAGAGAAGCAACTTAGAACTAAGGAGAAACTTCCCGACAGTTAGAACAATTAATCGGTGGAACAGCCTGCCTCTAGAAATTGTGAATGCTCCAGTACTGGAAGTTTTTAAGAAGAGAGTGGACAGCCACTTGTCTGAAATGGTATAGGACAGGGCTGTCAAACTCGCGGCCCACAGGCTGGATGCATCATGCACTGGCCACGCCCATGCCCAGTTTAGCGAAGGGGGGGGGAAGTCCCAATACGTCACGTGATGCCTCCATGACATCACGAGTTTGACACCCCTGGTATAGGGTCTCCTGCATGAGCATGGGGTTGGACTAGAAAATTTCCAAGGTCCCTTCCAACTCTGTTATTCTGTTATGTGTTGATATAGGTAGATATTCAGCTCCGATGGGGAATCGTGGGAGAAATTAAGACAGGAATGAAGTTTGCAATGTCAGCCCGATCTCCAATTAATTGTAGTCTCACCGTCATGCAAAAGAGCTGAGAGACATACTGAACATTTCCAGCCACAGAGTCTGTCTTGAACTGGAGTTGCCTAAGGCTTAAGCATTCAGCTACTGTCCTTTGATTGAATGCAAATTCCCGTCTTGCTTGGGTCCCTGGAGACTGAGACAGCGAACGCTAGATAGTCTCCCAAGTCATTTCACACCCATTTTTTTGATTTTCCAGCTGACTGGCAATTTAGCAGAACTGGAATGAGAAATTCATGGTGCTGATGTCATTAACTTGCAAGCCTGCGTTTGCCGAAGTGATGGTTTCTCTGAGCTGGCAATCACAGCTTCTTCAACCAGAGAAGTTTATGCTATGAAAAATTAGTCGGAGCAGGGAAATTGGTGAGAAATTAAGTGCCTGAAGTCTCTTCATCCTTTGAAAAAAAAGAGGCAATTTTGTTGCGCTGTAAAAGAAACGATCCCCTATTCTTAATAAATACATTTCTGGTACCGTATTGAATAACGACTGTGTAATAAATGAAAGAAAATGGAGTGTTGATGGAACAAGTTTAGCTCAAGTAAATATTGATAGAAGGAAAGCCGACAAAAGTTGGAATGCAGAGCTAAGCAGGGGTTTCTGCAAGATTTGATAAAAAGGAAAATAACCGTCAAGATTTCAGCTATGATGGGTGCATTGACATTAAAAATGAGTGAACTTTGATTGCCTTGTTGTTGTTGTTAGTTGTGAAATTGTGTCTGACCCATCGCAACCCCGTGGACAACGTTCCTCCAGGCTTCCTGTCCTCTATCATCCTCTGAAGTCCATTTAAGCTCACGCCGACTGCTTCAGTGACTCCATCCAGCCACCTCATTCTCTGTCTTCCCCTTCTTCTTTTGCCCTCAATCGTTCCCAGCATTAGGCTCTTCTCCAGTGAGTCCTTCCTTCTCATTAGGTGGCCAAAGTATTTGAGTTTCATCTTCAGGATCTGGCCTTCTAAAGAGCAGTCAGGGTTGATTTCCTGTAGGACTGACCGGCTGGATCGCTTTGCAGTCCAAGGGACTCGCAGGAGTCTTCTCTAGCACCATAGTTCAAAGGCCTCAATTCTTTAGCGCTCAGCCTTCCTTATGGTCCAACTTTCACAGCCATACATTGCAACTGGGAAAACCATCGCCTTGACTATACGCACTTGCCTTGTTGTAGTCACCATCTAATCAAGATCATATGAAATTCTAGTATCTCTTTACAAAGCCTAATAAGTAATTCCACACTTGGAATACTGCATCAAGTTCTGGTCACCACAATATAAAAAAAAAGATGTTGAGACTCTGGAAAGAGTGCACAGAAGAGCAACAAGAATGATTAGGGGACTGGAAGCTAAAATATATGATGAATGATTACAGGAATTGGGTATATCTAATCTAATGAAAAGAAACACTAGGGGAGACATGATCCAATATTTGAGGGGCTCCTACAAAGATAAGGGGGACAAACTATTTCCCAAAGTTTGTCAGGACAAGAAACAATGGATGGAAACTACAGATTAACAGATTAACAGAGTTGGAAGGGATCTTTGTAGGTCATCTAGTCCAACCCCCCACCCAAGCAGGAGACCCTGCCTACACCATTTCTGACAAATGGCAGTCCAATCTCTTTTTGAAAGCCTCCAGTGATGAAGCTCCCACAACTAATCAAGGAGAGAAGCAATCTGGAACTAAGTTCCTAACTGTGAGAGCGATCAACCAATGGAACATCTTGCCTTCAGAAGTTGTGAGTGCTTCATCACTGGCTTTCAAAAAGAGACTGAACAACCATTTATCTGAAATGGTATAGGGCAGTGATGGCGAACCTTTTTTGGTTTGCGTGCCAAAAAGGAGGGGTACGGGGGGGCGTGCGTGCCCACGCCCATAATTCCATGTGCCTTCCCCGCACATGTGCGCATGACCCCCCCTCCCGGCACGTTTTTCGCTCTCCCCAGGCTTCAAAGCCTTTCTAGGAGCCTGGGGAGGGAGAAAACGCCCTCCTCTCCCGAGGCCCTCCGGAGGCAGAAAATAGCCCATTTTCCAAGTTCCGAATGAACTTCTTCAAATTTGGAAACGGGCCATTTCTGGCCTCCGGAGGACCTCCGGGGGGGTGGGGAATGCCGTTTTTGCCCTCCCCAGGCTCCTAGAAAGGCTCTGGAGCTTGGGCAGAGCAAAACATGGACCTTCCCCACCCCCTCCGGAGGCTGAAAACAGGCTGTTTCCTGACTCCCAGTGGGCCCAGAAGGCTCAAAAACAAGCTGGCTGGCGCGTGCATGCGCGCCAGACCTGACCTCACGTGCCCACCGATATGGCTCCTTGTGCCACTTGTGGAACGTGTGCCATAGGTTCGCCATCACGGGTATAGGGTCTCTTGCTGAGCATTAAACTAGAAGTTCTCCAGGGTCCCTTCCAATTCTATTATTCTGTGTTTTATGTTCTATCTAGTGCTAGTGTTTCTCAATCTTGAGAACTTGAAGATGGGTGGACTTCAACTCCCAGAATTCTTCAGACAACAATGGGAGTTGAAGTCTACCCATCATCAAGCTGCCATGAGTGAAAAACCCTGATGTAGACTTGCTGACCACATCATGTAAACACCCCTGGATCTAGCTTTTCTAGGTTTATAGAGCAACCAAGAAGCACCCAACATGTCTGAGAAGAAGGCAGTGTTGGCCAAAACATTTTCATTGCCCAAACTCCCTGAAGTTATTATCTTGCCTTTCTCCAGTACTTTACAGGACAGTGTAAAGTTGAGATCGCTGAAATGAAATTCCTGCTCTTGTGATATTTTACTAGAAACAGCTCCTTCGCCCCTATTACCTCCTTTCTTTCCTCCTTGGCTTTGCGAACCGAAAGGGGCATGTTGTGTTGATGAAACACACACTGCATCAGTGTGGGCCCATAACAAACTCAAGCCAGACTTAGCAACGGCTCTTAATAATTGCGGCATGTCTGTCAGGGAGGACCTTCTGCATACTACTGCCTTAAATAATTCACAGCTCCTCAAATATTGCATTAAATAATTCAAGGACAGGACAGCCATTGTGATTAATGATCTGTAGCTGATATTTTTGCTAATCCTGCAAGAAGGCAGAGACTGAAGGAGGGAGGGAGGGAAGAAACAAATATATAAAGGAGCATATGCAGGCTCAAAGCAAAGCAGGAGTCTCTTAGCAAATTAGAAAAATGCCTAGTGTTTGACGTAAACAACAACAACATGCAAGTGAATTTATTTAAGAAAGCCATTCCGTAACTCTACAGGATTAATTTAGTTGAGAGTTTACAGTGATTTCCCATATCCTTGCTGAAGCTGAAGTAAGATACAGAAGGATCTTGACAGACTTAAACATTGGGCGCTAACAAACAAAATGAAATTCAATGGTGAAAAAAGTAAGGTTCTACCTTTAGGCAAGAAAAACAAAATGCACAGGTACAGGATATGTGGTACCTTGCTCAATAGTAGTAACTGTGAGAGGGATCTTGGAGTCCTAGTGGACAACCATTTAAATATGAGCCAGCAGTGTGCAGCAGCTGCCAAAAAAGTCAACACAGTTCTAGGCTGCATTAAGAGAGGGATAGAATCAAGATTGCATAAAGTGTTAATACTATTTTATTATGCCTTGGTAAGGCCACACTTGGAATACTGCATTCAGTGTTGGTCGCCACGATGTAAAAAAGATGTTGAGACTCTAGAAAGAGTGCAGAGAAGAGCAACAAAGATGATTAGGGGACTGGAGGCTAAAACATATGAAGAACGGTTGCAGGAACTGGGTATGTCTAGTTTAATGAAAAGAAGGACTAGAGGAGACATGATAACAGTGTTCCAATATCTCAGGGGTTGCCACAAAGAAGAGGGAGTCAAACGATTCTCCAAAGCACCTGAGGGCAGGACAAGAAGCAATGGGTGGAAACTAAACAAGGAGAGAAGTAACTTAGAACTAAGGAGAAATTTCCTGAGAGTTAGAACAATTAATCAGTGGAACAGCTTGCCTCCAGAAGTTGTGAATGCTCCAACACTGGAAGTTTTTAAGAAGATATTGGATGACCATTTGTCTGAAATGGTATGGGGTTTCCTGTCTGTGCAGGGGGTTGGACTAGAAGACCTCCAAGGTCCCTCCCAACTCTGTTATTCTTTAGGAAGATGAGATCTTTTGCGCCACAAAAGCCTGAAACATTATCCAGAGCAGAAACCATACAGAAATAGAGAATCAGATGAAGCAGGAACCAAATTTATGCGGATATCATTGAACTTTCTCTTTTTTCAAAATGGATATAATCCGCTATTTCGATTTGCATTTTATTTTATTCTTCGACAATCAGCTACCTCCTTACATCATCCATCTTCTTTCCCATATTACTTGATTTCTGTGCATTTGTCCTGCAAAATATCCAAGAAGGGTTCGTTGGGGTTCGATAAGAACTGGGGGGGGGGATATCATTTCTGCATGCAGTTTTAGGTTAGAGATGCCCATCTCTGGTTTGCAAAGAAATGTGGGTTTTTACGCTCAAGAAAATCGTTGCAATCCCTTTGCTGTGCCAAATCAGAGAGACCTATAAAATTTAGCATCATATCTCATCTCTGTCCCAGAGTGATTTAGTGACTGTGGACAGACATTAGCAATAATATTGTGCAAATGTTATGAAGGTTTGGGTCGAGGAAGGCTTGAGTAAGCATCTTTTAAAAGTTCTTCACAAAGCGATGGAGTTCCCCCTCACACCCACTCCCCCTCCGCCTCGGTTCCACTACGCTTGGAATATTGCATCCAGTTTTGGTCGCCAATATATATATATATAAGATGTTGAGACTCTAGAGAAAAGCAATAAAGAGGATTAGGGGACTGGAGGCTAAAACATATGAAGAACGGTTGCAGGAATTAATGAAAAGAAGGACTAGGGGTGACATGATAGCAGTGTTCCAATATTTGAGGGGTTGCTCCGGTGAAAATGGGGGTCAACCTATTCTCCAAAGCACCAGAAGGCAGGACAAGAAGCAATGGATGGAAACTGATCAAGGAGAGAAGCAAGCTAGAAATAAGGAGAAATTTCTTGACAGTGAGAGCAACTAATCATTGAAATGGATTGACTCCAGAAGTTGTAGGTGCTCCATCACTGGAGGTTTTTAAGAAGAGATTGGACAACCATTTGTCTGAAATGGTATAGGTTTTCCCGTGTGAGCAGAGGGTTGGATTAGAGGACCTTGAAGGTCCCTTCCAACTCTGTTATTCTATTATTCTGAGTTCCAAAAGCAAAGCAACCATTTTGGATTCATATGTTCCATCTCAGAGCTTTGAGTATGGAAGAAGATTGAAGGCAGCCTGCTCCTAAAGCACTGGCCAAATTGCTTCAAACAGGAGCAGCTCCAAGCAATCCTGCAATGCATACTGTACTACACCAGCCTGGAGCAGGGGCGGGTTGCTTACCTACTGGTGCCGGTGCGCTGCGCGCACATCTCCACATTTCGGGTGTGCATGCACGCTCACGTGATTTTGCTTCTGCGCATGCATGGAAGCAAAATCTCACCGAAATCTCGCAAGGGGATGTGCGTGCGTGTGAGATTTCGACGAGATTTTGCTTACACGGAAGCAAAATCGCCAAAAATTCACCGAAAAAGATGGCGACATGCGCAACGGACCGGCAAAGAGGGCTCCGGAGTGGTCGTGCGCAAATTGCGGAATCGGCTGCTCTCTACTGGAGCTATGCACTGGACAGCTCCGGCAGAAACCCACCTCTGGCCTGGAGCTTCCTCCAGATGTCAGAAGTCTTCCAGGCAATGCAACGTGCAGTGCATCCCCCCAAGCATCTCAAAGGATGCCATCCTTGAAGCTTGATAGCCCTTTGGCCAGCAATAAAGAAGAGGTTGGGAGGAGAATTATCCTCCAGAACTGATCCTGAGTACAAATGGAGGAGAACGTTTGTCCTCCGTGTTGAACTCTGGGGTCCTTGGTGCTCTCTGACCCTGGTGGTTTTTCTTTCATTACCTAACTAGATAATTTTATCAGGGCTACAGTGCCAATCCCACTCTCTTCAAGCATTGATGATGTTGCCTAGTTGTGCAATGAAACATCTGCAAAAAAATCAACCAAGCTCAGAAAGCATCAAGGATCTCACAGACCCCCTCCTCCCCTTCCTCCTCCTCCTCCTCCTCCTCCTCTTCATTGTCCTTTTTTCCTTTTCCTCCTCTTCCTTTTCCTCCTCTTCCTTTTCCTCCTCCGCCTCTTTTCTTCCTTTTCTTCCTCCTCCTCTTCTTCTTTTTCTCCTCCTCCTCTCTTCCTTTTCTTCCTCTTCCTCTTCTTCTCCTTCCTCTTTCTTTTCATCCTCCTCCTCTTTATTGTCCTTTTTTCCTTTTCCTCCTCTTCTTTTCCTCCTCCTCCTCCTCCTCCTCTTTTCTTCCTTTTCCTTTTCTTCCTCCTCCTCCTCCTCTTCTTTTTCTCCTCCTCCTCCTCTCTTCCTTTTCCTCCTCTTCCTCTTCCTCTCCTTCTCCTCCCTCTTTCTTTTCATCATCCTCCTCCTCTCCCTTCTAGCACTGATGATGTTACCTACTTGGGTAATGAAACATCTGCAAGAAAACCACCAAGCTCAGAGAGCACCAAGGACCCCACTTTTCCTGAGTTAGTTCAGCTTTCCTTATCAAAGCCCCTAAGGGGGCCTCTTTCGTTCCACGGACTGAATCCCATTACTTCCACACCTCACATCATTTTGGCAAATGAATCCACATTGCTTCGCAGAGGCCTCCCCTCCAATTGTCAACCTCCATTCCCCAAGTGCAAAATTGAAATCCCAGTCATTTGATTGACTGACGCTGGCTAGGTCATAGTTGCAACAGAGCTCCACATTGAGAGTTTAATAGCTTTCCATCTTCTGGATACAAATCTTTTTTTTAATGGCTTTTCTCCAATTCAGAACTTTACTGTTCTGTAGATCAGGCAGACTCTTTGAGCCCCATCTGATGCCTAAGATTTTCTCCTTGTGTGTCGGAGCACAAAGCCAGCAGCCTCGAGGAGGTTCATTTTAAGAGACTTCAAGGCCGGTGACAAAGGCTGGCTTCTGAGATTGCGCTGTCCTATTGTTCTTGGAAAAAGGCATTGGGTCCCCAGATGGCAACTAATGTACTGAAAGATCCCAACAAAAGTATCTGGGAGTTCAAACAAACAGCCTTTAGAAAGGGAGAGTCAGTGCGTGCATTCGCATTTGAATGCTAGCAAAGGCATCAGATGGGTTGACACAGAGCTGCTGTTGAAAGAGGTGAAGGCAGTTCCGTGCATCCGTGAATTCTGTGGGGAGCATCAGGACCGGAGGGGCATTTTTCCCAAGGATGATAGAATAGAATAGAATAGAATAGAATAGAATAGAATAGAATAGAGTAGAGTAGAGTAGAGTAGAGTAGAGTAGAGTAGAGTAGAGTAGAGTAGAGTAGAGTAGAGTAGAGTAGAGTAGAATAGAATAGAATAGAATAGAATAGAATAGAATGCAGAGTAGAGTAGAGTAGAGTAGAGTAGAGTAGAGTAGAGTAGAGTAGAGTAGAGTAGAGTAGAGTAGAGTAGAGTAGAGTAGAGTAGAGTAGAATAGAATAGAATTCTTTATTGGCCAAGTGTGATTGGACACACAAGTAATGTCACGGTTGTCTGCATTTTGGGGTGGCCAAAAGAGTCTAGAACAGGGATGTCAAACACAAGGCCCGTGGGCCGGATCCGGCCCACAATGAGGTTGGAGCCGGCCCATGGGGCTGTCCTGGAAAATGTGAGGGGGGAGCTTGCCAGTGTCGCTTCGGCCCGGTCTACCCAACGTGAAGAGGAAACATGCCAGCAGTTTGGGGAGTGGCGTCAAGTTGGCCACGCCCACCCAGTTGGCCACACCCAGTCAGTGGCATCAAGCTAGCCATGCCCACCCAATTGGCCACACCCACCCAGTCGGCCATGCCCGGCCAGCCCCTCGAGGTCAACCACAGCCCTGATGCGGCCCTCAATGAAATTGAGTTTGACACCCCTGGTCTAGAAGGTAGCCATCCAAGGGACCCTCTTTATGTTTCCAAGGTAGGTAAGGCCCTAGAGACAGTCTACGGTGGTTGAAAACAGGCCCTCAATGATCCAGGGAGACTTGGCTACTTCCAGCCTTGAAGGGTGGAGAGATGGGCGACCCTTTGAGTCAATCCTGATTCCCAGGGATTGCATGGACAAGTTCATTCAGGTTTTCTTGGAAACATTTTTGGAAGTGGTTTGCCACTGCCTTCTTTCTGGGGTCAAGGGAGAAGGGCTGGCCCCCAAGGTCATCCAGCTGTCTTCCCTTTCAAGGCAGAGCTAGAATTCATAGTCTTCTACTTTCTATCTTGGACATTTATCCACCACCCCGGGGTCTTCAAACTTGGCAACTTTAAGAACTTTGTGAGCGTCAATTCCCAGAATTCCTCAGCCAGCCAGATTTGGAGACATTTGGACCAGGGGTGAAATCCAGCAGGTTCTGACAGGTTCTGGAGAACCAGTAGCGGAAATTTTGAGTATTTCGGAGAACCGGCAAATACCACCTCTGGCTGGGTCCAGAATGGGGAGGGAATGGGGATTTTGCAATATCCTTCCCCCAGGAGTGGGGACGGAATGGGGATTTTGCAGTATCCTTCCCCTGGAGTGGGGTGGGAATGGGGATTTTGCAATATCCTTCCCCCAGGAGTGGAGAGGGAATGGGGATTTTGCAGTATCCTTCCCTGGAGTGGGGAGGGAATGTGGATTTTGCAATATCCTTCCCCCAGGAGTGGAGAGGGAATGGGGATTTTGCAGTATCCTTCCCTGGAGTGGGGAGGGAATGTGGATTTTGCAATATCCTTCCCCCAGGAGTGGGGAGGGAATGTGGATTTTGCAGTATACTTCCCCTGGAGTGGGGACAGAATGTGGATTTTGCAATATCCTTCCCCCAGCAGTGGGGAGGGAATGGGGATTTTGCAGTATCCTTCCCCCAGGAGTGGGGAGGGAATGGGGATTTTGCAATATCCTTCCCCCAGGAGTGGGGAGGGAATGGGGATTTTGCAATATCCTTCCCCCTGGAGTTGGGAGGGAATGGGGATTTTGCAGTATCCTTCCCCTGGAGTGGGGATGGAATGTGGATTTTGCAATATCCTTTCCCCAGGAGTGGGGAGGGAATGGGGATTTTGCAGTATCCTTCCCCTGGAGTGGGATGGGAATGGAGATTTTGCAATATCCTTCCCCCAGGAGTTGGGAGGGAATGGGGATTTTGCAATATCCTTCCCCCAGGAGTGGGGAGGGAATGGGGATTTTGCAGTATCCTTCCCCTGGAGTGGGGATGGAATGTGGATTTTGCAATATCCTTTCCCCAGGAGTGGGGAGGGAATGGAGATTTTGCAGTATCCTTCCCCTGCCACACCCACCAAGCCACGCCCACAGAACTGGTAGTAAAATAATTTGGATTTCATCACCACTTTGGACTCTACCAAACTGGCTCTCTTTTGAAGGATCTTTGCCATATTTTTTTTGAAGTATAAATAATGTGTAAAATAAATTAAGAAAGACATATTTTCAAATGCTCAGTCCTTGGTTTAAAAATAGATTTTGTCTAAATGTGAACTCTTCTTTCAGAGTAAAGCTAGCTACCACGGGGTGCAGAAATATGCAGATGATATTTCATTACCCAACTAAGTCATATCATCAGTGCACTGATGATGTTACCTAACTGGGTAATGAACCGTCTGCAAGCTCAGAGAGCACCAGGGATTCCACAGTTCAACCCGGAGCTACAAATATTCTATCAGCACAAAGAACCTGAAAAACATGGGAATCTTTGCTGTTATATATGTTGACATATATAAAGCAAGAATGCTTTGCGCACAATAATGCCAGGACACTTTTAATTCTCATAATAGATGAATGGCTGGAAAAACTGATGGAACTAGCAGAGATGGCAAAACCGACTGTTTTAATCGAAGAAAAGAACACATCCAATTTTGTTTTTAACTTTAAACCACTTCTGGATTTTATGCTTGAGATGGGGGGGGGAAATGGAACATTGATTTTGAGTTTTGCTGATTAGATACGTCTGTTGTCCTAGAAATAGCTACTACATATTAAATACATAAAAGTAAAAAGTTGAGGCTGTAATGTTACTGTTTTAGTTCACTGCGCTAAAAAGAGTCAGGAGCCAATGTTTTTTTTTTTACCTTTCCCCTTTTCCCTCCCCTTTCCCACTATTTTCATTTTCATTTTATATTTTGATAAGTTTAATAAAATCATTAGAAGCCTGGAGGGACCAAAAAAAAAAAAAGACTTCACAGTTCAACCCTGAGCTACAAATATTCTCTTCTGTTTCATGCATCTGTTTGCTACCATCTGGATTTTGGGAACCCAGACACGGTAACTCTATATATAAAGCAGCTTTGAACATTTGAGCATGGATTCCATGCTGTGTTTTTATCCTAGCTGTCCCAGTGAATCAGGTTTCCATGGCCATGTGAGTCATCAGGAATTAGCAAACACTTCTGGCAATTCAGATCAAAGGAATCCATGTATGTTACACTAAGTACCATTTTTTTTTCCTGATCAAACTTTATGATGTACCTACATTTTCTGGAAATGGCATCTAAAACTGCAATGCCTCTTTGTTAGTTGCAGACATAAAAATGTTGTACTAAAGAGATTAATCCCTTCCCTTCAGGGCCAGTGATACAGTCATAGAAGGGATTAATTCTTTGCACTCTTCTCATGCAATTCAAAAGTTTTTATTTTATTTTATGTCCCCTCTTAAATTCAGTTGTCTCCATTGAAACCAAGTTTGCTTTGAGCAATACATTTCTTTGTGCCTATACTCTTCTAGTAAGTCATTTGTCTAGCACAGGGGTGTTAAACTCAGTTTCTTTGAGGGCAGCATCAGGGCTGTGGTTGACCTCAGGGGGTTGGGTGGGCGTGGCCAACTGGGTAGGTGTGGCCAACTGGGTGGGCATGGCCAGCTTGACGCCACTCACTGGGCGTGGCCGACTGGCTGGGCATGGCAGACTGGGTGGGTGTGGCCAGCTTGATGCCACTCCCCAAACTGTTAGGTCAGTTAACAGAGTCGGAAGGGACCTTGCAGGTCATCTAGTCCAACCCCCTGCCCAAGCAGGAGACCCTTACATCTGCCTCTACCTAGGCTTGAACTCACAACCTCCTGATTGTGAGGCAAGAGTTCTACCTCTAGGCCACAACATTTGTGCATTTGTGCTGGCATGTTTCCTCTTCACACTGGGTAGACCGGGCCGAAGCCACGCTGGCCTGATCTTTCCTCTTCGCATTGAGTAGACTGGGCCGAAGCGATGTGGGTTTGCCCCTTACATTTTCCAGGAAGGCCCCGCGGGCCGGATCCGGCCACATCGCGGGCCACGCCTACCCCAGTCTAGCACATGCACAGGTTATATTTTGGATGAATTATTCCTCCATTGTTTCTGTGGATTTGCATGTTCTTTGTATATGCTTTTATCTCACGAACACCTCCAGAAACCATGAGGATGGGAAGAAAGATTGGTTAAAGAGTAACATTTGAACGATAGAGGACCTTCCATTTATTGAATGGTCTGAATATGCAAATTGAGAATATCTCTCTCCCATTTTGCACCAGTTGCAGTCTCTGGATACTCTTTAGGGGTAGCCCCATGTAGAGCGCATTACAGTAGTCCAGCCGTGAGGTGATGAGGGCGTGAGTGACCGTGAGTAAAGCCTCCCTCTCCAAGTAGGGCCGCAATTGGTGCACCAGGTGAACCTGTGCAAAGGTCCCCCTAGCCACAGCTGACAGATGTTGATCCAATTTTAGCTGTGGATCTAGGAGCACACCCAAATTGCGAACCCGTTTTGAGGGAGTTAATTTCTCTCCCCCAAGAACCAAGGAGGGGCAATCGACATAATCCCTGGGAGGTAATATCCATAGCCACTCGGTCTTGTCAGGGTTGAGCTTGAGCCTGTTCATTCCTATCCAGATCCTAACATCGTCCAGGCATCGGCACATTACATCCACTGCTTCCCCAAATTTGAATATCTCTTAATCCCTGCCCCTCTTTTTGAAATAGTTGTAGTGTACTAGACCAAGGTGTGTGGCATTCAACTCCCAGGATTCTCTAGAACAGGGGTGTCAAACTCAAGGCCCACGGGACGCATCCGGCCCACGGGGTGTTTAAATCTGGCCCATGGGGCTGGCCTGGAAATAGCAAAGGACCAGCTCGCGATGCCTCTGGCAGCCAAAATGGGGTGGAGGGTGCACGCGGGGGGCTCTGTGCCCCATTTTTGGCCTGGATGGCCTCCTGCAGTACTCTGCTGGCCAAAATGGGGCATGGGGGCTGTGCTTGGCCCCCACACCCCATTTTGGCCAGCAGGGTTCTGCAGGAGGCGTCCATCCCGTCTTCCCCTCCCCCCCGGCTGGCCTGCGGAGGGCAACTACAATGCTGTTCGAAGAAATCCAGTTTGACACCCTTGCTCTAGAATGTTGACTGGGGAACTCCGGGAGTTGAAGTCCACATACCTTAGAGTTACTAAGGTTGAGAAACTCTGCTCTAGTTAATTGCTTTTACTGGTTGATTTAGCTTGCCTTTGACCTACTCTCGCTATGATTTGCCTTAGGCTACCTGTTCATGTTCTCATTCTTGCAGATTCATCGGCATTAGTTCTTCTAAAAGCTGTGGGGTAGTGTAAGAAATAAGAATTCAAAAATAAAAAGTATGGTGGGGTTGGACTAGATGAGCTACTGGGTCCCTTCTAATTATGTTAATCTGTTATCAAATGAAATATACCTCTCTGTGTCTGCATGTTTTGTTTTTATATTTTTGACATGCTCCATTGTTATATCTTTTATGTTTTGGTGGGGGGGTGTTATAATCTTTTTGAATGTTGAATTTTTATCTCTAGAAGCTAGAAAGGGGCCCGATGAGGGGAGGTTGAAGGTACATTCCTTAATACTTAGGACAGTGGTGGCGAACCTTTTTAGGCTCGCGTGCCAAAAAGGGGGGGGGGCGCTCGCATGCGCTCGCATGCCCACACCCATTCCCTCCCCCCCACGCATGCGCACAACACACACCCCCATGCTGCTCCCTGCGCATGCGCACACACCCCCACACCCGCGCAAAGGCTTACCGGAGCCTGGGATGACGAAACCGGCAAACCGGAAGTGCGAAAAAACGCACTTCCGGTTTGCCGGTGTGCTGTTTTTTGCACTCTGGAGGGTTCAGGGAAGCTCCCTGAAGCTCTGGAATGCAAAAAACTACAAAACGGACAAACCAAAAGTGTGGAAAAGTGCACTTCCGGTTTGTCCGCTTTGTAGTTTTTTGCATTCCGGAGCTTCAGGGAGCTTCCCTGAACCCTCCAGAGTGCAAAAAACAGCACACCGGCAAACCGGAAGTGCGTTTTTTCGCACTTCCGGGTTGCCCGTGGGCAACCCTCGTGTGCCGGCCGGTATGGCTCCGCGTGCCACCTGTGGCACGCGTGCCATAGGTTCGCCACCACGGGCTTAGGAGATGGGATGCTACCTAGCAGAATGTTTCATTGCCAAACGAATAGGAAGAGAAAGGAGATAATTTTCCTTGGAGACATCTCAGGATTAGCTGCAAACTCTTGAGGGCAGATCCAATGAACGGGAAATTGGGCATTGAGATGATACTTGTATATAATGTATGTTTTGGAATTTAGAGCTGTGGCTCTTGGTTTGAACCTGCTTGATGAGATTTCAACCTAAGACCCTCTGCACTTTGCAAACTGCTATTATTATTTATTTTCAATATATTCTTTTTGTTTTTAATCGATCTAAGTTTCTTTCATTGGCTGAAGTCATTTCCAACAGTAGCAAGCAAAAGGAGAATCTATTCCTGCTTCTAGTGTCTTGTTGGCTTGGTGAGTGAAGACATAACAGTAATTATTAGATAATGAAATGGAGTGGATTTAAAAAACACACACACATCAGGATGGAGTCATTGAAGAAATTAATTTCTCTGGCTCCACCTTTGAAATCTCGTGGTCAGGCATCTCATTTTGGCATCTATGAGTTGTTTTTCATTTTGGCATCTGTGTGCAGTCCAGCTACAGAGAATTGAGAGTAACATTCTCTTGTTTTTCTTAACATAGCAAAACTAAAGAATAATTAAACTTTTAAGGATATTCGATCAAATTCTGGAGCAGATTAATTCATTAGTGGAATCAAACAATTCCTTCCTTCCTTCCTTCCTTCCTTCCTTCCTTCCTTCCTTCCTTCCTTCCTTCCTTCCTTCCTTCCTTCCTTCCTTCCTTCCTTCCTTCCTTCCTCCCAACTAATTTCTGCCCCAAATAGCATGCAAATTAAAATGTTAGCAGTACTGTAACACACATAACTCTTTGATTCCATTTCTGTTAGAATTAAAAATATGTTATTAACTCTTTTTTTCTTTCTTTCTATTGCTAATAAAAATTGTCCCATAACATTACATACAGGTTTGTGTGTGTACATGGAACATAGAATAATAGAGTTGGAAGGGACCTTGGAGGTCTTCTAGTCCAACCCCCTGCTCAAGCAGGAGACCCTAACCCCGTGATGGCAAACCTATGGCAGGCATGCCAGAAGTGGCACGCAGAGCCCTCTCTGCTAGCACGCGTGCCGTCGCCCCAGGTCAGATCTCCGTGGCATTTCTTTTGTGAGCTTCTGTTTCCCTGCAAACGATGAAACAGAAGCTCACGAAAGAAAAAGATCTTACCTCTTGCCGCGCTACCAGTGTTGGAATGCCCCACCTCCCACCGGCCAGCTGGTCTTCGGGTCTCTGCTGCGCCTGAGCGCATGTCTGCGCATGCACACATGCATGTCCATGCATGTGCACGTTTGCGCATGTCCACGCAGGCATGCACTCACACATGCGCACTTACTGTTGTGTCCCAGCACGGAGACCCCTCAGGAATGACACAAACACAACTGTTTGCCAAATAATAATCCTTTAGTACTAATAAATAGTCTTAGTACCTAGGTTGTAAAGTTCATAAAGAATAGCAAAAGGGTCTTTTTTCAGAGAGTCCAATATTATTGCTTCTTCAGAGTTGGCCCGAATCCAAATCCCCAAAACAAACAAGCAATTAGTCCTCCATTATCTGTACCTCTCAGAATTTGGCAGAAAGCCCGGAATAAAGTATTGCACAAACCAGAAATCCAGATATCAAAGCTGTAGAAAGTCCGAGAGCAACGAACGTGGTGATAATAATGCAACGAGTTGATTCCAGCATCAATGTCCGCATGCTGAAGACTTAAGTAGCTGAGGGCATGGCCAATTAGCCCTCAGCTCTACATGCGAGGAGACTTCCTTCTGTAGAGCCATTCCTGCCTGCTAGCGGCCCTGCATGCCCTAGCATCAAGCAGAGGCTCCTCCTCTTCTGCTGAGTCACTCATCACCAACTGAGAAGGTGCAGAAGGCCCTGGCAGGGTTTCCTCCTCTGGCACTGAGTCCTCCTTGCTATCGGACTCAGGTGCCAGGTGCACGGGATGATAGTGCCGTGGTCCTCTGGATCCATGACCAGCTGCGCGGGACGCAGGCAAGCCACAACACCTATCAGTTTGGACATGCACACGCACAGTTTGGGCACTTTGTGTCTAAAAGGTTCGCCATCACTGCCCTAAACATTTTAGACAAATGGTCCAGTCTCCTTTTGAAAGCCTCCAGTGACGGCGTCCCTACCCACATATATAGCTAGTTGCAGGTCTACTGCACCATAGATACATTGGAAAACAACATTTAAATATCCTCTTTAGGCATCCATGCTCTTACTTACATGCAAAGAACAGTTGTTTTACCATCCTTGACATACAGTATATCAACTCCTCAGTCAATCCAGAGCAATGCTTTTTAATATTTGCTGTGGCCTAGAGGTAGAGCTCTTGCCTCACAATCAGGAGGTTGTGAGTTCAATCCTAGGTAGAGGCAGATGTAGGGCCTCCTGCTTGGACAGGGGGTTGGACTAGATGACCTGTAAAGATCCCTTCCAACTCTGTTAATCTGTAATATCCTGAAATCCCAGGACAAAAAAAAGGCTAAATACTTATCCTTCCCCCACCCCTCAAAAAAAAGCAGAATTTCAGCCTCTATCCACCCAAGTTATATTCTCCAAACTTTGCTTCATGCACACTACAAATCTCACAACAGTTGTTACGCTTTAGCTAGGGCCATTACAACTTCTTCTATGAAGAAAATGCGCTTCAATCATTTATTTCCCAGAAAAGCTCAATGGTATTTTCTCTGCCCGTTTTTCTTAAGTTGGTGCAGTTAAAAAAAGATGCAAACTGTCCTCTAGGGACTTTGTTTTTTATTTTATTTTTATAGTAATTTTATTAAATGTTACAATTAAAAAGAGGAAAACTAGTACAAGCTAAAAAAAACATAAAAGAATAAAGAGAAAAGTGGAAAGTCCATAAAAGAAAAAAAAATAGGGAAGAAAAAATGAGAATGCAATGAAACAAATAAAATGTTAAAAAGTTATGATATTTATGCAGTTACTTATCAAGCACATCTAAATTATATTAAAGTAACCAAAATAGCTTTACAATCCCCAAGGCATGCCACAATTTTGGAGTACCCCATATGTTTGGAAATTGAAAGTTGAAACATTTGACACACCCTAAAATTGTAGTAAAGAAAAAAAAGAAGAAATATACAAAGAAAATACCACCGACAATGCTGCTGCCCTACAAAGAGACTTTGACTACGTGTCAGAATTGTCAAACAATTGGCAACTTCAAATATTAACCAAAAAATGCTCTGTCTTACATATTGGCAAAAAAAATCAGAACATCAAAAACAAGCTGGGCGGATACGACCTCGTAGACGACCCTTATTCTGTCAAGGACCTTGAAGAGCCGAGGTGGCGCAGAGGTTAGAGTGGGGTACTGCAGGCCACTTTAGCTGACTGTGATCCGCAGATCAGCGGTTCAAATCTCACCGGCTCAAGGTTGACTCAGCCTTCCATCCTTCCGAGGTAGGTAAAATGAGGACCCAGATTGTTGGGGGCAATATAAATATACATTGCTTACTGGTGTAAACCGCTTAGAGAGTGCTTGCACTGTGAGGCGGTATATAAATGTCACTAATAAATAAATAAATAAATAAATAAATAAATCTCAAATGATCTACGTGCCAGAGCTCACTGTAACAGCATTGCCAAAAAGGCATTAAGAGCTGTTAACCTAATCTTGCAAAGCTTCTTCTCCAGTAATATTGTACTGCAAATAAGGGCATACGAAACCTTTGCTAGACCAATTCTTGAATACAGCTCATCTGCCTGGAACCCACACTGTATATCGGACATTAATACAATTGAGCGAGTCCAGAGGTATTTCACGAGAAGAGTACTCCACTCCTCTGCTCACAACAGAATACCTTACGCTACCAGGCTTGAAATTTTGGGCTTAGACAATTTAGAACTATGCCGCCTTCAGTCTGACCTAAGCATAATACACAAAATTATCTGCTACATCCTACCTATCAATGACTACTTCAGCTTCAACCGCAATAATACACGAGCACACAATAGATACAAACTTAAGGTAAACCGCGCCAAACTCGATACCAGAAAATACGAATTCAGCAACAGAGTGGTCAATGCCTGGAATGCACTTCCTGACTCTGTGGTTACTTCCCCAAACCCCCATAAATTTAACCTTAGACTGTCTACTGTTGATCTCACCCCATTCCTAAGAGGTCTGTAAGGGGGATGCATAAGCGCACCAACGTGCCTACCGTCCCTGTCCTACTGTCCCCATTTATTCGTATCCATATCCTGTATTCATAATCATATTTATACTTATCTTATACATGTTTGACAAATAAAATAAATAAATAAATAAATGACTCCTCCCTTCATCACAAATATAAACAATTTTAGTAACTTACCTTCTCTTAAAATACAACAAATGATCTCTTTTTCCCTATCCCTTATCTTATCCATAAATAAATTCTTAAAGTTTCATTTTTTCAGTCCTGATAAGCAAAGTCCATTAAAGGTTGCCAAAGATAACAAGCTGCCTGTTTTAACTTGGATCAAATCAGCCAACTTTATATTCCTTCCTTTTCCTTTTAACAATCTTGATCTTTAGTCCCTTCAAATTATGGTCTGGAATTTGATTTCTTTTCTTCAAATCTTAAATGGGACTCTTTTTAAAATCCAGTTAAGGAAAATTCTTCAGGTGACTCTCTTGCTTTGTTCTTTGTATATGTCTGTTAATTTTTAATTATTAAGGCATCAGCTGGTTTCTTTTGTAAGCTCATCTTTTTCCATAGCACTCTTTTAGCTTCTCATGCTGGCGAGAGAAAATGCTGTTGACATGGCCCAGTACTGGGTGAATATCATTTAGTTTTAACCCTATTTATTTTATGTATTTTTCTTACACATGCTATATTTCTAACACCCATTTTATACCTTTTTTATCTGCTCAGTGTTCAATGTTTTGTTTATAATTTGTACATGTTTGATGTTAATAAAGAAAGCTTGTCATTTTTAAATCCACTTTCAGATCAGTCTCAATCCTGTCAAATATAGTTTGTTTGTCTTCTATAATATCTTTTAAACACAGTCTATCTATCTATCTATCTATCTATCTATCTATCTATCTATCTATCTATCTATCTATCTATCTATCTATCTCTATCTCTATCTTTATCTATCTCTATCTATCTATCTCTATCTATCTATCTACCTACCTCTCTCTCTCTCTCTCTCTATCTAGCCATCCATCCATCCATCCATCCATCCATCCATCCATCCATCCATCCATCCATCCATCCATCCATCCATCCATCTATCTATCTATCTATCTATCTATCTATCTATCTATCTATCTATCTATCTATCTATCTATCTATCTATCTATCTATCTACTGTATCTATCTACACCCACCCACCCACACATTATATATATAGGTTAACAAGGTTTTATATATATAGGTTAAGAAGGTTAACACTTCTGCCTTACAAGCAGACTGCCCAGGTTCAAATCCCACTAAGGGTATGGCTATCTGACGAGAGCAAAATAGCTCAAAATAGATCTATAATAGTCTCCCTTTATTTTCATTTATCAGCAAAAATGTTACACATACACACACACACACACACACACACACACACAAACATACACACACACACACACACACATATTTATTTATATATACAGTTATATATATAGTTATATATATATATAACATAATGTGATTATGATCACCATACGCAGCAATACAAAATTCAAATAGATTAGCTAACATATTCCTAAATAAAGATATGAACAATTATTTCATCTGACTTTCCCTCTTTGTTCCCTGAAGATTCACACACCAAGCTCAATTAGCAGCCAGACAAATTTGCAACATGCCTTATAATTGTAGAAACTTGATTTTCAACTAAATAGTTGCCATAGACCTCATCTAAGTCACCAGGGAAAATTTGTAAATTATAAGATATAATGAAGCATCGTGAAAATCCTTACTAAAGGAGCAAAATACGATGATACGAGCCAGAGTTTCAATTACATCCACCTCACAAGGGTAAAATTTGTCATAATAAGGCATTTTTTTCATACCTGCCTTCCCATGCTGAGGAAAAGACAGTAAAACACAGAAAAAGGAGGAATTAATATGCTAAATTTACTCCCAAAATATATTGATTCTAGTGTTCTCCATATGTTTAGTCTACACCTTCCATAAGTTTATATGCTGTCAGGTAACTGAAGAGCCAATGGAAGTCTGTGTTTTTCATGTCACATTGTTGGAAGTTAGCACCCACCCCTCTCCTAGAAAAATGAAATATTTTAGGAAATATTAAAAGGGCAGAATATTTCCCCTAAAAGGGAGGCAGAAACTCAGCCCCTCCACCTTTGTCAATGGGCAATTAAGGCCTGGGCCAGTTTATTCTACATAACAAAGATCTACCTCCTTCAGGCAGAGCCATAGTAGGAATTGCCCAAAGCCCTTTCATTACATCATCACCCAGCAAGAGTCAAACAAACCTGGGACTCAAAAGACAACCTACAAAGTTGCCCATGCATGGCCCCATGGGAGTCTGACAACCAATCAGATTCTCAAGCTCAAATTCAAAGCCCAACAGAGGGTATAAATCTCTCTCTCTCTCTCTCTCTCTCTCTCTCTCTCTCTCTCTCTCTCTCTCTCTCTCTCTCTCTCTCTCTCTCTCTCTCTCTCTCTCTCCATGTCCTTTTTTTCCAGGACCTCAAGCCATGGGATCCTGTCCACCATTAAAAACCATCTTCCCAAACAGCTGCCATGTTTCCAGTGTCTTTCTCCCCACTTGGAACTGAACCCAGATGGACATTTCTTCCAACAACATTAAGCCCTAACTTGTTTAACCATGGTTTATTGCATTAACAACAATCAGCTGGTCTTACATAAATTCTCAGGACTGTAGGCTAGGTTATAGGTTACAGATCTTTCTAGGGCTCCTAGAAACCCAGATATTTGCTCATTGTTGAGCTGGTTATTTTTATTCTCTCTTCGCCTAAGGTTTCTTTCTCTGTTTTTATAATATTTGCTGTTAATGTGATTTTAATTATTTTTTTATATGTGTATTTTTTATATGCCATTTACCCACTTGTGTGCCATCCAGAGTCACATTCAGTGATATAGGTGGCTCTATAAATTTGACTAATAAATAAATTAAAGAAACTTGGAAGAACTCCTTGGAAGAATGCAGTAGCAAATCACTTTAATACTCCATCTAAGAAAATTGCATGGTCTTTAGCAGGAATCTATATTAATTCAAGTCAATGTTATCTTTAGAGATACTTGCTTTATAAACTTGACTCAAATGCCTGAAAAATATCACTGGATGGATGGGTTCACCACTCTTCCTCCTCCTTTTCCTTTTCCCTTTCCCTTTTCCCTTTCCCTTTCCCTTTCCCTTTCCCTTTCCCTTTCCCTTTCCCTTTCCTTTTCCTCCTCCTCCTCCTCCTCCTCCTCCTCCTCCTCCTCCTCCTCCTCCTCCTCCTCCTCCTCCTCCTTGTTCTTCTCCTCCTCCTCCTCCTTCATCATCATCTTCATCTTCATCTTCTTCTTCTTCTCCTCCTCCTCCTCCTCCCCCTCCTTTCACTGAAAGGGGTTTAATGGTCTAAGTGGCAGGTATGACACCATTTATTTCTACCTTTATTGTTGCTAAAAATAACACAAAAGCCACCATGACATTGAATTTTGACAGTATAACCTGGGGTCCCCAAATAAAGTTAAGGGCCACAAGGGACTTACAAGGGACTTCACCCCAGGCTTATTGTGCTCTGTGAAGCCAAGTCATGTTTTGAAGGGAAATATCAGCATACCAAAGACTTGGCATTGACAAAAACATTCAGTTGGGGAGAAGAACAATAAGGACCCAATGATTCATTGAATTGATGGACATGTCTTCTACCGTAGGTCCCACCATGGCTGTCATCACCCCACAGGTGGTCCCATGCAATAAATCTTTCTATAAGACTATACAATTTTGCAAGTCTTTTAAATACTGGTTCACCAAGGGACCCATTTACATACAGCTGACCATGGTTTTCCTAGATCCATAATCTATACATCTACATGATGCTTATCTGAAAATCAAAGAGGGAGTTTAGACCACCCTCTGCAAAATCTGCAATGGCTCTGTGTTGAAATGTGTTCTTGGAGATGGAGTAAAAGGATGTTTACACACACACACACACACACACACACACACACACCACACACACACACACACATGTAACACATTTTTGCTGATAATGAAAATGAAGGGACACTAGTATAGATCTATTTCAAGCTATTTAGCTCTCATCAGCTAGCCATACCCTTACTGGGATTTGAACCTGGGCAGCCTGCCTGTAAGGCAGTACCTTTAACCTCTAAGACACAGGCTCTCCTCCTGTATCAGCTTGTACCAGGGAAGGGTTATATGTTTTTTCTGTCGAGTCACCCTGGTATACTCAAATATGGGAGGGAGCATACTGCTTCCTTTTTGCCTTTTTTGCCTTTTTCCTATCCAGAGGATATATTTTTCCTCTGTCCATACATGTCTAATTATGGCAACTGTCAGATTTCTTCCTGCAATATATCTTATGCTCCTGGCTTGACAGTCCTAAATGTGATGCAATTATCTCAAAATAGTTTTCTTGGTTAATGGGCTCTTTCCTCCATCTCCTCCGTTCACAGAACTCATTACCCCAAGGATTATAGAATCTATCTCATTCAAAATTCTGATTTCGAGTTTGCGGTGATGTTAGGCAAGAAGATAATCTCCAAGCTGCTTTTCACAGACTTTCTTAGCCTCCTGCTTCTAACCAATGCAAGACAATGCAAAGCCTGGGACTGAGATTGAGAAACTCACACCCACAGTTTCCAACAAAAGGTGATGTGGGCATATGTCATGCTTCTGAGTCAGCTTTCTCTAACATTGTTTGATGACCCAGGACAAGGCACGAAGGTCACAAAGCCAGCTGAGAGTTCAAACTCTTATTTAATGTTCCAAATCAGTGGTGGGTTGCTACCAGTTTGCCGATTCGGGCGAACCGGTAGCGGCGGTGGTAGGCTCCGCCCACCCGCCAAGACATCATCACGGACAATCTGAAGCGCCGCACATGAGCGTTCACAGTTCCGAACCAGTAGCGAAGGTCAGTGAAACCCATTACTGTTCCAAATGTTCCCTCAAAAGCTCCCACATTCTTGGCAAGTCCCAGAGCAAAGTGCACACACACACACACACACACACAGAGAGAGAGAGAGAGAGAGAGAGAGAGAGAGAGAGAGAGAGAGAGAGAGAGAGAGAGAGAGAGAGAGAGAGAGAGAGAGAGAGAGAGAGAGAGAGAGAGAGAGAGAGAGAGAAGCCTCTGGCTGCGCCCAGTCCAGCAAAACAAAGGAACAGGGAAATAAATCCATGAAACAAGGAACAAACAATGAGTCCACAAAGTCAAGAACAAGGTACTGAATCCATGAAGTCAGGAAGAAGGCACTGAGTCCACAAGTAAGAAAGAAGCAAGCAGTCCTACAAACTCCAAATGTCTGTACTGGCACACCAAACTCTACCAATAAAGCATTTGTTCCCAACAAACGCTCCTCCCCACAGCATCTCCTTAAATCTCAGTCCCCAGGTGTGCCTTGTGAAGAGGGGTGGGGTGCTCTCCTCCTGAGTTGTCAGGTCAGCTTGCGCTGTTCCTGCCTTCTCTCCACTCTCTGTGCTCAGGGATCAGGAGGGGGCGGTCCTTGCTCATCGCCTGAGCTCTGTCGCTCCTCATGTCTACTGCTTGCTCTCTCTCGGTCATCCTGCCCCCATTCCCCCTGCTAACAAGCCGCCCCAATCCTGAGGGGCCCTGGGATGCTTCTGCCTGCTCCTCCCCACAATCTCCGTTGGCTCCAGATCTGGCTCGCCCTCCTCCGCAGATTCAGGCTCTGATGGGGGCATGACACATTGCATTTTTCTCATATGATTGGACTGTGGCTCCCATCATTCTGAGCCAGCATGGGCATACTGAGGATATTAAGACCATGCAACAGACATTATGGGCTTCTTTTTTGCAATGATCAGAGTTCTCTTGTTGCCTTTCGCGAAATAAGAACTAATTACAGGAAGTCCTCAACTTACAACAGTTCACTTAAGTGACCAAAGTTACAACGGCACTGACAAAAATGACTTATGATCATTTTTCACACTTACAACGGATGCAGCATCCCCTTCCCCATGGTTAGATGATCAAAATTCAGATCCTTGGCAACTGACTCATATTCATGACAGTTGCAGTGTCCTGGGATCAGCTGATTCCCCCTTTGTGACCTTCTGACAAGCAAAGTCAATGGCGGAGCCTGATTCACTTAACAACCGTGTCACTAACTGAACAACTGCAGTGGTTTACTTAACAACTGTGGCAAGAAAGATCAGAAAAACAAAATGCACAAGTACAGTATATGTGGTACCTTGCTCAACAGTAGTAACTGTGAGAGGGATCTTGGAGTCCTAGTGGACAACCATTTAAATATGAGCCAGCAGTGTGCAGCAGCTGCCAAAAAAGCCAACACAGTTCTAGGCTGCATCAACAGAGGGATAGAATCAAGATCACGCGAAGTGTTAATACCACTTTAAAATGCCTTGGTAAGGCCACACTTGGAATACTGCATTCAGTTTTGGTCACCACGATGTAAAAAGGATGTTGAGACTCTAGAAAGAGTGCAGAGAAGAGCAACAAAGATGATTAGGGGACTGGAGGCTAAAACATATGAAGAATGGTTGCAGGAACTGGGTATGTCTAGTTTGATGAAAAGAAGGACCAGGGGAGACATGATAGCAGTGTTCCAATATCTCAGGGGTTGCCACAAAGAAGAGGGAGTCAAACTATTCTCCAAAGCACCTGAAGGTCGAACAAGAAGTAATGGGTGGAAACTAATCAAGGAGAGAAGCAACCTAGAACTAAGGTGAAATTTCCTGACAGTTAGAACAATTAATCAGTGGAACAGTTTGCCTCCAGAAGTTGTGAATGCTCCAACACTGGAGGTTTTTAAGAAGATGTTGGATAGCCATTTGTCTGAAGTGGTGTAGGGTTTCCTGCCTAAGCAGGGGGTTGAACTAGAAGACCTCCAAGGTCCCTTCCAACTCTGTTATTCTATTCTACTCTAAAATGAGGCAAAACTCACTTAACAACTGTCTCGCTTAGCGACAAAAAATTGGGGCTCAATTATGGTCTACCTGTAATCTAATGCACACTCCTGCAATAAAGGAATAAAATAATTCACTGGAGCAAAAATTCACCTAACAAACGTCATAAGTTACATGTAATTTACAATTAACTTAGATTTAGACTTAGAATAACTTTATTGTCACTTTGAATGTACACTAATCGGCATACATTAAAATGAAAGTTCATTGGATACAGTTCTCAAAGGGTCACCACCTCTGCTAATATATACTACATAAACATAACTAAATAAATAAATACAAAAATTATGCATGTACCTATGTATATTATATGACACAGAGAAACAACACAGTCTAGTCTGGATGTATACATGTACATGGTGAGAAAAATGAATCTTGTGAGTTTACCAGACGGATTGCATAGGGAACAAAGCTGTTCCAGAGTCTGGTAGTCCTGCTAGAAATATTTCAAAACCTCCTCCCTGATGGGAGCAACAGAAACACATCGTAAAGTGAGAGTGTGGGGTCTCTAACAATGCTTTGAGCTCTAAGCACATAGTGCATATGAACAATATCCTAAATAATGGGAAGTAAGCTTCCCATAATTTTCTCAGTTGTCCTTACCACTCTCTGTATGGACTTTCTATCTGAGGTGCTGCTGCCACCAAACCAAACAGTGATGCAGTTTGTTAAAACGCTCTCAATTGTGCCTCTGTAAAAAGTGGTCAGGACAGAAGGAGAAAGATGTGCTCTCCATGATAGAACCAATATAAGTTGAGGAGGAACAAAGGTAGCTGTGTGCAATCACATAAAGTCAAGACAGTTGATTTCCTGCAGTCTCCAGGCAACAATTCTGCGGAGCAATTCTTAAAGAGTCCTTTGGCCTCGTGTGAGTCTCCTTCACATCCAGCTCTGCATCCCTCAGGAAACATGTCAGGCCATTGACAACCTTACTGCTGGTGCTCCGAGTCAACTTTTACATTTCTGCTGGCCCCATTAGTCTCCACACATATGCTTTGGTAGGTCAGTTTCACCCCCCACCTTGCGGCAGGCAAGGAATGTTTATTTGGGAATGTCCTGGACAAGGTAATTCATGTCATGAAGAGAAGATGCTTTTGAATAATTGAAGTATTGCTTGCTTCCAAGGCCAACTTCCTTTCTTTGAAGCTGTTCATATTTTGCTATTTAGTACACACTGTCAGCTCCTGGCAGATTGCTGGCTCACCAGGGAGTTAGAGCCACGTTCACCGCAGCATGCCAAATAGGTCAATCATAGCTTTCAATCAAGATAAGAAAGTATGCACCTGCTACCAGCTGCCTTGTCTAGATTAAGAGGTGACAACCAGGGGAAATTAAGGCATCCCCTCAAAAAAAAATAAGTGGGATGCTTTCCAGTTTCTGATGAGGGGCAATATCTTCCCAACTTTGCCTAAATCCTTGAAGACCCCATTTATATATATATATATATATATATATTATATATATATATATATTATATATATATATATATATATATATATATATATATATATAATATATATATATATATATATATATATATATATATATATATATATATATATATATAATATATATATATATATATATATATATACACTAACCTATATATATAGGTTAGGAGATGACCTTTCTGGTGAAAAATATATTGCTACCAAAAAGGTCACCTGCCCCACGTCCGACTGCTGGAGAAGAGATGTAATGGGTGCTGTGATGACCCGGGGCATGGCACGAAGGCAACACAGCCAGAGAACTGGTATGAGTCCCCTTTATTGGCACAAACTTTGCCCTCTCTGGCCTGGAGAAAAGCTCTCCTACAGACCTGCAGCAGCTTCTGGTTACAAGTACTCCAGTCCAAATGCTGTAAGCAGAATGACTGCAACCAATCACTCCAGCAGGGCAAGATAATGAGCCCCAGAAGCAAATAATTCATGGTAATGATTCCAGAAAGACAAGATAAGCACACAGGAGCATGACAATTATTCAAACAGTCAGGAGAAATACCAGGAATGCAGGCCACAAACTCTCAACACTAGATAAATTTAGCATTTGTTCCTGACAAACGACCCTCCCAATTGCGTCTCCTTTAAACTCCATCCCCAGGTGTGCCTTTGTGAAGGGAATCGGGGCCCTTTCCTTCCTCATAACCCATGCAACCCACGTTGCTCTTTTCTTCATTCTTCCCTGTGCACCTAGGATGAGGAGGGGGTGGCCTTGGTCTTCATCTGAACCCCCCTCTCCCTTGATCTACCTCTACCTCTCCCCTGCTCTTCCCAGCCTGACTTTGCCCTTCCCCAGTTTCCTCCACAGCCAACGGAGCCACTCTCCTGCTCTCTATCAGCTGTTTGTCTTCCGTCTCAGATTCAGACTCCAACAGGGACATGACAGGGGCATTACTTGGAGCCTGACAAAAGGATTCTCCTGAAATCTCCCCTTGGGATTTAAGCAGCAGATGAGAAGCCGGGATTCCTTCAGAAACTGACCAGAAAGCAAGAGATTCCTAGGTAGGGAATCCACTGGAAACAGGTAGTCAAAGACTACCTGTATCCAGTGGGATTTCGAGGTCACTTTCTTGGTTTCTTTCCAGCTTTGACCATATTGCAAAAAGATTTGGATCATTTTTGCAGCTATGTTTCACGTTACGCTGATAGCAATAGCAATAGCCCTATACTGCTTCACAGTGCTTTACAGCACTCTCTGAACGGTTTACAGAGTCAGCATCTTGCCTCCAACCATCTAGGTCCTTCATTTTACTGATCTCGGGAGGATGGAAGGCTGAGTTAACCTTGAGCTTGTCAGGATCGAACTCCAGGCTGTGGGTAGGGTTAGCCTCCTATCCTGCATTCTAACCACTGCACCACCAGGGCTCCACTTATGAACGTGATACCACAGTTCTATTGATTGCTTCCTGCTTTGGAAACCTCGTTTCAAGGTTTCACCTACACTGTTTGGTGTGACCTCCATACCCAGGACTCCCCTCTGCCTCACAAATTTCTAACAAGATTAGAAGACTCTTAGAAGAACATTCTGGTTCATTTTGGGGCCGGGTCAAAGAGCACACAAAACTGCTTGAAGGGGAGATAGAATGTATTTGACAGCAAAATGGACAGCTTAGCGATCGCAGGTGCTCACGAAGTGAAAAGCATGGAATAAATATTTAAAGGAAAGCTTGGTCTTTGTTTTAGAAAACATGCAAGCAAGGTTTACCTTGGAGGATGGGGCATTGAGCTGAGTCCAGGAGGGAAGAATCAGAATCAGAATAGAGCTGGAAGGGACCTTGGAGGTCTTCTAGTCCAGCCCCCTGCTCAAGCAGGAGACCCTATACCAGGGGTCTGTAACCTGCGGCTCTGGAGCCACATGTGGCTCTTTCATCCCTCTGCTGCGGCTCTGTTGCTCAAAATATGCGTCACAACCGCCAATGTGCGACACCCACCGGCACGTGATTTATTGAGCTTTTCGACTCATCTTTTTTTTCAGAGTTCAAAATGTTTTTGTTGCATGCATAAATAAAAATGTGTTTTCTCTGTAGCAGGTCATTGATTTCAAAAATTCAACACACTATAGTTTTTTTATACATAGCATAAAGGTAAAAAAATGATATATGCAGTGTTATCTTCATTTTAGATGTCAAAAGGGTTTTGTGGCTCCCGGTGTTTTCTTTTCTGTGGGAAACGGGTCCAAATGGCTCTTTGAGTGTTTAAGGTTGTCGACCCCTGCCCTATACCATTTCAGACAAGTAACTGTCCTGTCTCTTCTTAAAAACCTCCAGTGATGAAGCACCCACAACGTCTGAATGCAGTTCTCCTCAATAAAGGGGAATATTTGTAGCTCAGTGTTGAAATGAGGGGTCCTTGGTATTCTCCGAGCATGGTTGCTTCCTTGCAAATGTTTCATTACCCAAACTAGGCACCATCCTAGCATTTTATGTTAGCTACTTTGGGTAATGAAATGTCAGCAAGAAAGCAACCAAGCTTAGAAAGCACTAAGGACCCTGAAGTTCTCATCCTTTGGGGCGAGGTAATATTCACCTCATTGTGTGCCTAGATGCTGACCTTGGGTGATGGGTCCAGATCTGGAGAATCTTCTTATGTATGTAAAGGATTTCCATATCTTGAAGAGATTTCTGGTGGTTTTAATTGTATTGCTGATACCAGTCAACTTCCTACAAGAGATGCACTCAGTCAGTTTTAGGGCCAAGGGTCAATATGAGCAGAAAAGCTTAAGCCATGGTTTGTTTTGTTGCTTGGGGTTAACCGTCAGGTCAGGGTTGGTGAGTGGTCTGGGTGGCAAGGAAGGCCTCAGGGTTTTTGCTTTCTAACATTGTACATTTCCCTCCCTAATAATCAAACAAGTAATGGATTAAAATTACACCAATTTTGGGAATCTATGGCCTGAAGCTATTTATAGAAGATTCACCCTCACATCCCTAGCAGCGATAGTTGTTAAAAGCTTCCTGCCAAAAGCATTAATGAATTTTGCACTGAGTCCAGAGCATTGGCATTTAAGACTTAATAAAAAACCTTCTTTGCTTTATTTGGGGAATTTTGTTCCCTGCTAATTGGTGTCAGCATCAATCAGGATCACAAGAGGAAACATGGCTGCTTTCAAACCCTTTCAGTGGTTGTTTCATTTTTGCTACCTTGAGTTGCTTAACAGGGCTTCTGGCAGCTTTCCGGGAACAGGTCAGTCCATGTCTCAACAATCTTGAGAGTGAGGGAAATAGGGCAGGGGTGAAATGCTCCGGGTTCGCTCTTACCTGTTGGTTGTCGCAGAGCCGATGGAACCGGTGGCAGTCGCGGTGTGGGGCTTCCCCCGCCTGCTTCCCCTGCCCGCCTGGACTCCACCATTTGAGTTCGTTTGCCCTCTGCGCATTCGCAAAGCGTTCTGCATGCGCAGAGGGCAAAAGAACTCAAATGGCGGAGTCCAGGCGGGCGGGGGAAGCGGGCGGGGGAAGCCCCTTGCCGCGACCGCCACTGGCTCCATCGGCTCTGTGACGACCAACGGGTAATAGCGAACCGGGAGCATTTCACCCCTGAAATAGGGGAGCTGATAAAGTGGTAAACATTAAGCCAAATATCTTCAGGTAAAGAAAAAGATAAAGGAGTCCCTGCATATTTTACTCCACTACTCATTGCCGATTATAGAGGGCGGTGTTCATATCCTTTTCAAGGCCATTGAGCTAGCAATGTCCAAAGACATTTCCATGGTCATGTGGCCAGCATGATATCATGGGCGGATATTACCTTCCCACCAAAGTGGTATCTATTTATCTACTCACATTTGCATGCTTTCAAACTGCTAGGTTGGCAAGAGCTGAGGCAAGGGCAGGACTCACTCCATCACGAGGCACTCAGATCTCAAACGTAGGCTGCCAACCTTCCAGTCAACAAGCCCAGCTTCTTAAGTGCTGAGCCACCATGCGGCCCAGGATCTCTAGGGGGAGTGATTAAAAAAAAAATCAAGATGGCAGCCATTTTTTTAAAGGTGAGTTTCAATGGCAAAGTGATAGACACCATGTTAATTTAAAAAAAAAAACCCAGACTTGTCGCTAGTTCTTTATGATTCTTTGGGAACAACTCTGTTATTTTATTCTTTTCTGTAAATAAAGAGCAATATTTTATTTATGAGGCTCTTTTGATGGATCATTGATTAGATTTATACCGTATCTTTCATTTAGGAGTTGAAATACTCTCTTCCTCTTTTTCTCCATCACCACAGTGCGTGAGGTGAGTTGGGCTAAGAGAGAAGGACCAGGACCAGGAGCTTCCGTAGATGGGAGGGAACTAAAACCTAGATCTTCTGACTCCAGGTCCACCACTTCCATCTCTGAAGAATACTGCTTCCTGGCCTGAGGAAAAACAATTATGCAAAGTTCCCCAGGGAGTCTATAGGCTGAGGTGGGGATGAAACCCTGGATCACCTCAGGGTTAGTGTGGCTGCCATGAGATCACCCCAGGTGCCTTGAAATTTCCTGAGGAGACATTCTCGAACTGAATGTGTTAGTGTTTGTTCCAATGCACCACAGTAGCATTGCAGGCTCTTCGCCATTTTCACTTAAAGAGCTTTCCCTTAATTCTGGCATGACCTGTCCTGGTTCAATTCAGGTGGCTCCATATTAAATAGTTAGCTTTCTTAGATATTAAATTATAACATTATATCTTCTTGCGATTCTATGGCATCATATTAGGGTGATTTTTATCATGGGATGAGTGCATCCCCCAAAGTAGGCAATTACTAGAGGAGTAAAATCCACATAGGGATTCCTTTCCTTTCCTTTCCTTTCCTTTCCTTTCCTTTCCTTTCCTTTCCTTTCCTTTCCTTTCCTTTCCTTTCCTTTCCTTTCCTTTCCTTTCCTTTCCTTTCCTTTCCCTTTCTTACCTTACCTTACCTTACCTTAACATTTTATCTTGTATACTATATTAGTATTTGTATTTGTTTATTTGTCAAGCATATATGATTATAAGCAAAGTATAACCAGTAATACATGATTGAATATATATGTAATAGTACAAGCATGAATAAGAGTAAAAGAGGTATGAATATATGGGTACATTAGGACAGGAACGGTAGGCACGATTGTGCGCTTATGCACTCCCCTTACCGACCTCTTAGGAATGGGGTGAGGTCGATGGTAGATAATCTGAGGTTGAAGTTTTTGGGGTTAGGGGAAGAAACTACTGAGTCAGGTAAAGTGTTCCAGGGATTGACCACTCTGTTGTTGAAGTCGAATTTTTTGCAATCAAGTTTGGAGCGGTTTACATTAAGTTTGTATCTATTGTGAGCTCGTGTATTGTTGCGGTTGAAGCTGAAGTAGTCGTTAACAGGTAGGACATTGTTGCAGATAATTTTGTGAGCTATACTTAGGTCAGATCGAAGGCGGCATAGTTCTAAATTTTCAAGTCCCAAAATTTCAACTGTTGTGAACAGAGGAATGTAATACTCTTCTTGTGAAGTATCTCTGGACATTCTCAATTGTGTTGACGTCTGATATGTAGTGTGGGTTCCAGACAGATGAGCTGTATTCAAGGATCGGTCTAGCAAATGTTTTGTATGCTCTGGTTAAGAGTACAATGTTACCAGAGAAGAAGCTACACAAGATTAGGTTAATCACTCTTAATGCCTTCTTAGCTATGTTGTTGCAGTGAGCTCTGGCACTCAGATCATTAGAGATGAGTACTCCAAGGTCCTTTACTGAGTGAGGATCATCATCAAGGTCATGATCATCAAGTTTGTATTTTGTGTTTTGATTATTTTTGCCAATGTGTAAAACTGAACATTTGTTGATTGAGATAGGTAGTTGCCACTTGTTTGACATATTATGTGACATTTGTCACATAATATGTGACAAATATTGTTCACATATTTTGTATGTATCTCTACCTTTCAGCTATTGTACCACTCCATAGTCTTCATATTTGCAAGCTAAAGATGCAAAGCAGAAAAGTAGCATGTCTTGTTAATTAACACGGCGCTGCATCCACTTTGGTATTAATGCAGTCGAGTCCATACACCCATGCCTAGAATTTTAATTCTGGGAGAAACAGGCAGAGTCTTGGGGGTGGGGAGTCGTGCCTGCTTTATGTTTGTTTACAACTCAAGCACAGGGCAAAATATATCAGTGCAGTAGTGAGCGAAGAGGAAAAACAAACTGGTGGTTTTGTAAAAAACCAACATCTTCATTTACAGCAGGCGTGGAGTACAGACTGTGAATGTAGACTATGTGGTTATTGCAGACTGTAATGGTTGGTGAGTGAAAAATGAAACTAGTAAAAGGAGTCTAGGGAAATTTCAAACATTGAGGGGAAATTAGCTTCAAGAGAACAGCCTGGGAAGTGTGTCTTGTGGTATATGAGTGAGCCAAATGGAACAGTACTGAGATAATATGCATAGATCAAACATCTGCTTCTTTCGGTGGCTGCACTGAACTTGCCATCTCATTCCAAGGCGTGTATGTTATGGACTCTAGATAGTAACCTCCAGCTATCACAAAACGTTATTGTTCATTTCAGCAAGAACTTTTGTGCAATTAACATTTAAGAAACATGTTTAACTGAATAATTTAGGCAGAATTTTCATTGGGAGGAGGAGGAGGAGGAGGAGGAGGAGGAGGAGGAGGAGGAGGAGGAGGAGGAGGAGGAGAAAAAGAAGGAGGAGAAGAAGAAGGAGGAGGAGGAGGAGGAGGAGGAGGAGGAGGAGGAGGAGGAAGAGGAGGAGGAGGAGGAGGAGGAGGAGAAGATTTTTTAATATGTTCAAATCTTTTAAATCATACTTATCTTCTGATGACTTCATGGCATATCATACTCACAACAATAATACTGAAATTGTCCCTCACTGACTTCTTCTAAGATTTTTCTTTTTCTCTCTTCAGACTAGTTTATAGCCCTGGTGCCTGGAAATTTCAGGTGGTCTTCCATCTCAATGGAACTACATGCAACTACAAAGAGGCAGGGTATCATTGGCAATGATATGATTTCCATCTTGCAGGCATTGCCCCAACAAC
>JALIGW010000003.1:198641138-198718638 GCA_023053685.1 Diadophis punctatus similis | reverse complement strand
CGCAAAGAAAAACAAAATGCACAGGAACAGTATATGTGGTACCTTGCTCAACAGTAGTAACTGTGAGAGGGATCCTGGAGTCCTAGTGGACAACCATTTAAATATGAGCCAGCAGTGTGCAGCAGCTGCCAAAAAAGCCAACACAGTTCTAGGCTGCATTAACAGAGGGATAGAATCAAGATCACGCGAAGTGTTAATACCACTTTATAAAGCCTTGGTAAGGCCACACTTGGAATACTGCATTCAGTTTTGGTCGCCATGATGCAAAAAGGGTGTTGAGACTCTAGAAAGAGTGCAGAGAAGAGCAACAAAGATGATTAGGGGACTGGAGGCTAAAACATATGAAGAACGGTTGCAGGAACTGGGTATGTCTAGTTTAATGAAAAGAAGGATCAGGGGAGACATAATAGCAGTGTTCCAATATCTCAGGGGTTGCCACAAAGAAGAGAGAGTGAAGCTATTCTCCAAAGCACCTGAGGGTAGAACAAGAAGCAATGGGTGGAAACTAATCAAGGAGAGAAGCAACTTAGAACTAAGGAGAAATTTCCTGACAGTTAGAACAATTAATCAGTGGAACAGCTTGCCTCCAGAAGTTGTGAATGCTCCAACATTGGAAGTTTTTAAGAAGATGTTGGATAACCATTTGTCTGAAGTAGTGTAGGGTTTCCTGCCTAGGCAGGGGGTTGGACTAGAAGACCTCCAAGGTCCCTTCCAACTCTGTTGTTGTTATTATTATTATTAAACAAGGAGAGAAGTAACTTAGAACTAAGGAGAAATTTCCTGACAGTTAGAACAATTAATCCGTGGAACAACTTGCCTCCAGAAGTTGTGAATGCTCCAACACTGCCCCCCCCCCCACATGCGCACAGGCCTCACTGAAGCCTCCCAACTCCCGGTAGGCCCGTTGGGCTGTTTTTCGCTCTCCCAAAGGTTCAGTGCGGGGGGTTGTGCGCATGCGTGGGGGGGCAGCACGGGGGTTGTGCGCATTGCATTATGGGTATGGGCATGCGCGCGTACGCTATCATGCGCGCGCGCACCCTTTTGGCACCTGAGCCAAAAAAGGTTTGCCATCACTGGACTAGAAGATCCCCAAAGTCTCTTCCAGCTCTATTCTGAATTGAATCAAATAGTGTCCCTCCATCTAGTTCCGTGGTTCCCAACCTTTTTGTGATCGAGTACCACTTGGAGGTCCCGTACAGTCGCCGCGTACCACCTGGTTCCAGAGAAACTAAATTCGATCAGATATCACTTTATTTCCATAATTGTACCGTTCCTTTTTGGGCCCCGCGCATCCAGCAACTGGATTCTCGGGCCGCTGGGACCAGGTGGGTGGCATGTGGCAACAGTTGCAAATCATTGCCAGATTATTTTGTGTTAGGCAGTAAACATTTTTGTGAAGTAAAAAATAACTAACTAAAAATCGTTCATGACCCCGAAAGTGTTCGCGTACCACCTGGAAGGCCCTCGCATACCACTAGTGGTACACGTACCACAGGTTGGGAACCACTGATCTAGTTGCTAGGAAGCCTGGGATCATAATAGCCTCAGTTTACCTCCCAAAGGTAATATTACCTTTGATTAGCAGCCAGGATCCTATTCATTTATCAAGAACTGTGAGGATCTAAACAAGGAAGTGAATTGATTTTTTTAAAACAATTTTTATTGCAAATGTTTTGTTTTCCCCCTCAAGCATACATATTTTATGAACAGAGTGTTGTCCGGGTTAATCTTACATATCTTTCCATATATATAGTCCATTTTATATCATCCCTCCATTTTCAATTTCAGCCATAATATTTTCTTCACATATTTTTTCACTTAACTTACTTTCTTCTTAATACATAAACAATGTTACTAATCGCCCAAATTCCTAATCTCTTACAATAGGATCAATTAACTATCATATTTATTCCTTACTCATATATTTCTCAAATTTTCTATCCCACTGCATTTCAATTTCATCTCCTAATTTCATTAACTTAATTTAATTTAAATTATATTTGAAATTAAACCAAATCACCCTTGCACATTCCATCTGCTGTTCCAGTTTACTATAAACAATCTACATCCTCATCTTCAAATTTTACACAAAAACCCTTTCACTTAATTAACTATCCACAATTAACAATATATCAAATTTTTCCTCACACTTCTTTACTAATCTGTTTTGCCATAAAACATGCATCATCATATAGCTTAATTACTGCTGATCTATTTTACCATAATCAATATACATCATCATATTCAAATCTAACATAAAAAAACTTTAACTTAATTAACTATCCACAATTAATAATATTAATACAATTTCCTTAAATCTACTAATATGAACCTTATTTTCTTTCCTCCTTTCCACTAATCTTTTAGTCTCTCAAGAATTCCACTTCTTATTAATTTTCTCCTTTTATCCCATTCCCTTAACTTCTTCTTCTTCTTTTTTTATATTTATGTATCTTATACCTTTTCTTCTGAGTCCTTTTTCTTTCTTTTGAATATAATATTCAAGTGGTTCTCTCCCCAATTTTCCCTGGTCTCTTCCCGCTGTTTCCCTCTTTACCCTTTGATCGAGGAAGTGAATTGATAGGAAGGTTGGTCCTAGCATAAAGTGACCAGATTTTAAAATTTGTAAAGCAGGACACCATTGATGGGGGTGGGTGGGCTTCTAGGGGAGCAAGACGGGAGAGGTCCATCTCTCTTATCCTGCAGCTTTGTGCACCCCCCCAAACACCCCCCCTTCATCGCAGCCAGGGGTGGGTTCCTACCAGTGCGGTCTTGCCTGTTCGTTGCCGCAGAGCGGAAGAAGTTGGTGGTGTTCGCGGCGCGAGGCTTCCCCCGCCCACTTTCCCCAGCCGCCGGGACACCGCCATTTGCGTTCTTTTGCCCTCTGTGCATGCGCAAAGCATTCTGCTTGCGCAGAAGGCAAAAGAAAGCAAATGGCGGCGTCCCGGCGGCCGGGGGAAGCAGGCGGGGGAAGCCCCGCGCCGCGAACGCCACCAGCTTCTTCGGCTCTGCGGCGACGAACAGGCAAGACTGCCACTGCTCCTCTCACTGCCCTCCCTCCCCGCCTGGCAGAAGGAGGCAGGCGAGGCAGGAGGCAGAGGGGTGTGCAGAGCAAATTCAAATTCAAAAAGTGGGACTTTTTTGAAACGCTGCGGGACGCGGGACAAATTATTAAAAAGCGGGACTGTCCCACCAAAAGCAGGACATCTGGTCACCTTATCCTAGCAGAAAATCCCCCTTCCTGGCAGCTATTTAGAGTCAATTGGTAGTCCTCAGATGCACTGCCTTTATGAAGGTTGAGACTTGAGAGTATAAGCATTCCCACTAGGAAATCTTTGCAACGGGGTTGATAAATTAAACTGAAATAGATCTAAAACAGTTTAAACATATGCCAACTTGGGGGTGGGGTTAAGGCAGGGAGAGGATGTGGCCTTCGCTTCTCCCTGCCTCCCTCCTTCCCTCCCTTTGGGTTAAGTGTAATTTCTAGTCATCACTGATTTAAAAAAATCTACAATGGTTAAAAAGAATAGTATTAAAGACCCAAGAAAACTCCTGGTTTTATTTTGGTTTTGATCATAGTTATATGACCTTGGAGTACTCATATCTAATGACCTAAGTGCCAGAGCCCATTGTAACAACATTGCCAAAAAGGCACTAAGAGTTGTTAACCTAATCTTGCGTAGCTTCTTCTCTGGCAATATTACACTGCTAACCAGAGCATACAAAACATTTGCCAGACCAATCCTCAAATACAGCTCAACTGTCTGGAACCCGCACTGCATATCGGACATTAATCGAGAGAGAGTCCAGAAATATTTCACAAGAAGAGTCCTCCACTCCTCTGCTCGCAACAGAATACCTTATTCCACCAGACTTGAAATTTTGGGCTTAGATAACTTAGACCTACGTTGCCTTCAATCTGATCTAAATGTAGTTCATAAAATCATCTGCCACAATGTCCTACCTGTCAATGAATACTTCCAATTTTTTTACTACCGGTTCTGTGGGCGTGGTGTGGGCGTGGCTTGGTGGGGTGGCAGGGGAAGGATACTGCAAAATCTCCATTCCCTCCCCACTCCTGGGGGAAGGATACTGCAAAATCCCCATTCCCTCCCCAGGTAGGAAGGTGGCGCAGTGGTTAAAAGCAGCACTGCAACCTACTTCAACTGACTAGTTCAGCAGTTCAGCTGTTCAAATCTCACCGGCTCAAGGTTGACTCAGCCTTCCAGCCTTCTGAAGTCGGTAAAATGAGGACCCAGATTGTTGGGGGCAAGAGGCTGACTCTGTAAACCACTTAGAGAGGGCTGTAAAGCACTATGAAGCAGTATATAAGTCTAAGTGCTATTGCTATTGCTACTCCTGGGGGGAGGATATTGCAAAATCTCCATTCCCCACCCCACTCTGGGGCCAGCCAGAGGTGGTATTTGCCAGTTCTCTGAACTACTTAAAATTTCCGCTACCGGTTCTCCCGAACCTGTAAGAACCTGCTGGATTTCACTCCTGGTTTATAAGCATGTCTCCATCAGACCTATCTTCCAGCTTTTGTTGAGCAATTAATCAAAAGGCACAGAGATAAACACTGCCAAGCAGGATGAATTCACTTAGCTAATCTTGACTGATCTTGAAAAATCTTAATGGGATTAGGAGTGATTAACACTTAGATGGGAGACTATCAGAAATCCCAAAGCTGTAGGCTCAGCTGGGAAGTTGAAGAAACATCTTGGAAGAAGGGATTAGCAAATTGCTTCTCTGCCATACCCATAAAACTACATGGACGTGTCTATGTAGTCACCAGATGCAGAGAGTAATGGAGATATCTAAGATCTGTTACCAAAGCAACAAGAGGTGAAATATATCTTCTTCCTGGAAGAAATATTAAAAATAAAATTGGACCTCAAACCAGAACTCTTTTTATTAGGGATAACATTAGATAAATATGACAAAAACATAATATACTTAATGCTACATATATTGACTGCCGCAAGGTTAACTTTTGCTCAAAATTGGAAAAAACAAAACATACCCACAGAAGAAGAAACTTTACGCAAAATATTAACATGTGCTGAAATGGATAGGTTAACGTTAGAAATGAAGGGAAAAGATGGAACAGAATACATTGAAAGCTGGAACAAATTATATCATTGGTGGGGAGAAAGGAAAACCAGGATTGAAAACTAAAATGGTGGAGATGAAAGAAAAAACTATAAACTTATTCTTTGTAATTTAAGATAAATAACGATATATAAATCAGCGGAATGTAAATATGTATACTAGATTACGATTCGTCATGTACTTGTTCTTTACGTTTATTGTATGTTTTGTCTCTTTGTTCTTTTATCTGTTTTATAAATAAAAAACTTTTTAATAAAAAAAAGAGGTGAAATATATCTGTCAGTAATGGACAGAAAATACTCAGCTCAGGCAGATACCTTCCCAATTCACAGGAGCATAGGAAGGGGAGATGAAATAGCACAATCAGACATGCAAGGTTCCGTTGTAATAGCCCATCTCAATAAAAATAGTTTTAGCCCTTCTATGCAGTTGGTTTCCTGGTCAGGAATGGAATATGTCACCGTGGCCAACTTGCTGCATCCGACTCATCACTGTCAACTTGCCATGGGTCAACTCACAGCAGGACAATTCAACGATCCAATTTAATTATTTTAAATTATTAAAAATATTTTAATTTTTGTCATTCACGTCTCATTTTGCCCTTTCTTTAATGATTCTGTTCCACCATTTTTTCGAGTTACTAGTGTAACTCTTGACCCGTGACAAGTTGGCCATGGTGAGTTGACTAGGGTGAGTTGGCCATGACGAGTTGGCCATGGCAAGTTGGCTGTGCCAAGTTGTCCAATACTCTCCTGATCTGGTGTACCTTGAAGAGCTGAAGTGGTGCAGTGGTTAAATGCTGCGACTGCAGGCTGCAGGCTGAGTGCTAGTTCAGCAGTTCAGCTGTTCAAATCTCACCAGGCTCAAGGTTGACTCAGCCTTCCATCCTTCTGAGGTCGGTAAAATGAGGACCCAGATTGTTGGGGGCAATATGCTGAACTCTGTAAACCGCTTAGAGAGGGCCGTAAAGCACTATGAAGGTGTATATAAGTAAAGTGCTATTGCTATTGCTACCTGGTGGAACTGAGACCCGGATTTAGGCAAGACCCAAGGAACACTATCTTAGATCAGTATGAAAGAAGATGCCCATATTATCTCATCTTTAGAAGTTTAATTTCCAAGTTCAATGATGACCAAAACACAATAAATAATTTTCTTAGGCAACAAGAACGCCCATTCCAGCCAGAAGTTTCTAGGTAGGATGGGAAGACCAGAGAAGAAGAAAATAGCCTGCAGGAATCCTGGTGGCATTCTTTTAAATTACACTTTGATTTAAAAATTGGTGGGATCATAAAGGGCTAGCAGAAGTTGTTTATGGTTCCATCTGGTCTACAAGTTGTCGGTAGGGATTGTGTCAAGACTGACCTGCACTTTCACCTACTGTACATTTCTTCTTCACTCACAGCTTGAGAATAACTGGGAGGAAGGTGATTGAAATGCAGGGGAGGCAGAATGGTATTCAAGCATCCATGGGCACCGCTGGACATTGCTGGCATCCCAAGGACACACTGACCAGATGCCCCGGCATTGCAGACTGTTTCCCATAACAAAATGAACATGTGTGATTAGTGGACTATCACAATGTAAATTTTGATTGTCAGCTGAACTCTGATTTAGAGCAGTGTTTCCCAACCTTGGCAACTTGAAGATGTCTGGACTTCAACTCCCAGAATTTCCCAGCCAGAATTCGCTGGCTGGAGAATTCTGGGAGTTGAAGTCCAGACATCTTCAAGTTGCCAAGGTTGGGAAACACTGATTTAGAGATTCCTAGCAAAGCAAAGCAGTCACGTGGTGAGTGAACTGCGCATGTACACATTCCATTCTATTACTCCTCCTCCTTCTGCTCCGGTCCTTTATTGAAGAAGGACGTGTCTAGATTGTAAAGATGTAGTTCTTAGGTTTTATATTTCTTTTTTACCAAAATAAATATTTTGTTATTTTTAGACTTTATACTTGAGTTTCATTTTGTTAAGGATTAGATCCAAAAGGGAAAGATCTATCACCTCTAAGACTTATTTTCTCATTCCATCATGGATGTTTTGGCCTGTGGATGGCCCGTAGGGAAACGGGGGAATTAACTGCGGTTGCTTTTGCGTGGGGAAACCCAAAGCTGGTTTTGCTTCTTCTGTGCCAATGTGGTTTATTTAGTAAAGTTTATGCTCTTGGTAAAAAAATAATGTCCCAGGAGTTTCTTTTTCTGGCTTTGCCAACTGGACAGTTGACAGATTGCAAATATATGGATTCCCTGCAGATGTATTTGATATCAGGGGCATGTCGTGTCCTTTTACGGCAGCTCATTTTAGGGCAGCTCGTTCACCTTTGGTCCCCACCTGTCACTCAGCTCTCACCTGTGGCTCCTAGCAGCTGTAGCATGCGCAGCAGCCACACCCCGGGCAACAGCTTCGACAGGCTGGCCAAACCAGGTTGAGAGTAGCCATTGGGTCATTGACCTTCGATGAGATAGGGACTTGTCTATCCCGAGCATGTGAAGACAGATTCCGGCGGATTGAGCAGATGAAATCTACTAGATGAAATCAACGGTCATGAAGGCGGTCTCTGCAAGCGATGTGGTACGTTAAGAGCACGGCAAGACCCGAAAGACGCCCTGGTCAACCATTGCGCCCAGCCCATCTCCAACTGTCTCGGCTGTTATCCTGCTATTGGAGCAAGATGGAATCTGGGAAGAGAGAGTGAGGCTGACTATGCGCACCTCTCCCTCACTTTAATTCAATTCACGCGCAAGTCTTGACATCCCCCCTGATTTGATAGATGTCAAGGTCCTCTTCAAATACGATGGACGAACATCATCATCATTTGATATCAACTACCAATCTGGCTTTCTTGGTGGCACATCCCATAGAGTGGGATAAACTTCTACTGGATCTAAAACTTGCTAAAATTTAGGACAGGACTCAAAATATATTTATTTTCCCAAGTTTTTTGTTTAATGCTACTGGCTTTAGTGTTTGTGTTCTCTATCCATTGTGTTTTAACATTGTTTTTATGACTGTTTTTTATTGTACCTTGCAGACACCAAGAACCATTAAAGAAGCAGGTGACACGCTAAATAAATGTTCCTAAATAAATAGAGAAGGGGACTGAGTGGTCGGCCATTATAAAACTTGAAGGCTAGCTGAAGTGCCTAGGCCCACGCGTCTTGGAAATTTATTTGTTTTGTTTTGTATTTCTCAGACGTCTAAGAGGGGACAACTTTGTTGTTATTCAAAGCCTGACATTTTTCCTATTTTCTGTGATTCTGTGGTTCTTTTTTTGTTTAAAGAAGTCCTCCTCCTCCTCCTCCTCTCTTGAAGACGTAAAGCAAAACAATACAAGTTCCTTTTCCCTTTGTCATCACCTTTAAAATACCCTTTCGAAGTTGGGACAAAACTGTTGGTATTTGCTCTGAATATACAAATAGAAAATAGTAGGGGGTTTAAAAATGAATGAAAGAAACCTCTTCAAAAAGAAGAAGACGACGTTGACAGTCAATAGAACGGAATGATTGTCTTGTCTGTTTTCTCCAGACTGAACAATGGTAAGAGGGATGGGGGAAAAAAGAGAAGTATTTTTCAACACATTACGTAATCCCTGACAGGAACTGCAAATCATTTCCATTACTCTGATTTTAAAGAGGCCAAAGAATATTCCACAGTTCAGCTCTTTGAAAAGTATATTTCAAAGACTTTTGGGAAAAAGGCAAAGGGTGGGAAAGCAGGGGTGAAATCCAGCAGGTTCTGACAGGTTCTGGAGAACCGGTAGCGGAAATTTTGAGTCGTTCGGAGTACCGACAAATACCACCACTGGCTGGCCCCAGAGTGGGGTGGGAATGGAGATTTTGCAGTATCCTTTCCCTGCCATGCCCACCAAGCCACGCCCACAGAACCGGTAGGGGAAAAATTTGAATTTCACCCCTGTGTGAAAGTGATGGAATTAAAGAAGGGGTTTGCTGGATTAAATGGACATCTTGCTAACTATGTGACTTAGAACTGACATAGAATAACAGAGTTGGAAGGGACCTTGGAGGTCTTCGAGTTCAACCTCTTGCTCAGGTAGGAGACCCTATACCAGTGGTGGCGAACCTTTTTAGGTTCGCGTGCAAAAAAGGGGGGGTGCGCGCGCTAGCGCGGACTCGCATGCCCACACCCATTCCCTCCCCCCCACGCATGCGCACAACACCCCCCCATGCTGCCCCCTGCGCATGCGCGCACACACACACACCCGCGCAAAGGCCTTACCGGAGCCTGGGACGATGAAACGGGCAAACCGGAAGTGCGGAAAAACGCACTTCTGGTTTGCCGGTGAGCTGTTTTTTGCACTCCGGAGGGTTCAGGGAAGCTCCCTGAAGCCCCGGAATGCAAAAAACTACAAAACGGACAAACCGGAAGTGCGGAAAAATGCACTTCCGGTTTGTCCGTTTTGTAGTTTTTTGCATTCCGGAGCTTCAGGGAGCTTCCCTGAACCCTCTGGAGTGCAAAAAACAGCTCACCGGCAAACCGGAAGTGTGTTTTTCCGCACTTCCGGTTTGCCGGTGGGCAACGCTCGCGTGCCATCTGCTATGGCTCCGCGTGCCACCTGTGGCACGCGTGCCATAGGTTCGCCACCACGACCCTATACCATTCAGGACAAATGGCAAAAAAAAATATATCCCAAAAGTGCACGGATATTTGGGGCAGAGTTATCAAGTTCTTTTTTATTTATTTTTTATTTTTCAATTTTCAATTTACATATCAATAAACATTTTAACAGTACTGTGTCATATGTTTCATACGGTTATTTACATTTATTTCTATACATCTTTATTTCTCTGTTCTAACCAATTATACCACTTATTCCACACCTCATAAAATTATGTTTCTTCTTTGCCTTTCATTTCCAATGTAAGCTTGTACATCTCTGCACATTCCAGTATCTTGTGTATAATCCTTTCATTGCTTGGTGTGTTTTCAAGTTTCCAACATTGAGCGTATACAATTCTTGCTGTGGTTACTATGTGTAAAATGATGTATTGGAGTTTTTTCTTTATCTTTCGGTTAATTATTCCTATTAAGAATAGTTCAGGTTTAAATTCTATTTGTTCCCCTATAATCTCCTGCAACCATTTCCTTATCCAATCCCAATACTTCTTCGCTTTGGGACATTGCCATCACATGTGATAAAAAGTTCCATCCTTATTTTGCATTTCCAGCAATCCGGTTTTATATTTATATACATTTTTGCCAATCTCGCTGGCATTAAATGCCACTTATAAAGCATTTTATATTGATTTTCTTTAAATGCAGTCGATAATGCTAATTTACAGGTCTTGTTCCATATTCTCAAGTTCTAAGGGTCTTAATTCTCAAGTTCTAACTTCTTAGGGCCTGGAGACTAAAACATAAGAAGAATGGTTTCAGAAATTGGCTAGTCTAGAGGAAAGTTTCAGAGAGAATAGTTTCAGGAATATGGCTGGTCTAGACAAAAGATGGACTAGGAATGACATGATAGCACTGTTCCAATATTTGAGGGGCTCCTACAAAGACAAGTGGATCAACCTATTTTCCAAAGCACCGAAAGACAAGATAAGAAACAATGGTTGGAAACTAACTAAGGAGAAAAGCACCCAGAACTAAGGAGACATTTCCTAACAATGAGCACAATCAACCAATGGAACAGTTTGCCTTCAGAAGCTGTGGGCGCTTCATCACTTTCAAAAGAGACTGGACAGCCATTGTCTGAAACGGTATAGGGTCTCCCACTTGAGCAAGTAGGAGACCCTATACCAGTGATGGCGAACCTATGGCACGTGTGCCACAGGTGGCATGCGGAGCCATACCTGAGGGCACACGAGGCGTTGCCCTATGTCAGCCCCAGCGCACATGTGCGTGCTGGCCAGCTAGTTTTCGGCCTTCCGGAGGGCAGGGGAGGCCATTTTCGCCCTCCCCAGGCTTCAGGAAAGCCTCCGGAGCCTGTGGTTGGAAAAATAATCGGACCCAACGGGCCTACCGGAAGTTTGGAAACAAACTTCCGGTAGGCCCATTGGGCCGTTTTTCACCCTCCCCAGGCTTCAGGAAAGCCTCCTGAAGCCTGAGGAGGGTGAAAAACGGCCCAACGGGCCTACCAGAAGTCTGGAGGCTTCAGTGAGGCCTATACACATGCGTGGGGGGGGGGCAGTGGGGGGGGTTGTGCGCGCATGCGTGGGGCAGGACATTGCATTATGGCTGTGGGCACACACGCGCTATCGCGCACACGCATGCCCTTTTGGCACCTGAGCAAAAAAAAGGTTCTCCATTACTGCCCTATACCATGGAAGGGAGCCAAGGTCCCTCCCAACTCTGTAAGTTCATGCCATACGCTATTTGTGAACTCCTACATAACGCACTAATTTAAGTTCCTTCTTTTTGTGTGATAAACACAATCACCCCCATGAAGAAAGTGGGGGAAAGAATTCCAACATGTAAGAAGTGTTTGGAACGATTCCCTAAAAAGGCAACACATTTATCTTTATTTATCCGTTGGCAATTTGTGATTTTGCCAGCAGATAAATAAAGATGAATGTGTCGCCTTTTTAGGGAATTGTTCCAAATGGTTTTTACTTGCGTACAGAACAGAGCTCTGATGGCAACTTTTGTCACTTTAGAGATATCTTTGCCTATCTAAGGTGTGTTTTGAAACAACCTTAGCTAACCTAGAGGCCTCCAGGTGGGTTGGAACTGCATCATTCCCTGCTTGTGCAAAGGCTGAAAAATATGAAAAGTCCTTCTAAGGATGAGGATCAAAGGAACAGAAAGAACGGCAGTGTGTTTATTCTATTTTTGCAATCCCTATCCCAAATCTTAAAAGGCCAAGTGAGCAAAATAGCTCACTGAAGATGCCAGTCTCAGTACTGTTGAAGTGTTGGGAAGGATACCAGACCACTAAACCATGGCCATTTAGCCCCAAAGCTCATCACTGGTTGATTCATGCTAGCTGTGAAAGCCTACATGGGAATATTTTGTCTGGTTTGTTAGCAAACAGGGTTAGGGTTTCATTAGGATCCCTAACAATCATTAGGAAATGCTAGGTCTGAGGGTTGGGAAGTCAAGAACGATTCCTTGAGAAGGAAATGGTTATTCTGTTCCATTGTTTCTCAGCCTTGGCAATTTTAAGATATATGGACTTCAACTCCCAGAATTTCCCAGATAGTACTGCTGGCTAGGGAATCATGGCTATTGGCCCATATATTTAAAGTTACTAAGGTTAAGAAACACCTCCTCTTCAGCGGTGAAATCTACTTATCTTCCCTACCGGTTCGGAAGCTCGCTCTGTTCGCACACGCGCCCCCGTCATCCTCTGCATATGCACAGAAGGCTTTGCACATGCGCAGAGTGTAAAAAACAAGGAAATTGTGATGTCTGGGAGAGTGGGAGCCTCGCGCTATTCTCCGAACCACTGGCAGCCACCGCTACTGGTAAGCCCAAATTGGGGCATACCCGTAGCATTTCCTCTTCTCTTCTCTTCTCTTCTCTTCTCTTCTCTTCTCTTCTCTTCTCTTCTCTTCTCTTCTCTTCTCTTCTCTTCTCTTCTCTTCTCGGCCAGGCCAGGCCAGGCCAGGCTAGAAGCAATGGGTGGAATTTTATCAGAGGGAGATCCAATCTGTAAATAAGGATAAATTTCTTGACAGTGAGAATTATGAATCAATGGAACAGCTTTTCCTTTTGAAGTTGTGGGTGTTCCATCTCTGGAGATTTTAAAGAAAAGATTAGACACTTCTTGGAGTGTCTAATTATAAGGACTTCTCTCTTGGACAGGGGGTTGAACTAGAAGTCCCTTTCAACCCTATAATTCCATTCTGTTCCATTCCATTCCATTCCTTTCAAAAAAACTGCACACTTCTACCCTTGTAGAAATCAAGAATGGCATTTACAAAATGGCAGCTTCCCTACTGTGACATGTTCTAATTGTGTTGGAATTTCAAGTTAGCCTGTTAGTTGAAAGGTGGGGACTTTTAAGTCCAAATATTTGAAGTCCTTCAGGCTGGGAGAAGCTACAGTATGTCAACATTTTTTTTCTGCATGTGCATATTTCAAAATTTATGTCCCACCTTTTTGTGCAAAGTATTATATTGATTAGTTCTTGGAAAATCCAGAATACTTAAGTAGAAATCTCTCATCACTTCATCTTGCTAAGATCTTAACACATTGATGATAAATTATGACTGGACTTTCACAACATGCTAAACAAGTAAGTTGTATGCTTGTTTTTCCTTCCTAAATTTTGTCAACCCAGCCACTAAATTATCAGTAGGTAGTCCTCAACTTACAACCATTTGTTTAATGACTGTTGGAAGTTACAACACCACTGAAAAAAGTGAGTTTTTATTTATTTATTTGTATCCCCCTTCATTATTTTTACCAATAACTCAACGTGGCAAACATATCTGACACATATTCCTCCTCCTATTTTCCCCACTGCAACAACCCTGTGAGGATTGGATTGGACTGAGAGAATGACTGGCCCAAAGTCATTCACCCAGCTTTTGTGCTTAAGGTGGGACTAGAACTCACAGCCTCCTGGTGACTGACCCAAAGTCATCCAGTTGGCTTTCATGGCTAAGGTGGGACTAGAACTCACAGTCTCCTGGGGATTGGCCCAAAGTCACCCAAGCTGGCTTTCACGCCTAAGATGGGACTAGAACTCACAGTTTCCTAATGATTGGCCCAAAGTCACCCAGCTGGCTTTCACGGCTAAGGCGGGACTAGAACTCACAGTCTCCTGATGATTGGCCCAAAGTCACCCAGCTGGCTTTCATACCTAAGACGGGACTACAACTCATAGTCTCCTGGTTTCTATCCTGGTGCCTGAACGACTAGACCCACCTAGCTCTCTTTCATAGGTCCACACACTAAAAGAGTAATTTTAACCATCCCAATGACGTTTGCTACAGTTCAAATACATTTACGGCAGTGGTGGGTTCCTACTGGTGCGGTCCACTCTGCCGTTCTGGTAGGGGCCCGCCGATTGCGCAATGGCTCCGGTGCTTTCTTTGCCGGTCCGTGCGTTCTGCCATCTTTTTTTTTTAATTTTTCACGGTTTTTGGCTCTCTGCGCATGCGCGGAAGTGAAATTGTCCTTCTGTGCATGCGCAGATAGCCAAAATCGCGCGAGAGGACACGTGCATACATGCATGTAGTGCGCACACGCGCACACAACATCGTGATGTGCACTGATAGGAGAAGGTAAGAGGAACCCGACCCTGATTTACGGAGTTTTTGTCAGCAGATCAAAATGTTCTCTAGGCAGTGGCTTGTCCGAGTGGTTCCAGACTTCGTATTTTCAACAACCCTGTGATCTGTTAACGTTACATCTGGAAGAGCATGTCTGGTTCTAAAAAGGACAAAGATTTCTAAATAATCCTGCCAGAAAACATCTCTTACAATAGTTTTGTGAATCCGGTCCGAGAAACCAAAATATGATATTGATACAAAACAATTCGCTTTTCTAGAAGTGTATCGATCTCATTCATGTTTTAAAGTTGCCTTCCCCCGCAATGTACGTAAACAGTAAGATTTAATTCTTATTTCCTTGCACATTGGCTGTCTGCCTCTTTTTAGAAGTGGAAAGCTCACATATCTTGGAGGTTTTTTAATATTCATTTTCTGAATGTTAAGGAGCTTTGTGCTGTAATATGTGCATAATGAAGAGTCTGATCAAAACAGCTTTGAAAGGTGACTTATGAAAGCAGGTATGACCTCGATTTGGGAAAGGTCAGCTGGAAAGATTTGCTTCCCTAGTAGTGATCCATACTACATTTGGGAGTATTGATATTCCTCACTTGGAATATCAAGAATATCCCCATGGGAAGAGTTCCTTGGAGGAAAATCTTAAGGGGGGAATTAACTCAAGAAGCTTGGGCAAATATGAAATATATAATTTTAAAATCCCAGAAAGGAGGCCTTGAAGCAGATGAGATGATGATGATGATGATGATGATGATGATGATGATGATGATGATGATGATGATGATGAGGACGACGACAACAACAACAACAACAACAACAGAGTTGGAAGGGACCTTGGAGGTCTTCTAGTCCAACCCCCTGATTAGGCAGGAAACCCTACACCACTTCAGACAAATGGTTGTCCAACATCTTCTTAAAAACTTCCAGTGTTGGAGCATTCACAACTTCTGGAGGTAAGCTGTTCCATTGATTAATTGTTCTAACCGTCAGGAAAATTTTTCTTAGTTCTAAGTTACTTCTTTCCTTGTTTAGTTTCCACCCATTGCTTCTTGTTCTACCCTCAGGTGCTTTGGAGAATAGCTTCACTCCCTCTTCTTTGTGGCAACCCCTGAGATATTGGAAGACTGCTATCATGTCTCCCCTGGTCCTTCTTTTCATTAAACTAGACATACCCAGTTACTGCAACCGTTCTTCGTATGTTTTAGCCTCCAGTCCCCTAATCATCTTTGTTGCTCTTCTCTGCACTCTTTCTAGAGTCTCAACACCCTTTTTACATCATGGCGACCAAAACTGAATGCAGTATTCCAAGTGTGGCCTTACCAAGGCATTATAAAGTGGTATTAACACTTCACATGATCTTGATTCTACCCCTCTTTTAATGCAGCCTAGAACTGTGTTGGCTTTTTTGGCAGCTGCTGCACACTGCTGGCTCATATTTAAATGGTTGTCCACTAGGACTCCAAGATCCCTCTCACAGTTGCTACTGTTGAGCAAGGTACCACATATACTGTACCTGTGCATTTTGTTTTTCTTGCTTAAATGTAGAACCTTACTTTTTTCACCATTGAATTTCATTTTGTTTGATAGCGCCCAATGTTCAAGTCTGTCAAGATCCTTCTGTATCTTGAGCCTATCTACAGGCACTCATCAGATGTGTATAGCAGTTGTTATTTTTTGGGGTTCAAGCCCTCCAGATTTTATCTTGCATTATTGAAATGACTGCTTCCTTTCATTTATTTATTTATTTATTTATTTATTTATTTATTAAAATTTCTATGCCGCCCAACTCCCGGGGGACTCTGGGCGGCTCACAGCAGGTATAGAAACATATAAAAGTAAAACAGTTTTTAAAAAGAGCCATGTTAAAATACTATCCATTTAAAAAAACTTTCATTCATACCCTGCCTGCCGGAAGAGCCAAGTTTTTATTGCTTTACGGAAGGCCAGCAGGGTGGGGATAATCCTGATCTCTGGAGGGAGTTGGTTCCAAAGGGAGGGGGCTCCCACAGAGAAGGCTCTCCCCCTCGGCCCCGCCAACCGGCAATGCTTGGTCGATGGGACCTGGAGGAGACCCACTCTGTGGGACCTAACCGGTCGTAGGGAGGTATGCGGCAGGATGCGGTCACGAAGGTAACCTGGCCCTGAGCCATGTAGGGCTTTAAAGGTCAAAACCAACACCTTGAATTGGATCCGGAGACTAATGGGCAGCCAATGCAGCTGGCGGAGAATTGGTGTTACGTGGGTGCATCTGGGTACACCCACCACAGCTCGCGCAGCTGCATTTTGCACCAATTGCAGTCGCCGGACACTCTTCAAGGGTAGCCCCATGTAGAGCGCATTGCAGTAATCCAGCCGTGAGGTGATAAGGGCATGAGTGACTGTGAGAAGTGCCTTCTTCTCCAAGTAGGGTCGCAATTGGTGCACAAGACGTACTTGTGCAAAGGTCCCCCTAGCCACAGCTGAAAGATGTTGCTCTAATTTTAGCTGTGGATCTAGAAGGACACCCAAATTGCGAACCTGTTCTGAGGGAGCTAATTTTTCCCCCCCAAGAACCAAGGAGGGACAATTGGTCAAGTCCTTAGGAGGCAATATCCACAGCCACTCAGTCTTGTCAGGGTTAAGTTTTAGCCGGTTCTTCCCCATCCAGACCCTAACATCGTCCAGGCAGCGGCCCATTACGTCTACGGCTTCCCCGAATTGAGACGGGGTGGAGATGTACAACTGGGTATCATCAGCATATTGCTGATACCTCACCCCGTGTCGTCGGATGATCTCACCCAGTGGCTTCATGTAGATGTTAAACAGGATGGGCGAGAGGACCGAGCCCTGCGGCACCCCACATAGTAGGGGCCTAGGGCTCAACCTCTGCTCCCCTGTCAGCACCGACTGCGTCCTGTCAGAGAGGAAGGAGGAGAACCACTGCAAAACAGTGCCGCCCACCCCCACCTCTCCGAGACGACGCAGAAGGATACCATGGTCAATGGTATCGAAGGCCGCTGAGAGGTCAAGTAGCACCAGGATGGAGGAATAACCCCCATCCCGGGCTCGCCAGAGATCATCCATCAGGGTGACCAAAGCCGTTTCCGTACTGTAGCCGCGCCTGAAACCTGATTGAAAGGGATCCAGAAAATCAGTGTCATCCAACAGTCGTAGGAGCTGGAGCGCCACCACTTTCTCAACAACCTTCCCCGCGAAGGGAAGGTTGGAGACTGGATGGAAGTTCTTTAAATCCGCCGGGTCCAGGGAAGGCTTCTTGAGGAGGAGTTTCACCACCACAGCTTTTAAGGGCCGCGGGACAGACCCCTCTCTCAAAGAAGCGTTGACCAACGCCTGGAGCCAGCCGCGTGAAACCTCCCTGGTGGCCGAAACCAACCAGGAAGGACACGGGTCCAATAAACAAGTGGCGGAGCTCATCGCTCCTATGGCCTTGTCTACATTCATGTATCCTCCCTGAATTTTAGAGACATTGAGGGATGTTCTTCTTCCATTCTTCCTCAAGAGTTGAAGCATTTTTTTGTTAAATTTTTTATTTTGTTTTACATATACCATACTTTTTGGAGTATAAGATGCACTCCCCCCTCTAAAAGAGGGTGAAAATTTGGGTGCCTCTTATACACCGAATGTAGCCAAAAACGCAAGGCACAGAGGCGGCGATGGTCTGTGGCAATCCCTGCAGACTGGAACAGCTGATTGGGGGTATTCCAGGACGCCGATCCACTGCCAATCAGCTGCTTGTACTGAATCAGGCTGCAATAATGTGCTGAAGCTGACCAGGCTGTTTGCTATTTGCTGCAAGGACTCAGAGTTTGCAGCAGCAATCACATCCAGAAAGCACACACAAGTAACTGATTCAGCAGGATTCAATAACTTCTTTTTATATATAATATAACACATGAATTAAATATACAATACCAAAAGCATATATGCTTGTATATTACTCCAATGTGGTAGTAATATACAAGTAAGACACAAGCAGAGGAGAGGAGTTTCAGTTTCAGTTTTAGTTTCAGAGATCAGCATAGACTCAGAGACACACCCAGGCTCCTTGCTATCTACTTCCTTGTTGCTCACACAGCAAATACTGTTTCAGTTTCCAAACAGCCCCCAACTCTCTCACACACTGACAGGACGCTACCCAGATGAATACCAATGGATACTGGTAGGCAGAGGCAGATTTTTTTCTTATTTTCCTCCCCCAAAACTAAGGTGCGTCTTATTCTCCAGAGCATCTTATACTCCGAAAAATATGGTAGATATCAATGTGTGAACAGTGTGGACTTGGGTGTCATACATCCTAATACAAATAAAACTAGTAAAATTAATCATAGTTAATACAGTCAACCAAGTTATATATTTCTAATAATAATACACATTTATATTGAGTTATAGTCTATCATTATTTGACTATTCAAATATGCACTAATATTCCCCCTTTCTCTTGTTTCTATCTCTATTCTAACTTTTAATCATGTCTCCCTTTTATTAAAAGATGTTTTCTTTCTCTCCTACCTAACTTCTAATCATGCCACCATTCTAAGAAAAAAGGGAAAGAAAGAGAAGAGAAAAGCAAATCAGAACAACAACAAAAAAGAGAAATTCTTTCCTTTCTATCCATCGTCTCTTGCCCACTTCAGACTTTGGTTGCTATGCTTTTCTTTTTTACTTGCCTCCCATATTCCTCTCTTGGATCTTTATTTCTGTCTGCATCTATTTCTTGGCTATTCAATCTAAATATTTCTCCCATCTCTACCCACTTCCACTCCTAGCTTCCCAAATATCAGTCCAACCCCCTATCTCCCTTTCAAAGGTATCTTCCAGTATCTCCAATTCTCTTTTCAACTCTCTTAAAATATTTTCCCCTGGTTTAATTCATCAATCATTGTTATTTTTATTATTATTATCTCCTCCTTACCTTCTTTTGTTCGCTGGTTCTTTGGTTCAATCTTTTCCTCCATTTCTTTTATTACCCCCTCCCTTTTCTGAGCATTTTGATCTTTACTCATCATCCCTCTTATAGTATTTTCCATTTTTTCCATAATCTCCTTAAATCCTTTCTCTATGATGTCCTTTGTGCTTTGGAAAATCAGTGCCATCTCCTTCAAAGTTCCACTCATTTCTTCCTTGTAAATCATCTTATTTTGTTTTTAAAAATCCAACTTTTGCCCAGTAGTCCAAGAACCATTTATTCAGACCTAAAGTTGCCCTTCAAGAAGTACACTAATCACAGTTCTTTATATCCCATAGGTAATCAATCAGTTTTGTTTAAATAGTCCCAGGAGTTATCAGGTGCCTCTTTACGTCCCCTTTACAGATTCAATCTTCTAACATAACATTCAGGGGTCATTTTAATTAAATAATTTCCCTTTTTTATTTGAGTCTCCAGTAGTCATGGGGTAGTTAGATATAACCCATTAAATATTTTCTCAGACTTCATATATTCTCAGACTTGCATATTTTCCTTTTGTCAGCAGGTGGCACTCTCAACTTAAATTTCAGTGTTGCCACTAATCAATCTTATTTTAGTCTTTCAATCATAATTTTAATTATAATTCAATTATAAAAGCAGGATAAGTTTTTTAAGCAAATAATTCCAGCATTTTAAAATGCCTTCCAATTACCATGTCTTCCCAGTTTAAGAGTCCAATTTTCTGTATTTTTAAAAGATTTTATTGTTTTTCTCTCTTTGCGTCTTTTCCTTCTGGTCTGGTATTTTTCTCAGTATGCTTAATTGCCGCTTTAACAAATAATTCTGAGCAAATAGTTCTATGTTAGTCCTTGGGGTTAGGTTTTAAGTGAAAATGAATCCTCTCCTCCAGTTCCAGTCACTGTTCACCTACTTTGCTCCAGCACCAGTCTTAGTTGTTCTTCAGTTGCCCCAGCTTCGTGGTGGCCATCTTTAGGCTGCCTCTTCTCCTCACCGTGGCTGAGAGGGAAAAAGAACCCCTCTCTCAGACAGGAGAGCTGCGACTCTCCGCGACCTCACAGGGCATCCCTCTTTGCTTCATCGCCCCTACAGGGCGGCTTTGGCTCCTTTTGGAGCCCACCAACAGGGAGAACTTGGCACGGGAGCGCGGAGACCTGCTCCTTGTGTCCTATCTCACAGCAACGTCAACCGGAAGTTGAAGGAAATTTTTTTTCATAGGGTCTGGTGACCTCTCAAGTTTTGGAAACTTCTCCTAAGACATGCTTGTCCCTGACATCTTCATTAAAAATCTACTTGTTCTGAATATTTACACCATTTCCTCCAGCCCTTTGAAGATCATCTTTAATACTTTTAGCTTCTTTTAATTAAGGTGATGAATATTTCAGTCTCTGCTTTCAATACAGCTGGAATTCATTTTGGTGTTACTTTTGCTCTTTAAACTTTCTGAGCTGGCATATTTTTTCTAGAGCTATGCAACAATCTGGAATCCAAAGGCAAATCGGATTGAGAGCTTTTGTGGGTGAGTACCCAGCACGGGTTGAGAACACTGCACAAATCAGGGATCACCAACTGGTGGTCCGTAGACCACTGGTGGTCCGCAAGAAAATTTTGGTGGTCCGCAGAAAAATTATTTGCATTTATTATATTGCACTAAATCAGGAGTCCTCAAACTACAGCCCCTGGGCCGGATACATGAAATGAACACTTGTGTTGCTACAGAGAGTCTCCCCCTTTGGGGTATTTTTGTGCAGGTCAGAGGGGGGCAGAAATGCCGACTTGGGGTCTGCTTCAGCCTCCTGGTGCGGGGCTTTGGCCGAAGGCTGGAGGGAAGCGCCGCTAGTGGCGAAGAGCTGGAGGACCTCGTTCCAGTGGGACTGCATCATGGCCTGGAACTGGCTGACCATCTCAGCCCACTGAGCCTCCAGGCACCGGTACCTGGCCTTGCACTCCTGCAGGTCTTCCCTCTGCTTGGAAAGCCTATGCTCACAGTCCTCAGTGAGGTGCTTCTGCTAAGCCTCCTTCTCGGTCAGATCCAATTTGAACTAAGCCAGCTGTTTTGCCAACTCGTGGTGGCTGCTTAGCTCCAACAACTGCTTCCTATTGGGGCCCTAAGGAGCCCGGACAGGCAGGCAAGGAGTGGCTGGGAGGGGAGGGGTGAGTAGAGGCCGGTGAGGCGCCCCTCTATGTGACTGACATCAAGTTGGCCACGCCCACCCAGTCACATGACCACCTAGCCACGCCCACCCAGCCAGTCATTAGGCAGATTGTGTTAGTGGTCCGCGGGATTTAAAATTATGAATTTAGTGGTCCCTGAGGTCCAAAAGGTTGGGGACCCCTGCTCTAAATCACACGTTCGTTTTTCAGATCTAGATTGTTCCACCGCTTTGTTCTTTGTTCTTGCTTTGTAACCTTGCATTTCTCTCTCTCTCTTTCTTTGTCTGTGACTTTATAGACTTACTTTATAGACTTTTAGATGTTTTAAAACCCGTTCTGTTTATCCTATGAATCTGGTGATTTTTCTTACTGCAGTCTTTATTGAAAAAGTGGGACTTTTCAACAGTAACAGAAGAGATGCTTTTTAATGCAAAACAATCTCCTCTAGTATCCAGCCAAACTCCCATTCTTTGTTTAAGTTGTCTTTGGTGTCTGGAGTATCTGCCCACAAGCTCCTTACTTAACTTAAGTGGTGATTTTATGTGACATTCCCAAGTGGTTATTTTTCAATATGATTTATCCTCCGGTATGTATAAGTGGCCGGACAATGAATATTTTCCCCATCTGGGCCAGATCTTCCAATTAAAACTATTAATTACTATTAATTAAACTAACATATCACTTTCATAAATTGTGTAAGTTAATGATTTGCATTAATCATTTAACTACCATTAAAAGCAGTCACTATGAAGTGCTTTCACTGCATTCAAAATACTAATTAAAACTGATAAAGAGATTGCTGTCAGTGCGTGTTTTCCTCCACATCTGTTCTTTTATTGAAACCTGCAGTCGCATCACACAGAAGCATTGAAGCCAACAGTTGTTTTAAATCACATTGAAATGAAGCTAATAGGCTTAACTGTACTTGCCTTTTCAGAACGGTGCAAATTGAATTTCTATTCAAGATGTAAGTTTATGGATGTTTTGTAGCTGGGCTGCTGGTTTTTAGCAGAAAAAATAAATAACAGGGCCCCTGTAGGAAGTTAGCACCCACCCCCTCCTAGAAAAATGAAATATTCTAGGAAATATTGAAAAAGGAAAGGATATGTTTCCCTGAATGAGGAAAAGAGAAACCTGGTTTAAATACAAAGCAGCTTCCTGCAGCTCCCTGCCCCCACCCTTGCCACATTCCTCCCACCTAGCCTGAAACAGTCTTCTGCATAACAAAGAACCATAATAGGAATTCCAAAGCCTTTTCATTACACCACATGGGACCTGGGAAGATCACATCAGTCAAGCCTAGGACTTGGGACAGCCCACAAGAGTTGCCCCAGCATGCCCCTGGGGGTCTGACAGCCAATGGAATACATTTCTATATAGGAACAGGAAACAGTTAGGGAGGGGCCCAAGAGAGAGTATAAAGCAAGGAACTCAGCATCTCTTCTTTCCTTCTTTTCTCTTCACCCACACCTGGAAGCATGTAATCTACCTTTTCTGAGCAGGGGCTCCTGTCATGTGCTCCTGTCCACCATATTAAACCTTCTTTCCAAGCAACTTTCATGAATCCAGTGTCTTTTTCCCCACTTGGAACTGAACCCAGAAGGATATTCCTTACAACACCCCAAAAATGAAGAGGAACTTCATGGCTCAAAGGCTCAGAGTGTGCTGAGCCCTTGTTCATTTTCCTTGTGGTTTCTCATATTAGTTATGGCTGGTTAAACGAGACACGGTTGGGTTCATTCAGAGAAACAAGGTCATAAACTTCAGGTTGCCTTTGGCTTGCGACTGCAACTGGGACAAAAATTACTGTTGATAAGCAAGGTGGTTGTTAAGTGAGTTGCACCCAGGTTTACCACCTTTTCTGCTATGGTTGTTAAGCGAATCATTTGCAGTTAAGTGAACCATGCGGTTGTTAAGTGAATCTGGTTTTCCCCTCCGTTGACTTTGCTTGTTGGAAGCCAGCTGGGTAGGTAGCCAATGGTGACCACCTGACCCTGGGACACTGCAGCCATTGTAAATACATGCCAGTTGCTAAGCGCCCAAGTTTTGATCATGTGACCATGTAGATGCTGCAACAGTTGTAAGTGTTAGGACTGCTCATAAGTCGAGAGTTTGATCTAGTGGTTAAGGCACCAGGCATGAAACCAGGAGGCTGTGAGTTCTAGTCCCACCTTAGCCATGAAAGCCATCTGGGTGACTTTGGGCCAATCACCAGGAGCCTGTGAGTTCTAGTCCCATCTTAGTCATGAAATCCAGCTGGGTGACTTTGGGCCAATCACCAGGAGGCTGTGAGTTCTAGTCCCACCTTAGGTATGGAAACCAGCTGGGTGACTTTAGGCCAATCACCAGGAGACTGTGAGTTCTAGTCCCATTTTAGCCATGAAATCCAGCTGGGTGACTTGGACCAATCACCAGGAGACTGTGAGTTCTAGTCCCATTTTAGCCATGAAATCCATCTGGGTGACTTTGGGCCAATCACCAGGAGACTGTGAGTTCTAGTCCCATTTTAGCCATGAAATCCAGCTGGGTGACTTTGGGCCAATCACCAGGAGACTGTGAGTTCTAGTCCCACCTTAGCCATGGAAACCAGCTGGGTGACTTTGGGCCAATGGCCAGGAGACTGGGATTTCTAGTCCTACCTTATGCATGAACGCCAGCTAGGAGACTTTGAGCAAATCAACCTCTCAGCCCAACCTACCTCACCGCCCTGAGTTACAAATAAAAATCACAAAAATGGGGGGGGGGGAATCTAACATTTTCAAAGACTTGAAAGTGCATAGCCAGTAACAGTAGTTGGTTTAAAAAAAAACTTAGTGGGGCTAAACCAGTTTAATCTTAGGATTGTAAATGTCCTGGCGATCCTAAGCTGTAGTTCAAATTGGGAAGTTGAAAAAAAAAAGGTCATACTTGAACTCAGCAAATAAATCCTATTTAAGTCTTCTCAGGTTTCAATACTACCAGTCAATTATTTTATTTTTTTAAAAAAAGATGAGATTGAAATAGATACGGGGAAAATGGAATATTAAACTGACCATTGGGGAGAAGGCTTTAATCAGAGGCAGTGGGAACTCTTCCGCTGAGATTGACAAGAGTGAATGGTGTGATATTCAAGAAAAATGGAGAACTGCAATCTTTGAAGAAATCTGGAATATTTTGTGAGTCCAAAAGTTATCTAGACTTTGAAAATGGAAGCTGCCAGTGCCGGCAATATTAGTTGGGTGTAGTTTACTGTAAAAACAAGATAAAATGTGGGTCAGAACAGGTGCGATAGTTGCAAACAAAATGATCTTGCTCAGACAATCTCTGTATATATTAATGGGCTTTCTATAAATGCATCTCATACTAAACATTTGGAACTTATAATGGGGAGAATATGTGAAGAATAACAAAATAACAGAATAACAGAGTTGGAAGGGACCTTGAAGGTCATATAGTCCAATTCCCTGCCCAAGCAGGAGTCCCTGGCCTATACCATTTCAGACATTGGAATGGTTGTCCAATCTCTTCTTAAAATCCTGTAGTGTTGGAGTACCTACAACTTCCAAAGGCAAGTCATTCCACTGGTTAATTGTTCTGTCTGTCAGGAAATTTCTGCTCAGTTCTAGGTTGCTTCTCTCCTTGATTAGTTTCCATCCGTTGCTTCTTATCTTGCCTTCAGGTGCTTTGGAGAAGCAGAAATTTTAACTCCACTCAATGGTGCTTGCATCTATTTTACTGAGTAAATGAATGCTTCAGCTTCAACCGCAATAATACACGAGCTCACAATAGATACAAACTTAATGTAAACCGCTCCAAACTTGATTGCAAAAAATTCGACTTCAACAACAGAGTGGTCAAAGCCTGGAACACTTTACCTGACTCAGTAGTTTCTTCCCCAAACCCCAAAAACTTCAACCTTAAGACTATCTACCATCCACCTCACCCCATTCCTAAGAGGTCGGTAAGGGGCGTGCATAAGCGCACAATCGTGCCTACCGTTCCTGTCCTAATGTACCCATATATTCATACCTCTTTTACTCTTATTCATGCTTGCACTATTACATATATATTCAATCATGTTTTTACTGTTTATACTTTGCTTATAATCATATATGCTTGACAAATAAACAAATACAAATACAAAATGCTAGAATAAGGTTTGGCAATTGGTCTCAGTGGCACAAGCCACCAAAAATTACTGTACATTTTTTTGCAACAGATGACAAAAGAAGAAAAGGTTGGCTGATCTTGGACTTGATGCATCTCCTATATGAGCTAGAAACGGAACTCAGGCATTAATACTGATAAAGCTTTCTTGCTGCTGTAATAACAATAATAATAAAAGTATAAAATGCTACAAAACGGATAAAATGTGCACTAGCAGAGTTATGAATTATATATGGCACCTCTTCCATAGGATATATAGAGACAGAAGATGCCGTTTTTATTTATTTTATGGGATCTGCTCTTTCCGGTTGCAGCGGAAAATGATTAATTTTGTATGTTTATAGAAAATAGTAATAACCAAAAGACGAGAGTGTAATTTTCTCAACATTCCTGACAGATATTAGGAGGACTGGAAAAAACAACAACCCAAAACTCCAGAGCTCAGCATTTAACAACCCAGCATGCTTTAATGTAAAATTGCAAAAATATTTGGACGATTGGGGAGAAAATACTTCTATTTTCATTTACTAATTCTGCCAGCAAGTCAGTCACAAGAACAAAGGGAACAAGGGGCAAGTATTAGAAAAGGAGAAGAAAATTATGGTGGCTATCTAAGCATGCAGGGAAAAGAAAGGGATGGAAGGGGAATTCATCAAATTTTCAGATGACACCAAACATCATCGTTCCTATCACCCATCTCCTCCCACTTATGACTGTATGACTGAAACTCGTTGCTTGAATCCTTACGATTTATATTAATATTGTTTCCTGGTTGCTTATTTGTACCCTATGACAATCATTAAGTGTTGTACCTCATGATTCTTGACAAATGTATCTTTTATTTTATGTACACTGAGCAAATACACCAAAGACAAATTCCTTGTGTGTCCAATCACACTTGGCCAATAAAAAATTCTATTCTATTCTATTCTATTCTATTCTATTCTATTCTATTCTATTCTATTCTATTCTATTCTATTCTATTCTATTCTATTCTATTCTATTCCTGCGGCTAGAATAGCATTTGCCCAAAACTGGAAACAAAACAATACTCCCTCCGACACAACGGTAATAAGAAAACTGCTCAACTGTGCGGAGATGGACAGGTTAACCATGGAACTTAAAGATAGAGAAGAAACGGAATATTACATGATTTGGAACATTTGGTACAAACGGTTAGAAAATAGATAGAAAAATCATACATTAAGGTTATTTAAAGATACTACATATAGCTACGAGTATAGCTACAATCAAAAGTCAATAGGCATCGAGTATACACATGATTAATAATTATACAGTATACAGAAATAGCGATGTATATAATTAGAATGAAAGAAAGTTGAAATAATCATTATGTCAATATGAATGATATTGATAATGAAATGCTGTAAAGAGTGGAAATGTGGTGTAAACAGTGAAACATGTTTAATAAAAAATAATATTTTTATAAAAGAGACTAGCAAAAGTAAGAGAAGACCAACACAGATGATAACGAGTCTGGAGGATAAACCATATGATGAACAATTGATGGGTCTAGGTATGTCTAGTCTAATGAAGAGAAGGACTGGAGAGACATGATAGCAGTCTTCCAGTACTTCAGGACCTGTGACGAGGAAGTAGTTGGCCCAGAGGTGGGTTCCTGCCGGAGCTGCCCGGTGCACAGCTCTGGTAGGGAGCGGCGGATTGCGCAACCGCTCCGGAGCCCTCTCTGCCGGTCCATCGCGCGCGTCGCCATTTTCCCCCGGTGATTTTGGGTCTATTTTGCTTCTGCGCATGCACGGAAGCAAAATTGCGCCAAAATCTCGTGAGGGGACGCGCGTGCACGCAAGATTTCGGTGAGATTTCGCTTCCGCGCATGCGTGGAAGCAAAATTACGCCGAAATCTCACGCACGGGCACATCCCCTCGCAAGATTTTGGTGCAATTTTGCTTCTGCGCATGCGCAAAAGCAAAATTGCGGGAGGGGGCACACGTGCATAGCAAGCTCGCCCCCCCCCAAAACTTGGAGATGCGCGCGCAGCGCACCGGCACCAGTAAGAGGGCAACCCACCACTGAGTTGGCCTATTCGCCAAAGCACCTGAAGGTAGGACAAGAAGTAACAGGTGGAAGGAAGATCATTAAAGAGACACCCAACCTAGAACTAAGGAGAAATTTCCTGACAGTAGATTAGTGCAGTGTTTCCCAACCTTGGCAACTTGAAGATATCTGGACTTCAACTCCCAGAATTCCCCAGCCAGCATTCGCTGGCTGGGGAATTCTGGGAGTTGAAGTCCAGATATCTTCAAGTTGCCAAGGTTGGGAAACACTGGATTAGTGGAATGGCTTGCTTCTGGAAGTTCTGGGTGTTCCATCACTGGAGGTTTTAAGAAGAGAGAATTGGACTAGAGGACCTCCAAGTTCCCTTCCAATCCTATTATTCTATGCTCTATGTTCAAGCTGTGTGGACATCTCTTGCATTAAGGTGTCAGAATGCAGACAATGAGAATTTCATCCAGTTATGTCACTCACATAATATATGGAATGACATTAGGATTCAGGTGATGATACTTGCCTCCTCCTTCTATTCCACCCCTCTAAGCTGTCCATGGGTTGGTAGAAAGTAGTGTGGTTGTTCCTAAACTTTGGGGTACTACAGAGATGAGGCTATCTCCAGCCCAAATGAGCTAGAGAAGAATCTGAAAAGACTGATAGAATATTTGTAGCTTGGGGCTATCAAATCGTTCCACACGCATTACAGCCTCCAGGCCCCCAATCACCTTTGCTGTTCTTCTTTGTACTCTTTCCAAAGAGTTGCTTCTTGTCCTGCCCTCAGGTGTCTTGATCCCCTCTTCCTTGTGGCAGCCCCCTAGATTTTGGAAGACCGCTATCAAGTCAAACTACAGACTCAACACAGACTCAATAGAGAAGATACCTATAAGTGAGTAAAGGCAAAGATAACATCTCTCTGGATCCCAACTGGATCTCCTGGTGACCCCACGAGATGATTGTGTGTGTTCTTGGCAATAATGTATTTCCCCAAGACCTCAAAAATTCGATCGAAGTCACACCAGGAGCATCCACAGCTGAGGGTGAACTAGAATCTGGGCGTCTCTATTTTATTGCACCATATCAAGCATTGGAAGCTTAAGACATTGTTGATGGTGGCTTGTTCTCTGAGTTTACTGTTCAGGTTCCGAACGTTTTGTCACCAGGCTAGGTAACATCATCAGTGGGACTTCAGTTGAAGCATCTTGTTTCAGTTCTCCTCCACTTATATTGGTTTTATGTGGTCACATGGTTGGCTGGTCATTTAATCGACTGGTTGAGACATGCTTAAGGATTTGGGTTTGGCTAGTCTAGAGAAAAGAAGGACTAGGGGGGACATGATAGCAGTATTCCAGTATTTGAGAGGCTGCCACAAAGAGGAGGGGGTCAATTTATTTTCCAAAGCACCAGAAAATAAGACAAGAAACAATGGATGGAAACTAATCAAGGAGAGAAGCAACCTGGAATTGAGGACAAACTTCCTAATAGTGAGGACAATTAACCACTGGAATGGCTTGCCTTCGGACATTATGGGTGCTTCATCACTGGAGGTTTTTAAGAAGAGACTGGACAGTCACTTGTCTGGAATGGTATAGGGCAGAGGTGGGTTCCTACCAGTTCTAACCGGTTCTTTAGAACCATTAGTAAACTGGTGATGACATCATGGAGCCGGTTCTGTCGGTGCCAGTCCGTGGGCACCGCCATCTTGTTTTTGGCTTCTGCGCATGCACAAAAGCTAATTTTTGCTTCTGTGCATGCGCAGAAGCCGAATTTTCGGCACTGCGCACGCGCAGCCACGCGGTGCAGGAGGAAGCGAACCAGCGGCAAGGTAAGTTAGAACCTACCCCTGGTATAGGGTCTTCTGCTTGAACAGGGGGCTGGACTAGAAAACCTCCAAAGGTCCTTCCCAGCTCTATTCTGATTATTTTTAAGTTCACCCGGTGAACAAGTGGTCACTGCCATCGTTGGTTGGTTGCTTGATTGATTCAGTACCTTACGGGCTGATGATGTTACCTCGCCTGGTGACAAAACGTTGAGAAGATGAACAGCAATCTGGAAGAACAAACCACCGCCAACATCTACCACCCCAGCTAAAAATATTTTCCATCCTTTCAAAAGCTTAAGACATTATTTCATGTGGCTCCACGTTTTTAGCTAAAATTTGCCCCATTGTCATTCAGCAGCTTACCACGAAATGTTGGCACCACAGTCTTGGGTCTCTTAAAAGAAATAGGTTGACTGCTCTTTCATTGTATAAATAATCCCAGCTGAGTTGATTTAAGGTGTGTGATTCATTAGTGACTCGCTGGGAGTCTGTGGTCAGAACTAAATTCTGTCTGTCAAGCTAGAGTTTCTTTCTTACTCTGTGCATTTGATTGCAAGAGCTGGGCCTGTTTGCAAGCTTCCTGTGGGTGTCAGGAAGAAAGGAAAAAACAGAGAGTTTCCATCGAGATGAAATTTGAAGTTACCGTCGCATTAATTATTCAGCATTTTCTTATGACATTGTACGACTCATGCCTGGCGCTTATCATGTTCGGTCTGCTGAATAATGCATTGGGAGGAGAAAAATGAGTGCGTGGAATGTTAATATGTAGGGTAAGAGCACAGCCTGGTGGCAAACTAAGCAGATAATTCCTAGAAAATGACCCAAACCAGGTTGACAGATTGTCAAGGCAAAAACTGCTGAATTGGTTGTCCCAAAGGTGCTTTTTCAGGAGGCAACTGGACTTTCTTGTTTTTTTTTTCTTTTATAATATAATTATAAAAAATATAAAAAATAAAATATAAAATATAATAAATATATAATTTTTAAATATTAAATGAAGAGGATATAGGAGTTAGAAATTAGTAATACATTTTGTATAAATGAGAATGACACACAATGAATGATTGTAATTTAGTATATCAATATATTAATATGTCCAAAAAATAATGGAATCACACGTATAGATAAAAGTAAATTGAAGAAAGGGTGAAAAATGGATATATTATGGATGTATGGAAATGTGTAGAAATGTGTGGAAATGTTGTAAAGAAGGAAATTGTCAAAATTTTTGTTTTTGTTTAAAAAAACTTTAATAAAAATTATTTTAAAATATATAATAAAAATAATAATATAATATAATATAATATAATATAATATAATATAATATAATATAATATAATATAATATAATATAATATAATATAATATAATATAATATAATATAATATAATAATATAATAATATAATATAATATAATATAATATAATATAATATAATATAATATAATATAGTAATATCATATCATATCATATCATATCATATCATATCATATCATATCATATCATATCATATCATATATCATATCATATATCATATCATATCATATCATATCATATCATATCATATCATATCATATCATATCATATCATATCATATAATAATATATAATCAATACAATACAATACAATACAATACAATACAATACAATTCAATTCAATACAATACAATACAATACAATACAATACAATACAATACAATACAATACAATACAATACAATACAATACAATACAATACAATACAATACAATACAATACAATACAATACAATACAATACAATACAATACAATACAATACAATACAATACAATACAATACAATACAATACAATACAATACAATACAATACAATACAATACAATACAATACAATACAATACAATACAATACAATACAATACAAATCCTCCCATTCCCCCACTATCCTGTCAGAGCTGAAGAAGCTTCTTGGATGAGAAGTGAAATGCCTTCAAAAGAAAAAACAAGAAAGTCCAGCTGCCACCTGAAAAAGCACCTTTGGGACAACCAATTCAGCAGTTTTTGCCTTGACAATCTGTCAACTTGGTTTGGGTCATTTTCTAGGAATTATCTGCTTAATCTCTACAGACTTTTAGCTATACAATTTTGGATGAACACCCTTTGAATGATGTGGGAATAGGAATGGATTTCCAGAGGGAAAAATTGCAGGCGACAGGAACCAGGAGCACTACTCAGGTGACCCTGAGGACACAGGTAAACCTCCAAGTGCTTCAACCACCCTCTAAAACGATGCACATGACCACCTGTCTGCAAGGCATATAAATAATTCCCATCCCCACCATCCTGTCAGAGCTGAAGAAACTTCTTGGATGAGAAGCGAAATGTCATCAAAAGAAAAAACAAGAAAGTCCAGTTGCCTCCTGAAAAAGCACCTTTGGGACAACCATGACCTGGATGACTGAGAATCTCTACAGATCTGTTGCTGAATTGGTTATGAAACCAAGCAGGATATTGGCTTTTATCTTCAAGCCAGGTTGAGTTTGAGAGGCTGATCTTTTCCATAGCCTCAGCCTAAATCACAGGTAATCTTTGATTGCGACCATAATGAAGCCCAAAAGTATTATTGCTAAGCGAAACATTTGTTAAACAAATTTTGCCCCATTTAACGACCTTTCTTGCCATAGTTGTTAAGTGAATCACTGCAGTTGTTAAATTAGTAACACGGTTCTTAAGTGAACCTGGCTTCCCCATTGACTTCGCTCGTCAGAAGGTCGCAAAAGGGGATCACAAGACCCCGGGATACTGCAACCGTCATAAATAAGAGTCAGTCACCAAGCGTCCAAATTTTGATCACGTGACCACAGGGATGCTGCAACGGGGTCGTAAGTGTGAAAAACAGTCATGAGTCACTTTTTCAGTGCTGTTGTAACTTCGAATGGCCACTAAACAAACAGTTGTAAGTTGAAGATTATCTGTAATGGGTTTTCTTGGCATGTTATGGAAGGGGTCGCCCCCTCTTCTTTTCCAGTTCTGTGATTTCCTGGTAGTCTCCCATCCACATGCCAACTAGATCTAAACACACTGAGTTCCTGAGCTCAGGTATACTTAACATTTAGGGGGGGATTTTTAACAATACCATTAAGTATAAAGCATTATAACCAAGCAACTCAACATAATTAAGGTTGATTTTGCCGAAGCTAACATGATCTAACACAAAGCTAACATAATTAAGCTAGAGGGCAGAAATTAATGACTCAGAGATAAAAGAAAAAAATGTGAAATAAACTTATCTGTAAGGTAGACTCGCCTGAGGCAATATTGGAAGGTGCACACCCTTAAGCTCAGATGGCCCAACTGCAATTTTTAACGTGACAACAAAGAGAAATGATTAAATTGCAGAGCGGGCGAGTCGAATTAATGCCATTTACGAAAAACAACCTCTTGTCATAGACAATACCTTCATTGAATTAAGTGACCACTAGATGGCAGCAAAGGGACACCCAATGGTTCTTGGCTGCCCCTCAGTGGTGGCCTTGATTTTTTTTTTCATAAGCCAAATCTGATAGGGTTGGTTGGGGTTCACCTAACATCCTGCGTTGGACCGAACAGATCATTTTACAGCTTCACAAGATTGCTTGATTCATACAACCTGCTAAGATGATGTCCTTTTCTTTTCTTCTGTCTTCTCAACGTGCTGAACCATAAACCACCAAGCTCTCATATGGGCTACTCCAGCAACTTATAAGGATATGGAGTTGTACACCAAGAAAGATCTTCTAATGGTATGAGCTGTTTATCAATGGACAACAGATTGCTTTGAAAGATCTTGATGTATCTTTTGGAAGAGGAGCCAAGCAGAGATTGGCTGGTGTGTGTGTGTGTGTGTGTGTGTGTGTGTGTGTGTGTGTGTGTGTGTGTGTGTGTGTGTTGATGTAACCATGGATTCCTTCTCTAGGAAACATCAGCCAACAGTGTGCGACGGCAGCCAAAAAAGCTAATACAATCCTTGGTTGCATAAACAGAGGCATAGAATCAAAATCACATGAAGCTTTATAAAGACTTAATAATGCCACACCTGGAGTATTGCATCCAGTTTTGATCACCACATTACAAAAAAGATGTTGAGACTTTGGGAAAAGTGCAAATAAGAGAAACTAAGAAAATTAAAGGCCTGGAGATTAAAACATATGAAGAATAGTTGCAGGATTTGGGTATGGCTAGTCTAGAGAAAAGAAGGACTAGGGGGAACATGATAGCAGTATTCCGGTATTTGAGGGGCTGCCACAAAGAAGAAAGGGTCAACTTATTTTTCAGAGCACCTGAAGACAGGATAAGAAACAATGGATGGAAACTTATCAAAGAGAGAAGCAACCTAGAACTAAGGAGAAACTTCCTAACAGTGAGGACAATTAACCAGTGCAAGAGCTTGCCTTCAGACATTGTGAGTTCTTCATCACTGGAGATTTTTAAGAGGAGACTGGATAGTCACCTATTTAAAATGGTATAGAATCTCCTACTTGAGCAAGGGGCTGGACTAGAAGACCTCTAAGGTCCCTTCCAGCTCTGTTCTGATTCTATGTTCTCCAAGCTCCCTTCTGTTATAAGATCCAGGCATTATAGAAGAACAAAACAAAGAACTGGACTGAATTATCTCTTTGCCCACTAAAGATCAAGGACCATCCTTGCTTTGCTTTCCCTCCCCTTCTTCAAATCTTTTACATTGTAAGCCTGAGGGAGAGGTCTGACTAGATATATTATTGATTTTGCTAAGCTACTCTGAAAGGTTTCTTTCTTTTCTTTCTTTTCCCTTTTTTGGCTGAAGACTATATAAAACTGCTTCCCATAAAAGAAAAAAAAAAGGTTTGCAGCCAAGTGTTTGGGAGAATGGAACTGCCTTGTGCCGAAACTCTGTGAATAAACAACATCTGACTGGATTATATTTTAAAGCTCCACAGAATTTTGTAGATCGGCAGGGCGGAAAATCTCAGGTATATGGGGAGAAGGTTGAGACCAGAATACAAGTAGTTCTAGCCAGGGGTAGGCAAACTACAGCTCTTTGAGGACCTGTGGACTTCAACTCCCAGAATTCCTGAGCCAGCCATGCATGGCTGGCTCAGGAATTCTGGGAGTTGAAGTCCACAGGTCCTCAAAGAGCTGTAGTTTGCCCACCCGTCCTAGACTTACAACAGTTCATTTAGTGACCATTCAAAGTTACAATGGCACTGAAAAAAGTGACTTATGTCCATTTTTCACACGACTTTTGTAGCAGCCCCGTGATCATGTGATCGAAAATCAGATGCTTGGCCACTGGTTCATACTTATGACCGCTGCTGTGTGCCAAGGTCATGGGATCCCTTTTTGCGACCTTCCGACAAGCAAAACCAATGGGGAAGCAAGATTCACTTAACAACCGTGTTACTAACTTATCAACTGCAGCGATTCACTTAGCAATGTGTGGCAACAAAGGTCGTAAAATGGGGCGAAAGTCACTTAACAAACATTTCACTTAGCAACTGTAATGCTGGGGCTCAATTGTGGTCATAAGTCAAGGACTATCTGCATGCCAAGAATTGAGCATACAAAAACAGCAATTTTTCTCCTTGCCCACAATATAAATTCTGTTCTTATGCACAAGAAAGTTGCTGCAGAAGCTAACTGGCATTTTTTGCCTATCTTGAATGGCAGGATGAAGGATCAAGCCTTGTCCCTGCAGATAAACCTCAGTTATGACAGAGAATGGAATGGAATGGAGGGGAAGAGAGGAGAGGGGGGAGGGAGAGGAGGAGGGGAGGGGAGGAGTGGAAGGGGAGGGAAGGGAGGAGAGGGGAGTGGAGGGAAGAGAGGAGGGGAGGGGTAGGGAAGAGAGGAGGAGAGGAGGGGAGGGGAGGGGAAGGGGAGGGAAGGAAGGAGATTTTTTTCCCCTGAGAAAGCAGGCTCTGTTGCTGAGAGAAATACCCAGTAGTAAGAACTTAGCTCTTGACCTCTTTTAGGAGAGGGAGGGAGGGGGGAGGGAGGGAGGGGGGGATGGATGGATAGATAGATGGATGGATGGATACCGTAGGTAGGTAGGTAGGTAGGTAGATGGATGGATGGATAGATAGAGATAGATAGATGATAGTAGATAGATAGATAGATAGATAGATAGATGGATGGATGGATGGATGGATGGATGGATGGATGGATGGATGGATGGATGGATGGATGGATAGGATAGGATAGGATAGGATAGGATAGGATAGGATAGACAGACAGACAGACAGACAGACAGACAGACAGACAGACAGACAGAGACAGACAGTTAGACAAATAACTTTCCCCGCCTAGAGTACAATCTTGGGAATTCTCACCCAAGAAGAAATCAGATTGGATCCCCCTTCTTCTCAAGACCAGCCAAGATAAGTAACAGAATTAAGAGAGTTAGAAGGGACCTTGGAGATCTTCTAGTCCAGTGATGGCGAACCTTTTTTGGTTCGAGTGCCAAAAGGGGGGGGGAATGCAGGGGATCACGTGTGTGCGTGCCCACACTCATAATTCCATGCACCCCCGCACATGCACACATGACCCCCCTGCTCCCAGCATGCAATGGCACGCCCATTTTTCGCTCTCCCCAGGCTCCAGAGCCTTTCTAGGAGCCTGGGGAGGGCGAAAACGGCCTTCCCCACCCCCTCTGGAGGCTGGAAACAGCCTGTTTCCTGACTCCCAGTGGGCCCAGAAGGCCCAAAATCAGCCGGCTGGTGCACACATGCACGCGTGCCCACCGATATGGCTCCGCGTGCCACTTGTGGCACCCGTGCCATAGGTTCGCCATCACGGTTCTAGTCCAACCGCATGCAAAGTTAGCTGCAAAATACATGCAATATACTTTATCGCCAATACAGTCTGTTGATCTAGAAAAACTGTTTGCTTTGCGCACGCAAACAGTTTTGCTTGTTTTACAATTAACGAAAGCAGGTCCTATTCCGTTTGCAAAGAAGAAAAGAAGAATTTATATTTACAAACCTTTGATTTTAGTAGAGGAAAACATGCAAGAAAACCAGAAACTTTCCATAATTTATGAGCAGAAACCAAACGAAAAAAGAAGTGATCCTGGTAAGTGTAGGGCACGGAAAATTAAATAAATGTTATGACCGGCATTGATTAGCTGAAGGATAACATTTTGCACAACCAATACAATTAACTGGATTTGAAAGAAAGATGTGGTTGCTTAGAGTGCATTGTATTTTGGAAAGCCATTGGTTTTCTTCAATGAACCATGAGAGATAATGAGGTCTTAGTAGCAGAGATGGGTTGCACCAGGGGCGGGTTCCTAACTTTTTAACTACCACTCTGTGGGCGTGGCTTATTTTGTGGGTGTGGCTTGCCAGCCATGTGACCGGGTGGGCATGGCTTGCCGGCACATGTGACCAGGTGGGCATGGCTTCTCGGACTGCTGAAGGGAGGGGAACTGAGATAGGTCCTGCCGCCCATTTCCCCTCCCCTCAGCAGCTCGAGAAGCCTCAAACGTGCGAAAATGCCTGGGATTATCACCGCACGTTTGTGGCTTCTCAGACTGCTGAAGGAAGGGGAATGGAGATAGCTCCTGCCGCCCGTTCTTTTAACGTCTCACACGCTCCCTCAGCCATCCTCCCCTGCTTGGACTTACTGTGGGGTAGGAAGGCAGCGCATGCGCAGTGCTGGAAGCTAAGCTTCTGGGCATGCGCAGAAGAAAAATTCTTTTAAAAATTTAAAAAATATTTTTTTTAAATGGCGGCACCCAGGCACCGGCAACCGACCGCACCGGTACTGTGACGTCACCAGCGGGCCGCTACCGGTGCTATAGAGTGGACTGCACCGGTAGGAACCCACCACTGGGCTGCACATACTTTAACAACTGGTTCGCCGAAAATGTGAATGCGCGCGCATGCCCATTTCATGCGCATGAGCTACACGCATGCGCCTATTGCGCTAGCGCACAACACCTAAAACAAGTTTTTTCGATGGGGGCGGCTACCTGCACACCTGCGAGGACAGCAAGAGTTAGTAGAATGGGAGAGGCGCACAACTCAGTTCGACGGCGGGGCGGGGAGAGCGAGCCGGAAAGTAAGATATCTAGGATGGATAGCATCGGGATGGGTGGGCGGGGCCAGTCAGTGCTCGGAATTTACCAGTTCGGGCAAACTGATCTGAACCGGCGGCAGCCTACCACTGCTTAGTAGGAGGCAGCAGTTAAGCAACCTTGGCAGATATTGGAAGCCACGCAGGGTTATTCCTGGTTAGTATTGGATGGGGGATTAGCATCTGTGTTTGCAACACCACCAAAAAAGATGTACATTTAGCAGGACTTAGAGCTTGGCCAAACAGCATCTTCATCCATCTTTGAAGCAGTGTTTCTCATCCTTCTTTAAAGATATGTGGACTTCAACTCCCAGAATTCCCCACTGCCTCCCCCTGCCACACCCACCAAGCCACACTGGAACCGGTAGTAAAAATTTTTGAATCCCACCACTGACACAGACACATACAAAAAAAGAGGAAAAGAAAAAAAGGATGTTTGGTTTCTAACACCTCCCTCAGTCTTTTGCTGGTTAATTTACAATATTTGTAAACCTCAAACTGTTAACACATAGAGGTAGTCCTTGATTTACAACTATTTGTTCAGTGACTGTTTGAAATTACGATGGCACTGAAAAGAAAATGATTTTTGATCATTTTCACATGATCATTGCAGCTTCCCCATGGCCATGTTTTCAGAATTCAGACTGGTGGCCACTGGCTACTATTTATGATGATTGCAGTGTCTTGGGGTCATGTGATCCCCTATTGCAACCTTCTGAGAAGCAAAAAGTGGATATTCACTTAACAACCGTGTTACTAATTTAATAACCGCTCAAATGCAGTCATAAGTTGAGGACTATCTATATATAGTGGAGTCTTTCACAAGCAGGATTTTTTTTTCCTTTTTCTTTTTTAAAAACGTTGATTGTCTACAACAATGATTCTCAAAGTATGGTCTAGAGATCCTGGGTGTCCCCAAAACACCCAGGGTGGGTCCATACGTCAAATAAACATTTTAACGTTTCTCCATTTCAATTTCTCATACAGTAACTATCCAGAGGTGGGTTCCTCCCGGTTCAGACTGGTTCACCCGAACTGGTAGTGACCTGCTGGTGATGTCACTGACCCGGTTTGATCAGTGCCGGTCCGTGGACGCCACCATTTTTTTTGTGAAAAAAAAAACTTTTTTGAGGGAATTTTTTTTCTGTGTTGTTTTTTTCTACTCATGCAGATCTGGTTCTCTGTGTGCTTGGAAGTGGGCCCGCCCTCCTGCCCCCGGGTTTATACAGACCTTTATTGCTTCTTCCGAAGCACAGCTGATCAGCTCCGCAGCTGTTTTTTGCGCTAATTTCCTTGTTAGCAACGCGATAGGGCTTGAATTCAACTACTGAGCATGCGCTGAAGCTAATTTGCACGAGTGATGCGCGCAAAACGTGCACTTCCGTCGTGATGCGAACCGGTGGGGAAGGTAAGTAGAACCCACCCGTAACTATCAATAAATAAAATTCACATAAACTATACGGGATCCTTAGTGCTCTCTGATCTTGGTTGTTTTCTTGTAGACCTTTCATTACCCAACTAGGTAACATCATCAGTGACGATGTTCCATTCCCCACCATATAGAGCTGAAGAATCTTCTTGGACAAGAAGCGAAACGTCTTCAAAGAAAAACCAGAAAGTCCAGTTGCCTCTTGAAAAAAGCACCTTTGGGACAACCAGGACCTGGATGACTGAGAACCTCCATAGAGAAATCGAGCTCAGAGGGCATCACCTCTGAGCTACAAATATTCACTTTACAATCAGCTTACTAACTTCATAACTGCAGGGATTCACTTAACAACTGTGGCAAGAAAGCCGTAAAATGGGGCAAAACTCACTTTGCTGTCTGCATAGCAACAATTGTTGAGCTCAATTGTGGTCATAATTTGAGGACTATCAGTAATTGAAGAATTGCAGGGCTGGAAGCGATCTTAGAGGTCCTCTACTCCAACCCTGCCTCAGAAAAGCGGGAGCAGCTTGTAATAAATAAAAATGCAAAATGGGCATCCTGCCAATTCTAATTCCTCCCCAAAGTCTGTAATTGTTGCTGGGCCCCTCCCATTTATTTATTTATTTATTTATTTATTTATTTATTCATTTATTTATTTTTGTCAAGTATGTGTTGGTAATATACATAGATATAACACTGTTTATATACATAAGATGAGTACTGATAAGAGGGAACATTAGGACAGGGAAGGTAGGCACGCTGGTGCACTTATGCACGCCCCTTACTGACCTCTTAGGAATCGGGTGAGGTCAACAGTGGACAGTCTAAGGGTAAAGTTTTGGGGGTTTGGTGAGGAAACCACAATGTCAGGTAGTGAGTTCCAGGCATTTACCACTCTGTTGCTAAAGTCGTATTTTCTACAGTCAAGTTTGGAGCGGTTCACTTTGAGTTTGTATCTGTTGTGTGCTCGTGTATTGTTGTGGTTGAAGTTGAAGTAGTCGTTGACAGGAAGGACGTTGTAGCCGATAATTTTATGAGCTATGCTTAGGTCGTGCCGAAGGCGACGTAGTTCTAAGCTTTCTAAGCCCAGGATTTCAAGTCTGGTTGCGTAAGGTATTCTGTTGCGAGTAGAGGAGTGGAGGACTCTTCTTGTAAAGTATCTCTGGACACTTTCTAATGTATTTATGTCCGATATGCGGTGTGGGTTCCAGACAGATGAGCTGTATTCAAAGATTGGTCTGGCGAATGTTTTGTATGCTCTGGTTAGTAGTGTGATATTTCCGGAGAAGAAGCTACGTAAGATTAGGTTAACAACTTTTGAAGTCTTTTTGGCGATGTTGTTGCAGTGGGCTTTGGCACTTAGGTCATTTGATATGAGTATTCCAAGGTCTTTGACAGGGTGAGGGTCATCTGCAAGGTTTTTGTCTGTTCAGCTTGTATTTGGTGTTCTGATTTTTTTTTGCCAATGTGTAGGACTTGATTGCTCCATTTTAAAACACACGATCCATTTCCCACAATTAAACCAGCAAAAGCGAAGATTATTCCAATACTAGTAATACAGATAACCCTCGACTTACAACAGTCCATTTAGTGACCGTTCAAAATTACGGTCTTTAAAAAGGTGACTTTTGATCAGTTTTTTCACGCTTACGACCGTTGCAGCATCTCCCTGGTCTCGTGATCAAAATTCAAATGCCTGGGAACTGACTCATATTAGTGACGGTTGCAGTGTCCCGGAAGTCCTGTGATCCGCTTTTGCAACCTTCTGACAAGCAAAGTCAAGCCAGATTCACTTAGCAACCGTTTTACTAACTTAGCAACTGCAGCGATTTACTTAACAAATAAACAGCAGGAAGGGTCGTAAAATGGGGCAAAATCCTCTCACTTATTAACTTTATTGTGGTCATAAGTCGACGGCTCCTTATATTTCTGGAATTAATTTCCTAACAGTGAGGACAAGTTGCGGGTGCTTCATCCCTGGAGGTTTTGAAGAAAAGCCTAGACAGCCACTTGTCTGAAATGGTATATACTTAGGGTCTTAATTTAATTTAATTTAATTTAACGTTCTTATAGGTCTTCTGTTTTGAGCAGGGGGTTGGACTAGATGACCTCTAAGTTCCCTTCCAGCTCTATTCTGATTGTTTTCTGAGGAGCTAGCCAACTTTGAACAATCTGGCAGTCTCAGTTAGCGGGTGGGCAAGCATGCCCAGTAATATAACCTACAAAAAGAAAAAAAAAAGAACGGGAAGCATTGGAGGTGTTTTTGTGTCTCTTTAGGGGAAAAAAGTATAAAACTGAGGAAAGTCCAAAAGTTCTGGGCGCGAAAGCGTGGCCAGGCGGGCGCATGCGCAAGCGATCCATTCTAAAGTAGTTTTTTTTCCCCGCTCTCTCCTCCGCCCCTTCTAAAGTGGCCACTTCGGAGGAGGGCGTTCCCCGCCATGCCACACCCCTCGGCTCGCGCCTTCCTTCCTTCCTTCGCTCTCTCCCCCACCACCACTTCCCTCCTCCGGGAGCGTGCGTCGTCCGGACTTCCTGATTGGGTGCCGGCCGCCAGGTGGTTTTTGCATAACTTCGCTCCTCCTCCTCCCTCCTGCTGCGAGAGCGAGCGCTTTTGCGGTTGGGAGGGGGTGGGGAAGCGAAGAGGATGAGGAGAAGAAGAAGAAGGCGGGGGGAGCGCGGATTGGTTGCTAGGACGGTGACGTCAGCGAGCCGGGGACGAGGGGGAGCGGAGAGACGCGGAAAAGGTCAAACTGAAGGCGAGCCGGAGAAGCGGCGGCAGGGGCGGCGGGAGCGGCGCCCCTTCCCGGCAGGTACGGGCGGGGGAGGGAAAAGCGGAGGACACGTGGCCACGCCCCCTCGCTCACCTTGGGGAAGGGCACGAGGGGCGCCCCCCCCAACTTGGGCCGGGGTCCCATTCTCCCCCAAAGTGGGGGTGGGTGGGCTGCTTGTTCTTGCCTGCCCCAAAAGTTGGGTGTCCCCCCCCATCCCCAAATCTGCCTGCCTGCTGGTCTTCCCCATCTGCCTCCCCCAATGCAAGCCTTCCCTATGGGGTTGCCCCCCCCTCCATATGCTCAATCAGGAAGCCACCCCTGTTTCAGCATCCCTATAACCCCCCCCCCCAAAAAAAATCCTGGAAGCAGCACTTTCCTTTCTAGTGGGGGGGGCAAAAGCCCCTTCCCACTGGGCAATGGCTACTTCTTCCTCCTTCTCTAACTGCCCATCTTGGTCTTTTTTCAAACTTGGCATCTTTAACCACAATTCCCAGAATTCCCCAGCCGCCATGTGGAATCCTTGATACCTTAAAGCAGAGGTCTTCAAACTTGGCAACTTTAAGACTTATGGACTTCAACCCCCAGAATTCTCCAGCCAGCTATGCTGGCTGGAGAATTCTGGGAGTTGAAGTCCATAAGTCTTAAAGTTGCCAAGTTTGAAGACCTCTGCCTTAAAAGAAATGCAGAGTTCTTGGCGGTGCAAATGCTTAAAAAGAAGTGAATCTTAGCAAATGGCTCTTAAGAAAGCGTGGCCTTTTTCCCCCTTTTTTTCTTTTTTCTTTTGCCTGCCAGAAGTTGCCCTTCAAGGATCCCCTCGACTTCCTTAGAGATGGAGTTCTTCTTCCCTGCCTCCTTCCTTCTCCCTCCCTCCCTCCCTCCCTCTGTAACAAAAAGAATAGAAAATAACTTTTCCTTTCTGCAAGCTTCCTTCTGATTTTCCTCTTCGGGGCTGCCTTTCCGGACTTTTTCAACGCGGTTATCGGTAGTCTGTATTGAAAACTTCCTCTTAAAAGGTTGTCCCGCCTGACATTTGGAAAAGTGGAAGGCAAAAAAAAGAAAAAAAGAGTATTGTTTGGATATGGTTTCTCCTCCGGATGGGTGGATAAGAGCTGCTGGTGGTTTTTTTTTTCTAAGTCCTGGAAGGCCACAAATGGAGGCCAAGATTGGTGGCTTTGGAAAGGGATGAAAGTCAAGTAGGCCTGGAAGATTAACAGAATAAGAAAGTTGGAAGTCTATGGAGATTCTCAGTCATCCAGGTCATGGTTGTCCCAAAGGTGCATTTCAGTCAGAGCTGAAGAAGCTTCTTGGATGAGAAGTGAAACGTCTTCAAAGAAAAACCAGAAAGTCCAGTTGCTTCTTGAAAAAAAGCACCTTTGGGACAACAAAGTTGGAAGGGACCTTGGAGGTCTTCTAGTCCAACTCCCTGCTCAGGCAGGAGACAAATGGCTGTCCAACCTCTTCTTAAAAACTTCCAGTGTTGGAGCACCCACAACTTCTGGAAGCAAGTCCTTCCACTGATTAATTATTCTCACTGTCAGGAAAGAAATGTTTTTGGTGTCTGTAAAGGTCGGCCCCTTGAAAGCATTTCCATGGGGAAAGGCCAGGTTGGATCCTGTTTTGGCTCTAAGCAAGTTGTAACATTATTCTGTCCTGCACTTTGTGCGTGCAATATTAAAACTGGATTTTCTTCTCTGTCTTTTCCATTTACCGCGGAAGAACCGAGCCATAAGAAGTTGGATTTAGGCTTGGCAGCTTCTGTTCATTAAAAATAAATCCTCGAATTACAACCATTCATTTAGTGGCTGTTCGAAGTTACACCGGCACTGACAAAAGTGATTGTTTTTCACACGACCATTGGCAGCATCTCCATAGTCACGTGATCAAATTTTGGACTCTTGGCAACTGGCATGTACTTATGACGGTTGCAGTGTCCCGGGGTCAAGTGTTTACTTTTGCGACCTTCTGGCAAGCAAAGTCAATGAGGGAAACAGATTCCCTTAACAACCGTGTTTCTAACTGAATTGCAGTGATTCAGTTAACAACTGTGGCAAGAAAGGTTGTAAAATGGAGCAACACTCACTTAACAGCTGTCTTGCTTAGCAACAGAAATTTTGGACTCAATTGTGGTCGTAGGTTGAGGACTATCTTATGTACTTGAGAGAGAGAGAGAGAAAGGTTCAGTTGTTAGCCTGGCGTTTACATAATGTTGAGGAAGTGTTATGTTGTGTTTAAGTTGAGTTTGAGTTAAGGATGCAGCGTCCATTTATACAGTATACCTGGATTGAAGTAGTAATTTAGCATGTTCGTAAAAACAGCAGTTGTATATAGTGAAACAGATGGAGAAACATCAGATACCAGGGATCCGTTCTGTATAATAAGCTATCTCTTCCTTCCTGAATTCAAATGCTGAAAGTCAGATGCTGGGGTTTTGATTTCAGAAAGATTGCTTGCGGGAAACGCATGAATATTTTTATTGTTAAAAAAAAAGCCCCTTTATGTCTGATAAGGACAGATTAGGCCTTAAAAAAGAGTGCTTTGTTCACAGACGGTAAAAGCCAGAGTAACTAAAAGAGAGGGGTTTTTTGTGCAAAAGGAAAGCTGAGTTTTCTTTTAAAAACTTTCTGCTGACAGCAGTTTTTTTTTAGGAGGAAACTGAGTGAACATTGCTGTTTAGAAGGAACATTTTAAGAATTTTCTGAAATGGCTTCATTGCAAAGGCTTCACACTCGGATCTCTGAAGATTACTCCTGGGGGGTTTTAAGGCATGCGTGTGGCCCTTTTTAAATTAATGTTCCCAAATAAACTATTGACGGGTCCACATGTAGCGTATTTTTGGAGTATAAGACGCACCTTTCCCCCCCCTAAAAGAGGGTGGGAAAGTTGGTGCGTCTTATATACCTAATGCAGCCATTTTTGGCCTCCCGAAACCCCGCCTCTGCGTTCCATTTTTGCAAAAAATAGACCTGTTTTTCGCAAAAACGGGGCGCGCAGAGTGTTTGGGAGGCCTGCAGAGTGCTTCTGGGGGCTGAGGGAAGGCAAAAATGCCCCCGTTTTTGCAAAAAATGGGCCCTTTTTTGCAAAATTGGGGCGTTTTTGCCTTCCCCCAGCCCCCAGAAGCACTCTGCAGGCCTCCAAAATCCTCTGTGTGCCCCATTTTTTGCAAAAACGGGTGGAAAATAGGCATGTTTTTGTGAAAAACGGTGTGCACAGAGGGTTTGGGAGGCCTTCAGAGTGCTGCTGGGGGCTGGGGAATGGCAAAACGCTCCTGTTTTTGCGAAAAACGGGTGAAAAATGGGCCGTTTTTAGCAAAAACAGTGTTTTTGCCTTCCCCCAGCCCCCAGAAGCACTCTGCAGCCTCCCAAACCCTCTTCGTGTCCTGTTTTTTGCAAAAAAAGGGCCCATTTTTGCAAAAAACGGGGCGCACAGAGGGTTTGGCAGGCCTACAGAGTGCTCCTGGGGGCTAGGGAGGACAAAAACTTGTTTTTCTTACTTGCCTCTTCGAAATCTTGGTGCGTCTTATACACCGGTACGTCTTATAGTCTGAAAAAAACGGTAATTACGTGGAGCTCAGCACATCTGAAAACTGCCTTTATTTTTCGTAAATGTGAAGCCACCATATGTGTGCAGCCTGGTGATGACACATTGGCACGCTTAGGGAAGAAAGCATCTGGGTGTGCAAGTGAACAATGGTTTGAAATGAGATTGAAATGTTCCTAGGGTGAGAATGGATGAAAATTGCTGTGTTCAGCTAACCACAACCTGACTCCTCCAGATTTTTCCTGCGGATTTTTCACAGCCTAATCTTAATTTGTACCCACCCAAGATGTAAGCTTGCTGACTTCAGGTTATTTTTCTATCTCCTCCCCTCTCCCTCCATCTCCATAAATAAAGGAATAAAGGAACACTGATGAGAACAAAGTTCTTCACTTTAATGAAAAACAAACTTTTTAATATTTTCACTTTTGGGGCAAATTTTCCTCCCGGCTGGTTGCCTTCGGAGACTTTCCCAATGGAATAAAGATTGACAGATGATTGATTCATTTAATTACTATATAAAATGCTTCAATCATTTCCTACTCTGGATTTCTTATTCCTGAGGATATATTTCCGAAGATTCTGCTTAATGAGACTGGGCTATGACTAATTAGCAAAACTAATTAGCAGGAATTTAATTTGGGGCAAGAAGGATCTCTTGGAATTTTTTTTTAAAGAGTGTGACTATCACTAAGATGAAAGAAAGTGCTCTTTAATAATTGTAATTTAATGCGATATGGTGATTTACGTTCCCAGAGAAAAGTTAATAGGTACTGTTACGGCACAGAACAGAGGAACAGTTTCAGGAAAGGAAGTGAAAGTATTAAGGCTGAGCAGACTGAATTAAAAAAATAAGCAGTTCGTTTGTTTTAATTTGCTCCGCAAAAATGCAGAAGCAGTTTCGAAGTTACACCTTGGAGTATGTACAAGAAGGCGTTGCTGAATAGTTTCAGATGTGAGGGATTTCAAACGGCTTGTAGGTTAATTTTCCAAGCTAACTGACTCTTTATAAGAGCCGAGGTGGCGCAACGGTTAGAGTGGGGTACTGCAGGCCACTTTAGCTGACTGATCCGCAGGTCAGCGGTTCAAATCTCACTGGCTCAAGGTTGACTCAGCCTTCCATCCTTCCGAGGTAGGTAAAATTAGGACCCAGATTGTTGGGGGCAATATAAATATACATTGCTTATTGGTGTAAACCGCTTAGAGAATGCTTGCACTGTGAGGCGGTATATAAATGTCACAAATAATAAACAAACAAACAAACAAACAAATAAATAAATAAGTAAATAAATAAATAAATAAAGATCAATAGGTAAGAAATATCTGGGCATAGCAGCTGAATTTGAGTGATAAAATAAGAATATAAAAAGCTTTACCAGAGGTCACTCAACTCAAGAGATTTTCTATTATTACTCAGTGGAAGTAATTATTACTCAATGGAATAATGGAATAATAAGCCTGTGTAGGTTTATTAATTCTACTTTTGCAAGTCAAAATTTAATTTGCATGGAAAATAGTTGAAAAGGAAAAATGAAGGGAGTTTTGGTAAAATAAAACCTGAAAAAAAAATAACAGAACTCATAAGCTAAACTTTATTTTACAATATAGATAAGAAATATAATATATTGTTTGATTGTAGAAGACACTGCCTTTATGGATAAAAATATGGATTTTTAAAGCATTATACTGTAAATTCTATGGGATTAAATTATTGATTATAAACTTCTTTCAAGTTAGACTTTGCTTAGTTTTGCTTCCATTAAAACATAAACTAACTTAAATAAAATTGTACCTGCTTTTTGGTTGACAGATAGTCCTCTATTTATAGCCATTCATTTAGAGACCGTTTGAAGTTACAACGGCACTGAAAAAGTGCCTTATATACTGTTTTTCACACTTATGACCGTTGCAGCATCAAAATTCAGGCAATTGTCAAGTATTTATGACAGGTGCGCTGTCCTGGAGTCATGTGATCACGTTTTATAATCTTCCCAGCCGGCTTCTGACAAAAGTCAATGGGGGAAGCCAGATTCGCTTAATGACTGCATGATTCACTTAATGACTGCATTGATTTGCTTATCAATTGTGGCAAAACAACAACTTAACAACTGCCTGGCTTACCGACAGAAATGTTGGGCTCAATTGGGGTTGCAAGTTGAAGAGTAACTGTATTTTGCTTTGTTTTTGTTTTAACTATGTGCTATTGGTATGGGGTCTCCAACCTTGGCAACTTTAAGACTTGTGGACTTCAACTCCCAGAGTTCCTCTGGCTGAGGAATTCTGGGAGTTGAAGTCCACATGTCTTAAAGTTGCCAAGGTTGGGGACCCCTGTATGTAGATTATCATCTTTCATAATTTCAGATTTTATGGTTAATCTCTTTTTGACTTTGAAATCTGCTCGCAGTACAAACTGGTGGGCTGAGAACTGAACAAGTAAGGGGAGAGGGCGAACCTCAGAGGTGCCCAAGGACTTATGGGACCTCAGGAAGCCCATAGCTTTCCCACCAAGCTTTCTAGTCCTAAGGAATAAGTGTTTTGAGATTTCACCATTGAACGGTTGATAAAGTTGGATATACTTTTTAAATGTACAATAATTACCTTTATCTCTGCTTCTCTAATGTCTGAAGCTGGGAAAATAGTCTTATTTTTTCCAGCTTCAAATATTACAGAGACAGAGATAAAAGTTAGATAAAACTGATTAGGTGAGAACATTACAAATTTTGAAAGTAGTACTTTACACATTAAGGGCGGCGCGGTGGCTCAGTTGATAAGATGCTGGGCTTGTTGGCTGGAAAGGTGGCAGCGCAGGTTCGAGACCCGAGTGCCATGCAACGGGTGAACTCCCGTCCTCGCCCCAGTTCCTACCAACCTAGCAGTTCGAAAGCATGCAAATGCGAGTAGATGAATAGGTACCACTTTGGTGGGAAAGTAACAGCGTTCTGTGACGTCACGCTGTCCACATGACCACGAAAACGTCTTCAGGCAGCGCTGGCTGAATGACCTTGAAATGGAGATGGTAGTCGGAAACAACTAGTGGAGTAAAATCCACAGGGACACCTTTACCTTTACTTTACACCTTTGTTTTTCTTGGATAATTTTTCAGAAATCCAGAAAAATAAAATCCGACTTTTATAAATATATATATATGTGTGTGTGTGTGTGTGTGTGTGTGTGTGTGTGTGTGTGTGTGTGTGTGTGTGTGTGTGTATATATATATATATATATATATATATATATATATATATATATATATATATATATATATATATATATATATATATATATATATATATATAATAAACCTTTTTAAGGTTATATATATATATATAAATGTTTATATATATATAGACATTTTTAAGGTTTTTAATGAGCCGAGGTGGCGCAGAGATTAGAGTGCAGCACTGCAGGCTACTTCAGCTGAGTGCTAGCTGCAGTTCAGCTGTTCAAATCTCACCAGGCTCAAGGTTGACTCAGCCTTCCATCCTTCTGAGGTGGGTAAAATGAGGACCCAGATTGTTGGGGGCAATATGCTGAACTCTGTAAACCGCTTAGAGAGGGCTGGAAAGCACTATGAAGCGGTATATAAGTCTAAGTGCTATTGCTATTGCTATTTCTTTCAGAACACATTTCAGCTTCTCTTAATAAAAATTCATCTTGAAACATAGTCACGTTCCATGTAGATTGATATAACTGCTTCTGTCCTTACAGCTTTCCAAAACTCGTGATTGGGAGACAGCTGTGGGAGGGCATTCGAGATCCATTTTGAACTTACAAAACTTGTTCAACTACATCTGCACTTAACCTTAGTTAGTGCAGATGTAGTAGTTGCTTTATTGCAAATTAAAGGAAAAATGCAGAAAAAATGTGTCTAGTTGGGATGGTTGACAGAATGAAGGAGAAATCCTCATCTCCTCATTTATCCCGGGTTGTTTGCCCTAATTAGTGGTTGATACTGGAATGTGCGTTCTTGTGAAAGAATTAGAATATCAGTAGGTGGATCCGTTTTCTCTGTTGATGGAACAGGCCTTGGGAACTGCTATATCTTGGCATCTTCTTGGGGAAGAGAGAGCGAGAGAGAGACAGATGTTTTATTTTCTCCACCCTTCCAGGTGTGGCCACTGCCCCGTAAGCAGTATATGTATACCTTGTGCAGCAAAATATCCCCCACGGCGTTTTCAAGAATCTGATCTGTAATTTCAGGTATTCCCGAAAATAACTTTGTTGTGCAACCTCTGTAGGCTAACAACAAGTACTGACAATTCCCCTACAACCATTCCTCATTGGTGAGTTGAAGTCTTCTCCTTCCATCCCTGAAACCTCTTCCGTCACGAATGTTACTATCCCCGTTCCTGATCCCGAACCTTCCTCTGTGGTCTTACTTTGTGGCTACTTCACCTGCTTCCACGATCATGGCTGGCAAAGCCTAGGACCTTCTATAGCAGTGATGGCGAACCTTTTTTTCCTTGGGTGCCGAAATAGTGCGCACACGCGCTATCGTATGTGCGTGCGTTCCCACACCCATAATTCAAAGCCCCCCACTCGCCCCACCCCCCCTGCAAATGCGTGTGCGACCCCCCACTCCCCCGTTTTCCGACTTCCAGTGGGCCCGGTAGGCCTGTTTTTTGCCCTCCCCAGGCTCCAGAGGCTTTCTTGGAGCTTGGGGAGGGCGAAAACGCTCTCCCTGCCACCCCGGAGGCCCTCCAGAGGCCGAAATCACCCTCCCAGAGCCTCCGCGCGAGCCAAAAATCAGCTGGTGGGCACGCACATGCGCGCTGGAGCTGAGCTAGGGCAACGGCTCGCGTGCCAGCAGATATGGCTCCGCGTACCACCTGTGGCACCCGTGCCATAGGTTCGCCATCACTGTTCTATAGGATAGAATACGGTGTTGTGTTTTGTTACAGAATAACAGAGTTGGAAGGCATCTTGGAGGTCATCAACTCCAACCCTCTACTCAGGCAAGGGACGCTATACCATTCTAGACAAATGGCTGTCCAGTCTCTTCTTAAAATCCTCCATCCTTCTGAAGGTAAGCCATTCCACTGATTAACTGTTCTAACTGTCAGGAAATTCCTCCTTAGTTCTAAGTTGCTTGTCTCCTTGGTTAGTTTCCACCCATTGCTTTATTAATTAATTAATTTATTAGTGAGACTTAGATACTGCCTCACAGTGCAAGCACTCTCTAAGCGGTTTACACCATTAAGCGATGTATATTTACATTGCCCCCAACAATCTGGGTCTTCATTTTACCTACCTCGGAAGGATGGAAGGATGAGTCAACCTTGAGCCGGTGAGATTCGAACCACTGAACTGCTGATCACAGTCAGCTAAAGTAGCCTGCAGTACTGCCTCTAACTGCTGCGCCACCTCGGCTCTTAATAATGCTTCTTGTCCTGCCTTCAGGTGCTTTGGAGAACAGTTTGATTCCCTCTTCTTTGTGGCAGCCCTTCAAATATTGGAACACTGCTATCATGTCACCCCTAGTCCTTTTTTATTAAACTAGACATACTCAATGTCAATGATCGATACAGTGGAGATTTTGTACATGTTAAGGCTGCCCTTACATGGTGTCAGAACGAGCAGGAGAAAGAATTGAATTATTTTAGCAATGGGGCAACTATGGGAGATACCAAGCTTGACTACTCATGGGATAGAGACCATCTGAAAACAGCTTCAGAGAGATATGATAGAACAAACATCTTGCTATAAGGAATCATTGTACCCTGATTAGGCGCATGTGAGAACATGACCATAGTAAATGTTTGTGGACTGAATCATAAAAAGTGCCTCTTTCTAGGCAGAATTGTGCAATAATGAGTTCGAGGCTTTAAATATGTGAGTCTGGAACGTGTGTGTGAGTTTTATTGTGTTTCTAGTCTGGAATTTACTGTCTGGCCATTTAAACTTTAAAGTACATTGCCTTCTTAGCAATGTACTAGCAGAATGATAAGGAGGCTGAGGAATCATTGAAAGTTCTGAGCAAAGGAGGACAACAATTTGGCCCTTTCGAGACATTTTTTCATTATTTGTTAAATGCAAGAAGTGCTTGGAACCAATGGACCTATGTGATTTGTTCATTCCTTCTTCATAAATCTTTACCCTTTCCGATTTTGAAAAAAAAAAAAGCCTTATACCTTTCTTTCCTTCTCCATTGGGGTTGCACCAGTGATGGGTTCCTACCGGTGCGGTCCACTCTATAGCACTGGTAGCGGCGGGCTGGTGACGTCACCAAGAGGTTACCGACCCAGTGCGATCGGTTGCCGGTCCCTAGGAGCCGCCATCTTTTTTTCAGAATTTCTGGGCGATTTTTTGCGTGGAAGCAAAATCGCCCTGAAATCTCGTGAGGGGATGCACACATGCGCGAGATTTGGGCGATTTTTTGCTTCCGTGCATGCGCGAAAGCAAAAAATCACCAAATTTTCATTGTGATTTTGCTTCTGCGCATGCACGGAAGCAAAATTGCGTGAGGGGGGGCAATGGTGACATTGACACATACGCTCCCTCAAGACTTCCAATAGAAACATTGGATTCCTGGTCAACAGACTTGACCTCGTTATGTACAATGGTTTAACACCGGTTGCATTAAAATTCATTCACATGTGTCTTAATTGACCTTGATCCTTTTCAAGAAAGAGAAATGAAATAAGGCACAACTGCACTTACGATTCTCCTCTCCAGTAGTGGATTCTAAAACTCTTTACTACCGGTTCACGTGCTTGCGCACGCACAGAAGCATCCCGGGCGGGTGGGCGGAGCCTCCCGCCACCACTACCGGTTCTAAGAACCGGGCTGAACCGGGAGCAACCCACCGCTGCTCCTCTCCCTTCTAGTTCACATAACTCTTATTTATTTTTCTCCCGACACATTAAAAACTTACATATTCGCTGAAAACGTGGGTTATGTTTCCCCTGGTGATACTTGAGATAAAAAAGGGTGAGGCATTGGGGAGATAAGGGGGTCAACAAAGGGGGTGACTTCACTCTTGGAATATTTTCCAAGTTTTGTGTGTGAGTTCCTAACCACTTGGCTCGACATTTTTATAATCTTTTACTGTTAGCGGGAATGAATATACAGGGCCAACTCTCGTGTATAACTTGGCAAATGTCAGTTAACTGAAAGGTTTATGTTGGCATTGAATCTTAGCTTTCCGGTGACTCAAAACAATGGCTTGGGGAGATAAGGAGATAGGGAAGGAAAAGCAGGAATTCCATTACTTTCGGATAATTTCTAATGTATTGATCAAGCATCAGTGCGTCCCTTGTTTTGACATTCTTTTATACAAGTAGACCTTGGCTTGATTCAGACGTGATTGAGGGATCCAATCTGAATCGGTCCCTGGCACCAGAGGTTTGTTCTTTCAAGGTTTTGGATTCGTGCTGCAGCTCATCCTACGGGAACTTCTGTCTCCAAAATGTTTTGGAGAAAGAGAAGTTCCCTGAAGATCGTCCTTCAGCACAAGTCTGAACGTTTGGAAGAATAAACCACTGGTTCCTGGTGACAGATTGGATCCTGCCAACATTATCCTGGGATACGTAGGCCTTCATTCGCGAACACGATTGAGCCCAAAGTTTCTGTTGCTAAGCGAGACAGTTGTTAAGTGAGTTTTATTAGAGTTTGTTGCATAAATCAAAACCAGAAGCACACACAGATAATTGATTCAGCTTCTTTATTTATTTTATTTTTATTTTGTTCAATTTTATAGGCCTTATAAACTTCTTTATAAACATAATAATATATATACAATACCACAAGTAGATTATTTCTTCAATGTAGCAACAGTTACAAGCAGTTTCATTTCCAGCAGCAGACAAGCTTTCAGTTCAGAGTTCAGAGTGGATTGAGCCACGCCCAGCCTTCCAGCTTCAGTTTCGATTCTCTGCACAGACTCAGATGTGTTTAGCTCCCATTGGCTGACTTGGTTGCTATGCCTATTCATTGGCTGACCTTGTTACCATTGGCTCTCCCAGTTCATGAATATCTTAACAGGTTTTGCCCCATTTTATGACTTTTCTTGCCACAGTTGTCAAGCGAACCAGGCAGTTATTAAGTTAGAAACATGGTTGTTAAGTGAATCTGGCTTTCCCCATTGACTTTGCTTGTCAGAAGGTCTCAAAAGGGGATCATTGCAACCGTCATAAATATAAGTCAGTTGCCAAGCACCTGAATTTTGATCACATGACCGTGGGGATGCTGCAATGGTCATAAGTGTGAAAAACAGTCATAAGTTGCTCTTTTCAGTGCTGTTGTAACTTTGAACAGTCACAAAATGAACCGTTGTAAGTCGAGGACTACCTTTACTAGCCTCAAATGGTTGCCAGGAGAAAGAACATTGTGATATCTCCGTCAAGTTATTAGGAACTGAGGCTGATTCAATGGAGATTTAGTCAAGGTTAAAAATAATTTTACAAGGCCTGCCCTATCCTCCTGTAACCATTTCCCTGGCCGTAAGTGATGTTTCTTGGAGGAAAAAGTATGTCTGTAAGACTTGGTATCCTACTAAAAGCTACGGAGATGAATTATCACCAATGCTGAAAGCAAATGAGTTAAATAAAATTCCAGTGGAGACTTCCCAAGTCCGAAGCTGTGACAGGTTCCTAGGGAGCCCTCACCCTTCGCGCCCCAGAACTTCACCTGGGGCACTAGGGGGGCTCTATCTATCCCCGCCGGCTCTCCTCACTCCCCTTTGCCCGGGGAGGAGATGTTCGAGCCGCCAGACAGCTGTTTGGCTGCCGTTCTGGAGGTGGACGGTTCTCGGGAACGAGCGCTCTAAAAAGAGCGTCTTCGGAGCTGCGGAGCCAAACCGGAAGCCCCCTTTTCAGTCAAATTGTTGATTATTTGTGGCACTTTGTTTTTAGTGGTGCATATACCGGTAGTTGGTACGAGTGTAGATTTGATGTTTTCTTAATAGAACCTGGCTATTTATGAGTGATCTACTTGATTGTCAGAGGTCACTCTACCCAACAGCTGTCTGTAGAATACGGCAGCCGTTGAGAATTCAGATGTTGTCCACTGCTATTCAAGAACAGGGAGTGTATATTTAGAAACTACAATGCAATAAAGCTGTAGTATGACGTTATACACAACTGCAGCCTGTATTTGCCACCTCTTTCCCTCTGGCCTAGATTCTGCAGTTCTGCCGAGTAACATGCTGTTTCCTTTTCAAAAAGGATAAGGCTATCTTTCAAGGAAGCAGTCAATGGATGGAAACTAACCAAAGAGAGAAGCAACCTGGAATTAAGGAGAAACTTCCTAACTGAGGACAATTAACCAGTGGAACAACTTGCCTTCAGAAGTTGTGGGTGCTTCCATCACTGGAGGCTTTTAAGGAGAGACTGAATTTAAGGAGAGACCTGTCTGAAATGGTATAAGGTCTCCTGCTTGAGCAGGGGGCTGGACTAGAAGACCTCCAAAGTCCCTCCCATCTCTATTTTGATTGATTGATTTGATTGATTGAATTCACCTAGCCAGTTCTGCAAGGATAGTCTTTTTCTAAGTTGTGCCTTCCTTTCCGGAAAATCAGATTTTAGATTTTAGTGTTCAGTATTTGGATGGCGTGAGTTGTAGTGTGTAAGAAAATCAACAAGAATGTTGGTTAAACGCAGGTAGTCCTTGACTTACGACCACAATTGAGCCCAAAATTTATGCTGCCAAGCGAGACATTTGTTAAGTGAGTTTTGCCCCATTTTACGACCTCTCTTGCCACAGTTGTTAAGTGAATCCATGGCAGTTGTTAAGTTCGTTACACACTTGTTAAGTGAATTTGGTTTATCCGTTGACTTTGCTTGTCAGAAGGTCGCAAAAGGTGATCACATTGCAACCGTCATAAATGTGAATCAGTTGCCAACTCTCTGAATTTTGATCACGTGACTATAGGGATGCTGCAACGCTCAGAAATGTGAAAAATGGTCACAAGTCACGTTTTCCAGTGCTGCTGTAACTTTGAATGGTCACTAAATGAATTGTGAGTCGAGGGCTACCTGTACATGAAACCTATCTGAGATTTTAATATATTTTTTCCAACCTAGCCTCTTATTTAGTTGATGCATCCTTTCTTTGAAGAAAGCTGTGTTCGTTCTTGCATCATGTTCCGCCTATGTGCCCATAACACCTGAGAAATCGTATGTGCATCAGTAAGGAAAAACATGTCATTTTATTTGCTCAGCCTCTGTAAGAAATGCCTGTTTCCTGAAATACCGTATTTTTCAGAGTATAAGACGCACCTTTTTCCTCCCTAAAAGAGGCTGAAAATTTGGGTGCGTCTTATACTTCGAATGTAGCTTTTTCGAAACTTTTTTCCCCAGCCCTAACGAGGTGCTAACGATCTTCCCGGCTTCCTATTCCCTCCGAAGAAGGTTTTTTCCTGCCCTAAGTCTTTGCAGGCTTGTTTTCATTCCTACTCCCTCTGAAGAAGGCGTTTTCAGCCCTAACCAGAGGATAAAATAATGTGCTGAAGCTGAACAGACTAAGGACGCTAGCCAGATGAATACCTGGTAGGTAGATTTTTTCCCCCAATTTTCCTCCCGCAAAACTAAGGTGCGTCTTATACTCCGGTGCGTCTTATACTCTGAAAAATATGGTATATCTTTTACCAATTTTCAGAGTGGCCTAAATCTAGGCAAAGATAAGGGTAGAAGGACTGAGTTATAAACAGTTTCCCCGTCTTGGAAACTTTTCTTGTTTCTCTTAAACTGGACCGTGTGTGTGTGTGTGTGTGTGTGTGTGTGTGTGTGTGTGTGTGTGTGTGTGTGTGTGTGTGTGACAAGAATTACTTAAGGATTGTACTACAATGACCTTCTCAGCTGGTGATGGATGGCTTTACAGAGTTTTGCCTGTGACCTTGGAGATCAAAGCAAAGATAACGTGTTCTCTTAGGTAGATATTCAGTGTTGCGCACTGAATTCCCAGAAGAGGCTTTTTAGAAGCACGCAGTTTCCAATATATTACTTTCCTTTTATCTGTCTGGTAGGATGCTGACCGTTCCTGAATGGTACTGCAATTGTTGCTGCCAGCAAGTTCCAGTGGAAGAGTCTAATTTTAAAGACCGTTGGATGGAAGTTTATATTTTCCTCCAGGGATTAGAGCAGCAGCAGAAGAGAAGCTAACAGAAAAGAGTTAGTGTTCACTGATCCCGAGGAAATTGTGTCAGGAAAGGACATCTTTGTGCTAATAATTTAGATCCCTCACCAAGGAATCTAGTTCTGTGTCACTGTTTAGTGCAGAGGTCCTCAAACTACGGCCCGTGGGCCGGATACGGCCAGCTGAAGCCATTAATCTGGCCCCTATGGGAACACAAGGCTGCCCCACCCACATCACCCCACCTACCCGCTGGCCCCCACCTGCCTTCTGGAGGCCGAGGAGGCCAAAAACGGGACATGCGGAGGCCCCGGGAAGCCAAAAACGGGCCCATTTTTGGCCTCCCCAGCCTCAAGACAGAGGTAGAGAGGGAGGGACACACACACACACACACACACACACACACACACACACACACACACACACACACACACACACACACACACACACACACATACCCCTCAACCCCCCACCCTCACCCCGGCAGCCACATCCCTTCACTAACCTGCTTTCCATCCCCAGGAGCATAACAAATTAAAGTTTAATTTGTGTGTATTGTTTAATGGACTGCTAAATTGGCCACGCCCACCGAGTCACATGACGACCTAGGTATACACCCACCCAGTCGCATGACCACCTAGCTACGTCCACCCAGCAGGTCCGGGCCCCCCAACAGTCTGAGGGACCGTGAATTGGCCCCCTGTTTAAAAAGTTTGAGGTTTAGTGTCTAGCCTGATGAACACACACAGACTTTGGGAACAGTTTGGCCCCATTTAAAGTTTAAATACAGGTAGTCCTCGACTTGCAACAGTTCACTTAGTAATGATTTGAAGTTACAACGGCACTGAAAAAAGCGACTTATGATCGTTTTTCACACTTATGACTGTTGCAGCATCCCCATGGTCATGTGATTTACATTTGGATGTTTGACAACTGACTCACATTTACGACGGTTGCAGTGTCCTTGGGGGGAGGTCATGGGATCCCCTTTTGCAACCTTCTGGCGAGCAAAGTCAATGGGGAAGCCAGATTCACTTAACAACTGTGTTACAATTTAACAACTGCGGTAACTCACTTGACAAATGTGGCAAGAAAAGTTGTAAAATGGGGCAAAACTCATTTAACAAATGTCTCGCTGAACAATATAAATTTTGGGGTCAATTGTGGTCGCAAGTTGAGGCTACCTGTATATCTTGGAGTCTCACAAGCAGGAAATAATATTTTTTTTTCCTTTTAAAAGAAAGCCTTGATTGTCTAAGACAATGGTTCTCAAAGCATGATCTAGAGTAGTGATGGCGAACCTATGGCATGCATGCCACAGGTGGCACACGAAGCCATATCTTCTGTCACGCGAGCCGTTGCCCTAGCTCAGCTCCAGTGCACATGTGCGCGCCGGCCCGCTGATTTTCGGCTTGTGCGGAGGCTCTGGGACGGCATTTTTGGCCTCCCCAGGCTCCAGGCTCTTATACTCTGAAAAATGAGGCTGATTCATCTGTCACAGAAGACTTCAAATCTCCCTGTCCCAAATTGACTCATCTCTCACCTAAGTACAATACTCGTATGCATCAATGAAGTTTGCCTTTTAATGTCAGGTGAGGAATCTGTTTATGCTAAATGTCAACAGCATCATGGCGAAGTTTCACTGCCTCCTGTCTGAAGGTTAAAGAGATGGTGTCAGAAATAGAACACAGGATTTTTTTTTTGCACCTGACTCATCCTTTCTTGCACCTTGTTGCTGTTTTTCCATTCTCTCTCTCCCCCCCCCCCCCCCCGAAAAAATCCTCTAAAAAGTTTAGGTTTAACTTTTTAAAGAAACAGCAGTTGGAATGTTTGCCAAGGAGAGGCAGTGAATGGATCTGGCTAATTCAACTCTTCAGGTGACTCAGAGGTGAGAATAATTTTATTAAAGAACATACGCGTTGCATTTATGTGCTGCTGGGTTCCACGTCAAGTCCCAGCAGTTGACAGGGACAATTTTTTGAAGAAGAAAAAACAATTGGAAAAATATAAAGTGGACATCAGTCAGAATATACAGCTGAGCAATATGCCCAGTCATGTCCATCTGCCAAATGCATATTGGAACAACTCATGTCTTCGGTAGCTTCTGAAAAGCCATCAACAAAGGGTGCTCATCTATATTCTAGAGGAAATTTCCAGTTGGAAAGGTTTTTTTTTGGTTGTTGTTTTGCATGCATCCATATAACATTCTTCCAAGAGTCTTCTGGCTTATCCAGATCCCTGCCAACTCTTCTTAATCCGAATCTTAACAGTGAGAACGATCAACCAGTGGAACAGAAGTTGCCTTCAGAAGTTGTGGGTGCTCCATCACTGGAGGTTTTTAAGAAGAGACTGGACAGCCACTTGTCTGAAATGGGCAGGGGGTTGGACTAGAAGAACCCCAAGGTCCCTTCCAGCTCTATTCTGAAACACAGATGACCTTTCTAAAGTGTAGATGGGTAGCAGTGTTTTTTTTTTTTTGAGAGTAGAGGCTTTTTCCGTGCAACCCTGCCAAGAACCCAATTGGAGTTCGGTGTTCTGCTAATGGTAGTCTGACACTAACATAAGCCAATGCAAGAGGGGCCTTTATTTATTTATTTACTTACTTACTTACTTACTTACTTACTTAGTTACTTACTTACATACTTACTTACTTATTTGTGAGATTTATATACTGCCTCACAGGGCGAGCACTCTCTAAGCGGTTTACACCATTAAGCAATGTATATTTACATTGCCCCCAACAATCTGGGTCCTCATTTTACCTACCTCGGAAGGATGGAAGGCTGAGTCAACCCTGAGCCGGTGAGATTTGAACCGCTGACCTGCGGATCACAGTCAGCTAAAGTGGCCTGCAGTACCCCACTCTAACCACTGCGCCACCTCGGCTCTTACTTATTTACTTACTTACTTACTTATTTACTTACTTACTTACTTACTTACTGATTTGATTTCATTTCTATAGCCGACCATCTCAGTAAACAACTCTGGGTGGCTCACAATTCAAGGTCCTTACAGTTGCCTTGGGATTCTTGGAGAGGCCTTGCTCTCGGAAATGGTCTTGGTTGGTTGACCACTCCCAAGGAGGATACAGTTAATCCTCGACTTACCACCATTCCTTTAGTGACCATTCAAAGTTACAATGGTACTAAAAAAAGTGACAGGACTCTTTTTAAGAACTGTGGTGGCGCAGTGGTTACAGTGCAGCACTGCAGGCTACTTCTGCTGACTGCCGGCTGCCTCCAATTTGGCAGTTCAAATCTCACCAGGCTCAAGGTTGACTCAGCCTTCCATCCTTCCGAGGTGGGTAAAATGAAGACTCAAATTGTTGGGGGGCAATAGGCTGACTCTCTCAACCGCTTACAGAGGGCTGCAAAGCACTGTGAAGCAGTATATAAGTCTAAGCGCTATTGCTATTTTCACACAACAGTTGCAGCATCTTCATAGTCATCTGATCAAAATTTGACTGCTTGGCAACTGGCATGTATTTATGATGGTTGCAGTGTTCCGTTTTTGCGACTTTCTGACAAGCCGAGTCAATGGGGGAGGCAGATTCACTTCACAACTGTGTTACTAACTTAACTGCAGTGAATAACAATTGTGGGAAGAAAGGTTGTAAAATGAGCAAAGCTCACTTAACAACTGTTTTACTTAGCAACGGACGTTCTGGCCTCAATTGTAGGCACAAGTCAAGGACTACCTGGAACAACGGTGTTGAATTTACTCCATTTGTATACAGTCTGCGCGGCAGTGAACTTGCAGAGTGCAAACTCTTGGGAAACAGTTTTGGAATCCTTTCCAGGCTGTTCAACATCAACCCCTGTTTTTTTCTGTCTTCGGGAATTTCCTTTGTTCAAGCCCTTACATGCTTTCGCATAATTGTATTATGAAGATCAGACTTCTAGGGAACACCCAGAATTCTGTTCTTTAAATAAAGCAGGACCTCCCATTCTCAACATCCATTTGTTGACCCCATGTTCTTTATGGCAGCCCCTCAAATATTGGAACACTATTATTATGTCACCCCTAGTTCTTCTTTTCCTGCAACCGTTCTTCATATGTTTTAGCCTTCAGCCCCCGCCCCCCCCCCATCATCTTTGTCACTCTTTTCTGCACTTTTTCCAGAGTCTCAACATTTTTTTATACATGGTGGTGAGCAAAACTGGATGCAGTATTCCAAGTGTGGTCTTACCAAGGCATTATAAAGTGGTGGTATCACTTCTCATGATCTTGATTCTATCCCACTGTTAATACAGCCTAGGATTGTGCAAAGTATTTTAGTGAAATTGCTAGGTTCAGTTTTGTCCCCTTTAAAAAACATCTGGACGAAGAGCACTTGGAAACGGAAGTTTGCAGATTTTTTTTTTGCAAACCCTGAATTAATCCTGACTGTTTTTCTAACACGGAACGAAAGTACCGTATTTTTGGGAGTATAAGACGCACCGGAGTATAAGACGCACCTTAGTTTTTGGGGAGGAAAATAGGGAAAAAAATCTGCCTACCAGGTATTCATCTGGCTAGTGTTCTTAGTCTGGTCAGCTTCAGCACATTATTTTATCCCCTGGTTAGGGCTGGAAAGAACATTCTTTGGAGCGAGTAGCAATGAAAAAAAAGCCTGCAAAGACTTAGGGCTGGAAAAAACCTCCTTCGGAGCAAGTAGCAATGAAAAAGCCTGCAAGCCGGGAAGAGCCGGGAAGATCGTTAGCGCCTCGTTAGGGCTGAAAAAAAAGCTTCGAAAAAGCTACATTCAGAGTATAAGATGCACTCAAATTTTCAGCCTCTTTTAGGGGGGGAAAAAGGTGCGTCTTATACTCCGAAAAATATGGTATTTTAATCTTGAAGGACAATATGTCTGTCAATCTCAGCTTGTCTTCCGCTTGTAGACTCGGATGCCTAGAAATAACCCTCTTTTCCTATTTGTGTAACAGTTGTGTTTTGTTTTTGTTTTAAAGAGAAAAGAACATTAAACTTTGGAACACCCTTGGAATCACTTGCCAGTCATCAAAACCATTTGTCACCTCGCAACCATCCTTTGAAAGGGTATCTTTAGTTTCTGTCTCACCTCCCTTTGTTCCTTGCAGCTGTTTTTGTTGGCAGTCCCTGAGCTTTGTCCTTCAGCCTCAGCTGTTTGTGTCGGCATCTTGCTGAACTCCCTATGATCTCTTTTGGCAAACAGAGTCAGTTGCAGGAAGACAGCTTGAGTGAACAACACAGGGACTTGAAATATTCCGCTAAGTTCCCTGTAACTCAGGAGCTTGCCTATATATCCGAAATCCTGTTGGGAATCTGTATACACTTGGAGACCTATCTTTGATCCCCTTACGTCTAGCTATCTCAACAGTTCTCCATGCCTTATGTGCAAAGATCAGATAGTTGATCTTTGAGATGCCTAGACAGGCGTCCCCAAGCAGGAAGCTTTACAGTAGCATTTTTCAGGTTTTCCACACTTGTCAGCTGCTCTTTGCCGTCGCAGCCGGCCGACAGGATGTCACAGTTTGTGGAATCAAGGCAACGGAGGTTCCAGGGGACCAGGAGAATTGCATTTCCGCTATCCTGATCTGTCTCAAGAGGAGCAACCAGTGTTTTTTCCTTTCCTGTCCCAAACTTGAACTCCAATGAAAAAGGGTCACATTTCCTATTTCTACGGGAGAGGGGAGGGTCACCTGGCCATGCGACTTAGAATGTAGAAAACAGAATAATAGAGTTGGAAGGGACCCTGGAGGTCTTTTAGTCCAACCCCCTGCTTGAGCAGGAAACCGTATAACATTTCAGACCAATGGCTGTCCAGTCTCTTCTTGAAAGCCTCCAGTGATGGAGCTCTCACTACTTCTGAAGCCAAGCTGTTCCATTGGTTGAATGCTCTCGCCGTTAGGAAATTTCTCCTTAGTTCTAGGTTGCTTCTCTCCTTGATCAGTTTCTATCCGTTGCTTCTTGTCCTGCCTTCAGGTGCTTCGGAAAATAATTTGACCGCCTCGTCTTTGTAGGAGCCCCTCAAATATCGGAACTCTGCTATCCTGTCTCCCGTAGTCCTTCTTTTCATTAGACATGCCCAATTCCTGTAACTGTTCTTCGTATGTTTTAGCCTCCAGCCCCTTAAATCATTCTTGTAGCTCTTCTTTACTCCTGATATTGTTTGTACATTTTGCCAGAAGAATCATTTGGGTTTCCAGCTTGAGACGGGCTTACGCAAGAACAAATCAAAATGAAATCCAGAAACGCTGTGAAGAAAGGAGATTTATTTAACTCCCCAAAGCAAAGAGAAAATGAGGCACTAAGGCAGTGTTTCCCAACCTTGGCAACTTGAAGATATCTGGACTTCAACTCCCAGAATTCCCCAGCCAGCATTCGCTGGCTGGGGAATTCTGGGAGTTGAAGTCCAGATATCTTCAAGTTGCCAAGGTTGGGAAACACTGCACTAAGGGGTTGTTTTATAAAAAAGCTTGTCTTTGGTGGGTCTTGAGGGATTTGTGGGGGTGTATATACCGGTTCTAATGTGTGGCTCTGTCAATCTTTGTTAAAATGTACCTTTTTGATTGCACCAAAGGTGCTTTTTCAAGAGGCAACTGGGCTTTCTGGTTTTTCTTTTAAGATGTCTTTTGCTTCTCATCCAAGAAGCTTCTTCAGCTCTGACTGGATGGTGGGGAAGAGCCGAAGAAGCTTCTTGGATGAGAAACGAAACGTCTTCAAAGGAAAACCAGAAAGTCCAGTTGCCTCTTGAAAAAGCACCTTTGGGACAACCATGACCTGGATGACTGAGAATCTCCATAGGCTTTTTGATTGCAACGTATTTTCTGAGTCGGAGTTCATTATTTGAGATAGTGGGGGAAATAATCTTCTATGATTATTATTGAATAATATTAAAATTCTTCCACAATGTCAATAAACTGGTTTTTCAACCCCTGTTGGTGCAGATGGAGAGTTGAGGGCTAAAAAGATGCCTACAGTGCTCATGCAATAGCCCCTCCCAAATTCCCACGGTAAGAAGAAATTCTAAAGCATCAAGTGTGGCAGGCCAAAGCCTCTACTAAAATATGGCTTCGGCCTGACACTCTGGACAGCCTGCGCTGCCGACCGGGTGTCCTCCACATTGGCCTGAGAGGGACGAGTAGCCTCCTCTGGAGGACAAGGGTTTGGCGCTCTCCCTGGTCTCGCCTTCCTCCACTGGAGGCAATGGATTCTCACAGCCCTGTCCAAGCCACCACAGGTGCCCTCTGCACGAGTGATGTCGAGCTGGCCACGCCCCCCCCAGGTCAAACACAACACTGATGCGGCCCTCAATGAAATGGTGTATGAAACCCCTGGTCTACACTCTATGACAGTGATGGCGAACCTATGGCACGGGTGCCACAGGTGGCACGCGGAGCCATATCTGCTGGCACGCGGGCCGTTGCCCTAGCTCAGCTCCAGTGCGCATGTGCGTGCCCGCCAGCTGATTTTTGGCTTGCGCAGAGGCTCTGGGAGGGTGATTTTGGCCTCCGGAGGGCCTCCGGGGTGGCGGGGGGAGCGTTTTTGCACTTCCCAAGCTCCAAGAAAGCCTCTGGAGCCTGGGGAGGATGAAAAATGGGCCTACCGGGCCCACTGGAAGTCGGGAAATGGGGGAGTGGGGGGAGTCGTGCACACATGCGCAGGGGGTGGGGCAAGTGGGGGGCTTTGAATTATGTGTGTGGGCACGCACGTGCATGCGATAGCGCGCGTGCGCACTATTTCGGCACCCGAGGAAAAAAGGTTCGCCATCACTGCTCTATGAGTAAAATCTTTTATTTAAATAAACCATCATGCTTTACTATTTGGGAAAGAACGACCAATAATGGTTCTGTTCCATAAGTTTGATTCCAGTTTTTAAAATATTATTTTCCCCGCGTTTGGTAGTAAGCCCCATGTTAATAGAGATGCGTAATGTCACCTGCTTAACCTTCCGTTTCGGTTTTTTAAAGAAGTTCTTGAAAATTAATACATCTGATCTGAGTTCCGCCTCTTTTCCACATAGGTTTTGTACTGCATTTCACTGGCTCAATAAAGCGATAGCAACTTATCGAAATGTATTTATTCAGTTCAATTTAGGCATCGCCCAACTCCAACCGACTCCGGGCAGGGCACAATATAACACCATAAAAACCAATACAGACCAATACCAGATGGGATCCAATCACCGTAAGGAGACAAATTGCAAGATTCAGGTATTTCTGATCAGATAATCCTGATAAAAGCTTTCCAGAAAATACTGGATTTTTTTTTCTTGGACAGATTATTTGCTGTTATTTGCCTTGTATGTCTGAGGTAGTAACAAAGAATCCTATTGTACATAATCTTGATTCAATGTGCACCATAAAAAAAATTATTCTAACTTAACCGCAAGTTCAATGGAAACTTTTGGACTAACCAAGATCTTATTGTAACTGGTCCAAAGATTATACTATCTAAGTCAGTTGGCTTAATCCAGAGGTCTTCAAACTTGGAAACTTTAAGACGTGTGGACTTCAACTCCCAGAATTCCCCAGCCAGCCAAGTTGCCAAGTTTGGGGAACCCTGGCTTAATGTAACCCAGTTCTTTTCCATCTCCCACGGGGAGCACACCTGTCTTTAAAATGTTCTCTTTAATAGCAATAGCAATAGCACTTAGACTTATATACCGCTTCATAGTGCTTTACAGCCCTCTCTAAGCGGTTTACAGAGTTCAGCATATTGCCCCCAACAATCTGGGTCCTCATTTTACCGACCTCGGAAGGATGGAAGGCTGAGTCAACCTTGAGCCTAGTGAGATTTGAACAGCTGAACTGCTGAACTAGCAGTCAGCCTGCAGTCGCAGCATTTAACCACTGCACCACTTCAGCTCTTGGTTTAAGTTTAAGTTTAAGTTTAAGTTGCTCTTAAGAGTCTTTTTGTTGTTGTTGTTAAAAAAACCGTATTTGCTTATTAAGTATTTGGATAAAATTTCACTAATTAAATATCAGGTCCCTCAACCAAGTCCATGAATTGACTGACATCACATTCAATATCACATCAATAGTGACCACTTCCATAAATTACATTGTACAGGTAGTCCTCAACTTACAACAGTTCATTTAATGAACTGTTTAAATACGTTCTTCAGCATTAAAGAACTGATAAATATTTAAAGGAAGAAAAAATATACAGTACCCATTTTTTCTGCTGTTTACAAAAATACCTTTTGCTTTACATGTATAGGTACAGCAGTTCATTTAGTGACCGTTCAAAGTTACAACAGCACTAAAAAAAGTGACTTAGGACCGTTTTTCACAGTTATGACGATTGCAACATCTCCATGGTCAAAATTCAGACACTTGGCAACTGACTTATTTAAGACAGTTTCAGTATCCTGGGGTCATTTGATCCCCTTTTGACAAGCAAAGTCAATGGAGAAGCCAGATTCACTTAACAACCAACTGAACCATTGCAGCGATTCACTTAACAACTGTTGCAAGGAAGATTGTAAAATGGGGCAAAGTTAACTTAACAGCTGGTTCACTTAGCAACAGATATTGGGCTCAATTGTGACCGTACACCGAGGACTGCCAATACCAACCATTTATGCTTTCCTCTCTACATAGGGTAGTTGTGTTACACATAATCTGAGCCATGATGGCACAGTGGTTGGGGAGCAGTACTGCAGGCTAACTCACTGCTCACTCCAGCAGTTCGATTCTGACCAGCTCAAGGTTGACTCAGCCTTCCATTCTTCTGAGTTCGGTAAAATGAGGACCCAGATTGTTGGGGGCAAGATGCTGACTCTGTAAACCGCTTTAGAGAGGGCTGTAAAGCACTGTGGACTGTATATGAGTTTAAGTGCTATTGCTATACTGTTTTCAGTATGTGTGCTGAAGGAGACCTAGAAATGTGTTTTTCACTCACCTTTAATTTTCTGTCTTTTTCCAGATGGGCCCTTCCCTGCACCCCAAAGCATGGTAGTCTGTTGTTGTAAACATCCCCGACTGGAAGCTGGAAAATGTAGCTTTCAGTCTGATGTTTGCTGCCGCCAGCTACTCATAAACAACGCTAGAAGGAAAAGATCCATTATCAAGAGGCTTTGTTTTAAAACTCGCTGGTACTGCGCTGTTGTTTCTACCGTGTTTCCCCGAAAGTAAGACTGGGTCCTATATTAATTTTTGCTCCAAAAGATGCATTGGGGCTTGTTTTCTGGTTAGGTCTTATTTTTGGGGAAACACAGTACTAAATGAGTCCCTCTGGCTGACGATCTTAACTGGGGCTTATTTTGGGGGTAGGACTTATATTACGAGCATCCTGAAAAATCATGATAGGGCTTATTTTCCGGTTGGGTCTTATTTTCGGGGAAACACGGTAGGATCTGTAACACAGGCTTTTGGTTGAGAGGAGGAAAAAAATATATACCGTATTTTTGGAGTATAAGACGCACCTTTTTACCCTCAAAAAGAGGGTGAAAACTTGGGTGCATCTTATACACCGAATGTAGCCCTACCCAGCCACCCCCACCCTTTGGCCTCTGCCTCCCAGCAATTTACCTCCTTGCAGCAAACAGAACAGAGCCTGTTAAGCCAAGCAACTGATTATCAGCCTCCCGACCAGCAGCTGATAGAGGCTGCAGGCATGCCCATGTGCTAAAATGAAAGTGAAACTAACTGCAAGGAGGCAAATTGCTGGGAGGCAGAGGCAGAATTTTATTTTCTTGTGCTAATCACTGCTAAAACTAGCTGTTTGTTGTTTGCTGCAAGGAGGTATGTCAATAAGTATAAATGCCTATAGAATGTTCAAATTATTAGACTTATTTTTTAAAGACTCCTTTATTATTGTTCTAGACAACTTAACAAAATGAAGAAGCTTTTTAAAACAAATGCTTGATCTGAAGAGGCCCAGTGCTATTGTATCTTCTTTTAAATAGCAGAGAATAATGTATACTTCCAGAAAGCCACATCAGTTTTAACAGCATCTGTACAAGTATAGTCTGGAATGTAACAGTGTCCTGTTGTGGTATTAAGATAAGGCAGCTGAGTTAAACCCTGACTTAGTCATGTTTGGAATAGATCTATTTAAATAATTGGGAGGAGTTAGTGTGACTACATTTAAGAAAACTTTCTGGCATTAATATACTGCCATAATGTACATTTCTCCAATTCTTTGCTATTTATATGGATCAGGTACACATGCACAGAAATACACAGCAAACAGTGTATATAATCTATACTGTTTGCTGTGGAGGCAAATTGCTGGGAGGCAGAGGCATATTTTTCCCCCTTGTTTTCCTCCCCCAAAACTAAGGTACATCTTATACTCCTGCGTCTTATACTCCAAAAAATACGGTATCTGGCAGTATGGATGATAAAATCCTCCTGTTGACCTTAAAGCACAGGTGGGAAACGATGGCCCCTTTATGACTCGTGGACTTCAATTCCCACCATGGCTGGCTCAGGAATTCTGGGAGTTGAAGTCCATAAGTCGTGAAGGGGCCATCCTTCCCTACCCCTGCCTTACAGGGAATGTCAGTTTTCTCTGGACAAGTGCATGACTGATCAATCCCTGGGGGGATGGGAGAATCCATTTTTCCTCCTTTGGGTTTGCCAATATCAGTAAATGTGATTAACACACACAGGTAGGTCTCAACATGAAAGAGTTTGTTTAGTGACCTTTCAAATTTACCAATGGCCCTGAAAATAGTGGTTTACGACCGTTTTTTCCAGCTTACGACCACTGCAACATCCCCAGTGTCACGTGATCAAAATTCATGTTTGCGACAGTTGTAGTGTCCCGGGTTCATGCGATCCCCTTTTACAACCTTCTGGCAAGCAAAGTCAATGGGGAAGCCAAATTACTCACCTAATAGTTGCTTAACTGTTTGGTGGCCAGAAAGGTGATAAAATTGAGCAAAACCCGTTTGACAAACGTCTCACTTAGCGATGGAAATTTTGGGCTCCGTTGTGGTCGTAAGCGGAGGATTACCTGTATAGAGTTAGGCCATTGATCATTATGGGCAACCAAAGCCAACTGCAATGTTACTAGACCTGAGCCAAAGATTACGGTAAGGTCTATCCATTTCTTTTTCTTTCTTTTTTTTCCCCATGATTTTTGCTTTAATGTCTTCCCTCCCAGACTGAGCGGTGCTGTTTGTTTATTTTCTTAAATAGGAGCTCCTCAGAATTTCTGCTTCTTAAGACTACAGTTTTTGGACAACTTGAGAAACACCTACCCACACGCATTCATACATTCATTTAAGCTTCTTGGCACTCCGTTGAGAGCTGAACGGTTAAGGACGATGAGACGTAAAAGAGGAAAACTTTCAAGGTGCCTCTCTGGCATCCGAAACTAACACTCTACGCTCCTGAATGTTGGGGTGCGCCCTATAGTTTCTTCTATTTGTTTTGTGTTGTCACACTTGTAGGCTGCCAACTCTTTTATGAGTTGACTTTAGTCAGCTGTGTGATTGTCAGGATCAGACTAAAAGGACATCTCCCTTGAATCGGTGCGTCTCGGCTCAGCCTAACCCCATCGAGTTTTCGTGGTGGTGGGGAAACAGAGAAAAATAGAAATTGCCAGCTTTGGGGAAAGGGAGATACTAAACTGAACAAATAAACAACAAGCCCTTTCCGCATTTGTCCGAAGACAAAATGTTGTAGTCACAGAAAGGTGAAATCAAGTGCATCTGAAATCCAAATTTAGAAGAAGAACGGATGATGAACAATTACAAATCAGATTTGATATAAATTCAAAAGGTTAATATTTTGGGGGCATCTCCAACATAGCCTTAACTTAAATACCTAAAGCGCTGCAGAAGCTGTTATCCTTATCCTCGTTTAGTTGGAAGGACAAAATATCGTTAATATTATTCATTATTAGAGTTACAACTCATCTTTGGGTCCTTTGGAGACTCCTAGTAGCCGAAGGAAAGACTGACCGAGTTACTCATGTCTTGGCTTGCTCTCATGATTCTGTTAGGTCTTCTATATCTTTGGTTTACGGAAACCACCTTGTTTTATTTTGTGGCTGAACATACTTTTTATTCCTTTGTTCTTGCTGTGATGTTGTTTTTTAAATACGTTCTTCAGCGTTAAAAAAACCCTAAAAAAAACCCTAAAAAAAATAATAAATATTTAAAGAAAGAAAAAAAGTACAGCACCCATTTTTTTCCTTGCTATTTACAGAGGTATCTGTTGCTTTAAATGTCCTCGACTTAAAACAGTTCATTTAGTGACCGTTCAAAGTTACAATGGCATTGAAAAATGTGACTTACGACCATTTTTCAGTCACGACCTTTGCAGCATCCCTGTGATCATGTGGTCAAAATTCAGATGCTTGGCCACCAGTTCATATTTATGACCGTTGCTGTGTCCTGAGGTCACGCCCTTTGGCGACCACCTGGCAAGCAAAGTCAATGGGGAAGCCGGATTCTATTCACAGCCGGGTTACTATCTTATCAACTGCAGTGATTCACTTAAGAAGTGTGGCAAAAAAAGGTCGTAAAATGGGCCAGAACTCACTTAACAAATGTCTTGCTTAGCCACAGAAATTGAAACTGCGGTCGTACGTCGAGGACTGCCTGTGTTCTGAATGTTACGGTCACTAATTGCGTCCGGGGGAAAATTCGGGTTTGAAATCAGAGGCTTCCCTTTATTTCTTTCCTTTATTGCATTTGGTGTAGTTGGTATTTGAAAATATTGAGGCCCAGGCACTGATTGCCACGGATTCTTAGTTAGAATAACAGAGTTGGAAGGGACTTTGTAGGTCATCTAGTCCAACCCCTCCACCCAAGCAGGAGACCGTACACCATTTCTGACAGATGGCAGTCCTGTCTCTTCTTGAAAGCGTCCAGTGATGAAGCTCCCACAACTTCTGAATGCAACTTCTGTTCCAGACAACAGAAAAATTTAGAGTTGAATATAGATAGTATTCACCAGAGGTGCGGAAAGTAACCTTAGGGCTACTGTATCTGGATTGCAACAATCCAAATGGTGGTCAAGAGATACAAAAATTGGGCTGTTGGTTAATATCCAAACACATTTCAGATTTGTTTTTGTCTCTTAATGACCCCATAATTCCTTGCATCGGGGTGGAGTTGGGGTAACTGAATGGAGCTGATTGTTTACTGGCCGGATGCCCTTCCTGTCGCCAATGCGGAGTTCGCAGCAGATATATTCTCATTGTGCCCAGAGAGAGAAATAGCTGCCACTACCTAGGATCGAACTCACAGCCTCCTGATGGTGAGGCGAAAGCTCCACCTCTAGGCCACCGCATCACTCATTCAAACACATTTCAGATACCGGTATAAAAACCTCCATACTTTGCTATGCTTAGTGACCACATGGGTTCTTGCAGGCCAGAATGGGGTAGCCCTTATCTACACAACCAGGAATGTTGATAGTGAAAACATCAAGGTCTTCCAGTATTACGTTGCTGTTTTTCCATTTCTTCAAAGATGGGATGTAGCCTTTATTCTCTAAAGGGCTCAAATTAAGAGGGAGCGGGGGAGGGGGAGAAGCTTGACTGAAGCTTAATAGTCAACCAATACAAACTTGTGCTCGGAACAATTGTTGAGTAATGTACGGACAATTCTTGTCATCAACATTCTACACTGGTCAGTTTTTCGCCATTTGAGGCTTTTCAAGTAGAATGAATTGTCCTTAGCCCTTTCAAATGTTTGGCTGAACCCTTTTCATATAGAAATTGATGGTGATAAATGATGGTTAGCTGAGGATTGAGTTAGTAGTCACTGGCCACATCCATGACTGTCTGCATACTATGACTCTCTTAGCAACGTGAGCGCTGATTCATCAGTTATCTGCTCTGTGTTAAACAAAATAGGGGGATGGACTTGGTTGTGCAAAAAACGTGGGGTTGCATATCTGCAGGCTGCTAATCTTTGTGTCCCAAAATAGGATATTGTTTCACAGTCCACGGGATGGGTGTAGAAAATGGTTTGAAATCATGCTACTCCAGTTGAGATTCCTGTAAAATGTAACTCTCGCCCACTAAGCTGACATACCTTAAAAGATAAAGTCTTCCACTTGTCTTCGATAAATATAAATAGCTTCCTTGTGTATAAATCCAATATCATAGCTTGGTCGACAAAGCAAGTTTAAGCAGAACGTGACTCCAGACAATTTCTGATGGTCCAGCCTGCTGTGCCAAAGTGGAATCGCAAAGAGGAAAGACTTAGTGCCCTGGGAAGGAGGTGGCATCCGTTCTCCTGGTTGGGGGTGTCTCATAGAAGCCTTGTAGATTTGCCTATTAAAAGCAGACTTTCCTTCGAGTGCCTGAACTGAGCAGAAATGTGCAAAGTCCAGGAGGCTGGAGAAAAGCCCAGGTAGACCTCTGCAGGTAAGTTATGTCTCAACAGCATGATTATATTCTTTAAAAGAACACAGGTAATGTGAAGCTGATGATTAAAGCTACAGACAATAGAAGCCAAGCCGAGAGGTCAAGATAGGCCTCTAGAAAGAAAGAAATAATATCATTTAATGACCCTATAATCCTGTGATGGCAAACATATGGCACGTGTGCCAGAGGTGGCACGCAGAGTCCTCTGTGGGCACGCGTGCCATTGCTATCTGCTCTTCTGGTTTCCGGGGCGCACATGCGCACTGGCCAGCTGGTCTTTGCGGGCGCAGGAACACCAGAAAACGGCCCAAAAACAGGCAGGCCTGTTTTTTGGGCCGTTTTTTGGGCATTTTCAGACTCTCTTTCTGGCTGTTTTTGGACCGTTTTTTGGGCCAAAAACAGCCCCCAAACAGTCTGAAAATGGCCAAAAAACAGGCATGGGCAAAAAACTACAAAACGGACAAGCCGGAAGTGCACTTTTCCGCACTTCCGGTTTGTCCGTTTTGTAGTTTTTTGCATTCCGGAGCTTCAGGGAGCTTCCCTGAACCCTCTGGGGTGCAAAAAACAGCTCACCGGCAAACCGGAAGTGCGTTTTTCCGCATTTCCGGTTTGCCGGTTTCGTCGTCCCAGGCTCCGGTAAGGCCTTTGCGCGGGGGTGGGGGTGTGTGCGCATGCGCAGGGGGCAGCATGGGGGGGTGTTGTGCGCATGCGTGGGGGGGAGGGAATGGGTGTGGGCATGTGAGCCCGCGTGAGCACGCCCCCCCCTTTTTGGCACGCGAGCCTAAAAAGGTTCCCCATCACTGCTCTAGGCCATCACACCACTTGAGGAAGAAATAATAGCATGGTAAAGGTTAATTAGTGAGGTCTAGAATCAGCCATGGGGGGAGGGAGGGAGGCAAAGGAAGCCAGCCCTGAAAAACTGCTGAAAAAAACCACATTTAACCCCGTGTTTGGTAGACTCTGAAGCATCAGGATATGGTTTGGTCTTTGAAAACGGCTCCTGGGGATGTCATTTCGTCTGAGCAGAGAATTCCGTGTGTTAAGAGCTGCCCTGTGGAAGTTAATTACAGCGTCGGGGTTGGCTCTAGCATTTTAAGGAGCTAGCCTTGAACTCTGCAGCCTGAATCTGGGGTGTTGGACACACCACCCTAAAGTGCTAAGGGATGGGATCAGTGGTGGGTTGCTGCCGGTTCGGACCGGTTCTCCCATACCAGTGGCAGGAATTTGCCTCTGCTTGCCGAACCAGCAGCGATGGTTGGCTGGCCACACCCCTGAACCGGTTCTCTGGTCGCAGCTCTGTGAAATCGGCTTGTAAAGAACCCACTGTGCATGCGCAGAGGGGTATTTGTGCAGCGTGATGGGCGCGCGTGCAAAACGCGCACTTCCGACGCGATGCGAACCGGTAGGGAAGGTAAGTAGAGCCCACCCCTGGATGGGATTTGTTGGCTGAGAAAGGCTTTTAACTTCACTGGCCTGCTTTCAGCAATATTAGAACAGCTTACACACTAGTAAATACCAAGGGAAAGGAAAAATGTTTCATGGCATGGCCATTCTGTGCAACGAATAGCTGATTTGGGAGGATTCAGGCCTAATTTAAGCACCTCTCTTTCACAAGTATAAATATATATATATATATAAGAAACCAAAAATCTATTTTGTGTAACTTAAAAAGTCATCAGCGGTAGATGTCTGTACTGTGGTTTCTTGACATAGTCACAACAGGCAAATTGTGTACGAATTCATTATCTTTGGCAAGGGAGAAATCACGTTGATTTACAGTGAGGCATTGAAAGCAAATGAAAGAATGCTATGCTATCAAAACATGTCTCAATGTTTGCTAAACCACTGTTCCTCAACCTTGAGTACTTTTCAAGAGGTCTGGAATTCAACTCCCAGAATTCTAGATGTAGATGTAGGCCCATGAGTGTGTGAATGATTGAGTGCTTTTAATGTTCTTATTGTGTTTTTAGCTATGTTTTTTAAATTGTTTTATATTATATTGTTTATATTGTTGTTAGCCGCTCAGAGTCCCTGCTGAGTTGAGCGGCATACAAATAATAAATAAATAAATAAATAAATTCTCCAGCCAGCCATGGGAGTTCTGGGAGTTGAAGTCCAGACCTCTTAAAGTGGTCAAAGTTGAGAGACAACTGCTCCAAATCCTTGTTTTTGCTTTGAATTTGGTATTTTTTGTTTTAAGTACCATTTGCTGAGCAGGGGATTTCCGTTAAATATGAGAACTGCTTGTCTCGCAGGCCAAAGACTTTTTGGTCAGCAGAAATCAGAATCCTCAGTGCCTCTACAGTCTGGTCTCTGGGAAGCCCAAATGTTGCAAAATATGTTAAGTTAACTTCCAGCTTTAAGCTCTTATCTGGAAGTTCATAAACTTGGGAAAAAAAATTGGCCAAACTTTTAATGTTTTTCAAACTTGGCAACTTTTAAGATGTGTGGATTTCAGTGCTCAGCTGGAGAATCCCGAGCATTGAAACCCAGTCATCTTAAAAGTTGCCAAGTTTCAAAAACACTGCTCTAGAGGAAGGATCCAAAAAACCTCAACCAAGTCACAGTTCTATTCAGAATTGGGTTATGTTGTTGATGTACAGTCTCCATATTGCTCCTTATTTGTGTCTCAAGAAAACTCAAGAGGCTCAGTAATTTGAACCTGCTCATTTGCACCTCAGTTTAGAGAGCCCTTAACTTTATTTCACTTTTTTGTATCCTGTTTATATCTAAAACTGTTCTGAAATATATTTGTTCCTGTTTGTTATCACACAGATCAGGCATATCCAATCTGCAGCCTGTGGACCGCACGTGGCCCTAGCTTGTAATGCAGCCCCACAAGATATAATAAAAACAAAATTTTAAATAAAAACACTTTTAAAATGAAGTTTCTTATGTATATACGTTATATTTCATATACAGCCCATACAATTTCTGTTCAGTGCGGCTCAGGCAAGCCCAAAAGTTGGACAGCTATCATGTAGGTTTTTCAGTTTTGCAATAACACACTTTTGTGCTGGGATTGGTGTGCCAAGAATTGCAGCTGAAGGAGAACTGGAATTGTTCCATGGGGTTCTGCTTCCCAAACTATACCCATCCTATCCTTTTACACAGCATTTACCTTTATTAGCTCATATGCTGGAGGTTGCCATTCAGATTGCATGTTGCTTTGAGCTTTTTCATTTTATAAGCACAAATAGAGTTCGGCTTGACTCCTGGCGACACACAAGGAAGGACATACCTGTGTACATGATATGAACAATGAAATGGGCAGCATATAAATGTAATAAATGAATCCGTGTGCTGTGTCTACCCAAGGCAGCTCAACTCCTGAAAGTTTGCTGAACATTTGAACGTGGGCAGTTTTTTGACAGTACAGAAAGGTGAGAATCCACTCTCTTTGTTATTTTGATTAAAACTACAGTCCATTCAAAGAGAGTTTGGCTCCTGGTAACTACAGAGACTTTCCCATGCAGTTTTCTTGGCATTAAGAAAACGGCTTGACTGATTTCTGGGATTTTCTGTTTCTTTATATGCATTTTATTTCTTTATATGCACCAAAGACAAATTGCTTGTGTGTCCAATCACACTTGGCCAATAAAGAATCCTATTCTATTAGAATAGAATAGAATTCTTTATTGGCCAAGTGTGATTGGGCACACAAGGAATTTGTCTTTGGTGCATATGCTCTCAGTGTACATAAAAGAAAAGATACATTTGGCAAGAATGGTTGTCATAGGGTTCAAGTAAGCAATCAGGAAACAGTCGATATGAATATAAATCGTAAGGATACAAGCAACAAGTTACAGTCATACAGTCATAAGTGGGAGGAGATGGGTGATAGGAACGATGAGAAAAACTAATAGTAATAGTAATGCAGCCTTAGTGAATAGTTTGACAGTGGTGAGGGAATTATTTGTTTAGCAGAGTGATGGTGTTCGGGGGAAAAAACTGTTCTTGTGTCTAGTTGTCTTGGTGTGCAGTGCTCTATAGCGACGTTTTCTATTCTTTATCACAGCCTTTGAATCTCCTGGTGGTCCCCCATCCAAGCATTGCCTTGGTTCTTTTGGGAAACATGGTCAACTAACTGAGGCCACCTGTTGTGGCATCTACACCCTTCCTATGCCCATACACGTGTTTTACAAGAGCCACGTTCAGCGTCCAGACATTTGGGGAACTCCAATTCCCAATCCGCAGATATTGAGCATAACATTCCCCCACTATCCTGTCAGAACTGAAGAAGCTTCTTGGATGAGAAGCGAAACGTCTTCAAAAGAAAAGAAAAAAAGTCCAGTTGCCTCCTGGAAAAAAAGCACCTTTGGGATTCCCTCCGGCTGCTCTGAAACTTTCCAGCAGCCACTAGGAGGCGCGGTAGCCACGCAGGCGCACCAGGAGGAGACCAGGTTCCGCCCAACGGCGCTGGAGCCAAGGGGACGGCCCCTCCCTTCCCCCGCGCGCGGCTCTGACGTCGCTCGAGGAAGCGCAAGCCGCCGCCATGTCGGGCGCCGCAGATTCGCCATAATCCCCGTCCGGCAGCTTCTCCCGCCGCCATTCCAGAGCGGCCGCAATTAATATTTATAGTGGCCGGGGCCGGCTTTCCCCCCCTCCTTTCTTTTTTTTAAAGGCGCTTCCTGCCCTTCCAGGGACTCCTGGAAAGGCGCATCGGCGGACGGAGCTTTCGCGAAGGGACGGAAGTGCGCCAATCTTTCTTTTCCCTTCTCTTTCTCGCAGTTCCAAAGGAAACACCCGGATATTTTTTTCCCCCTTCCCGCTCCGCTGCCATGGAGTCTCCTTCGGCCGGTGAGTGGGGAAAGGGGCGGCTCGGGCTCCGTCCGCGCCAGAACCGAGGGGGAGAGGAGGCACGCGGCGGAGGGATCCCGCGCGGATTGGTGGACCGCCACGCACTTCCGGTTCTCCGTCGACCATGCGGGACAAGATGAGTGGCAGGCGGATCAGACGCTGGCGTTGAAGGGGAACCGGAAGTATCCATATCCCTCATAGTGCGCCTCTTGCCCAGACCTCTTTGGGAGAAAAAAGCGATTCCCCCCCCCCGCTCCAAAAAACAACAACACAACACTGGGACTCCCGTGCCCATCATTCCCAGCCTCCTTAATCCATATTCAGGAGTCTGTCTAGCCCTGCAGACGTCCGACGCCCCACCCCCCAACCCAGACGACACGCAGATACGAGATTTAAATCCGCCCCCCTTCCTCTGTTGTCCTTATTTAGTGGCCGACGAGCACAGCTCCTTCCCCCGCGAAGGGGATTCCTCCCCCCCTCCTCACGTCGTCTTGTGGCGCGAGGCTCGCCGGGAGTTGAAGTTCGCCTCGTGGCATGCTGGGGCTTGAAGTCCGGCTCACCTGGACAGCAGGATGCAGCCTTCCCTAAGTTCCCTCCTCCGGGATGCTCATTGGGAAAGTTCAAACTTGAGTCCTGCAAGGATAGTTGAGCTAATCCATTCTCATGGTTGGTTACACAGTCAGACAGGAGTTTAGACTGTATATTTTTTTGGCAAGCATATATAATGACAGCAAAGTATAAACAAAGTATAAACATGAGTGTGTGTGTGTGTATAATATATATATATATATATATATATATGTGTGTGTGTGTGTGTGTGTGTGTGTGTGTGTGTGTGTGTGTGTATATATATATATATATATATATATATATATATATATATATATATATATATATATTCACACATAAACACACACACATATATACATATATACACACACATATATACATATACATACATACATACATACATACATACATACATACATACATACATACATACATACATACATACATACATACATATATATATATATATATATATATATATATATATAATAGTACAAGCATGTTTATGAGTACAAGAAGTATGGATATATGGGTGCATTTGGACAGGAATGGTAGGCACGATTGTGCTCTTATGCACG
>JALIGW010000003.1:198596138-198636138 GCA_023053685.1 Diadophis punctatus similis | reverse complement strand
AACAACGATCCTGGGAGATGGGTTAGAGCAGGGGTCTCCAACCTTGGCAACTTTACGACTTGTGGACTTCAACTCCCAGAATTCCTCAGCCAGTGCTGGCTGAGGAATTTAGATTTAGATTTATTATTAGAGTTGGAAGGGACCTTGTAGATCATCTAGTCCAACCCCCTGCTCAAGCAGGAGTTCCTACACCATTTGAGACAGATGGCAGTCCAGTCTCCCCTTGAAGGTCGCAAGTGTTGGGGCTCTCACGACCTCTGCTGGTAAGCTGTTCTACTGGTTGATCGCTCTCACCGTCAGAAAGTTTCTCCTTACTTCCAGGTTGAATCTCTCCTTGGTCAGCTTCCATCCGTTATTCCTTGTTTGGCTTTCTGGTGCGATAGAGAACAGCCTGACCCCGTCCTCTCTGTGGCATCCCCTCAAGTATTGGAACACTGCTATCATGTCACCCCTGGTCCTTCTCTTCGCCAGACTGGCCAAGCTCAGTTCCTGCAACCGCTCTTTGTATGTTTTATTTTCCAGACTCTTTATCATCCTGGTTGCTCTCTTCTGCACTTTCTCTAGAGTTTCTGGGAGTTGAAGTCCACAAGTCGTAAAGTTGCCAAGGTTGGAGACTCCGGGGGGAGGGGGGAAGAGAGAGAGAGAGACAGAGAGAGAGAGAGAGAGAGAGGGAGAGAGAGAGAGAGAGATGATATTTATGGCTAACAATTCAGTGTAATTATTTAAAATAATTTTAAAAAATATTTTAATTTTTGTCATATTCACATTTTATTTTGTTCCTTCTTTTGCATCCATTCTTTAATGATTTTTTTGTTCCACCATTTCTTCGAAACGTATCACTCTTGTCCCGCGGTGAGTTGTCCTAGATCCCAGATTGGACTAGAAGACCTCCGAGGTCCCTTCCAACTCTAGTATTCTGATCTTCTGACACATTATAGAAATTGGGGACGCGGTGGCTCAGTGGCTAAGACGCTGAGCTTGTCGATCAGAAAGGTCGGCAGTTCGGCGGTTCGAATCCCTAGCGCCGCGTAATGGAGTGAGCTCCCGTTACTTGTCCCAGTTTCTGCCAACCTAACAGTTCGAAAGCATGTAAAAATGCAAGTAGAAAAATAGGGACCACCTTTGGTGGGAAGGTAACAGCGTTCTGTGAACCTTCGGTGTTTAGTCATGCCGGCCCCATGACCACGGAGACATCTTCAGACAGCGCTGCCTCTTTGGCTTAGAAATGGAGATGAGCATGTATGTGCGAGGGAAATCTTTACCTTTATAGAAATTGGAAATTAATATGCCTTTTTTTAAATTCCCTCACATTTTCCAATCTTTTATTTATCCTGCTGCCTGTGTCCATCTATCTATCTCATACAAGTGATTCTTAATGGTTTATAAGATTTAATCAAGCAAACTCACCAAACACTTCCAGGCACCTAAGAGAGGAGTACTATGGTTCTGAAGCAAAGGTGGATTATTAATTTAAGCAACATAGCAATATATTGGGGGACTGAAGGCTAAAACGTATAGAGAGCGGTTGCTGGAACTGGGTATGTCTAGTTTAATGAAAAGAAGGACTAGGGGAGACATGATAGCAGTCTTCCAATATCTCAGGGGTTGCCACAGAGAAGAGGGACTCAAACTATTCTCCAAAGCACCTGAAGGCAGGACAAGAAGCAATGGATGGAAACTAAACAAGGAGAGAAGCAACCTAGAACTAAGGAGAAATTTTCTGACAGTTAGAACAATTAATCAGTGGAACAGCTTGCCTCCAGAAGTTGTGGATGATCCAACATTGGAAGATTTTAAGAAGAGATTGGACAACCATTTGTCTGAAGTAGTATAGGGTTTCCTGCCTGAGCAGGGGGTTGGACTAGAAGACGTCCAAGGTCCCTTCGATCTTTTTTATTCTACAGTCAACTAAATTACACTGAGCTCCATTTGACTGGTTTGTCCACTTGGAACTCATTACCTGTAGATCCCATGATCCCAACAGATCACTTTAGAGGTGGATTTCTGCCGGAGCTGTCCGGTGCACAGCTCCAGTAGGGAGTGGCCGATTGTGCAATTTGTGCGCGACCACTCCAGAGTCCTCTCTGCCTGTCTGTCGCGCGCGTTGCCATCTTTTTCTGTGAATTTTTGGGCGATTTTGCTTCTGCGCATGCACGGAAGCAAAATTGCGCCAAAATCCCGCGAGGGGACGTGCGCGCATGTGAGATTTTGGCAAGATTTTGCTTCCGCGCATGCGCGGAAGCAAAATCGCGCAAGGGGGTGCGCGCACGAAACATGGAGATGCGCGCGCAGCGCACTGGCACCGGTAAGGAAGCAACCTGCCGCTGGATCACTTGGTGCTTCCTGGTGAGCAACATACCTGGAAACACCACACAGACTATACATTGGCTAAAAATGGAGAGATTTGGGTCATGGCATACTTCAACCTCTCTCCTCTGACAGCTGAAGGAAGCTGGTCCCCTAAATGCCATTTGGATAGAACCCCAAAAAATAACTGCTTTGAATGTGCATCCTTTGCTTTCTTCCCCTCTCATGATTCCTAGAATCAGAACCCACCAAAGTTACTGTAAGACACTTTTTTTTAAATTAAAATTTTTCATTTTTCCAATTTACATATCCATAAACATTTTTAACAGTACTGTGTCATATGTTTCATACGGTTATTTACATTTATTTCTATACATCTTTATTTCTCTGTTGTAACCAATTGTACCACTTATTCCACACCTCATAAAGTTCTGTTTCTTCCTTGCCTTTCATTTCTAATGCGAGCCTATACATATCTGCACATTCCAGTATCTTATGTATAAATAACCCTTTCATTGCTTGGTGTATTTTCAAGTTTCCAACTTGCTTCTGAAAAACAATGTATCCTCCCCCCCACCCCTTTCCTTCCATTTTCATGAGCTATTTATTTTATTTTTATTTATTTATTTTTGTCAAGTACGTGTTGGTAATATACATAGATATAACATTGTTTATATACATAATATGGGTACTGATAAGAGGGAACAATTAGCACAGGGACAGTAGGCACGCTGGTGCACTTATGCACGCCCCTTACTGACCTCTTAGGAATCGGGTGAGGTCAACAGTGGACAGTCTAAGGGTAAAGTTTTGGGGGTTTGGTGATGAAACCACAGAGTCAGGTAGTGAGTTCCAGGCATTAACCACTCTGTTGCTAAAGTCATATTTTCTACAGTCAAGTTTGGAGCGGTTCACTTTGAGTTTGTATCTGTTGTGTGCTCGTGTATTGTTGTGGTTGAAGCTGAAGTAGTCATTGACAGGAAGGATGTTGTAGCAGATAATTGTATGAGCTATGCTTAGGTCGTGCCGAAGACGACGTAGTTCTAAGCTTTCTTAGAGCTGAAGTGGTGCAGTGGTTAAATGCTGCGACTGCAGGCTGACTGCTAGTTCAGCAGTTCAGCTGTTCAAATCTCACTAGGCTCAAGGTTGACTCAGCCTTCCATCCTTCCGAGGTCGGTAAAATGAGGACCCAGATTGTTGGGGGCAATATGCTGAACTTTGTAAACCGCTTAGAGAGGGCTGAAAAGCACTATGAAGCGGTATATAAGTAAAGTGCTATTGCTATTGCTATTTCTAAGCCCAGGATTTCAAGTCTGGTTGCGTAAGGTATTCTGTTGTGAGTAGAGGAGTGGAGAACTCTTCTCGTAAAGTATCTCTGGACACTTTCTAATGTATTTATGTCCGATATGCGGTGTGGGTTCCAGACAGATGAGCTGTATTCAAGGATTGGTCTGGCGAATCTTTTGTATGCTCTGGTTAGTAGTGTGATATTACCGGAGAAGAAGCTACGTAAGATTAGGTTAACAGTTCTTGAAGCCTTTTTGGCGATGTTGTTGCAGTGGGCTTTGGCACTTAGGTCATTTGAGATGAGTATTCCAAGGTCTTTGACAGGGTGAGGGTCGTCTGCAAGGTCTTGTCTGTTCAGCTTGTATTTGGTGTTCTGATTTTTTTTGCCAATGTGTAGGACAATGTGTAGCTAGTCTAGGTCAATGTTTTTTCTCCACCTTAGTAAGAGATCTGGACTTTAACTCCCAGAATTTCCCAGCCAGCATGAGTATTCTGGGAGTTGAAATCCAGACCTCTTAAAAGTTAACAAGTGCCAAGGTTGAAAACCACTGTATTAGTTTAGCATTTCCAGTTTGTTCCTTTTTAAAGTTTTCGTTGCAGTTGAGTTTCTACCGTTAGTGGCCACTAGAGGCCGCTGTTAACATTCCGAAGAGAGTTACTTCAAAGGGACCCACTTGGAATTTAACTTAAAAATCAAGACTGCGTTTAACCAGTTAAGCTGTTTTAACTCTTTGTCAGGCTGTGAAATAGACGGTAAGGATTTATGCTTAAAATAAGTTTGCAATATTCCAGAAATTTTAGGGTAGGTGCTTTTTTTTTTTTAAAAAAAGATGATTCTTGAGAAGCATTGTGTTAATTCTAGCAATGGCTGCAGTAATAAAGAATGCAGAGAGCCAGTTTGGGATAGTGGTTAGGCTAGAAACTGGGAGTCCGGGAGTTCTAGCCCAGCCTTGGGCAACAAACCAACTGGGTGATCTTGAGCCAATCACCTTCTCTCAGCCCTTGGAAGAAAGCAACGGCAAAACCACTTCTGAAAAACCCTTGCAAAGGAAACTGCAGGGGACTTACGGTATCTAGGCAGTCTCTGAAAATTGTAATTGGTTGAACGAAAGGGGGGGGGGGAAATGCAAAGAACTCACTGTCTAAGCTGGAAATAATCTACTTAATTTTGGTATTCATACATACCAAAATAAATGTTGCACCAAGAAAGAAAAGAAAGCATAAAGATACCTTTTCTCGCAGGTATCCTTCCTGAATCGGGAAACCGTTGCATGTAGCAGACAGCCTTGAGGATTAAAAGCTACTGTCTGATTAGTAAAGTGAAAAAGGGACATTTGTCAAACAGGACCTGTGCATCATTCACTTGGTTTTGATGGAGACAAGGCTGGAAAAATAGCTGTCCTTAAGGCCAAAAGGAAGGGTGGGGGCCAGCAGTAAAATCTACTTACCTTCCCTAGCGTGTGCACCACCGTCGCACATGCTTTTTCATCCTCTGCACATACGTAGAAGGTTTTGCGCATGCGCAGAGGGTTAAGAAAAGAAAATTGCGGCGGGTGGGCGGAGCCTTGTGCTGCCACCGCTACCGGTTCTCCAAACTACTGGCCGCCGCCGCTACCAGTACGCCCGAACCGGTAGCATTTCACCACTGGTGGGGGCCCCTAAGCATTGCATAACAGTGTTTCTCAACTTTGGGAACTTTAAAGATGGGGTGGACTTCAACTCCCAGAATCCCCCAGCCAGCATGGGGAAATCATTGGCCTAAAGTCACCTAGCTAGCTTTCACAGCTAAGGTGGGACTAGAACTCACCATCTCCTGAGAAATGGCTCAGAGTCACGCAGTTGGCTTTCATAGCTAAGGTGGGACTAGAACTCATGGTCTCCTGGTGATTGACCCAAAGTTACCCAGCTGCTTTTCATGCCTAAGATGAAACTAGAATTCACAGACTCCCAGTGATTGGTCCAAAGTCAATCAGCCGGCTTTCATGCCTAAAATGAAACTAGAACTCACAGATTCTTGGTGATTGACCCAAAATCACCCAGCTGGCTTTCATGCCTGAGACGGAACTAGAACTCACTGTCTCCCATCTTCTAACCAAACACCTTAGCTACTAAACTGTATACCAGGGAGCCACAATGGAAGAAGGTTGCGAATATTCTAATGATGGCGTTCATATGCCTCAAGTTCTTCCCAAGAATCTGGGATGTTGTAATGTATCAGCATAGTAAATGTACAGATCCAATCAGTGTGTCCTTTTGCAACCAAAGGTTTAATTTAATTAAAAGTTCTTATAGGCCGCCCAATCCCGTAGGACTCAGGGCGGCATACAACATGAATAAGAACAGTACAAATAATACATAAATTTAAAATTTAAAAACATCACATAATATTAAAAAGCATTCATTCATGGGGGAATCCGATCTTCTTCTTCTTCCGCCTGCCGGAAGAGCCATGTTTTTATGGGTTTGCGGAAGGCCAGTAGAGTGGGGATGGTCCGGATCTCTGGTGGGAGTTGGTTCCAGAGAGATGGGGCTCCCACAGAGAAGGCTCTCCCCCGCGGACCCACCAACCGACATTATTTGGCTGATGGGACCTGGAGGAGGCCCACTCTGTGGGACCTAACTGGTCGTAGGGAGGTATGTGGTAGGATGCGGTCCCGGAGGTAACCTGGTCCTGAGCCATGTAGGGCTTTAAAGGTCAAAACCAACACCTTAAATTGTGACCGGAGACTAATAGGCAACCAATGCAGCTGGTGGATAATAGGTGTTACATGGGTGTATCTCGAAACACCCACCACAGTTCGCGCAGCTGCATTCTGTACCAATTGCAGTCTCCGGATGAACATTTTGTCAACGCTCAGATTTTCTGCGTGCCATCCAAGATTTTTTGATATTGCTCCCGGTACGCTGATAACCCCTGGGTCATCGCGGCCGGCTTATGCCATGATCTTTCAATTTCAATTTTCAGATCTTGATACTTTAAGATCTTCTCCAGTCCTTTTTTTTTTAAAAAAAATATTTGTTTTATTATTAATATTAGTTACAGCATATGGTGAGCCACACAGTCTGCCAGATATTTAAACTGGATTTGGCATTTTTATCCACCTTCGGAATCTTCCTCAAGGACATGGGATAATATATTAATTTTTTTTAACCTTTTATTTTTCATCGCACAGTCAGCCAGATGTTCAAACTGGGTTTGGCATTTTTGTCCACCTATTGTGTCCTTCCCAAGGAAGGACCTGGATAGGGAGATGCAGATGTATGATGGTGTTAGATGTATGGTCTCAGGATTTACCATATTTTTGGAGTATAAGACGCACCTTTTTCCTCCCTAAAAGTGGCTGAAAATTTGGGTGCGTCTTATACTCTGAATGTAGCTTTTTCGGAGCTTTTTTTCCCAGCCCTAACTAGGTGCTAATGATCTTCCCAGCTCTTACCTTGCAGGCTTTTTCATTGTTACTTTCTCTGAAGAATGTTTTTCCAGCCCTAAGTCTTTGCAGGGTTTTTTTCATTGCTCTACTTGCTCCGAAGAAGTTTTTTTCTAGCCCTAACCAGGTGCTAATGATCTTCCCAGCTCTTACTGGCTTGCAGGCTCTTTCATTGTTACTCTCTCAGAAGAAGGTTTTTTTAAGTCCTAACCAGGGGATAAAATAATGTGCTGAAGCTGACCAGACTAAGGATGCTAGCCAGATGAATACCTGGTAGGCAGATTTTTCCCCCCTATTTTCCTCCCCAAAAACTAAGGTGCGTCTTATACTCCGGTGCGTCTTATACTCCGAAAAATACGGTAAGCTGTTCCAAATAAAGCCGCCGTTTGCCATTGACTGATGGTGAATTGGTCAATGCCGATGGTGTTCAAGTGGTGCTCCAGTTGTTTTGGGATTGTACCCAAGACGCTTATTACTATTGGGGCTACCTTGTTTTTTTCCAGTCATTCTATTTGTAGGTCTTTGTATTTTGTTAGCTTCTCCAGTTTTTTCTCTTCTATTCTGCTGTCTCCAGAGACTGCCATGTCCATAATCCAGACTTTATTATTGACAGTTGTTAAGTTAAGTAGGTGTATTATGTGGCAGGTGCTTCTCTGTTTGAATTCTAAAGTCCCAGAGCAAAGCCAAAAAAAAAGTGTTTTATTAAGGAGATGGTCAAGTCTTTATAGAGGGGTAACATACATTTGATAGATGTGAAAAAAGGCAAGGCACCCTTAAAATATGTTGCATCTCTTCGTTTCCCACCTGGGTTTATTTATTTCTCAACAATTACACATTAATCTAGGACTTGTATATAGCCCTTTTTTTCCTAAAAAGATTATTACTATTGATACTACCTTTGCTTTCTTTTGCCACAGTTGTTCTATTTCTATTTGCAGGTCTGTGTATTTTGTTATTTTCTTTTGTCTTTCTTATCGACAGTTTATCTTTCTTTCCAACCATTTTTTAAATTATTGTAATTATCTTTATGGTTGTATTAGTCATTGTGAAATGAGTCTGATGTTAATCTTGGTTCGGTGGCTACAGCTTCCCTGAAGTAGCTGTGTCCCAAAGGTTGAGGGGCTGCCACAAGGACGAGGGGGGTCAACCTATTCTCCAAAACTCCAGAAGGCAAGACAAGACACAGTGGATGGAAACTAATCAAGGAGAGAAGCAACCTGGAATTAAGGAGAAACTTCCTAACAGTAGGAACAATTAACCAGTGGAACAACTTGCCTTCAGAAGTTGTGGGTGCTCCATCACTGGAGGTTTTCAAAAAGAGACTGGACAGCCATTTATCTGGAATGGTGTAGTGTAGGGTCTCTGCTTGAACAAGGGGTTGGACTAGAAGACCTCTAGGGTCCCTTCCAACTCTTGTTATCTTGTTACTCTGTACAAGATAACAGGGCAACTCTGTCCATCTTTTCACAGAAGCAAGTCACACTCTGTTCGTTGACGTTTCTTCTCAAACAGGTTTGCCTCAGGTTGTTGCTCTAGGTAGAGAAAAATGTTATGATAATACAGAGATAGTGATAGCAGATAATTAGTTTTATTTTCCAAAAGCTTTCATGTCATAAGGAAGTTGTCTGGAATAGTAAATAAGGCTTTAGGTTTGTAGGCTGCAAAAAGATCGCGTACAGCCAGCCGAAATATTTCACCAGTTCTATGTCTCCTTAGCGTATCTGCATACTTAATTGATTAACAGCTTCTTGGATCCTCTGCATATTTAATTCTTTGTCTAATTAATTGCTCTGTTGACTTCCCTCCTAATTAATTACCCGCAGCCTCCTCATCAATTCCATTCATGCTTAATTTGGAATGCTGCTTATTTGATTCTTTACCTTTAATTGGCTCTTTCAGTTATTGTCCTGTAGGTTCCCAGCCTAATTATCAAGCTGATTTATCCCTTACAGTTCACATATTTATTCAGATGCTGCAGAGATAGGCAGCAACTTTATTATTAGTAGCAGCAATAATTATTTATGCAGTGTGTAGCGAGATTTCACTTTTTAGTTACTATTCATCCTTGCAGCAAATCTGTAAATAGCACTTTGGCTTTTCTTTTTTTGGAATTTAGAGGCAGGGCACTAAATAGACTGAAGATGGGATACACTTCCGTGAGATAACAAGTAAAAAATAATAATCTGGTTTTGGCAGGCGATGTCTCGACTCCACTTCATGTCCTGAAACTGAGTTTCCTTCTTTTGGTTTTCTTCTGCTTGTTGACTCATCATTACAATCTTCAAAACCAAATGTCTAAGAGGCACACTGTTGGGATGAGAATGATATCTCATAGAGGCGATTTAGATCTTTTCTTGGAATTCAGACAGTTAGAAATAAAGCCGAGATTAAAAGTCTAATAGAAAATATTTACTTCGGTACAAAAACAATAACTCCTGAATAATTACATCTTTGCTAAGAAAACACGACCGTTCAGGTCAACAGCTAAGGCAGAAGAGAATTAATGGTGGTTTAGGAATGCACACATGCGCACTCGTCATATCACGTGTTCTGCTCATGTTGGAAAGTACCATAATATTTGGATAGGGGTGCATCACCCTGCATAGACATACAACTGACAATATTCACTACGTGACACAAACTGCGTTATTTCATTCTTCCAGTCAATCAGAATAGAGCTGGAAGGGACCTTGGAGATCTTCTAGTCCAACCTTCTGCTCAGGCAGGAAACCCTATACCAGTGTTGGCGAGTGCCGAAATGGGAGCGTGCGCACGCATGCCGGAAACAGGAAGAGCAGCTGCCCGGCGCGCACCGGGAGGCTGTTCTTCCGGTTTCTGGTGCGTGCATGTGCCGGGAAGATGAACTTCCGGTTTCCAGCACGCGCTTGCGCACCGGCCACCTGATCTTCCGGTTTCTGTCACGCATGTGTGTGCGAAGACCAGCTGGCCGGTGTGCATGCGCACACCAGAAACCGGAAGATCATGTTCCCGGCACATGCATGCGCACCGGGCGGCTGCTCTTCCAGTTTCCGGTGCGCGGGAAGCCGGAAGAGTAATGGGCAACGGCTTGTGTGCCCGGAGAGGTGGCTCTGCATGTCACTTCCGGCATGCATGCCATAGGTTTGCCGTCACGGCCCTACACCATTTCAGATAGATGGCTGTCCAGTCTTTTCTTTAAAAAACCCAGTGTTGGAGCATCCACAACTTCCGGAGGCAAGCTGTTCCACTGGTTAATTGTTCTCACTGTTAGGAAGTTTCTCTTTAATTTCAGGTTGCTTCTCTCCTCGATTAGTTTCCATCCATCGTTTCATGTCTTGCCTTCTGGTGCTTTGGAAAATAAATTGACCCCCACTCCTCTTTGTGGCAATCCTCAATTTATGGCCCTAATTGCCAAGCTCAATTATAGTAGTAAGTTAACGACTACCTGCATTCCTATTTATTCAGTTAGTGAAATAATTGAGCCCAGCAACGATGGTTGGAAAACGACCAACCTGATTTTACAACTGTGCTTTGCAATGATTGTTAAGCGAATGTGGCATTCATAAAGTGAACACTGGAGTTCTGTTGGTTGCTATGGCCGTTTTTTGCTAGAAACTGGAAGAAAAGGCCGGTTTTCTTCAAAAACAGCACAAACCACAGTTATGTCACTGTGGGAGACTGCAAATGGCCGTAAATGTGAGCTGGTTGCCAAATGCCCAAAATGCAATCATGTGACTTGGTGGGGGGGGGGAGGAAATGGCTGTCGGAACTCCGGAATATGTACCTTTTGAAAGGTCTGTTAAAACTTTAAATGGTCACTAAGTGTTTAATTGTTGAGTCTAATTAGATAGTAGCCTTTACCTAAACTTGGCTAATTTTAAACAGATAAAGCAGATTAGCTTGATTGGTACTTGGATGGGAGACCACCAGGAAATCTCGGAGATTAGACCACACTAGGAATTTGGTGGTAGGGACATCCTAGAAAAAGGGCAAACCACTTTCATGTTGTTGCTTCTGGGATGATCCCCCCCCAAAAAAGTTCCTCATCTGTCTTACATTGCTGAGATCACCAGGTGGAGTTCCCCATTCAAAATAATAGAATAGAATAGAATAGAATAGAATAGAATAGAATAGAATAGAATAGAATAGAATAGAATAGAATAGAATAATTGGAAGGGACCTTGGAGGTCTTCTAGTCCAACCCCTTGCTTAGGCAGAAAACCCTATAAAATAAATGCATAGATATGCCTTGATTTAAGATTAAACCCTTAATGACCATTTGGAACCTGGTGGCGCAGTGGTTAGAATGCAATATTGCAGGCTGACTCTGCTCACTGCCAACAGTTCGATTCTCACCAGGCTCAAGGTTGACTCAGCCTTCCATCCTTCCGAGGTGGGTAAAACGAGGACCCAGATTGTCAGGGGCAATATGCTGACTCTGTGAACCGCTCAGAGAGGGCTGTAAAGCACTATGAAGCAGTATATAAGTCTTAAGTGCTATTGCTATTTGAAGTTGTAACATACTCCAAAAAGTGACTCTCGGTCCATTCTCCAAGTTAGGATTGCTGTATCACCTTCCATGTTCGCTGGGGAACCAACGTGCATTTATGACCGGTTGTAGTGTCTTTGTACTCCTGTACTCCTTGCGACTTTTGGGGGCAGTTTCTGGCAAAAATTACCTATTCGGTTAGCTGGATTTGGATTTATGACCCTATGATTTGCTTCATGACCACAGTGACTTGCTTAATGACCGTTGTAAAACTTATTGTAAAATTGAGTCCGGTCACATAGTGACCCAGCTTTGCAACCAAAATTCTGAGCTCAGTTGTGGCCATAAGTCACGGACTACCTGTATCATCATCATCATCATCATCATCATCATCATCATCATCATTATTTAATGACCCCATAATCCCTTGCGGGGTGGAGTCTGGGCAACTGAATGGAGCGTTTTAATGGCCGGATGCCCTTCCTGTCGCCAATGCAGAGCTTTGTTCAGCAGATATATTCCCATTGTGCCCAGAGAGAGAAATATCTGCCTCTATCTAGGATCGAACTCACAGCCTCCTGATTGTGAAGCAAGAGCTCTACCTCTAGGCCACTGCACCACTCTATCAAGGACTACCTGTATAACTTTATAGATTCCCGAAGAGTCCCAATTGAAAAATAATAATAATAATAACCAACTTTTTAAAAATCTATCTTTTATTAATTTTCAAATCTTTACAATATCACAATGTATCCTTGAGCAATTCTACATTGTTACAAGTGCATTGATATCTGATTATTACAATAATACATTACATATTTACCTATTTACAGTATTCTATATTCTGTTTAATTTTCCTTTTTTTTTTGTTTTCTATGTTCTATCCACTGATACCATTTTTCCCAACTTTAATTTTTTGTTTCGTTCTATGTTTTCCAGGGAACAGATCCATCTTCATGTGTAAGCTGTGTAATGTGTTTTCTCCCAACCAATCCGAATTGCTCTCCCACGCCTCCGAGAAGCACTCAGAAGATGGGACCAAGGTGGACGAAATCATTATTCTGCTCAGGCCTCTCACGACGCCCGCCAATCCGAATAAAAACGGAGAAGGTACCAGCCAAAGATGTGAACTCTTGTTGCGCTCTGCGGCTTGGGTTGCCCTAAATTGCTTCAGCCTTCAAACAACCCAAGCCTTCTTCTTAATTCATAACGGCAGCCAGTCTTTGTGTAATTCATGAAATTCCGACTGGAGTGATTAAATGTTCCCTGCATAAGGCGAGGAAGGCTTGGAAGGCATTTGTTTTCCTTCATGAATTATAAACACGGTTTAATGTCTACAGTGCCGCATGTTTACCATGCCTGTCCTTTAAGGAGAGGGCGCCTACGCGGGTGAATTTAACTATCTTTATAAATTCAGCTGTGCGCTAGGGTAGAAGTAACAAAGCTGAGCGTTCATGGTTTAGTAATTGATTTATTTCCTGCCTTTATTACTTTTATAAATAATTCAAGGCAGCAAACTTGCCTAATATTCCTCCCTCCTCCTATTTTCTCTACATCAACCCTGTGAGGTAGTTGGGCTGAGACTGGCCCAGTTACCCAGCTGGCTTTCCTGCCTAAGGTGGGACTAGAACTCGCTGCACCTGGTGATTGGTTCAAAGTCACCCAGCCAGCTCTCATGTTTAAGGAAGGATGAGAACTCACAGTCCCCTGGGGTGGCTTTCCTGCCTAAATCTTCTTTATATCTTCTATCTTCTTATAGAAACGTAGCCTTTGAATGTCATCACTTCTCTTATATACAATAGCAATTTACAATAGCAATAGCACTTAGACTTATATACCACTTCACAGTGCTTTACAGCCCTCTCTAAGCGGTTTACAGCGTTCAGCATATTGCCCCCAACAATCTGGGTCCTCATTTTACTGACCTCGGAAGGATGGAAGGCTGAGTCAACCTTGAGCCGGTGAGATTTGAACAGCTGAACTGCTGAACTGCAGTGCTGCACTTTAACCACTGCGCCACCTCAGCTCTTATACAAGCCAAAACAGCAGAACCAATGCCCCCCACGGTAACTGCCCCATGCAAAGCAGCATGCCATGGGGTGGGCTTCCATCACCAGAACAGAGCAATATGGAGCCTCTCTTTGTAATGATAGTTATCACCTCCGAGACTACAAACACGATTGCTTGCTGCCCATTGGTTTTAAATATAAGCAGAGCTCGGCTTTGTTTTGAAAAGCTTTATTTTGGTGCTCCACAGTTAACAAGCTCTTAGAGAGCCATTAGAGGAAATTTCCTTTGGAAAGCAGCCACCGCATCAGATAAGAGGCTGTTGTCATTTGGCAAGTCAATTGGCTGAATGCTAGCTTGGCATTTGTCAAAAATAATAATAATAGTAATTCTTGTGATTCATTTAGCCCTCATTTTCTGTTAAAGGCAGGACTGGGGACCATTCATAATTTATAATGGAAAATTAACACTGATGTATTAGCCAAAAAGCCATACAGCACAAAGGTTGAGTGGCTTAGTCAGTGATTGTTGTCCTAGTTAAACAGGATGACAAATACAATTTTCTTTTCATTTCTAAGAACGGTATTGTGCCTGGTTCTAAAATAATCGGAGGCTAAGCCCTTTTCTGACGCTTGGTTTTAATATTACGAGGGTGAGTCAAAAGGTAATGCCGTTTTCTTTAGGACAGGTATAATTACCAACACAGGAACATGTAGCATACATCAAAATGAAGCTGGTCCTCTGTGGATCACATCCCTACTTCTCAACATAGTCATCGTTTCTCTCAATAGCAATGGTCCACCTTCGAATGAGAGCATGTATCCCTGCCTCGTAAAATTTTGTTGACTGTTCTTTGAGCCACTTCTTCACTGCAGTTTTCACTTCCTCGTCACTGGAATAATGTTTGCCTCTCAAACCCTCTTTCATGGGGCTATAATCTAAAGTATTGTCCTCAAACACATCTTGTAATCGTCTGTGAATGTTCACAGGGGTTTCCCCCTCAGCAACAAGGAATTCAATCACTGCTCTTTGTTTTTGACGCAACTCTTAAGGGAGCAGCCATTTTGAATTTTCCTTGCGAGTCTAAAAACCTGAAAAGTAGGAAACAAAATATTTCAGAACGTAAATGATATAATCATTTATAACTGGGAAAAATTTCAGGTATTTTTATCAAAAACTTCACCTGAAATAAAGAAAATGGCATTACTTTTTGATACATAAAGTCGAAGGGAAGGACAAAACCAAAAAAGTAAAAGTTGCACAACTTATAAGCAAAGCCTTCTGTGGCTCAACTGCAGTGAGAGAGACAACCAATGCTGTAAATCAGTGTTTCCCAAACTTTTGACATATGTGTACCCCTTCTATAATTTTCATAACGCTGAGTACCCCTCATAAAAAACATGCTTTAATAAAAATCAAAATATATTTATTTTTTCTTTTTTTTGGTACATACGCAAAATAAAAATTGTATTTTATAAAAATAATCCAAATAAGTGGAACTTACTAAAGCACGATAACAGGTGCCCAAAACTAACTATTAAAGAAGTAAGTTGTCTCTGTAACAAAGTGCAGTATATTCACGCCGTGTCACGCCTCACAAGACTGTCTAACCGTTAGATAACACTGCAATTCTCCGGCGTTTAAACAGCTCCGCGGCTCAACGTGAACTGTTAATGTTCCCGCAGTTTAAAAATGGCCGAACCCGAGCTGCGCGAAGGATGCGCAGAAGTTCCCGCCATAATGAGTTGTGATACGATGTACGATGGCTCCAGTTCCCATGTAAAAACTGCGATACATGCCAATTTCTTTCCTTGTTCTGTGGGCGCAGCTAAGCACGGTGCAGTGGATATTCCCACGTGATCCCCACCAAACTCCGGTGCAACGCATACCCCCACCAAACTCTTCCCGTACCCCTGGGGGTACGCGTACCACACTTTGGGAAACACTGCTGTAAATCAAGCATGTCCATTATTGTAAGAGCAGGTGGCCAAACAGCATCTAGTATATATCTTGCAAGTTTTATAGACCGGCATAGAATCATACACTAGAATCATACAGTAAGGGACCTTGAAGGTCTTCTAGTCCGACCGCTCTATGCAGTGCAGGAGTCTACATTTATTTAAAGCTAATCTTATTTGCCATTATTGCTAACTTACTATACAATTAAGGAACAGATATTATAATACCACGACACTTCTTCAGACATACATTATTATTAAACCGGGACAGGATGTGGATCACAAGTGGCAATTGGTTAGGTCTTCCACACACATGAGGTTATGGCATTGCTGGGTTCACACAATAGGTAAGATTAGGCGAAATCTAACTGAAAAGTTAAACTTGACCACAGGTGAGAAATACAAGCACTGTTGCATGACAACTGAACTACCAGCTTGGCTAATTAACACTGTGCACCATTGCGGCAGGAATTGATGCAATAAATCTGTCTGGCCATTGATATGTTCAAAAGATTAGCTGTTGGAGGTCTAATTAATGTATTATAAAACTCTATGTGGTTTTCTTTACACAAATCAGATGGAAATTTCTATACTGTGAACATCCTGACTGAGCCAAGCAAGCATGGCTACGAAAGTATATTTTAACTTCCATTTCAACTTTCTTCATATATTCTCCCATGTGAACTAAACTCCTGTGCTGAACGCTGCCTCTTACGAGCACAGTTGGGCCCAAAATTTCTGTTGCTAAGCGAGACATTTGTTAAGTGAGTTTCCCCCCATTTTATGATTTTCCTTGCCACAGTTGTTAAGTGAATCACTACAGTTGTTAAGTTACTAACACCGTTGTTAAGTGAATCGGGCTTCCTCATTGACTTTGCTTGTCAGAAGGTCGCAAAAGGGGATCACATGACCCCTGGACAATTGCAACCGTCGTAAATATGAGTGTCAGTTGCCAGTCGTATGAATTTTGATCACGTGACCGTGGGGATATGCTGCAATGGTCGTAAATGTGAAAAACGGTCATAAGGCAATTTTTTCCAGTGCCATTGTAACCTCAAACAGTCACTAAATGAACTGTTGCAAGTCGAGGACTGCCTATATGGAAAGTATGGCGGCAGCTGCTGCAAAAAATAGAAGTCTCTTGTGTGTGCTTTTTAACTGGCAGAATTTGCATCTTGCTCTTTGATAGGAATGCATGCCAAATTAAATACTAATAGAATGGAATGAGGTAATTTAGCTCATCATGTTGAAGCTTATGGGACTGTGTCTCTCCAGTTGTTTCTGCCCAGCCGTTAACATTACCGTGGGAATGTTGGTTCGCTTCATTGGGTAAGCTCCGCCATCTTATGTCATCTTGGAGACATGCCTTTTTGGTGGACCCTGCAGCTTTCTGGCATAGCATCCTTCTGCAATCAACTCAGCCCCAGCCCTGTCGTGGTTTTTAAAAACCTTGAATATAAGGCTTTTTTCAGCAGGTCCTGGGATGAGTGGATTGTGATCTCTCTGTGGCGGATGCTTTGTATGGTTTTGCAAATATGCATGCTGTTTTTCTTGATATGAATGTTTTGTCCTTTTTATGGTTGCTGTACGTGTGTGTGTGTGTGTGTGTGTGTGTGTGTGTGTGTGTGTGTGTGTGTGTGTGTGTTTGCTTGTTTTAATTATTACATCTGTAAACTAGAGTTGCAAAAGTGATTGAGGCAGCCTCTAGGTTTGATTTCATATGCATTGTTGGCATTGTGAACAAGCCATCTAAAAAGGAGGACATATTTGTTTGAGCGTATCATGTTATGCAAACATAGCAATTGTATTTTGCTAATTAGGATTTAGGGTTTAGCATGTAGGATCTGTTCTGGTCTATGAAGAAACTCCTAGGCTCATGCAACACTTTAATTCTTAACTCCTGATTAACAAAGCATAGTTTTTGTATTTACTCAATTATGCTCCAAGAGAAGACAGTTGGGAAGTTTCAAGTTGGGAAACTGGCCATTTCTGGCCTCGGGGGGGCCTCCGTGGGGGTGGGGAAGGCTGTTTTCGCCCTCCCCAGACTCCTAGAAAGGCTTTGAAGCCTGGGGAGAGCAAAAAAATGGAACTTCCAGTTCAACCAGAAGTCGGCAAATGGAACGTTTCCAGCCTCCGGAGGACCTCCGGGTGCGGGTGGGGAAGGCAGTTTTTGCCCTCCCCAGGCTCCTAGAAAGGCTCTGGAGCTTGGGGAGAGCAAAAAACGGGCCTTCCCTACCCCCTCCGGAGGCTGAAAACAGGCTGTTTCCCGACTCCCACTGAGCCCAGAAGGCCCGAAAATCAGCTGGCCGGCGCATGCACGCTAGACCTGAGCTCGTGTGCCCACCGATATGGCTTCGCGGGCCACAAGTGGCACGCATGCCTTAGGTTCGCCATCACGGGTATAGGGTCTCCTGCTTGAACGGGGTTGGACTAGAAGACCTCCAAGTTCCCTTCCAACTCTTATTCTGCAACTCTGGGATGCCCTGCAAGCTCAACTGGCGAGGCAGACTTCCCTGTTAGAAGGGAATCTAACTGGTTTGCTTAGCAGCCTTCCCCTACGTGAGGTCCAGTGCTTACCGTATTTTTCGGAGTATAAGATTTATTTATTTATTTATTTATTTATTTTGTTATTCTTATATGCCGCCCAACTCCCGAAGGACTCAGGGCGGCGTACAACAAGAAAAAAATACAAGAATAATCAAAATGCAAGTGATTAAAAAACAAATACAAATTATTAAAAAACAATATTAAAACAGCAACATTCATTCGATATCATACATACTTGGGGGGTGATCTCAGGTGGATTAAGCTATCCCCCCCACCTGCAGGAAAAGCCATGTTTTAACGGCTTTTCGGAAGGCCAGCAGAGTGGGGATGGTTCGGGTCTCTGGGGGAAGTTGGTTCCAGAGCACGGGGCCAGCCACAGAGAAGGCTCTCCCCCTAGGGCCCGCCAGCCGGCATTGTTTGGCCGACGGGACCTGGAGGAGGCCAACTCTGTGGGCCCTAACCGGTCGGAGGGAAGTATGAGGCAGAATGCGGTCCCGAAGATATCCTGGTCCTAAGCCATGAAGGGCTTTAAACATGGTGATCAACACCTTGAATTGGACCCGGAGACCGATGGGCAACCAATGCAGCTGGCGGAGTATTGGTGTCACGTGGGTGTACCTTGGCACACCCACCACAGCACGCGCAGCCGCATTTTGTACCAGCTGAAGTCTCCGGATACTCTTCAAGGGTAGCCCCATGTAGAGCGCATTGCAGTAGTCCAAACGCGAGGTGACAAGGGCATGAGTGACCGTGAGTAGAGCCTCCTTCTCCAAGTATGGCCGCAACTGGTGCACCAGGCGAACCTGTGCAAAGGCCCCCCTAGCCACAGCAGAAAGATGGTGATCCAATTTTAGCTGTGGATCTAGGAGGACCCCCAAGTTGCGGACCTGGTCTGAGGGAGTCAGTTTCGCACCCTCAAAGACCAAGGAGGGATAGTTGTCATGGTCCTTAGGAGGCAATATCCACAGCCACTCAGTCTTGTCGGGATTGAGTCTGAGTCTGTTCCTCCCCATCCAGATCTTAACGTCGTTCAGGCAGCGGCACATTACATCAACTGCCTCCCTGAAGTCAGACGGGGTGGTGATGTACAGCTGGGTGTCGTCAGCGTACTGATGGAAACACACCCCATGTCTGCGAATGATCTCACCCAACGGTTTCATGTAGATATTAAACAGGATGGGCGAGAGAACCGACCCCTGAGGCACCCCACATGATAGGGGCCTAGGGGACGATCTCTGCCCACCTGCCAACACCGACTGCATCCGATCGGCGAGATAAGAGGAGAACCACCGCAAAACGGTGCCTCCCACTCCCAACTCGCCGAGCTGATGCAGAAGGATACCATGGTCGATGGTATCGAAAGCCGCTGAGAGGTCAAGTAGCACCAGGATGGAGGAATTTCCTCCATCCCGGGCTCGCCAGAGATCATCCATCAGGGCAACCAAGGCAGTTTCTGTACTGTAGCCGCGCCTGAAGCCCGACTGGTAAGGATCTAGATGGTCTGTTTCATCCAGGAGCTGCAGAAGCTGAGTCACCACCACCTTCTCCACAACTTTCCCTAAGAAAGGTAAGTTGGAGACTGGACGATAGTTCTTCAAATCAGCTGGATCCAGGGAAGGCTTCTTCAGGAGGGGTCGCACCACCGCAGCTTTTAACGACTGCGGTACGGATCCCTCCCTCAAAGAAGCGGTGATCACCGCCTGGATCCAGCCGCGTGCCACCGACCTGCTGGCCGAGACCAGCCAGGAGGGGCATGGGTCCAATAAACAGGTGGAGGTACCCATCGCTCCCATAGCCCTGTCCACATCATCGGGAGAAACAGGCCCAAACTCCTCCCACAATGATGGACTAGGACTTGCCCCTGTCACCTCTATGGACTCTGCCCTGCCAGAGTCCAAGTTTGACCGAATCTGAGCGACTTTATCCGACAGAAACTCAGCAAATTCCTCAGCTCTGCCTTGTAAGTGTTCCTCGCTCCCCCCTTTTCCAAGGAGGGAGCGAGTCACCCTAAACAAGGCGGCTGGACGAGAATCTGCGGACGCAATAAGAGCGGAAAGATAGGATCGTCTTGCCGCCCTTATCGCCACTAAATAAGATCTGATGTAAATTCTTAATAGTGTTCGGTCAGATTCGGCCCTCTTGGTCCTCCAGCGGTGCTCCAGACGTCTCTTTTGGCGTTTCATCTCCCGGAGCTCCTCGGTGAACCAGGGAGCTTTCCGGGATCCACTGCCACGGAGAGGTCGCTTAGGCGCAATTCGGTCTAGAGCCCCTGATGCTGCGGTGTTCCAAGCAGCCACCAGGGAGTCAGCCGAATTGTGTACCAGGGTTTCAGGTATCTCCCCAAGTTCCCTCTGGAATCCTTCCGGCTCCATTAGGTGCCTGGGGCGGAACCACCTAGTCGGTCCCGCCTCCCTGCGGGGGAGGAGTGGGGTTGTGAAATCCAGCCTCAGTAGGAAATGATCTGACCATGACAGTGGGGTGCTGACTATATCCCTTATCTTCAGATCATCTCTCCACTGCCCCGAAAGAAACACTAGGTCAAGCGTGTGACCACCCTCATGAGTCGGACCCTGAATTACTTGGGTCAGGTCCATGGTTGTCATGGAATCCATGAACTCCTGAGCTACCCCAGAGGTTTCGCCAGCAGATGGCAAGTTGAAGTCCCCCAGTACTATAAGCCTAGGGAACTCAACCGCCAAGTCGGCTACTGCCTCGAGCAACTCAGGCAGGGCCTTACTTACGCAGCTGGGAGGCAGGTACGTTAAGAAAAGGCCCACCTGAACCCCTAAGTCCAACTTCAGAAGGAGCGTCTCACACCCAACAATCTCCGGGGCAGGGATCCTACGAGGATGCAGATTTCCACGCGTTATAATTGCCACTCCTCCCCCCCTTCCCTGGGGTCGAGAATGGTGCTGCACCGAGAAACCGGCTGGGCATATCTCGGAGAGGGCTACTCCCCCCTCCTGCCCTAGCCAGGTCTCGGTAACACATACCAGGTCTGCCCCCTCCTCTGTGATTAAATCACGTATCAGGGGGGCTTTGTTGATTATTGACCTGGCGTTAAGCAGCAGCATCCTGAGCCCAGGGCCCTGAAAACCCTGGTTGCCATGTATCCGGGTTGAGCAAGATGGAACCAGATCAGAGGGGCCGGAACAAGGGATTGCTTGTAAACAGCGAGGTCTTATTCCCCGAGAGCGGCCCTCCCCTCTGCTCCCGCCATATCTGCCTCTTCAAGATGCACTGGAATATAAGCCTTAGTTTTTGGGGAGGAAAATAAGGAAAAAAAATTCTGCCTACCAGCATCCATCTGGCTAACGTCCTTAGCAAACAGCCTGGAACAGGTATATTAGCCTTGCAATGGTCCGTTTTAAAGGCTGCTTTTTCAGCCTTGCAAAGCTCGGTTTGAGAGGTTGTTTTAGCCTTGCAAAGGTCTGTTTCAGAGGCTGGGCGGGGCTACATTCGGTGTATAAGACGCACCCAGATTTTCACCCTCTTTTAGGGGGAAAAAGGTGCGTCTTATACTCCAAAAATATGTTATATGGAACCATAGTTTCCATCTAAAGGAATTCGTGGAAGTATAGTTCCTATTTTTCTGGAAAATTGGAAGTTACTAATAAAGGAGAATATTTGCAGCTCAGGGTTGAAATGCTTTGGTGCTCTCTGAGCTTGATTGTGTTCTTGCAGACGTTTCATGACCCAACTAGGTAACATTATCAGTGATCATTGAAGTTGAAATCTTGAACCATACATTTTTTCCCCCTCCAAATATATAAGTTCCTAGTCTTCAGATTGAAGATCAGGTTAAATCACGTTCTATTAAGGTATTTAATTTAATAGTTGGTAAACTAGTAAAATAGATAATGGGCCAGGACACATTGTGGTGGTTTGATTGGTTGGAGAGTGCAGGGTCCTGCATGAGGCAATCTAGGTTATGATTAGTTGCTGGGTATAAAGGGAGAGTTTCTCTTTTCTCTCGCCTTTTTTCTTCTGCGTGCTCTGTGATCATTTTACCTCACGATGTATTGATAGGTCTGATTTCCTTGTTTGCTGTAAATCAGTGTTTCCCAACCGTGGCAACTTGAAGATGTCTGGACTTCAACTCCCAGAATTCCCCAGCCAGCATTCACACATACACACACACACACCTCTCTTCCTCCCATGTCTTATATCATTTTCTCTAATGACAAAACTCTTTTTCCTATATCTTATCTATAAACAAGTCTCATTCACTCAAAGAAATCCCATTAAAACTGCTAGAAAAAGAGAGGCTCATATACAGTTTAACCTTGATCAAATGGGCCCACTTTGTAAACCTTAATTTTTGTTTTAAAGGTTTTAATCATTCCTTTTAGGTAATATCCTGAAAGCTGGTTTCTTTTTTCTTCTCTCCTGAATTCCTTCATAGGTATAACACATCTTTTCATAAATCCAAAGTGAGGAAATTAGCCAAGTTATTTTTCTGAGTTAAAATTCACATATCCAAGTCATTATTCTGGTTTATTATTTGCATGTCATTTTCGACTATGGAAATCTCAGCCAATTTCATTTGTTGCGCTTTGTCAATATGCACATAACCTATTAGTTTTAATTAAATCCATATCGAAAACACCTTGATATTCAGCTATGAGTAAAGTGACCAGATTTTTTTTTAAAGTGGGATGGGGGGGCGGGCCCGCCTGGGCGCCGCCATTTGAGTTTTGCCCTCTGCGCATGCGCAGAACGCCGCGCATGCGCAGAGGGCAAAACACAGCAAATGTCGGCGTCCAGGTGGGGGGGGAGGCGGGAGGCCTTTCCTCGCCTCCCGCCTCCCCTTCGGGAGCTGCCCTGGGGCCGGGCTGGCAAGCGACGAACGGGAGGCGGGAGACGGGGAAAGGAGGCAGCCGGCAGCTTACCTGTCGCGAGCTCCAGGCATCCAAGCCCCGCGGTCTCCCGGTCGCCCGCCCGGCCCCAGGGTAACGGCGGCAGCGAGGCGACGGGGGGAAGGAAGGGGATGGGGACGAGGAAGGGCTGTTTGCGCTGCCGGAGGGGCCGCTCGTGAGCTCAAACCGGCGACGGCTCCTCGTCCCTCATCCCTCCACCCGCATCCCAACAGCAGCGGCGCCTCCGAGGGCGGGGCTAGGGATGGGGCGGGGGAAGGAGAGGAGGAGCAGCCCCCCTTCCCCCTCTCCCCAGCAGGCAGCCGCCTCGCTGAAATTCCGCCTTTGCCCAACTTGCTTCCGGTACCTCTCTTTTGTGCTTCCCTAAGGTGACCAGACGTCCCGCTGTTTTGGCATTCCTTCCAAAAAAGCGGGACTTTTTGGAAAGAATGCGGGACGCGGGACACACGCTTGAAAAGCGTGTCTGTCCCGCCAAAAGCGGGACGTCTGGTCACCTTAGCTATGACCCTTCTATCTCTTCTTTTAAGCCATTTTTATTGCATCAGTCTAAAGAGTAACTTCTGTGTACATTGTTGCCAAATATCCTTAAGTTCTTCCAGAGTTAATATATTTTCTTTCTCCATTCTGTATTAGTGGGAGTTCTCTTTTAATTATAATCTTTAATTATTTCTGGTTGCCTCTAGTAACCCGCCCTCAAGGTCTGTTCTTATCATGTTTTGTTCTCAAACGAAACATTTCCCAGGAAGAGATTTCTGACTCTTAAGCTCAGATCTTAACATATTTTAATAAGATTTTTAAAAACAACAACAACAACAACAGGAAATATACTTACAACTTTTTTAAAATCTTTTTTCCAGTCAATCTGGCCCCTTAGTCCGTTTTAAACACTTTCCAAAATCAACATTCTAATCAATCTTTTACTGCTTCTTTCCAAATTAAAAGAAAAGTTTTTAAGTTTTCAGACTCACATAAATATTCTTTTACTGTGGGTTGGAGGAAAATCACCCAGTGTAATAAAACATGTCTTTCTGGAGGTCTTAATGGCCAAAAGGCAATTTATAGGCCATTTCCAATAAAAGTAATTAAAAGGTGAGATAGGCGAACCCAGCATGCTTATGAAAAGGTCCAACTGTGGCTTAGGCCAGGGGGGTCCAAACTTGGCAATTTTAAGACTTGTGGGCTTCAACTCCCAGAAATCCCCAGCCAGCTGGCTGGGGAATTCTGGTAGTTGAAGTCTACAAGTCTTAAAGTTGCCAAGTTTGGAGACCCCTTGCTTAGGCAAAGTCCCACTTTCAACCCCAAAAGTCTGCTCCTCTAAAACCTAAGCCATCTTAATCCATCATTTTTCTCCAGAAGTCTCCCTGAGGTATCACTTTTTCCATACACTGATGAGTTCACACGTTGCACCAAACCTTGTTTTTTGGGGGAGGCGTTCGCAAGCTCAGCTGGTGAGGCTCATCTAAATCACAGCTCACAGTTATAGACCGTAGGTTGGGTTAACTTGGGATGCTTAAGCCAAAGCGAACCAAACTATGATTTTGGCTTCCTGCATTGTGTGTGAATCCAGTTGGTTTGGCTCCCAATTGTTACTTTTTTGAGAAATCCTTTCCTTAGCTGGGTAATTTTGGAATGAGTATCCATCAGGTGAAACATCAGCCAATGCCCCAGCTGACTCACAAGGCCTGATAATCATTTTTTGACCATATTTTTAATACTTTAAATAGAATAACAGAGTTGGAAGGGACCTTGGAGGTCTTCTAGTCCAATCCCCTGCTTAGCAGAAGACTCTATATCAGTGATGGCGAACCTTTTTTTCCTCGGGTGCCGAAATAGTGCACGCGCGCGATATCAGACACTCATGCGTGCCCACACCCATAATTCAAAGCCCCCCCATTCGTCCCACCCCCCCTGCACATGCTTGCACGACCCTCCCCACTTCCCCGTTTCCCAACTTCCAGTGGGCCCAGTAGGCCTGTTTTTCGCCCTGCCCAGGCTCCAGAGGCTTTCTTGGAGTTTGGGGCGGGCGAAAATGCTCCCCCCGCTACCCCGGAGGCCCTCCGGAGGCCGAAATCGCCCTCCCAGAACCTCCATGTGAGCCAAAAATCAGCTGGCGGGCACACACATGCGCGCTGGAGCTGAGTTAGGGCAACAGCTCTCGTGCCGGCAGATATGGCTCCGCGTGCCACCTGTGGCACCCGTGCCATAGGTTCGCCATCACTGCTCTATATTATTTCAGACAAGTGGCTGTCCAGTTCTCTTCTTAAAAGCCTCCAGTGATGGGGCACCCGCAACTTCTGAAGGCAAGATGTTTCTCTGATTAATTGTCCTTACCTTCTCCTTAGTTCCAGGTTGCTTCTCTCCCTGATTAGTTTCCATCCATTGTTTCTTGTCTTGCCTTCTGGTGCTTTGGAAAATAGGTTGAGCCCCCTCTTCTTTGTGGTAGCCCCTCAAAGATTGGAACATTCTCTTACAAATCTTTATTCTTCCTGATGCAAGTAGCATATTTTTCTTAGCTCTTTCCAGCCTTCACTAGTATTTGAGTCCCCATCTTCCCTTAAAGTGATAATTGCTAAACACTAATGCTGATTCATAAGGAAGAAGCTCGGTTGTTTAGATTTTACTGTGACTTGTCACTAACACAACAAATGTCTAGAATGTATAATGAGTTTTTGAGTTAAGTTGGGAAATAGGTTGGCTTGCTTCGTAATTTAATTGACCACTCTGTAATAAATATAATCCGAAGACACTTGGCCGTATAAAATCATTTGTGGTGAGAATTTCATGGAATGTCTTTGCTATGAGTTTATTCAATAAATACTCATTAAAGCCCAGAATTACCCTCTAAAGTGGCTAATCTCTCCCCCGTTGCCTACTCCAACAGAACTGCTTGTAGTGAAGAGGAAGAGAGGACGGCCCAAAGGATCAACCAAGAAATGTTACACTGAAGAAGAATCGGCTGAAAACACTACCTCTGCTCCAAGTGAAGGTGTTCCACCCGGACCTGAAGAACTGGTGGATGTTCCCGCAGACAACTTGGAATGCCGGAAGTGCAACCGGAAGTTCTCCAACTCTCGACAGCTACGAAAGCACATCTGTATTCTCGTTAAGAATGAAGACTTGGAAGAAGAAGGGGATTCAGGTGAGCACAAGTGTGTTACGTTGCATGATTCAAAGATGAGTGAAAAGTAGACACGGAGAAAGCTGCCGTGTTGGAGGTTTATTTATTTGTTAAGGGAATTTACCGATATATGGCTACCCAACTCAGTCACACTGACTCTGTGCGACTCACAGAAATAAATCCCCTGTACAAAAGTCTAATAAAGCCCCACTCCCCTGCAATGTTCCTTCTAACATTGAAAATCACTGCGCGGCAGTTGGAAACTGCTGCACAGCGTTTTCTTTTCTGGAAGGACCGAATCGGCCTCCCTGTATGAAGAGTAAGCTGGTGGGCAGCTGCCTTTGATCTCTCTCTCCTCCTCTCCCTAGCAGTGGAGCCCACCTGGGGAGGCAAGAGTTAAAGCCTTAAACCCACGTTCTCCGCCGTCCGCTGCCTCCGCCTCTCTTCATTGAAGGCTCCTTTCCCCCACCCCCATCCCCCCGATCGGCTGGTGATCAATGTTCCCTCTGACATTAGAAAACGCCGCGCGGCAGTTGGAAACTGCTGCGCGGTGTTTTCTTATCATGTGCGCGCCCGCACAGCCGCACAGCTTAGAGGGAACATTGCTCCCCTGGCAACAAAATCAAGCCACCCACTTGATGGGCTTGGTATGGGGTCCCCTTGGCTCAGTGGCAAAACCATATCTTCAGGACCTTTTGAAAGAGTATCAAGATGGGGACTAATTCTATTTCTGCAGAGACGATGTTCCACAGAGAGGGAGCCACCACGGACAAGGCCATTCTTCTTGATCCCACTGGATCAGGGGTGTCAAACTCAATTTCATTGAGGACGGCATCAGGGCTGTGGTTGACCTCGGGGGGGGGCAGATGTGGCTGACCGGGTGGGTGTTGCCAATTGGGTGGGCGTGGTCAGCTTGATGCCACTCACTGGGTGTGGCTGACTGGGTGGGCGTGGCCACCTTGATGCCACTCCCCAAACTGCTGGCATGTTTACTCTTGACACTGGGTAGACTGGGCCGAAGCCACACTGGCCTGAAGTTTCCTGTTTGCATTGGGTAGATCGAGCTGAAGCAACGCGGGCCGGTCCCTTACATTTCCCAGGATGGCACCGCAGGCTGGATCTGGCCTGCGGGGCTTGTGTTTGACACCCTGCACTAGATGGATCTTTTTAGGAGAGGAGACCCATAACATAGCCTCCCTCCCCATCCATTCTGGTGGGTCAGTTAGATATAACCGGGGAAAAACAATCCTTCAACTAATGTGCTCTTATTATCCTAGTTTGGAGCAGCTGGCCAGCTAACAAAGTAAAGTTTTCCCTGTCAGTTGTGTCCAACTCTAGGGCACACTGCTCATCTCTGTTTCTTGCCCAAAGGAGCCAGGATTGTCCGAATACATTTTCCATGATCATGTGGCCAGCATGACTCAGCCCAAGCTCAAAAAATGCTGTTAGCATCCCACCGAAGTGGTACCTATTAATCTACTCGCATTTCCATGCTTTCAAACTGCTAGGTGAGCAGGCCAGCTAATACTTTATGCTTTTTCATCAAGACCTTTTAGTTACTAATGACTAACTAAAAGTACTCATTAGTAACTAAAGTTTCACAGTACAAATGGCTTGTTAGTTGTCATAACCCTCATTCTCCTCTCTCTCTCTCTCTCTCTCTCTCTCTCTCTCTCTCTCTCTCTCTCTCTCTCTCTCTCTCTCTCTCTCTCTCTCTCTCTCTCTCTCTCTCTCTCTCTCTCTCTCTGCATGTGTGTATGCGTGTGTGCGTATGTAACTTCTTCCCACTCCTTTTTTTTAAAACTTCACCCTGAAAACTGTCCCATGTTGACTCTTATCCCATTTCCATTTCTGGTACCTGGAAGAGAAAATACATCACTGATAAACCAGCATTCCCTCTGAGTTTGGATCAGGTATGGCACTCTGATCTGGGTTAATTTCTACAAGAGGCTTTGGAGCATGTCTGTGCATTGAAGTAATGCAAGTCTCCAGCTGTTTACAACTGCCTCTTTGACCAGGATCACACGGCAGCACAAAGGCAGGCGTGTGCTCTGTCCAAACCCCTGCCTGCTCTTATCACTTTTGGGAAATCAGATCCAAAGCCTTGCACAGCCTTAGTCTTTTTTATTCATTTATTTTATTTATTTATTTTTATTTTTGTTCAATCTTATAGGCCACCCATCTCCCTGGGGACTCAGGGCGGCGTACAACAGAAAGATGAACAATCAATTTTAAAATAGCAATAAAAAGACATATTAAAAAAAACATTTCTTATCATTCATACACCTGCTGGAAGAGCCAGGTTTTAACGGCTTTACGGAAGGCCAGTAGGGTGGGGATAGTCCAGATCTCCGGCGGTAGTTGGTTGCAAAGGGAGGGAGCTCCCACAGAGAAAGCTCTCCCCCGTGGTCCCGCCAACCGACATTGCTTGGTTGATGGGACCTGGAGGAGACCAACTCTGTGGGACCAAACCGGTAGCAGGGAGGTATGTGGCAGGATGCGGTCCCAAATGTAGTCCTCAACTTACGACCACAATTCAGCCCGAAATTTCCGTTGTTAAGTGAAGCACTTGTTAAATGAGTTTTGCCCAATTTTTATGACCTTCCTTGCCACACTTGTTAAGTGAAAACACTACAGTTGATGAATTAGTAACCCGGTTGTTAAGTGAATCTATCTTCTCCATTGACTTTGCTTCTCAGAAGGTTGTAAAAGTTGATCACATGACCTTGGGTGTTGGGTGAGAATAAGATCTCATAGAAGCGATTTAGATCTTTTCTTGGAATTCAAACAGTTAGAAATAAAGCCGGGATTAAAAGTCTAATAGAAAATATTTATTTCGGTACAAAAACAATAAATCCTGAATAATTACATCTTTGCTAAGAAAACACGACCGTTCAGGTCAACAGCTAAGGCAGAAGAAGAATTAATGGTGGTTTAGGAATGCACACATGCGCACCCATCATATCACGTGTTCTGCTTATATTGGAATGTACCATAATATTAGGATAGGGGTGCATCACCCTGCATAGACATACAACTGACAATATTCACTACGTGACATTGGGACACAGCAACGTAAGTATGAACCGGTTGCCAAGCATCTGGATTTTGATCACGTGATCACATGGGGATGCTGGAAAGGTCACAACTGTGAAAAAACGACCGCAAGTCACTTTTTTCAGGGCCGTTGTAACTTTGAACGGTCGCTAAATGAACTGTTGCAAGTCGAGGACTACCTATATCGGGTCACCTGGCTTTTTTCATTTAGGACAGCTAAGAGGCTGTGCCCCTTGTCGCTTCTGAATGCTTCCTAGGAGTAACACGTATAAAGCTTTACTTCTAATCGGGCTTAGTGCCTTCGTTTGAAAAATAAATATTCTGTGCATTACTAAAACTAGGTGTATCTCATCCTAAGTGCTTGTTTTAATGTCATCACCTGCCCATTATAGTCATAGTGGTCATTAAACAAGGTACCCAAAATATCACCTCGGTTAATGACCACAATCTCTGTTCTCCTGCGTGTGGTCATTAAACAGAGCACAGAGGACCTAGTGCAGGCCTGAGCTCATACTGCAGCACCTCCTCAGCTCACACATCGTTTGCCTTGAGCCTCCTAAAGCCTCCCCCAACCCCTGAGGTACCCATTCCCCACCTCCCACCCCCAAGGCCCCATAGGTAGCAATCCCAAGGTTTGCAGGGACCCAGCAGGGTGGAATTGGGGGAGAAGATAACAGAAGGGCTGCTGCAACATTCCTGCGGTAGGTCATAAAGGTGAGCAGATTGCCAAGAGACCTGGCTACCTAAATTACACATGGATTGAATTTTCGGTATAAGAAACCCTCATGCCCAACCTATAATTCCCTAGCAACATTGAGAACATGGATGTACTTACAGTTTGGCCAAGCAATTTAAATCTCTTTTCAAAATGCACTGCTTCAGTTTTTCCCTTAATACTTGAGAATGATGCCTACGGTTGGCAATCCAATTACAGTCAGAGCCTGGGGGATTTGCACCTCACTACTCCAAATTAATTTGGAATGTTAAATGTGAACTTTTGGTGTTGCGTTGACTCTCAAGGTGAACATTTAAAACTTAAGCTTTGGGGTTCCTTTTTGTCAGTGTTTCAGCAAGACTAATGCATGCCTGAACGGGAAATATATTTCCATGTAAGATAACATGTAGAATGGATCCGATATAAGAACTTCTGGGTGAGGCCAGTACATACAGTACAGGGGTCCTCAAACTTGGCAACTTTAAGACTTGTGGACTTCAATTCCCAGAATTCCCCAGCCAGCTGGCTGGGGAATTCTGGGAGTTGAAGTCCACAAGTCTTAAAGTTGCCAAGTTTGAAGACCTCTGATACAGTACCTATATGTCCACTCTATGTACATCATTTCTTAAGTATAAACCCACTCCTAATTCTGGTCACCCACAGCTTTCCATGGGATTTTATTGTTATTGATTCTTAGACCCCACCTAATACATTCTTCCTTTGAATACATAAGAGAAATATCCATAATCATTATTTCCTGAAAGATATACTTTTTGTGAAAATCATAATTTTAGCTAGATGGTTGGGAAATAAAGGTTCTTTCCACAAGAGGCGATTTGTGAAATATGTACTAAGAGCCAGTTTCATCTTAAAGGTTAAGCTGCTGGCTTAGAAAGTGGGAGAGTGTGAGTTCTAGTCCCGCCTTAGGCACGAAAGCTGGCTGGGTGACTTTGGGCCAATCACCAGGACACTCTGAGTTCTAGTCCCGCCTTAGGCACGAAAGCTGGCTGGGTGACTTTGGGCCAATCACCAGGACACTGTGAGTTCTAGTACCGCCTTAGGCATGAAAGCTGGCTGGGTGACTTTGGGCCAATCACCAGGACACTCTGAGTTCTAGTCCCGCCTTAGGCATGAAAGCTGGCTGGGTGACTTTGGGCCAATCACCTGGAGACAGTGAGTTCTAGTCCCGCCTTAGGCACGAAAGCTGGCTGGGTGACTTTGGGCCAATCACCAGGACACTCTGAGTTCTAGTCCAGTCTTAGGGAAGAAAGTCAGCAGAGTGACTTTGGGCCAATCACTAGGCGTCTGTGAGTTCTAGTCCTGCCTTAAGCATGAAAGTCGGCTGGTTGAATTTGGGCCAGTCACACTGTCTTAGGCCAACTCATCTCACAGAGTTCTTGTTGTCAGGATAAAGAGGAGGAGGAAGTAGTATTATGTATGTACACCACTTTGAGTTATAAAGTAACAAAGGTGGGATAGAATCTAATGAAGAAACAAAGAAAAATCAGATCCTTGTTGTATGTCCCAGGTCAATTCCAAATTCCACCCAGGGTGAGATAGTGTTTGCCTAGTCCTTCCCTCTGAAACCCACATAGCACAAGGTAATAATTTAGCAGAGTGTCAAGAACCCAGCTTAGAAACATTTCAGATAGCTAATAATCTATTTGTCTCCCGTAAAACAGATAATTAGGGAAGACAACATGTATTGTTCTCTTATCAGTGGGATGGGTTAGAGCAGTGTTTCCCAACCTTGGCAACTTGAAGATATCTGGACTTCAACTCCCAGAATTCCCCAGCCAGCGAATGCTGGCTGGGGAATTCTGGGAGTTGAAGTCCAGATATCTTCAAGTTGCCAAGGTTGGGAAACACTGGGTTAGAGAGCTCATTGATTTTGCACACTAACCCAACAAGAAACATCTCCCCTGCTGCCCCATAGTTCACTCCCAGGGGGTTGAGGGGAGTTGCTCAACAGCTGTAACAGCAGGCGCTCCACTTACAGCCATTTTTAACAGATTAACAGAGTTGGAAGGGACCTTGCAGGTCATCTAGTCCAACCCCCTGCCCAAGCAGGGGACCCAAATCTGCCTCTACCTAGGATCAAACTCACAACCTCCCGATTGGGAGGCAAGAGCTCCACCTCTAGGCCACAGCAGTTGGGTTTGTAACATCTGTGTTTGTTGAAGAGGTAAGATAGACAAGCTTTTACTCTGCAGCTTTGGTCCTTGAGGAGACAGTGCTACAGAGCAGGGTTCCCCAACCTTGGCAATTTTAAGACTTGTGGACTTCAACTCCCAGAGTTCCTCAGCCAGTTTTGCTGTAACTGTCTTAAAGTTGCCAAGGTTGGAGACCCCTGCTACAGAGGATGCTTTAGTCTTTCCTGAGCCTTCCTGGAAATACTGCTGTACCAGTAGTCCTCAACTTATGACCACAATTGAGCCCAAAATCTCTTTTGATAAGCGAGTCTAGCTACTATAGTCTACTCCATGTTCTTTGATTGCATGGTCAGCAAAATGATTGATTTGTCTGATCGGTGCCATTTTGGTCTAGTGGTTGTCGTGGTTATGCCACCAGGCTAGAAATCGGGAGACAGTGAGTTCTAATCCCACCTTACACAGGAAAGCCTGCTGGGTGACTTTGGGCCAATCACTGGGAGACTGTGAGTTCTAGTCCTGCCTTAGACATGACATCCAGCCGGGTAACACTGGGCCAGTCACCAGGGGACTGTGAGATTTAGTCCTGCCTTAGGCATGAAATCCGGCTTGATGACTTTGGGCCAATCACTGGGAGACTGTGAGTTCTAGTCCTGCCTTAGACATGACATCCAGCCGGGTAACACTGGGCCAGTCACCAGGGGACTGTGAGATTTAGTCCTGCCTTAGGCATGAAATCCGGCTTGATGACTTTGGGCCAATCACTGGGAGACTGTGAGTTCTAGTCCTGCCTTAGGCATGAAATCCGGCTTGATGACTTTGGGCCAATCACTGGGAGACTGTGAGTTCTAGTCCTGCCTTAGGCCTGAAATCTGGCTGGATGACTTTGGGCCAATCACTGGGAGACTGTGAGTTCTAGTCCTGCCTTAGGCATGAAATCCGGCTTGATGACTTTGGGCCAATCACTGGGAGACTGTGAGTTCTAGTCCTGCCTTAGGCCTGAAATCTGGCTGGATGACTTTGGGCCAATCACTGGGAGACTGTGAGTTCTAGTCCTGCCTTAGGCATGAAATCCGGCTTGATGACTTTGGGCCAATCACTGGGAGACTGTGAGTTCTAGTCCTGCCTTAGGCCTGAAATCTGGCTGGATGACTTTGGGCCAATCACTGGGAGACTGTGAGTTCTAGTCCTGCCTTAGGCATGAAATCCGGCTGGATGACTTTGGGCCAATCACTGGGAGACTGTGAGTTCTAGTCTAACATTAGGTATAAAAACCAGCTGGATGAGTCAGTCACTCTCTCTCAGTCTAACCAACCACAGAGGGTTGTTGTTATGGGAAAAATAGGAAGAGAAAGGAGTGTTAGATATGTTCACTGCCTTGAGTTTCTTATAAAGCAATAAAGGTGAGATAAATCTGAAAAAAAAATTCTAGACGAGGGAAAACCCCCAGCAACTATCATCTAGGTGCCCAACACCTAATTGTCATTTACCTTAAAAGTGTAGCAAAGCAAATGATCCATTTAAACCGAAATCTCTTTGAGTTGTCACTCAATGTGCTTTTAAAAGAATCTTTGGGTTTGTACAAACCTGGTCCAAGAACTTTCCTATGTTTAAATTGAGATGATGATCATTATAAAAAAACAGTGCCATTCTTTATTTTTTTTAAAGAAAATCTACCAACACACCAAAGAAGACCACGTTGGAATCATGACAATTAAGAGACCAATATATGTCCTAAACATGCAGCTGGGACCTTCTCCAATTAAGAATGCACACTAAGAAGCTGAGTCTCTAATTAGGAACCCCAAAGAGAAAGTCTTGCTGGCTTGATGAACAGTGTAGCTTGAAATGAACACAGTGATTCATGCCTTTGACAGCTGCCTTTATCATCAGTAGAAATGCAGGCATCCTGCAAATGCCATCTGAATAGACAGGCAGCCCGGCATCAAATCACTCTGTGCATGCTGCATTGGATTTAAATCATCTAAATCTGGGTACATGAGGTCAGTTTATTAGTTTGCCAAATCAAAGTGCCAGCTGTTCAAACTGATTGCTTAATGTTCCTTTGCAAGAAGGGAGCAGAAGCGAAGACTATTCATCTCAATCAGGCTTGCTGCAAGACGAAGAATAAAATGCTATTGCAAAACATTTGTTTGAGTCCAACCTTTCCTGATGCTGTATAAAAGCATTGGGATTTTCCTGGCCGTGTTAGCCGGAAATTATGGGAGTTTTAAGACTGTCACAGCTGGTTATCCCAAAAAAGTTTGCTTGGGAGATAGAAGTTAGGAGATAGGAGTACAGTTTTTTTTTTAAACAATAGTGCTTATTTTCAGGGATGTGGCAATATATCCTGGGGTGATGTGACCAATGAACATCTTAGGTCTCCCCCAGGTATGAATGTGTTGTTTGGCTTTTTAATCTTTTAATTAATTAAATGTTTTATTTTTGCTACTGTTTTTATATTGTTCTTGTACTCTGTTGTACGCCGCCCCGAGTCCCCAGGGAGTAGGGTGGCATATAAGAATAGATAGATAGATAGATAGATAGATAGATAGATAGATAGATAGATAGATAGATAGATAGATAGATAGATAGATAGATAGATAGATAGATAGATAGATAGATAGATAGATAGATAGATAGATAATGATGATAGATAGATAGATAGATAGATAGATAGATAGATAGATAGATAGATAGATAGATAGATAGATAGATAGATAGATAGATAGATAGATGATGATAGATAGATAGATAGATAGATAGATGATAGATAGATAGATAGATAGATAGATAGATAGATAGATAGATAGATAGATGATAGATAGATAGATAGATAGATGATAGATAGATAGATAGATAGATAGATAGATAGATAGATAGATAGATAGATAGATAGGTAGGTAGGTAGGTAGGTAGGTAGGTAGGTAGGTAGGTAGATAGATAGATAGATAATGATGATAGATAGATAGATAGATAGATAGATAGATAGATAGATAGATAGATAGATAGATAGATAGATAGATAGATAGATAGATGATGATAGATAGATAGATGATAGATAGATAGATAGATAGATAGATAGATAGATAGATAGATAGATAGATAGATGATAGATAGATAGATAGATAGATAGATGATAGATAGATAGATAGATAGATAGATAGATAGATAGATAGATAGATAGATAGATAGATAGATAGATAGATAAGCAGAGGTAGTATTCAGCCGATACGGACCGGTTCAGGTGAACCGGTAGTATCGACCTGGCCCTAACCCGGCGCTACCCCGGCCTATTTAGCCACGTTTGTCAGGGTTCGAAATAGCATCCAAAATTAAATCAGAGTCCGAGGCAAAGTATTTCCTCAAAGTTCCAATTTATTAGCAGAGCCATGTTGGCACATCTGGGAGAAGCCCGAATCTGAAGTCCCCGGGGTTTCTCCGTCCAGTTGAAAGTTCAAGCCCTTGTCCCCACACCCCCAAGTCCCATCACGTTGACCAATCATCAACTGCCACCCTGGCAAGAATCCACCCATCTCCTTCCGTGCAGGTGCAGGAGTGCGAAGACAAAAGACGACCTTGACTATCTAGAAAGAATTTGTTATGGCTACATACAGACAGCCCTCATGCAATTCCCCCTTCCCAAATTCCCACAGTAAAGAATGCACATTAAAATACTATAAAGTGTGGCAGGCCAAAGACCCCCAATTAAAATGGCTTCGGCCTGACAACGTTTTCAAGCCGCGCGCATGCGTGCAAACCGTGCATGCGAGCAAAGCTCACATTTTCGCTCACATTTTCGGTGCTAGGTGAACCAGTAGGTAAATTATGTGAATCCCACCTCTGCACATAAGCCACATGATATTAGATGCCCTTTTCAGTCTAGTGTATAAACTGGTTAACAATAGAATAAAATGGTTATAAAAAATATGCTAAAACTCTAGTAAGAATGCAGAGAAGAGCAATAAAAATGATGATGGGACTGGAGTCTAAAACATACGACGCATTTTATGAATGATTGCAGGAAGTAGGCACGTGCAACCCAATGAAGAAAAGGACAAGGAGTGACATAATAGCAGCCTTCCAGTATTTGAGGGGCTCTTAACAGACAAGAGCGGGGTTGATCTATTCTCCAAAGCACCTGAGGGCAAGACAAGAAATAAGGGATGGAACCTTCTCCAAGAGAGATCCAGCCTAGAATTAAGGAGAAATTTCCTGACAATGAGAACAATTAATCAGATGAACTGTTTACCTTCAGAAATTTTAGATGTTCCATCATTGGAGGTTTTTAAGAACAGATTGGACAGCCATTTGTCCGGAATGGTATAGTGTCCCCTCCTTGAGTTGAGAGTTGGATTGGAAGACTTCCAAGGCCCCTGCCAACTCTGTTATTCTGTAATTCTATACCTACTACTAAAAATCGATTTTATATAGATTATTCTCGACACGATGGATCTGGAAAAGAAAATTTGTGACTTCAATTCAAAGTTCCAACACTCGGCACCCCCGTCCATGGTCATGGGACCCAACGTAGGGTGCTCAACAACACAGCTGCATTTATGGATGCTTGGAGCGTCCTGTGGTTCATGTGGCCCCATTTTACGATCGGCAAAACCACACCCACAGTGAACCACTGGTTCAGACCACAACTCAATGGGCTGTAAAGCACTGTGCACAGCACTGACAGCCGCCATCTTTGCTGTGCCAGCCCGTTTTACAACCGTTACGGCGTATGATTGTATTGGGCAGGCTTCATTATGGTCATAAGTTGAGGACTATCTGTACTCAAAAAGCTAATCTTGCTTAAATGACAATTGTCTAAATTATACCTTGGTCAGATTGTAGCTTGTTGAATGAACAGTAAATCATAATAATAGCATATTCAGATGCTGTAAACTCTCCCAATACAGGTAGCCCTCAATTTACTGCAGTTCCTTTAGTGACCGTTCAAAGTTACAACGGCACTGGAAAAAAGTGACTTACGACCATTTTTTACGCTTACAACCATTGCAGCATCCCCATGGTCACGTGATCAAAATTCAGATGCTTAGCAATTGACTCATATTTATGACGGTTTCAGTATCCCAGTGTCATGTGATCGCCTTTTGTGAACTTTTGTGAAGCAAACTCAATGAGGAAGCCAGATTCACTTAACAACCGTGTTACTAACTTGATAACTGCAGTAATTCACTTACAAACTGGATAAGAAAGGTCGTAAAATGGGGGGGGGAAACTCACTTAACAAATATTTCACTTAGCAACATAAATTTTGGGTTGAATTTTGGTCATAAGTAGAGGACTACCTGTACAATTCCCCCCCCCCCCTTAGATTTAAAGTTTGTCCAACTAACGAACAACGGAGATCAAAGTTGCAAAATGCTTGTGAATTATTGAGCTTTCATTTCTCCTATCTGTAGACCAGGGACCTCCAAACTCGGCAACTTTAAGACTCGTGGACTTCAACTCCCAGAATTCCTCACCCAGCCAAGGTTGGAGACTCCTGCTGTAGACCACAGCAACTGGGTGGATCTTTTCTTCCAGCCTCACATATCTCCACTCTGTGGTTTGCTTTTGAACGTGTTGTTCAAAATCATGTATTGTTTGATGAAGGGAAAGGGTCTCTTGCATTGCCAGCCCTTCTGAATGGGATAGGTTGTCCTCAGTTTGTAGATCACCCATTTCTGGTCTACAGATAGGAGAAATTAAGCTTGCAACTCTTCTCTCCATTGTTAATTAGTTGGACAAACTTTAGATCTAGGGGAAAAAAATCCATAGGTGGTCCTCTTCCTAAGACAAAAATTCAGTCCAAAATTCCTGTTGCTAACTGAGATATTTGTTAAGTGAGTTTCTCCCCATTTTATGACCTTTCTTGCCCAGGAAAAAAATGTACAGGTAGTCCTTTACTTACTTACTTATTTACTTACTTACTTACTTACTTACTTACTTACTTACTTACTTACTTACTTACTTACTTACTTACCTACCTACCTACCTACCTACCTACCTACCTACCTACCTACCTACCTACCTACCTACCTACCTACCTACCTACCTACCTACCTACCTATCTATCTATCTATCTATCTATCTATCTATCTATCTATCTATCTATCTATCTATCTATCTATCTATCTATCTATCTATCTGTGAGATTTATATACCACCTCACAGTGCAAGCACTCTCTAAGCGGTTTACACCAGTAAGCAATGTATATTTATATTGCCCCCAACAATCTGGGTCCTCATTTTACCTACCCCGGAAGGATGGAAGGCTGAGTCAACCTTGAGCCGGTGAGATTTGAACCGCTGACCTGCGGATCACAGTCAGCTAAAGTAGCCTGCAGTACTGCCTCTAACCGCTGCGCCACCTCGGCTCTTATGACCAAAATTCAACCCAGAATTCCTGTTGCTAAGTGAAATATTTGTTACGTGCGTTTTCCCCCATTTTACAACCTTTTCTGCCTCTGAAAGAAGGAAGTGTCTTGTCATTTCATAAAGCCAAATAGACAAATAAGTCACTTGCTTTTGTGCTTAATCTGTACCTTTTTAAAAAACCTTTCAAACACACTGATTAGGCACGCACTAACTATCACGTTGTCAATACCTTCACGAATCTCGGCAGACTGTTACTTGCTGACTAATTTTGTCTCTGAGCTGCATTGCCAAATAGATTTGTCCCATATGTCGAATTAAACCAATTTCTTTACATTGGCACAACGATTACACATTTACCCTGGTCTGCATTAAAAAGAAAACCTGAATTTCACCTCTAGAATTCACTATCTTGTACAAATAACCAATTATGCATACGAGATGTCAGGATTCAACTTCCTCTCTCCATTCATGGCCCATTTCTGTCACATTCTTAGAAGTACTTAATTAAAAAGGAATTAAAACAAAGGGATGATAAGAACAAGCCGTGAAATCCTTCACACAGTAATTGCTTTAACACCATTGCATGCTGCCAATGAATGCCTTCCACAAATTAATGGACATTATTGATCTGAGGATAGGTTCGGCATGAGCAGCTGACTAGCGAGAAGAGAAGCCAAGAAGGACCATTTAGGGCAGTGTTTCCCAACCTTGGCAACTTGAAGATGTCTGGACTTCAACTCCCAGAATTCCCCAGCCAGCATTCGCTGGCTGGGGAATTCTGGGAGTTGAAGTCCAGACATCTTCAAGTTGCCAAGGTTGGGAAACACTGATTTAGGGGAAGAGATCAGGCAGATCAAAAATGAAAGGATAATCCGGGGTGGGGGCTGAAGTCACAGCGTTACAACGTGCCTCACAGGGCTCTGTGAGGACGCGCCGAAATCCGGACTGTCGGGAGGTCCGGAGGGATCTAAATCACCTCAGAGGGGTGATGAATAAAGAGAGTACACTCCGTTGGTCTCAGAGAGCTCGCAATCTCTCTGATTGACCCGGAGAAGGCTCTCAAATTCGGCATTGAGGAAAGCCGGCCATTGCGTAATGGACTGAAGCTGTGACAGTCAACCGATCCCCAATCTCTTGTATTTGTTGTAGTAAATTGTCTTCTGTGTTTATTTACCGTATTTTTCGGAGTATAAGACGCACCGGAGTATAAGACGCACCTTAGTTTTGGGGGAGGAAAATAGGGGGGGAAATCTGCCTGCCAGGTATTCATCTGGCTAGCGTCCTTAGTCTGTTCAGCTTCAGCACATTATTTTATCCCCTAGTTAGGGCTGAAAAAAATATTCTTCGGGAGGGAGTAGGAATGAAAACAAGCCTGCAAAGACTTAGGGCTGGAAAAAAACTACTTTGAGGGAGTAGGAATAAAAAAATGCTGCAAGCCGGTAAGATCGTTAGCACCTCGTTAGGGCTGGGGGGAAAAGCTTTGAAAAAGCTACATTCAGAGTATAAGATGCACCCAAATTTTCAGCCTCTTTTAGGGAGGAAAAAGGTGCATCTTATACTCCGAAAAATACGGTATTTATTTATTTATAAAAATGTCTATGGCCGCCTAACTCACTCTTTTTTTAAAATTTTTAAATTTTTTTTTATTAAATAGACAAAACTATACAACAATACAACAGTGACATCCACAACAACAAATAAACATT
>JALIGW010000003.1:198458638-198591138 GCA_023053685.1 Diadophis punctatus similis | reverse complement strand
GGAAACTAAACAATAGCAATAGCAATAGCAATAGCACTTAGACTTATATACCGCTTCATAGTGCTTTACAGCCCTCTCTAAGCGGTTTACAGAGTTCAGCATATTGCCCCCAACAATCTGGGTCCTCATTTTACCCACCTCGGAAGGATGGAAGGCTGAGTCAACCTTGAGCCTAGTGAGATTCGAACAGCTGGACTGCTGAACTAGCAATCAGCTGAAGGTCGCAATGCTGCTTTTAACCACTGCGCTATCTCAGCTCCTTAAGCTCCTTAAGCTCCTCAACAAGGAGAGAAGCAACTTAGAATTAAGGAGAAATTTCCTGACAGTTAGAACAATTAATCAGTGGAACAACTTGCCTCCAGAAGTTGTGAATGCTCCAACACTGGAAGTTTTTAAGAAGATGTTGGATAACCATTTGTCTGAAGTGGTGTAGGGTTTCCTGCCTAAGCAGGGGGTTGGACTAGAAGACCTCCAAGGTCCCTTCCAACTCTGTTGTTGTTGTTATCATCATCTATTATTATTATTATTATTATTATTATTATTATTATTATTATTATTATTATTATTATTATTATTATTATTATTATTATTATTATTATTATTATTATTATTATTATTATCTCTCCTACTATCTTGCCTTTTCCAAGTGTAGGGCATCAGTGCTGTATGTTGAATAGAAAAGCAATTCCCATTTAAGACACAGGTTAGCCCTTCACCTTTAAATGAAGATGTGCGGATACGTAACAAATCTGTAAAATACATACTGTAGTTCACTGCCTAATCTGCCCTTGTGGCTGTTGTGTATGAGTGAAACCGATTTAGTTGTGCTGGTCCTTCTTTGAGTTGTGCCCTTGGGCAAGTTTGAAAGTTTGCCCATTTTGGGGTACGGCAGTGTGATGCTTGCAGGCTTTTAACATTTTATTTAGCCGTCCCCGTGTGTAGGTTAACCTGACTTGTTCATCCTCTAAAAAAGAGGCCTGGAAAAGGGGAGGGAAAAAAAATGAACAACTTCAAGAACACAACAGCCCAGAAAAATGTTTTATCTTGTGGATTTTATGTCTTACATTTTTGGTCACGTTGAATCTTGTAAATGCAACCTCAGCATCCTTCCTATTGCAAGGAGGAACATTTTTCTCTTGTGTATAATCCCTTTAATTTCATGCATCTGTAATTTCTCCATCTATGTATTCCATTGTCTGCTTTCTTCTACATCTAACTCTCTCTACATCTGTGGAACAAAAGCTATTCCTTTTTACCAGACTCATATTCCTTTTTAACTAGTCCTACAGAGTAACAGAGTTGGAAGGGACCTTGGAGGTCTTCTAGTCCAACCCCCTGCTCAAGCAGGAAGCTCTATTATTTCAGACAAATGGCTGTCCAATTTCTTCTTTAAAACATCCAGTTGCTGCTGCTTTCTCTCCAACCAGCCAGATATACCTAGTTCTTGATTTATAACCACAACTGAGCCCAAAATTTATATTGTTAAGTGAGACTTTTATTGAGTTCTGCCCAGGGGTGGGCTCTAACTTACCTCGCTGCCGGTTCGCTTCCTCTCGTGCTGTGTGTGTGTGCCTCGTGGGCGCGCACGTGCGCATGCGCAGTGCCAAAAAATTCGGGGGAAAAAGCCAAAAACAAGATGGCGACTGCATGCACAGTGCCGGAAACTTGGCTTCTGCTCATGCTCAGAAGAAAAAAAAATTCAAAAAATAAAATAAAAAAAGATGGTGCCCACAGACCTGCACTGACCGAACCAGGTTGGTGACGTCACCAGCGGGTCACTACCGGTTTGGGCGAACAGGGAGGAACCCACCCCTGGTTCTGCCCCATTGTACACCCTTTCTTGCCACAGTTGTTAATACTTCAGTTATTAGTAGCACAGTTGTAAAGTGAATCTGGCTTCCCCATTGACTTTTGCTTGACAGAAGGTCACAAAAGGTGATCACATGATCCCCGGGACATTGTAATCATCATAAATGCATGCCAGTTGCCACACGTCTGAATTTTGATCATGTGACCATGAGGAAGCTGCAACGATCATAAGTGTGGGGAAAAAACCAGTCATGGTCCTTAAACAAGCTGTTGTAAGATGAGAACTACCTGGATTGATTTTAAAAAAATCTGTGCTTTTCAAATCTTTAAAGAGAAAAGTGTTAACATAAGAAAGGACCATTCTCCATATTTTCCCCATGCTCCATTTTTAACACTGAACACTTAAATATATGTTATTTCTGTAAATAAGTATGAGTAAAATTAGTTGATGGGCAATAAAGGGAAAAAATGATATGAGCTACAGAGGGAAAGAACACTCATTATTGTTTATCAAACAGCTTTCTATTCGGTTCTAAATGTCAGCTTTTAGCTTTATGTTTTTTTCCCCAGGTAGTCTGTTTTTCTCATGTTGTCTTCTTAATTGTTTGCTACTCATTTCTCTTTGCTCTGTTTTTTCCCCGTGGCCTTTGTAGATAAGCTCTCATGTTGAAATTAAAATATGAAGCCATATTGTTCACATTTCAAGATTGTTAATCTACTGCCGCACAAAAGCGGTGTTATTCTTTTTTTAAAAAAAGTTGCTCATTAACTAAGATAAGTTGTTGGAGCTGAGCTAAAACTCAGCAAAGGGATATTTCAGAATTCGATGATAATACCTAGATGGGAAACTAGCAAAAAAAAAAAAAAAGAATTGGTGAATGAATGGATGAGAAGAAGCAATGTTTAATCGTTCCTTGGCTTGCCATTTCTTACTACCGGATGTCCTCAAGATTGTCTCTTCCTTCTATCTAGGTTAGATTTGCTTCTAGGTTCAGAGTAAGGCTATTTGTAAAGGAGTGTTAGGGATCAGTCTTAAGTTTTCAGATTAAGAAGCTGAAGAGTTGATCACTTTGAGCCTCAGTTTATATATGGAGATGTTGGCTGAGCTGGTGGAGGAGTGAAGCTGGGACTTAGTCTGGCATCATTACATAGGCGAAAGAGGACAAAGTCTGAACCTCCGCTTGAATGCCAGTCAACCTTATCTAGTCTTGCCCAGGTACAAACTGACAGGCATTGAGCAATAAAGTACCATATTTTTTGGACTATAAGACGCACCAGGCTATAAGATACACCTTGATTTACAGGAGGAAAACAAGAAAAAAAATAGTTTTTGGCCTCCTCACATTGCGTTTTCGCCCTCCCCGGCCCACAGAAGCACTCTGCAGTGCTCCACATGTTCCATTTTTGCCAAAAACAGCCCCGTTTTTTGGCCTGCAAAGTGCTTCTGGGGGCCAGGGAGGACAAAAACGTGACACGCTGAGGGTTCAGGAGCCCCAAAACGGACCCATTTTTGGCAAAAACAGGCTGCACAGAGCACTGCAGAGTGCTTCTGGGGGCTGGGGAGGGCAAAAACGCGACACGTGGAGGGTTCGGGAGCCCAAAAACACGCCGTTTTTGGCAAAAATGTGGAGCACTGCAGAGTGCTTCTGGGGGCCATGGATGGTGAAAATGCGACATGTGGAGGGTTCGGGAGCCCAAAAACATGCCCGTTTTTGGCAAAAATGCGGAGCACTGCAGAGTCCTTCTGGGGGCCGGGGAAGATGAAAATGTGATGCGTGGAGGGTTTGGGAGCCCAAAAACAGTCCCGTATTCGGTCTATAAGACACACCAAAATTTTCACCCACTTTTTTTGGGCGGGGGGATGTGCGTCTTATACTCTGAAAAATGCGGTAGGTAATTTGAACTCTTCACATACGTATAGGACTGGTTTTTCGCACCTGAAAGGAATTAGCTAAAGAAAGTGTTCTTGAAGAGATTTGTCGTGTCTTCTTGAAAGAAAAAAAAAATATCACTCAACCTATTGCTCAAGTTGATGTCCGGTTACAAAAGAGATGGCTTTTGTAACTGGCTTCAGATGGCCAAAAATGTTCAAATTTCCTCCTTATGGCTCTGACTGGATGCTTCTTGATTGCTGGGAATCTTGGACTGGAAATGGACTGTGCTTGTATTTTGACAATCTTGAGATTTGTGTCTTCAGGCTCTTTTTCTAAAGCAAGCTCTGAGTTTTAGTATCCTTTGTTGTAAGATATACTACTGCAATAAGTATCTTGAGTTTATTATCAGAAGCTGGTGTGTAGCTTGGCAGCCTAGAACGCTACAAGTGTAACTTTCAAAAATTGTTTATGATGACTAAAATAGGGAGGCCACAGTAGTGGTATAGAGGATGGCCTTGAAGGGCAAAAGGAAGCTCCATTATCAAGACAACAATCAGATACACGAGGCTTGAGCCCAGACCAATAAAATGCCTTGTGCGCTCTACATGGGGCTGCCTCTGAAGAGTATTCGGAGACTTCAACTGGTGCAAAATGCAGCTGCGCGAGCTGTGGTGGGTGTTTCAAGGTACACCCACGTAACACCTATACTCCGCCAGCTGCATTGGCTGCCCATTGGTCTCCGGGTACAATTCAAGGTGCTGATCATCATCTTTAAAGCCCTACATGGCTTAGGACCAGACTATCTCCGGGACCTCATTCTACCTCATACCTCCCTTCGACCGGTCAGGTCCCACAGAGTGGGTCTCCTCCAGGTCCCGTCAGCCAAACAGTGCCGACTGGCGGGGCCTAGGGGGAGGGCTTTCTCTGTAGGGGCCCCTGCTCTCTGGAACCAACTCCCCTTGGAGATCTGAATCATCCCCACCCTGCTGGCCTTCCGAAAAGCCATTAAGACATGGCTCTTCCTGCAGGCGGGGTGATGTTGAGACGACCTTCCATCTGACGTCTCCCCCATGTATATATGATATGTTTGTTGTTTTAAAATTGTTTTAAACTGTTTTTAACATTTATTTGATGTTCCCTAAAATGTTGTACGCCGCCCTGAGTCCTGAGGGAGTAGGGCGGCATAGAAGAACTTCGAATAAAATAAATAAATAAATAAATAAATGCCTTATGACCAATGTTCCCTCTAAGCTGTGCGGCTGCGTGGCCGCGCACGTGATAAGAAAACACCGCGCAGAAGTTTCCAACTGCAGCCCGGTGTTTTCTTACGTCAGAGGGAATATTGATCACCAGCCGATCAGGGTGTGTGAGGGGTGGGGGAAAGGAGCCTTCAACGAAGAGAGGCAGAGGCTTTAACTCTTGCCCCGCCAGGAGGGCTCCGCTGCTAGGGAGAGGAGGAGAGCGAGATCAAAGGCTGAAACGCCGCGCAGCAGTTTCCAACTGCAGCGCAGTGATTTTCAATGTTAGAGGGAACATTGCTTATGACCAAAATTCAGATCATGTGACCATGGGGATGCTGCAACGGTCACAACTGCGAGAACTAGTCATAAGTTGCTTTCTTCAGCGCTGCTGTGATTTCAAACGGTCACTAAAGAAGTAGCTGTAAATTGAGGACTACGTGTATTCTGTTTATCCTGTATAGTATTTCAGAGGCTTTTTAGGTGAATTGCATTTGGGTTTTTGCTGCAGGTGCCACAAAGATCGTTCCTGTGGAAGCAGATTCTCCCAAAAATGAGCAGCCTGTCAACTCAGAAACCTCTGTCTCAGACTCATCTCAGCGAAGAGGTTATCAGGAGTACGCCATTCAGCAAACACCTTATGAGCAACCAATGAAATCAAGCAGGTAATCTCCATTTACAAATCTTAGCACAGGGTAGCCTTCTGGGCAGAAACATTCCCTAACTTAAATTACCGAGAAGGAGCAATCATTGGATTTTTTGGAAAGATGCTTGTGTTGATGCTAAATGTATTATAGGCATTATTTTAAAATTCCAGGACTTTAATTCATCCCGAGGATGTTTAATCGTTCAGGGAAAGCTACAGCTTTCTTGATAGAAGCCAGGTAGCAATTACCACACGAGAAGGCTCGTGTTTGGAACATTGCTTTGCTGTTTTCCCCTGTTTAATTAACAGCATATATAAAATGGTGTGCTTGTCAGGTGACCCAGTTTTAAGAAGCTATTAGCGTGATTGAGGGGAGCCGTATAATAAGGTGGTGCAGTGTTTCCCAACCTTGGCAAGTTGAAGATGTCTGGACTTCAACTTCCAGAATTCCCCAGCCAGCATTCACATTCTGGGAGTTGAAGTCCAGACATCTTCAACTTGCCAAGGTTGGGAAACACTGAGGTGGTAGAATGTAGTCTGGAATCCCAGGAAGGAGGGGCCACTTCCTAGAGTGCGAAGAGGCAGCAGTAGTTGGAATGTCTGGTAAGCAGGAAGAGGGCTAAGATAACCCTTCCCAGAGGTGGGCTGCTGCTGGTTCGGGCGAACCGGTAGTTCCGACTATCCCATCCTATATCGCCATGTTTTTGAAGCCGCACACCAGCGGTGGGTTGCTCCCAGTTCGGCCCGGTTCTTAGAACCTGTAGTGGCGGCAGCGGGAGGCATGCACAGAAGCGTCGCGCACATGCACGAACCAGTAACAATGGGTTTTAGAACCCACTACTGCCGCGCACGTGTTTTTATTTTATTTTATTTTATTTATTTTATTTTGTCAAACATGTACAGTATAGTAGTTGTTTGTATAAACATAACATAAGTAAAAAGTAACGATAAAAGAGGACAATAGGACAGTAGGACAGGGACGGTAGGCACAGTGGTGCGCTTATGCACGCCCCTTAGAGACCTCTTAGGAATGGGGAGAGGTCGACTGTAGACAGTCTAAGGTTAAAGTTTTGGGGGTTTGGGGAAGAAACCACAGAGTCAGGTAGTGCATTCCAGACATTGATCACTCTGTTGCTGAAGTTGTATTTTCTGCAGCCGAGTCTGGAGCGGTTTATGTTAAGTTTGAATCTATTGTGTGCTCGTGTATTGTTGCAGTTGAAGCTGAAGTAATCATTGACAGGAAGGACTTTTTGATATATGATTTTATGAACTACATTTACATCAGATCGGAGGTGATGTAGTTGTAAATTGTCTAATCCCAATATTTCAAGTCTGGTGGAATAAGCGGGAGGCACGCGTGCTTTGGTGCTGTGTGAACCGGTTGTTACATTATGTGACGCCCACCTCTGGTCCTTCCCCAGCATTTCACAGAGTGTATCTGTAGGTTATGTAGATAGTCCCTTTATTCTGGCAAGATTCTGTCTGTAGGTGAACAACAATAAAGAAACTGCTCAGAAGTAATCCCCACCTCGCTCTAGATTCTTGGGGCCTGACATAAACCTTGTCAGACTAAAGCAACTAGCTGCATGACTGTAGATGTATTCCAAACTACTAGGGAGTGGCCAACGTAGCCATCTTTCTACCTACCAGAGATTACAAGCTCTGCTGCCTCTTTTCCTCTTCTGGGAAGGAGCCCCTCCCTCCTGGGAATCCAAATTACCTTCCACTACAGATGAACTCTGCTGATTTAATCTGTAGGAAGAAGGCAATGAGGACGCCAAAGGAAAAACGAAATACAAAATAGGGTAAAATGCAGTGGGTAAGTCAGCCACGACCAGGTGGCATCAAAATGCCAGTTGGCTAGCCAGAACACTTTTACTTATCCAGGGAATGATCATATAAGCTCTCAATCAGAAGTCTGGCTGAGGATTTAATTAGAACATCACCGTGTATATTCTGTCCTTGAATCCACTCCATATTGCCTGAATACCCCTTTCGGTTTTAGCCAGTAAGGAGATTTATGGAAGGAAATGTAGCCTTCGGTGCTTCATTGGTGATGGATTATATTTGAGAAACTTTACTGTAAAATACACTCTGAAATTTCATGTCCATAACTCTAAAGGATTATTAGCATTCTATTTAATATAATTTGAGTTCAGCCTAACAGTAGATATAGGACAGGGGTGGGTTCTGGTTTTCTTCACTGTCGGTTCGCTCAGTGACACGACGCTCGGGTGCACGCGTGCTTCGCGCATGCACAGTGCTAAAACAAAGCTTCTGCGCATGCGCAGAGGCAAAAAATAAGATAGCGGCGCCTATGGCGCCACCGAAAGAACCAGTTCGGGGGTGTGGCAGGCCTGGGTCGCTGCCTGTTCTAGCAACCAAGGCCACCAAATTACTACCGGTTCTATAGAACCGGTCCGAACCGGGAGGAACTCACCTCTGATATAGGACCCTAGTTTCTTTTCTGTTTCTCAGCCTAAGCCTCCATCACTGCTGGGAAGCATGGGTCAGAGTAGACTGGAAAAGCAATCCTCATAGAAGATAATGCTTGTAGTTCAAGGCTGAATTGTGGGATCTTTGGTACTACTGTATCTGAGCTTGGTTGTTTTCTTTCAGACATTTCATTATCCAACTAGGTGACATCATCAGTGCTAGAAAGGAGTGGGGTTTAAATACAATTGCTTGCCTTGTCAGTGTTGGTGAAAGTGTTCTTGATAGTTCCTTGATTGGGCAGTTGTTTATTTTCCGTTTGTTTTTTCTGAGTTGATTGTTTCTTGATTAGGGTATTGTTTAGATCAGAGGTCTTCAAACTTGGCAACTTTAAGACTTGTGAACTTCAACTATGCTGGCTGGAGAATTCTGGGAGTTGAAGTCCACAAGTCTTAAAGTTGCCAAGTTTGAGGATCCCTGGTTTAGATTGTTGGTCAAATATTAATCCTACTGTTAATCTTTGCTTATCTAAGAGCCCGGGTGGTGCAGTGGTTAGAATGCAGTATTGCAGGGAAAAACTGCCCAAAGTCTGGAGTTCAATCCCGATGGGGCTCAAGGTAGACTCAGCCTTCCATCCTTCTGAAGTCGGTAAAATGAGGACCCAGATTGTTGGGGGCAATATGCAAATAATGCTTACATTGTAAACCACCCAGCAAGTGCTCTGAAACGCTATGGGGCAGAAAATGCTATTGCTATTACTACCTGGGTGTGGATTGCTGGTGAGGAGCTCTTTAGAAGTAGTCCTCAGGACCAACCTGGTCTATCTGAATGGTTCTTCTTTGCATGCCTGCTTTCGTAATGTATGGTTTTTTTTCTCCTTAGGTTGGGAGCCACTCAGCTAAAAATTTTCACCTGCGAGTATTGCAACAAGGTGTTCAAGTTCAAGCACTCCCTTCAGGCCCACCTGAGGATCCACACCAACGAGAAGCCTTACAAATGCTCCTTCTGCAACTACGCCAGCGCCATCAAAGCCAACCTGAACGTCCACCTGCGGAAGCACACGGGAGAGAAGTTCTCCTGCGATTACTGCCCCTTCACCTGCCTGAGCAAAGGCCACCTTAAAGTCCACGTGGAGAGAGTCCACAAGAAGATCAAGCAGCACTGCCGCTTCTGCAAGAAGAAATACTCGGATGTCAAAAACCTGATCAAGCATATCAAGGAAGCCCATGACCTGCAGGACAAAAAGGTGAAGAACGTCTTCGACCAGCTCCGCTTGATGACTCGGGAAGGCAAGCGGCAGCTTTTGTACGACTGTCAAATCTGTGAACGCAAGTTCAAAAACGAATTGGATCGCGACAGGCATATGCTGGTCCACGGGGATCAGAGGCCCTTCGCTTGCGAGCTCTGTGGCCACGGAGCCACCAAGTACCAAGCGCTGGAGCTCCACGTCCGCAAGCACCCTTTTGTCTACATTTGCAGCGAGTGCTCAAAGAAATTTGTCAGCTCCGTCAGGCTCCGCTCGCATATCAAAGATGCACACGGGGAATTGCCCGAGACATCCGTTTTTAATAATTCCATCAATCAGAGCTTTTGTCTCCTGGAACCAGGAGGAGACATCCAGCAGGAAGCCCTCGGCGAGGAATTGTCCCAGACCGCTGCCGAACTGTCACTTTTAAACTCCAAGGAACTTTGTGTAGTAAGGTCTGTTTGCCTGGGAGAAGGAAATGCCATCGAGGGAAGCCATGAAAATAACAACCTGGCGGAGAGTTTGGAAACATCTCCTGCTCTTCTTCTGGATTTTGAAAGCCCAGCAGCAGCAAACGCACCAGATCCAATTTGTGAGCCGCTAACTGAATTGCTGTCCCCACATGCCGGCTTGGTCAGTGCTTCAGATAGCTTTTTACAGAAAAACACTTCACCGGATTCAGACGGAGAAAAGACCCATTTGGCCAAAGACCAGCTGCCACTTGACTCTTCGGTGAACGTCCAGTGTGACGTTGAACAGTTTTTGGGAGAGGAAAACTCCAGTTTAAACCAGAAATGCCAAGGTCCAGAGAGCGTTCCCGATACCCAAGAAGAGAGTCAGACCGTTTGTCTGAATCGTCAGGTAGTCAACGACTCAACTCTTGAGAAGACGGAGTCCTCCAGTTCCCTTCCCCTTCTAGAACCTAGTGTAGAATCTCACCAGAATTCAGAGTCTTGTCCTCAGCCTTCAGAGGATCAAACTGGAGCTGCAGCCTTTATGCAGATTTTGGACAATCTGCAAAAGCAACAAATGAATACAGCCTTGTGTGAGAAGATAAGGAAGGTCTACGGAGACTTGGAATGCGAATACTGCGGTGAGCAGGATGTTCATGGCTTGTTTTCACGTAGGACCATGAATAGCAGATGTTGGTTTCCATAGTAATCACCAGAACAATAGGATTGAGGATCGGTTTCCTAAGGCCACCCAAGGAAGGAGGGTTGCTATCCTCCTGAAATTAATTATTTTGTAGCTCTCTTGAAGAAGCAGAGTTCAGGATTTGACTCCTTTAATGAGATTATCTGCCCTGTGAGAGGAACCTAGCGAGGGATCCGGGATTTAAAACCTTGGGGCTGTTCCTAGTCCTGCCATATGTAAAAGGTGATGATGTGGAGTCTGGAACAAGGGTCAAAAAGCATGAGTGGGGCACATCAGATAGATAAAGCAGCAGCAGAAATTGGTTAGACAAAAAGAATTAGGGAAAAGCATGGTTGAACTAATGGGTCCTTGGTACTCTCTGAGCTTGCAATAGAGGAATAGAGGCAGTACTAGCAGCTCAAACACTTCTGTTGGGCTCAGTGCTGTCTGAGGAATTCTGGGAGTTGAAGTCCACAAGTCTTAAAGATGCCAAGTTTGGGGACCCATTTTAAGTCATGCAATAAGATCTTTTGGAGCATTTTTTTTTAATTAATTGTGAAGTCGTGTCCAACACATCGCGACCCCATGGACAACGTTCCTCCAGACCTTCCTGTCCTCTACCATCCTCTGGAGTCCATTTAAGCTCACGCCAACTGCTTCAGTGACTCCATCCAGCCACCTCATTCTCTGTCATCCCCTTCTTCTTTTGCCCTCAATCCTTCCCAGCATTAGGCTCTTCTCCAGTGAGTCCTTCCTTCTCATTAGGTGGCCAAAGTATTTGAGTTTCATCTTCATGATTTGGCCTTCTAAAGAGCAGTCAGGGTTGATCTCCTCTAGGACTGACCGGTTTGATCGCCTTGCAGTCCAAGGGACTCGCAAGAGTCTTCTCCACCACCATAGTTCAAAGGCCTCAATTCTTTGGCACTCAGTCTTCCTTATGGTCCAACTTTCACAGCCATACATTGCAACTGGGAAAACCATAGCCTTGATTATACGCACTTTCGTTGGCAGGGTGATGTCTCTGCTTTTTAGTATGCTGTCTAACTTTGCCATAGCTTTCCTCCCCAGGAGCAAGCGTCTTTTAATTTCTTGGCTGCAGTCCCCATCTGCACTGATCTTGAAGCCCAAGAAAATAACATCTGTCACTACCTCCATTTCTTCCCCATCTATTTGCCAGGAATTGAGAGGGCCGGATGCCATGATCTTAGTTTTCTTAATGTTGAGTTTCAAGCCAACGTTTACACTCTCCTCCTTCACCCGCATCAAGAGGCTTGTTAGTTCCTCTTCACTTTCTGCCATTAGAGTGGTATCATCTGCGTATCTGAGGTTGTTGATATTTCTCCCGGCAATCTTAATTCCAACTTTTCATTCATCTAGCCCCGCCTTTCTCATGATGTGCTCTGCATATAAGTTAAATAGGCAGGGCGATAGTTTACGTTTATAAACCCCATTAATCTCTTTGCCACTTCTTTGTTTTCCATGCTTTGGGAGTTTGGAGACCCTTGGCATAAAAAAATACAAAATGGGTAAGAAGAGAATTAAACGTACTGGGGAAAGAGTAAATATCTCTCTTCTGTTGCGCTCAGTGGCAGATTTGGTGGGACAGAATGGAAGAGAATGGTAGAGTCAGCAGATTGATCAGATCAGATTAACAGAGTTGGAAGGGACCTTGCAGGTCATCTAGTCCAACCCCCTGCCCAAGCAGGAGACCCTTACATCTGCCTCTACCTAGGATCGAACTCACAACCTCCTGATTATGAGGCAAGAGCTCCACCTCTAGGCAACAGCAGCTGGTTCTTAATTAATGCCTCATAGAGAAAGGATAAGGGACTACTACTCCATTATTATTATTATTATTATTATTATTATTATTATTATTATTATTATTATTATTATTATTATTATTATTATTATTATTATTATTATTATTATTATTATTATTATTATTATTATTATTATTATTATTATTATTATTATTCGTGTGCCATATCCGTCATTGGATGTTGGCAATCATGTTGGGGATCCTATTTTTATCAACAGCCACACGAAAAAGTGCTGTTGAGTTTTGTTCAAACCAATCCCTTAGATTTTGAAGTCATGATGTTCTTCTTCTGCCTGGACCTCGTTTGCCCTCAATCTTTCCCTGGAGGATTAAGTGAAGTACGCCGTATTATTCTGGGTGTCCAAAATATTCTAACTTTCGCTTTTTTATGGTTTTGATGATTTCCCTTGGCTTTCCCAGGCGGCTTATTGCCTCCTCATTTCTGATTTTGTCAACCCAGCTTATATGTAACAGCCGCCTGTAAATCCACATTTCAAATGCTTCTAGTCTCTTCAAGTGGCTTTCTGTCAGAGACCAACTCTCCACTCCGTAGAGCAGGATAGAAAAGATGTAGAATCCGACAAGCCTGATTTTTCAATCTTAGGCTTAATAATTTAATTTAATTTAATAGACGTTCTTATAGGCCGCCCAATCCCGTGGGACTCAGGGCGGCGTACAACAGAATAAGAAGCGTACAATAAAAACAATTATCATAATTTAAAATTAAAAGGCATAGTTAAAACAATTATAAAAACAACATTCAAGGGGGAATCTGATCTTCCTATTCACCCCGCCTGCCGGAAGAGCCAAGTTTTTATGGCTTTACGGAAGGCCAGCAGGGTGGGGATAGTCCGGATCTCTGGTGGGAGTTGGTTCCAGAGGGAGGGAGCTCCCACAGAGAAGGCCCTCCCCCGTGGCCCCGCCAACCGACATTGTTTGGCCGATGGGACCCGGAGGAGGCCCTCTCTATGGGACCTAACCGGTCGTAGGGAGGTATGTGGTAGGATGCGGTCCCGAAGGTAACCTGGCCCTGAGCCATGTAGGGCTTTAAAGGTAACGACCAACACCTTAAATTGCGACCGGAGACTAATTGGCAGCCAATGCAGCTGGCGAAGAATAGGTGTTACGTGGGTGTATCTCGGTACACCCACTACAGCTCGCGCAGCTGCATTCTGTACCAGTTGGAGTCTCCGGATGCTCTTTGAGGGTAGCCCCATGTAGAGCGCGTTACAGTAGTCTAGCCGTGAGGTGACAAGGGCATGAGTGACTGTGAGCAAAGCCTCCCTCTCCAAGTAAGGTCGCAATTGGTGCACAAGACGAATCTGTGCAAAGGTCCCCCTAGCCACAGCTGAAAGATGTTGCTCCAATTTTAGCTGTGGATCTAGGAGGACACCCAAATTGCGGACCTGTTCCGAGGGAGTCAATTTTTCTCCCCCGAGAACCAGGGAGGGACAGTCGACATAATCCTTGGGAGGCAAAATCCAGAGCCACTCAGTCTTGTCTGGGTTGAGCCTGAGTCTGTTCACTCCCATCCAGACCCTCACATCGTCCAGGCAGCGGCACATTACATCAACTGCTTCACTGAACTGACACGGCTTATGTCGTGACTGCAGAAGATCTTTTTCATTTTGAAGAATGCTCCACTCTGCCCTACCAAATCCACCAGTCAGCCCAACAGAAATGTTTGAGCTTCTACTACTGCTTCTGTACCTGGCAAATCCATGGCTTAAATCCATTCGGACTCTTGATTCCTAAACTCTTGAACATTATCCTATTCCAGTGCATTGGCAGTGACAGCTTATCTTTGACTGGCATTAACTGTCAGCTAGAGCAGAGGTCTCCAACCTTGGCAATTTTATGAGGTGTGGACTTCAAATCCCAGAATTCCTCAGCCAGCCATGCTGGCTGAGGAATTCTGGGAATTGAAGTCCACACCTCATAAAGTTGCCAAGGTTGGAGACCTCTGAGCTAGAGAACCCAAGCTGTTCTTTGTTTTGATTGAAGAAGACAACATTTTACCCTTGGGAATTTGTGCTTCCCCTTGTGGCAAATAAGCTATCTAAGAAATTGAAGCTACAGAGGTTCAGCCTTAATATTAAACCTATGTTCATCTACTGTATTAACCCCAAAATCTTGCTGGCCTTGTTATTAGCATCGCTTGCCTGTTTTTAACTTCCAACTTCCTACTGAAGACCTGCACTTTCACATTTCCCACCATCTCAGTTTTTAGATTTAGATTTATTATTAGAGTTGGAAGGGACCTTGTAGGTCATCTAGTCCAACCCCCTGCTCAAGCAGGAGTTCCTACACCATTTGAGACAGATGGCAGTCCAGTCTCTCCTTGAAGGTCTCAAGTGTTGGGGCTCTCACAACCTCTGCTGGCAAGCTGTTCCACTGGTTGATCGCTCTCACCGTCAGAAAGTTTCTCCTCACTTCCAGGTTGAATCTCTCCTTGGTCAGCTTCCATCCGTTATTCCTTGTTTGGCTTTCTGGTGCCATAGAGAACAGCCTGACCCCCTCCTCTCTGTGGCATCCCTCAAGTATTGGAATATTGCTATCATGTCACCCCTGGTCCTTCTCTTCGCCAGACTGGCCAAGCTCAGTTCCTGCAACCGCTCTTCGTATGTTTTATTTTCCAGACCCTTTATCATCCTGGTTGCTCTCTTCTGCACTTTCTCTAGAGTTTCAATGTCTTTTTTGTAGTGTGGTGACCAAAACTGGATGCAGAACTCTAGGTGTGGTCTGACCAAGGCTTTATAGAGTGGTACTAGTACCTCTCTGGTCCTTGATTGTATCCCTCTATTTATGCAGCTCAGGACTGCATTGGCCTTCAATATTTTCTTCAATAGTAAACCATGTTTTGTGGGATCCTTGTTGCTTTCTGAGTTGGTTATTTACTTGATGTCCGCAAGAAAAAAGAACCAAGCTGAGAGAGCACCAAGGACCTCACAATTCAAATATAAATATTCCCTTCTGTTGAAACCAGGTTTTGTCCCCATTCTTTAACTTCTCACCGTGAGTCCTGCATAATACTTTTATCAATTCCCCCTCTTAATTTAAATCTGAGCCAACTAAACTCCATGCTTCCTGCAGCTGTTATAGCAAAAATGCTTTCTCCTAAGGTATCCCTCCCTAGGTAGTCCTCTCCTGATCTCCTGATACACTAATAAGGCTCCCTGATGCAAGTGCTTTCTGAAAATTGCATTTGATAACAACTCTGTGCATTAAGAACAGTTCAATTAGCAGAATACCTTTTGGAAATGTTTCCCATTAGGGACACAATTGGCAGAGGAATGCCAGTTAACTATGTCCAGCTGAGGTTCCTGTCTTTCTGGAAATAATTAAATCCATTTCACCAAGTCTTTTAAATTCATTTACTGGAGAAAAAGTATATTTAAAAGGGTTTTTTTGTTTTGTTTTTTTGGCTTTGCTTCCAATAGAGCACCCTTAGCTGTTGTGTTCTCACAACATGTTAACTTACTACAGCTACTATCCAAACCAAATCTGCTTACCAATACTTCTCGTAGAACATATCCCTATTTTGGGGGATCCCAAGGTCCCTATCCCTTTTCTCTGAAAAACCCTGTTATCCCACAAGAAGGACTAGAGGTGACATGATAGCCGTCTTTCAATATTTGAGGGGCTGCCACAAAGAAGAGGGGGTCAATGTGTTCTCCAAAGTACCTGAGTGCAGGACAAGAAGCAACGGATGGAAACTAATCAAGGAGAGAAGCAACCTAGAACTAAGGAGAAATTTCCAGACAGAACAATTAATCAGTGGAACAACTTGCCTCTAGAAGTTGTGAGTGCTACAACACTGGAGGTTTTTAAAAAGGGATTGGACAACCATTTATCTGAAATGGTACAGGGTTTCCTGCCTGAGCAGGGGGTTGGACTAGAAGACCTCCAAGGTCCCTTCCAACTCTGTTATTCTTTTATTAAGGGAGTCCTTGCAAGTCTTCACATCCTCACAGCCCCCTTTCTCATTGTCCAAAATTGCAGCACTATCATGATTTGGCCACGATAATCAGTCAGTATTTGGGAGGTATGTTCTGTGCTATCAGACCTTAGTCTTGACCTATTTTTTTCAAGCTGCTTTTTTTTACTCTAATTTTTTTTGTGAAGGGGGGGATTAGATATGCCAAAACGGGTTCAATTCGATAGGATTAGGTAGATATTTTAATGAGAGGATTAGACTTCATTTGTTTAACCAATTTAGATTTGTTCAGGGCTAATTAACTCTGTGTGCATTATTTATTTATTTATTTTATTTATTTGTGAGATTTATATACCGCCTCACAATGCAAGCCCTCTCTAAGCGGTTTACACCAGTAAGCAATGTATATTTATATTGCCCCCAACAATCTGGGTCCTCATTTTACCTACCTCGGAAGGATGGAAAGCTGAGTCAACCTTGAGGCAGTGAGATTTGAACCGCTGACCTGCGGATCACAGTCAGCTAAAGTGGCCTGCAGAACTGCCTCGCTGCACCACCTTGGCTCTTATTAATGGACTGGGACCTGATAATGTTCTTTGGTGTTCCTGCCAACCCATCAGCCTTATGGCTGAACCAGGTTACCGAATTGTGGGAACAGGGCCATCTACTTATTAATGTTTCTCTGTATTGTTTTCAGGCAAGTTGTTTTGGTACCAGGTGCATTACGACATGCACGTCCGCACGCACACACGAGAGCATCTTCATTACTGCTCTCAGTGCAGCTACTCCTCCATCACCAAAAACTGTCTTAAGCGCCATGTCATCCAGAAGCATAGCAACATTTTGCTGAAATGTCCCACCGAAGACTGTGATTATTCTACCCCGGATAAGTACAAACTCCAAGCCCATCTCAAAGTGCACTCAGAGTTGGTAAGCCTGGAATCTTGATAGTACTTTTCTTTAAACTTGCAATTTATATACATGTTTCTCAGATTTTAAAACTACAGGTAGTCCTTGACTTTCAACACTTTGTTTAGTGACCGTTCAAAGTTGCAACAGCATTGGAAACAAAGTCACTGACGACCATTTTTCACAGTTACAACCTTGATGGTCACATGATTAAAATTGACACTTGGCAACTGACTCATATTCATGACGGGGTCATGTGATTACTTTTTGCAACCTTCTGACAAGCAAAAGTTGATGAGGAAGCCAGAGTTACCGTATTTATCGGCGTATAACACGCAGTTTTAAAACTAAAATTACAAGCCAAAACCCTACCTGCGTGTTATACGCCGGGTCACTGCTCTGGGGGCAGCTCAAAAACGGCCGCGGGCGCATCCCTGCTGTTCTCCGGCCAAGCGGCCGAAGGAGCCCTGGAGCCCCGACGCTGCCCTGCATTTCGGTCTCTTGGGGCTTGTCCGGCAGCCTGCTGGGAAGGCTGCGACGCAGGGAGGGAAGGAGCTGCTATTGCCGCTCCGGCATGTCTCCCCGGTCACTGTGCCTGCACCGGGGAGCCGCGTCCTTGTTAACAATGGAGACGCTGCGCGGAGCAGAGGCGCCTGGCGAGCAAGGCGAGTGGCTGCATCGGCGGCAGGCTCCTGCCTGCGTCTCCCGCCCGCCCGCCTCTCATTCTTTTAAATGCTAAGGCAAGAGGCGGGAGACGCGGGCAGGAGCCTGCCACCGATGCAGCCACTCGCCTCGCTCGCCAGGCGCCTCTGCTCCGCGCAGCGTCTCCATTGTTAACAAGGACGCGGCTCCCCGGTGCAGCCACAGTGACCGGGGAGACACGCCGGAGCGGCAATAGCAGCTCCTTTCCTCCCATGCGTCACAGCCTTCCCAGCAGGCTGCCGGACAAGCCCGAAGAGACCGAGATGCAGGGCGGCGTCGGGGCTCCAGGGCTCCTTCGGCCGCTTGGCCGGAGAACAGCAGGGATGCTGCCGCGGTTGGGGACTCAGTCGGGTGGCTGCAGCCCCGCGGGAGACGGCAACAGAGGTTCCTTCTTTCTTCTACAGGGAGAAAGACAGAAGGAAGGAAGGAAGGAAGGAAGGAAGGAAGGAAGGAAGGAAGGAAGGAAGGAAGGAAGGAAGGAAGAAGAAAGAAGACAGACAGACGGAAAGAAAGAAAGAAAGAAAGAAAGAAAGAAAGAAAGAAAGAAAGAAAGAAAGAAAGAAAGAAAGAAAGAAAGAAAAAGAAGTTAGAAAGGAAGGAAGACAGAAAGAAAGAAAAAGAAAGATGTTAGGAAGGAAGGAAGACAGAAAGAAAGAAAAAAAGATGTTAGGAAGGAAGGAAAGAAGAAGAAAGAAGACAGAAAGAAAGAAAGAAAAGAAAGAAAGAAAGAAAGAAAGAAAGAAAGAAAGAAAGAAAGAAAGAAAGAAAGAAAGAAAGAAAGAAAGAAAGAAAAAGAAAGAAGTTAGAAAGGAAGGAAGACAGAAAGAAAGAAAGATGTTAGGAAGGAAGAAAGACAGAAAGAAAAAGAAAGATGGTAGGAAAGTGAAGATGAAGAATTTTTTGGTTTCCCAGAAAGCAGTGATTCTGATTAAGTTTTTTTCGTTCAAAGAGGTGCTTTTTCATTTCATATTTGCCTTATAAGAGGAGTTAATGTTATAGTTCATGTTATAATGTTATAAATATGAATCCAACATTAAGTTCAGAGCTTCCAAGTCATTTATTTTTAATTAAAAAAATTTTTACTCAAATTTTATTGTTAAAATGGGGGTGCGTGTTATACGCCGATAAATACGGTAGTTAACAACTGTGTTGTTAACAACTGTAGTGGTTCACTTAACAATTGTGGCAAGAAAGATTGTAAAATGAGGCAAGACTCACTAAACAACTGTCTTACTTAGCAACATAAATTTTGGGCTCAATTGTGGTCATAAGTCAAGGATTACCTGTACCCATCTCCTCCCCAAGGGGATTCTGGATGGTGTACAAATAAAATAGTAAAAGCATAAAAACAGTATATAAAATTTGAAAGATGCAAGCAATGTTAAAAATCAATTTAAAAGGGGGATTTAAAACAAAATTTGCTACATTTTCTGCAGGGTGAGGCTCAAATGGAAATTCTACCATTGTATTGTTTGCATTTGCTCTATAAATAGCTGTTATCAGCCTTCTAAACTTCTCCAGCTAAGTAGTACTACCATATTTGTTTCTCAGTTCAGGTGTGAGAAAGTCTGAATTTTGGGACTATGATTATGGATTGGTTCAATAAAAAGGGAAAAAAAGTTGTGTGCCACTGGAGCACAACAATCTCTGAATGAGTTCCCTAACTAAATACTAGGCATTTTATATCTGGATGAATTGGTTGCATAATTTTGGATTCTTTTGCATAATTTAATTTTGGACTTCTTTTGCGTTAGTAATCAAAGAGAACCCAGAACCTGGGGAACATTTCTTGGCTTGACCACTGACGCATCAAAACAAGTACAGCTTATGGGAAAAAGCTCCTTACCATTAATAATTTCATGCCTTAATGATTTTTACACTAGGTGGCATGCCTGTATGGCAATATCATCTCAGTTACAGTATACACATTAAATCGGACAAAAATATAGAAAGGTCATGAACATTTCCTTCCTTCCTTCCTTCCTTCCTTCCTTCCTTCCTTCCTTCCTTCCTTCCTTCCTTCCTCCCTTCCTCCCTCCCTCCCTCCCTCCCTTTTTTCTTTCCTTACTTTTCTTTCTTTCTCCTTCCTTCCTTCCCTACTTACTTACTTTTTCCTTCCTTCCTTCCTTCCTCCCTCCCTCTCTCCCTCCCTCCATCCCTCCCTCTTTCTTTCTTTCTTTTCTTCCTTTCTTCCTTCCTTTCTTCCTTCCTTCCTTCCTTACTTTTCTTTTTATCTTTCTCTTTCTTTCTTTTCTTCCTTCCTTCCTTTCCTTCTTTCCTTCCTTTCCTTCCTTTTCTTTCTATCTTTCGCCTGCCTGCCTGCCTTCCTTCCTTCCTTCCTTCCTTCCTTCCTTCCTTACTTACTTACTTAGATACTTTTTTCCTTCCTTCCTTCCTTCCTTCCTTCCTTCCTTCCTTCCTTCCTTCCTTCCTTCCTTCCTTCCTTCCTTCCTTCCTTCCTTTTCTTTTTATCTTTTTCTTTCTTTCTTTCTTTCTTTCTTTCTTTCTTTCTTTCTTTCTTTCTTTCTTTCTTTCTTTCTTTCCTTCCTTCCTTCCTTCCTTCCTTCCTTCCTTCCTTCCTTCCTTCCTTCTTTCCTTACTTTTCTTTCTATCTTTCGCCTTTCTTCCTTCCTTCCTTCCTTCCTTCCTCAGTTGAGTTGAGGCGAATTTATTCAGGAATACATATAACCTTCCTCTCCTTACCTTTTTGAGAAAGAAGAACTGTATATAAAATTTCCTCTGTGGACTGCTAATTTTCTGGCCTTATCTGGGAGCAAGAATGCCTCCAGCCATGTCCCAACATCCTTGACTAAATCTCTTCATCCCCTTGGCACACCAACCATATGACCTTCAGCCGTGCTTATCGAAGTCCTCCCATTCCCTTCGGCCTTAATTATCATTTCATCTTCGCTCCTTGATGCATTGTCCAAAGTCTCAGCAAGCCCATAGACAACAAAAGACCTGAAAAATGATGTCTGCTACTTGACTTCGCAGCTTCCTTGCAGATGAGTCCAGGGTCCAGGATTTATGTAGAGAGGAAGGTGGCTGGGACCAATTTGCTTGTGCTCTTTATTTGCAGGGCGAGATATAATCAGTGAAGGGGAAGTGAGAGCCATGGGAAAACGCAATAAGAAACTCTTTTGTTGCATAGAGCAGGAGTCTCCAACCTTGGCAACTTTAAGACTTGTGGACTTCAACTCCCAGAGTTCCTCAGCCAGCTTTGCTGGCTGAGGAATTCTGGGAGTTGAAGTCCACAAGTCTTAAAAGTTGCCAAGGTTGGAGACCCCTGGCATAGAGCATACAATCATAGGTCTGGAAGGGACCTCAAAGGTCTTCGAGTCCAACCCCCTGTTCAAGGCAGGAGATCTTATATCATCCCGATCAAATGGCTATCCAATCTCTTCTTAAAACCCTCCAGTGTTGGAGCACCCACAACGTCTGGAGACAAGCCATTCCATTCATTAATTGTTCTCGCTGTCAAAAAAAAATACCTTTCTTCTGGGCTGGTTCTCTCTCTAACATAGATAAAAAGAGAGGAAACCCAGAACTGTCATAACCCAGGCAGTCAGCTGGGTATTTGCCGGAAATATTCTGTCCCCCTTCCCACCTGTGTCACGTATTACAGAGAAAAGCCAATTTGGGAGTCTTTAAATCTACTTTACTATACCGTGTTTTAGTTATGTCGTATTTCGAAATGGCTGACTTCTGTTCCAAAACCTTGAAAGAAGCCAGGAGCCGCTAAACCACTGTGAGCCTCCTTACAGGTTAAAAATTTTGATGCCTATATAGCAGTGGTGAAATCCCATTTTTTTTACTAACGGTTCTGTGGGCGTGGCTTGGTGGGCGTGGCTTGGTTTGGCTTGGTGGGCGTGGCAGGGGAAGGATACTGCAAAATCTCCATTCCCACTCCACTCTGGGGCCAGCCGGAAGTGGTATTTGCCAGTTCTCTGAACTACTCAAATTTTCTGCTACCGGTTCTCTGATCTACTCAAAAGTTCCGCTACCGGTTCTCCAGAACCTGTCGGAACCTGCTGGATTTCACCCCTACTATATAGTAAAAGAACATAAGGAAATTTTGTCAATACTATTTCCCCCATCCCAATGCCTGATTGTGTTTGTGCATTTTTTTTTCTTAAAAAGAAATGTTCGGCATGATGCATCTGATGTTTTTAGAGCTCTTCTATACGGACAGGACAGAGGCTGTCGGCCAATATCTCCCAACAGGTCAAAAATCCCTTTGAAAAAAAAAAGGGGGGGGGGAATGTTCAATAGAGCCAATTTCCTACTCTGACTAAGTACCGTATCTCTGAAAACCGCAGGTTGGTTTTTCAGAAAGCAGCGTGAAATTCTGACCAAATAGGGGGAACCCTTCTATAAATGCACCATAGTGTTTACGGGTATTTATTAGGATGGTTATAGCCTGAATTAGAAAAGAATGCTCAGCTGAATTCATTCCGCATGGAAAAGACTGGGCTTGTTTTCAGATCACGGCCTCGGTTTTTATTTGTAGCAGTTGATCTCTTACAAACTGCTGTGCTCTGTGTGCGTTTGTGTCTATCGCAAAGGTAGCTACAGCTTCCGCAGTGCTTAAGAGCCTAGCCCGTTGATTGAATAGCAGGGTTTTCAACAGATGCCAGAGAAAAACAAGAGAAAAATCTAGGTAAAACTTCCAGTTACCTTTTTTCCTAAATTGGATGCTACTCACCATCCTCTCTCTCTCTACCTCTGTTATTTTTCTTTTTCTTTTTAAATAAAGTACAATACAGATGGTCCTCGACTTAGGACCATCATGAAGCCTGCTTATTATGGTTGAAAGTCATAACTGTCATAAAGTGGGTCACCCACATGACCAACCTGGTTTTTATGACCATTTTGCAGTGGTCGTTAAGCGAACCAATGGTTGACTATGGGCTGGTTTTGACAAAAAATGCTGGTTTTCAGTAAAAACATGGTAAAACGCAGTCACATGAGTGCGGACTGCTGCAAACAGTTGTGAATGCAGGTGCCCGAAATATTGTGAGGTGACCATGGAGGGGGTAATTCTCAAGGCCGTTGGAGCTTTGAAACTGGGTCATTAGTAACCCTGGGGAGGTCTGCTGCAACTTTGAATGGTCTCAAAACAACCGGCCATAAATCGAGGACTACCTATAAAGTAACTGTGCTTCGAGAGCTAATGCATGTCATTTTAATTTTGACAGAAAATGAACATTTCACAAAAAGGCTATGAGGCAATAAATTTGGTTTGGCGCAGGACTGAGACTCTGGTCTACTTATCCTAGTCCCACTTCATTACCGTGTTATAGTTGCTTGGTACTTACTGCTGCTATCATCTAACTCAGAGGTCCCCAAACTTGGCAACTTTAAGACTTGTGGACTTCAACTGCCAGAATACTGCATTCAGTTTTGGTCGCCACGATGCAAAAAGGATGTTGAGACTCTAGAAAGAGTGCAGAGAAGAGCAACAAAGATGATTAGGGGACTGGAGACTAAAACATATGAAGAACGGTTGCTGGAACTGAGTATGTCTAGTTTAATGAAAAGAAGGACCAGGGGAGACATGATAGCAGTGTTCCAATATCTCAGGGGTTGCCACAAAGAAGAGGGAGTCAAACTATTCTCCAAAGCACCTGAAGGTCGAACAAGAAGTAATGGGTGGAAACTAATCAAGGAGAGAAGCAACTTAGAACTAAGGAGAAAATTCCTGACAGTCAGAACAATTAATCAGTGGAACAGCTTGCCTCCAGAAGTTGTGAATGCTCCAATACTGGAAGTTTTTAAGAAGATGTTGGATAACCATTTGTCTGAAGTGGTGTAAGATTTCCTGCCTAAGCAGGGGGTTGGACTAGAAGACCTCAAAGGTCCCTTCCAACTCTATTATTATTATTATTATTATTATTATTATTATTATTATTATTATTATTATTATTATTATTATTATTATTATTATTATTATTATTATTATTATTATTATTATTATTATTTCTCCAGCCAGCATAGCTTTCTGGGAGTTGACGTCCACAAATCTTAAAGTTGCCAAGTTTGAAGACTTGTGGCAGATGGGTCTTTCTGTACTTTCCTCCAAAAGAGTCTCAGCATGTCGACTGATAATATCAAAAAGCTACTAAGACAAGGGGGTCCAACCTTGGCAAGTTTAAGACTAGTGGACTTCAGAGTTAATCCCCCATGGCTGGCTGGAGAATTCTGGGAATTGAAGTCCACAGGTCTTAAAGCTGCCAAGGTTGGACACCCCTGCACTAAGAGATCAAACAGGACTAGGAGAATGACATTGTCCCAAAGGTGCTTTTTCAGGAGGCAACTGGACTTTCTGGTTTTTCTTTGAAGACGTTTCACTTCTCATCTAAGAAGCTTCTCAGGAGCTGAAGAAGGTTCTTGGATGAGAAGCGAAACGTCTTCAAAGAAAAACCAGAAAGTCCAGTTGCCTCTTGAAAAAGCACCTTTGGGACAACCATGACCTGGATGACTGAGAATCTCCATAGATGAGAGTCACATTGCCACCTCAATATGATTGATTCTCCCTGTATGCTAAAGCCAAGCCTGAAATCTGACTTAAATGGTCCAGATCATTCATTTATTCCTAGGCTTGTTACGATTGTAGCCCAACCAGAATGTATGACATCCAGGAGAATTTCTGACATAAAATACCCAGACACTTTGGCTTGATAGAACATGCTAAACTCTAAAGAAAGAAGTTTTAGAAGAGTTAACTTGATTCTGACCTTTTGTTGATGCAGTCTTAAATATCATGAGAAGTTAGTATTGCTTTACACCACACTAGTGAGGCCACACAGAACATACAGTTCTGATCACCATGATGCAAAAAAAGATGTGGAGACTCTAGAAAGAGTGCAGAGAAGAGCAACTAAGATGATAGGAGCCGAGGTGGTGCAGTGGTTAAAAGCAGCACTGCAACCTACTTCAGTTGACTGCTAGTTTAGCAGTTCAGCTGTTCAAATTTCACCGGCTCAAGTTTGATTCAGTCTTCCATCCTTCTGAGGTCGGTAAAATGAGGACCCAGATTGTTGGGGGCAATATGTTGAACTCTGTAAACCGCTTAGAGAGGGCTGTAAAGCACTATGAAGCAGTATATAAGTCTAAGTGCTATTGCTATAAAGCAGTGGTTCCCAACCTTTTTGTGATCGAGTACCACTTGGAGGTCCCGTACAGTCGCCGCGTACCACCTGCTTCCAGAGAAACTAAATTCACTTTATTTCCATAATTGTACCGTTCCTTTTTTGGCCCCGCGCATCCAGCAACTGGATTCCCGGGCCACTGGGACCAGGTGGGTGGCGTGTGGCAACAGTTGCAAATCGTTGCCAGATTATCTTGTGTTAGGCAGTAAACATTTTTGTGAAGTAAAAAATAACTAACTAAAAATCGTTCATGACCCCGAAAGTGTTCGCGTACCATCTGGAAGGCCCTCGCGTACCACTAGTGGTACACGTACCACAGGTTGGGAACCACTGCTATAAAGGGTCTGGAGGCTAAAACATATGATGAACGGTTGCAGGAATTGGGCATGTCGTATATTGAAGAGAAGGGTTAGAGGGGACGTGATAACTGTCTTCTAGTACTTGAGAGGCTGTCGTAGAGAAGAGTTATTGACTTAAAAGCTCCAGAGAGCAGGACAAGAAATAATGAGTGGAAGCTAGTTAAAAAGACATCCAATCTAGAAATGAGGAGGAATTTTCTGACAGTAAGAACAATTAATCAATGGAATAGCTTGCCTTCTGGGGTTCTGGGTGCTCCATCACTGAAGGTTTTCGAAAATAGACAACCATTTGATTGGGATGTTATATGCTCTCCTGCCTTGAGCAGGGGGTTAGACTAGAAGACCTCGGAGGTCCCTTCCAGCCTTATGATGTTATTTCTACATCTTCTATTCATACTAGAAAATGTGTTTGTGTTATTCTTTTTTTTCCCTCGTATAAACATTTATATTTTTTGATAGCAAACATATCTAATTCTTTTATATTTGAGCCAAAATGTCTGAAAGTCAAATCCCAAATTCTAATCTCTCCTTGACAGAAGAATTGCAGATCCAGACATACTTTAAAAAATGATCGGTTATCATTGAGATTTGCTCCTCCTGATAAATCTCAGCCCTGAAAATGTTTTCTAATGAGCACATATCCCAAGAAGATATTTAAAATTTAAACTCGTTCATATTGTACTTATTACCTCGGCAAAGTGAAGTTCTCACATTACAGCGATGAGAATTTTCTGATTTTCTCTTTGTGGCTGGAATTTTCCTTGGCAGACCACTCTTACTCTGCAAGAAAATCTAATTTTTATCTCTGAGTCTGGTGTAGCATTTGGCTTTTTTCGGGAAGCAAATCTTGGCATTTGTTAGAAGTGGAGCAGTCTGTCTCTTCCACACTGTCAAAGTTCCCAGGAGCCTTTATGTCGCTGGCTGCATATGTTCAGAATTGAATTAGTTCCAATATCTCAGGGGCTGCCACAAAGAAGAGGGAGTGAAGCTATTCTCCAAAACATCTGAGGGCAGGACAAGAAGCAATGGGTGAAAACTAATCAAGGAGAGAAGCAACTTAGAACTAAGGAGAAATTTCCTGACAGAACAATTAATCAGTGGAACAGCTTGCCTCCAGAAGTTGTGAATGCTCCAACACTGGAAGTTTTTAAGAAGATGCTGGAATTAATTTGTCTGAAGTGGTGTAGGGTTTCCTGCCTAAGCAGGGGGTTGGACTAGAAGACCTTCCAACTCTGTTATTATTCTAACTCATCAACTTGGCTTCAAAATTACCGTATTTTTCGGAGTATAGGACGCACCGGAGTATAGGACGCACCTAGATTTTAGAGGAGGAAAACAAGGAAAAAAGTATTCTGAACCAAATGGTGTAGTAATATATTATTTAATAAAATACCAGTGTAGCAGAATACTTTTTACAACCATGTATACTTTTTACAAACTTCAAACTTGACAGCTTTAAGACTTGTGGACTTCAACTCCCAGAATTCCTTCTCCAGTCATGCTAGCTCAGGAATGGGAGTTGAAGTCCACAAGTCTTAAAGCTGTCAAGTTTGAAGTTTGTAAAAAGTGTACATGGTTGTAAAAAGTCTTGCCAAGTTTGAAGACCCTTGCACCCCTAACCCAGGGGTCTTCAAACTTGACAGCTTTAAGATTTGTGGACTTCAACTCCAATTCCTGAGCTAGCATGACTGGAGGAGGAATTCTGGGAGTTGAAGTCCACAAGTTTGAAGACCCTTGCACCCCCTTGGCAAGTTTAAGACTTGTGGACTTCAACTCCCAGAATTCCTCCTCCAGTCATGCTAGCTAGAGTTGAAGTCCACAAGTCCTCCCGGTCTCGCAGCCAGTTCCCTCCTGAAGTTCAAGGGCTGCAACTTGAGCTGAGCAGATCTGCGGCGAAAGCGGCGGCTCCTGGTTTTCCCGGCCAAAGAGCGCTCGCTAGAGAAGAGCAGCTGAGGAAGCAGGCGAAGCGCGGCGGCAGGCAGGTGTTTTGGAAGCGCCGAGGGCAGCACGCGCGTCCGGGATGCCCCTCTCACTTAGCCGGCAGCAGCGGGCGCAGCGAGTTCCGTCCCCACGCGCGTCCCCGGCGCTTGCTGTGGCGACGCTGTTTTCTCCGAGACCTTTGTCTCGGAGAAGGAGCAGTAGACAAAGGTCTCGGAGAAAACAGCGTCGCCACAGCAAGCGCCGGGGACGCGCGTGGGGATGGAACTCGCTGCGCCCGCTGCTGCCGGCTAAGCGAGAGGGGCATCCCGGACGCGCGTGCTGCCCTCGGCGCTTCCAAGACACCTGCCTGCCGCCGCGCCTTGCCTGCTCGTACGCCTGCTCGCTCGCAAGCGGGCAGCGGTGGGGATCAAAGCGGAGCGGTGGCACCTCGAAAGGACTGGGGTGCTAGATTTCAAGCAGCGGTGGTGGCGGCGGCAAGCAACAGCGGGGACGGGGGGGGCAAGCAGCGGGGGGGGCAAGTGGCGGAGGCAGCGGCGGGCGGCGGGGAAAACCTCCGAAGGGTGGGGGCTGGGGGGGGTTGGGGGCTGCATTCGGTGTATAGGACGCACCCACTTTTTGACCCCCTTTTGGGGAGTAAAAAGGTGCGTCCTATACTCCGAAAAATACGGTATTAGCTTTCGGAATGATAATGTACTTGAGGTCCTGCATATTTATTTTCTGGTTTCTGAAACGTTCAATTCCCATCGAGCAGATATTCAAACATCGATAGAAATAATAGTTTAGGGGCTTGGAATCCATTCCCATTTAGCTCTTTGTTTTCCCTACGTGGGATGAAATGGTCCCAGATATCATTTACGCATAACATTTGCGGAAGAAAGCAATTTCAGTCTAGCAGAGGTAGTGTCAGTCTTTTTAATACCTGCCATTTCTAAAGCCAGTTTTAATTTTGAATCCCATGACCTGTTAAATTCAAGGAGATCAGTCTGCCAGGCAGCATCTGTCCTTTGCGAAAGCTGGTTTTATTTATTTATTTATTTATTAGTGACATTTATATACCGCCTCACAGTGCAAGCACTCTCAAAGCGGTTTACACCAGTAAGCAATATATATTTATATTGCCCCCAACAATCTGGGTCCTCATTTTACCTACCTTGGAAGGATGGAAGGCTGAATCAACCTTGAGCCGGTGAGATTTGAACCGCTGACCTGCGGATCAGTGTCAGCTAATGTGGCCTGCAGTACCTGCCTCTAACTGCTGTGCCACCTCGGCTCATTATGGTTCATAATATGTCTGTACAGTATTGGTAAACAAATTGTTGCTCACAAGATGATACTGAACTCCCAAAATTTCCAGCCATGCTTGACATACAAATAGAAGTCCTTCCTTCCTTCCTTCCTTCCTTCCTTCCTTCCTTCCTTCCTTCCTTCCTTCCTTCCTTCCTTCCTTCCTTCCTTCCTTCCTTCCTTCCTTCCTTCCTTCCTTCCTTCCCCCGATGGTATAGTGGTTAGAATGCAGTATTGCAGGCAAACTCTGCCCACTGCTAGGAGTTCAATCCTGACTGGCTCAAGGTTGATTCAGCCTTCCGTCTTTCCGAGGTTGGTAAAATGAGGACTCAGATTGTTGAGGGCAATATGCTGACTCTGTAAACCGCTTAGAGAGGGCTGTAAAGCACTGTGAAGGGGTATATACAGTGGAACCTCCGGTCACGACCTTAATCCGTTCCAGGACTTCGGTCGGTACCCGATTTGGTCATGACCGGAAGCAAGACTGACTGCGCATGCGCACAGAAAAAAAATGGTGCAGAAGGGGAAATTGCCGCGGCAGGAAAAATTGCCACGGCTGTGGTTGATCGCCACCCGAGGATGCGTTCGTGACCAGAGTGAAACATTTAGCAGATTTTGAGTCTCCAGGGAGATGGGCAGCCTATAAGATCGAACAAATAAATAAATAAATAAATAAATTTTGGGGGGTCGGCACCCGATTTGGTCATGGTCAGAAGCGTTCGTGACCTGAGGTTCCACTGTAAGTCTAATTGCTATTGCTATTTCTTCCTCCGTCCCTCCTTCCTCTATTGCTCTAAACCAGGGGTGTCTAACCATGGCAATTTCAAGACCTGTGGAGTTGAAGTCCACAAATCTTCAAGTTGCCGAGATTGCTCTAAACCAAAGGACTGAATTATTTTGAAATCACCCGTGTGCTTACAAGTCTCTCTCTTTTTTTAATCCTTTCCATGTGGCTCATTGTGATAATGATAACTGTTCTGTCTTTTCATCCGCCAACTAAAATCCACCTTTGAGCCTCATCTTGTTGGGAGCCCGATATTATTCACTGTGTAATGAGTTTAGCAATCAGTTCAGTGAACCGATACCATCTTCTTCTCCCTTTTCTTTCCTTTAAAGGACAAAAAGAGTTATTCCTGCCCTGTGTGTGAGAAATCATTTTCTGAAGACCGACTTATAAAAGCTCATATAAAGACAAATCATCCAGGTAAGATAAGCCACACTGATGGGTTTGAATGCAGTGTAATCGTGGAGGCAAGGCGCCAGCTGAATAACATTCTGCTGTTATATTATTATGCCTTCTTGCTATTAGGTTTCATTGTTACTGTTATTATTGTCATTATCATTACGAGGAAGATAATTTTTTTAAAAAGAAATCATTTGGGTGATTAAATTATTTAGTGTCCCAGCACCTATATTATGAATAGTAATTCGCCAAGCTGAAATGAAGGTGGGAAATCTTTCTTCTCGAATTGAAGATGTAGAGCAGTGATGGCGATCCTTTTCGTCAGCGAGTGCCCAAACCGGAATGAACGTGCATGTGTGTGCATGTGCACCAGGGGTGGGTTCTGGATCAGGGGTGAGATGCTCACTTACCCAGACCGGTGCGCTGCTCCGCGGTCCTTCATGGTTTGCTCGCGCGTGCGCACGCTGCACACGCGCGCCCCCTCGCGCGATTTTGCTTCTGCGCATGTGCAGAAGCAAAATCGCGCCGAAATCTCGCGAGGGGACGCGCGCGAGAGAGAGCGATTTTGGCGTGATTTTACTTCTGCGCATGCGCAGAAGCAAAATCTCACTGAAATCTCTCTCACGCGCGCGCCCCCTGGCGCGATTTTGCTTCTGCGCATGTGCGGAAGCAAAACCGCGCCGAAATCTCACGAGGGGACGCACGCGCAAGAGAGATTTTGGCGTGATTTTACTTCCGCGCATGCGCAGAAGCAAAATCTCACTGAAATCTCTCTCACGCGCGCGTCCCCTCGCGAGATTTTGGCGCGATTTTGCTTCCGCGCATGCGCAGAAGCAAAATCTCCCAAAAAATCACGAAAAAGAGATGGCGATGCGCGCGACTGCCTGGTGGAGACGGTATCGGAGCAGTCGCGCGCATATTGGGGTATCGGCGGGTCCCTACCGGAGCTCCGCACTGGACCGCACCGGTAGGAACCCATCCCTGTTCTGGATCCTTTTGCTGCCGGTTCGCTCAGGGTCGCGCCATGCGCTCATGTGCACTTTGCATCTGCGCCCGCAGGAATCAAAAATTAGCTTCGGCACATGCGCAGAAGCAAAATCCAAGATGACGGCGCCCACAGAGACACCGACAAAACCGGTTCCATGATGTCATTGCCGAACTACTAATGGTTCTAAAGAACCGGTTAGAACCGGTAGGAACCTATCTCTGATGTGCACGTGTACTTGCGCCAGAACACTGGAAACCCAAAGACCAGCTGGCCGGTGTGCATGTGCGCGCCGGCCAGCTGGTCTTCGGGGTTCCGGCACACACATGCGTGCCAGCCAGCTGGTCCCATATGCCAGAGCACTGGAAACCCGAAGACCAGCTGGCTGGCACGCGCATGCCTGTTTTTTGCCCATTTTTTGGGACGTTTTCAGGAAGTTTTCAGCCACTTTTCAAAGACCAGCAAAGACCAGCTGGCGTACCAGAAACCAGAAGAGCAGCTGGCAACGGCATGCGTGCCCACAGAGAGGGCTCTGTGCCATAGGTTCGCCATCACGGATGTAGAGCATACGAGTAGTTAACAAGGGCTCCTAAGTGCTTCTAGAACCTTCCCGTCTCCTATCTGCCAGGTTGCTGAAAGGACTTCTGGTTTCCAGCAAACAACTGGATAGAATTTGGAGGCGTTAGCAGAGGGGGAAGGAAATTGTGACTTGTCAGCTTATGTCTGCAGAGGGATAGTGGGGGTGTGAACACACATCATCTCCTTGCTCACTTCTCCAGCTGTTTCAGAGCATTTTCTTGTGGATGGGACTGTCCTCTCCTCTCTCTCTCATGTAGCAAATGACCCGAGGAACGGTCTGCAAAGTGAGAATCGAGAGTCTTTGAATTGGTCAGTGTTTGAATCAGTCAAAAGTCACTGGGGGGGTCCACTCCTCGATCTGCTTGAAGTGGTGACATAGAGTTTAGGAAGCAAATCACCCCAGAATTATTTTTGTTTTAAGTAGCTATAACCAGGTCCGCATGGCATACAAAGACATACAGTAGTCCTCAACTTATAACTATTCGTTTACTGACCCTAAGAAGTTACAATGACGCTGAAGAAAAGTGACTTAAAGTTCTTGTGGGAATTTGTGTGCCTTGTATGATCTCCCTGAGATTGAACAGGTAGTCCTCGACGTATAACCATTCATTTAGTGACTATTCAAAGTTACAATGGTACTAAAAAAGTGTTTGATGACCGTTTTTCACACTTACGATGACTACATGACCACGATCACATGATCAAAATTCAGAGGCTTGACCACTGGTTCATGTCATATTTATGACGGTTTGCAGTGACCCCAGGGTCATGTGGTCCCCTTTTGTGACCTTGCGACAAGCAAAGTCAGTCAGTGGGGAAGCCAGTTCCGCTTAACAACCGTGTTAATAACAACTGCGGTGATTCAGTTAGCAACTTTGACAAGAAAGGTCATAAAACGGGACAAAACTCACTTGGTTCGCTTAACGCCCATGCTGTTTGTTTAACAGCTGCCACAAAACAGTTCATAAAATTGGGTCAGTTGCATGGTTGGCCCGATTTACGATCGTCACGACTTACAACCATAAGGGCCAAGCTCCATTATAGTCGTAACTCGAGGACTACCTGTATATGCATCCTTGTAAAGATAGAGTACGTCCTTATGTTTGGTTATTCTCCCTCGCTGAGTCTGAATAATGCATCCTTCTTTACTGGCCAATTATACCATCCCATCTGGGTTTTTAGGCCTTTTGCAGTTGTTAACAAGCTGTTTATTTGGAATTCCCATCCCTTCCGGAAATCCTGGGTGAAGCCTTGAACAAATGTTAGCAGCTCTCGGAGACTATTAAAGCTCATAAATATTTGGTTAGTGAAGCTGCCCTGCTTAGGTGTTTACTGTTTGAGAAGGCTCCCTGTGAGAACACACACAGACAAAAAAACCAATTTCTGCACCAATAACCCAACCAGTCTCTAATTTGTCACTCAAAGAGTGGAGGAAAAAAGCGTAATACACAAATGGATTGACCAATGCTGGAAAAAACCATCAATTAATGAGGCTCTTTCTTTCAAGTTCAGATCTTACCTGGGGAAAAGAAAACCCCACGAAAGGAATACTCCTTAAAAGATTCAACAACCAGCAGTCAAAACAATCTATATTTTATTGGTTTCTGAAAATGTCTTCCCTGAAGGCTAGTGCTTACCATTTTTTCCCCTCTCTTCTTTTCTCCTTCCTTCCTTCCTTCCTTCCTTCCTTCCTTCCTTCCTTCCTTCCTTCCTTCCTTCCTTCCTTCCTTCCTTCCTTCCTTCCTTCCTTCCTTCCTTCCCCAACCCCACCTCCCTTCTCAATCTCAGAGGTGCCTATGCACACAATTTCCAAGATTGTTGGCAGGAGAGTTCAGCTCAAAGGCCTTATCGGAAAACGAGCTGTGAAATGTCCTTACTGCAATTTTTATTTCATGAAGAACGGATCGGACCTCCAGCGTCACATTTGGGCTCATGAAGGTAAATGGGGTGTAGCAAGGACCTGTCTGTCCGTAATTGCAGTAATTTGACAGTGAGGAAAAAAAAAAACCAGGAAGGCCAAAAACCTGGGAAGCAAATATGACATATTCTGATACAATGAGCTGTTCCTATTTCAGCCCTTTTTATTAAAAGTCCTACTTCAGCACCAATACTGAAATGATAAACAAAATCATATCAAATGCTGCCTCTGCCATAAAAGCCTGCTGGGTGATTTCGGGCCAATCACCAGGAGATGGTGAGTTCTAATCCCGCCATAAGAAAGAAAGCTGACCAGGTGACTTTGGGCCAATCACCAGGAGATGATGAGTTCTAGTCTTGTCTCAGACATGAAAGCCAACTGGGTGACTTTGGGCCAATCCCTCTCTCAGCCCAATCCACTTCACAGAGTTGTTGTTGTGGGGAAAATAGGAGGAGGAAGATGTGTTGGATATATTCACAGCCTTGAGTTATTTATAAAAACAATAAAGGTAGGATATCGGTGTCATAAAGTCAATTGGAGCAGGGAGAATTCAAAGCACAGTTTGGGATTTAACCAAGGGTGAAATCCTCCCGGTTCGCTCTTACCTGTTGGTTGCCCGACAGCTGAACAACCTGGTGGCGTTTGCGGCGCAGGGCTTCCCCCGCCCGCTTTCCCCAGCCGCCGGGACGCCGCCGTTTGCGTTCTTTTGCCCTCTGCGCATGCGCAAAGCGTTCTGCTTGCGCAGAGGGCAAAAAAATGGAAATGCCGGTGTCCAGGCGGGCAGGGGAAGCGGGCGGGGGAAGCCCCGCACCGCGAACGCCACCAGGTTGTTCGGCTGTGCGGCGACCAACAGGTAAGAGCGAACCGGGAGGATTTCACCCCTGGATTTAACCCACATCAGGGTTCATTGGGTAACTATATCATCTGCTGAATTTGTTTTACTTTTTCATTCGTATTTAGATATTATAGTTAAAACATATTTAACTATAACAACACTTCTACCATGTTTCTCCGAAAATAATACATTTCCCCATAATAAGGCCAATCAGGCTTTTCAGCGCATGCGCTGTAATAACCCCCCCCAAAAAAATAAGGCCCCCCCAACTACTTTCCGGGAAAAGGGGGGGACATGCCGGGAGCCGCTCTTTTTGCTGCGGCACTCTTTTGGCAGGGAGAGAGAGAGAGAGCAAGCGAGAGGCGGGTGTGCACACACCCCTCGGGACTGGCTCGGCTCCTCTGGGCTCTGCCTCCAGCGGCGTTTTGAAATGCGCTCCTGCTTGCGAGGAGGCGGCGAGGCAGGGATCGAGGCTCACCTCCTCTTCCTCGCAGGCAGGAGTGTGTTTCAAAACGCCGCTGGAGGCAGAGTCCAGAGGAGCTGAGCCAGTCCCGCGAGGTATGCGCGCACCCGCCTCTTGCTTGCTCTCTCTCTCCAAGGAATGTGATGGAGCTAAAAATCCCAGGTAGGACGCTCGTCTTGCAGCCCACCCCGCCCCACCTGCCACCCCCAAATTGTGCCCCACTGTGAGACGCGCATCCTACCTGACACTTGTAGCTCCGTCGCATTCCTCTGCGTTGTGTCCAGGGAAGGAAGCCCATTGTAAAACAAAACTTCTCGCGAGTTCGAGAAGTTTGATTGACCTCGTGAGAAGTTTTCTTTTACAATGGGCTTCCTTCCCTGGACACAATGCCGAGGAATGCAACGGAACTACAAGTGTCAGGTAGGACACACGTCTCGCGGCCCACCCCACCCTGCCCCACCTGCCACCACCAAATTGCATCCCACCGCGAGACGTGCGTCCTACCTGACACTTGTAACTCCATTGCGTTCCTCGGTGTTGTGTCCAGGAAAGCACGTTGTAAAAGAAAACTTCTCGCGAATTCGAGAAGTTTAATTGAACTTGCGAGAAGTTTTATTTTACAATGGGCTTCCCTCCCTGGACACAGTGCCGAGGAACGCGACAGTGCTACAAATGTCAGTTAGAACACGCGTCTCGCGGCCCAACCCGTCCCACCTGCCAGAAATGAATCTCTGTGAGACTCGTTACGCCTCCGCCGCTGCCTCATGGAGCAGGACTCTCCAAGGCTTGTTGTGCCGTTGCATGCACGAACGGCAGCACTACCGGCACAGCCGCGATCGGCAGGACACCAGCTGTGCCGGTATGATGAAGCTCGCGGCAGTCCTGCAGTTCATGCATGCAACGACACAACAAGCCTTGCAGAGTCCTGCTCCACGAGGCGGTGGTGGCGGGCCAGCCGCTCGGATGGCGGCAAGAACAGGGAGGGGAGGCGGCGGCGATGGGACATACAGTCCCACGCTCGCCGCCTACTTTACCCCCAAAATAATTGACGACATGAGAATAAATCCTCACAGAGGTGAAATAGATCTTTTCCCCAGACATCAGACATTAGAAAAGAAACCGCAGTTTAAAGTCTAAGTAAAATATTTATTTTGGTACAAAAACAATAAATCTCATTAACTACATGCCTGATATAAAAGTAGGTCTTCCTTCAATGGAAGCCAGGAACAGAAGGAAGGAACAGAGAATGGAATGCACACATGCGTACAAGAACGTATCAATCACGTGCTCAGGAATAAACCATTATAATGAATAGGGATGCAGCTCCCTGCATATACATATAACAGGCAATAATAAACACCCCCCCCCCAATAATAAGGCCAAGGTTCTATTTCGGGGATCAAAAGAAAATAGGACCCTGTCTTATTTTCGGGGAAACACAGTATATTATTTAAAAGACTGTCTGATCTGATGCAAAATCTAGCAGGGAGCTCGGTAGCACAGGGTTAATGTTTAATTACCATCACTGATGTTGTGTAATGCATTCTTCATTTATAGTATTTATAATACAACTTCTTCCCTAGCTCCGTTTTATTGCTTCAGTATGTAATATCATCAGTTTTCAGAACTCCTGCCTGTATCCTATTTTGGAATTAACACTGTATAAATCAGTGGTTTGTGCCTCATCTCATTCAGGGCCTATATGTTTTGTGATTTTCTGCCTCAGCAGCTGAAGTTCACAGTTATTCAGGAATCAATATGCTGAATCTCTTTTATTGCTAAATTAATGAATCAGGATTTGTCCAGCAAGTAATTATTTCTTGATATCTACCGTATTTTTTGGAGTATAATATGCACTCCCCCCCTTAAAAGAGGGTGGAAATGTTGGTGCGTCGTATACACCAAATACAGCCATTTTGGGCCTCACAAAACTCCGTCCCGCATGTCCCATTTTCGCCAAAAATAGGCCCGTTTTTCATGAAAACAGGGCGTGCAGATTCTTTGAGAGGCCTTCAGAGTGCTCCTGGGGGCTGGGGAGGGCAAAAACACGACACATGGGGGGTTTGGGAGGCGAAAAACGGGCCTGTTTTTCTCAAAAAACAGGCGTTTTTGTCCTCCCCATCCCCCAGGAGGACTCTGCAGGCCTCCCAAAGACTCTGCGTGCCTCATTTTCACGAAAAACGGGCCCGTTTTTTGCCTCCCAAACCCCCCACATGTGGTGTTTTTGCCCTCCCCAGCCCCCAGGAGCACACTGCAGGCCTCCCAAGAGGGGGAGGGGGCTGGGGAGGGCAAACACTTTTTTTTCTTGTTTACCTCTTCGAAATCTTGGTGCGTCTTATACACCGGTACGTCTTATAGTCCGAAAAAACGGAACCTACTAACAAAATGTTAAATTAACATATTACCATTTGCGAAGGGTTTTTAATATTCACACATTTTCAAAGCTGCTGGCCACACACAAAAAGGCAACAAAATTCAGTGTGCTTAGCTATTACTTCTCCCTCCCTCCTTCCCTCCCTCCCTCCATAAAGGTGCAAGGCACTCTACAAACTGCAAGACAATGCACTCTTATTTAAGGAACTTGAAATCTAGAATTACAGCTCAGAGAAAAAGGGCTAGGTAGGAGAGAACGGTAAACCAGAAAAGAATGACTTGGATTCACATAACATTTAAATCCAAAATTTAGATAAACAAAATACATTATCTGTTTATTTATCCAATTTATGTGGCTGTCCACTTGAACAAGGGACTCTGAGCAAGGAACAAAATTGAAATAAAGCTATCCACTGTTTATATGAGTTATGTCCAGAAAAATAAGCCATGATTGTTACTTTATGCTCTAGATCAAGCATGTCAAACCTGCAGCTCACTGGCCACAGCCCTGGACAGCAGCCCCACAAGATCATAAAATTTTAACATTATGTTATATATATACATTAACTATATTATATATTGTATATTTATATGTGACCCAGGCAAGCCAAAAGGTTTGACACCCATGCTCTAAATCAGTGGTTCTCAACCTTCCTAATGTTGCGACCCTTTAATACAGTTCCTCATGTTGTGGTGACCCCCAACCATAAAATAATAAAATTATTAGGAATCTCAGGGGTGGGTTCAAAACTTACCTCGCTGCCGGTTCGCTTCCTCCGCTGCGTGGCTGTGCCTCGTGGGCACGCGTGCGCTTTGCACGTGCACGTATGCGCAGTGCCAAATTTTTTTAAAAAAAAATTGCACCCCAAAAAAAGCTAAAAACAAGATGGTGACGCAAGCGCAGTGCTGGAAATTCAGCTTCTGCGCATGCTCAGAAGTTCCCATGGTACAGATTTTTTTTATTTTTGCAGTAGTCTATTTGCATGTGGGTGGGCCCACCTGGAGACGGATAGAGGAGCGGTGTCTCAGTTCCTAAGACCATCGGAAATATGTGTTTTCAGATGGTCTTAGGCGACCCCTGTGAAAGGGTCATTTGACCCCCCAAAGGGGTCGTGACCCACAGGTTGAGAACCGCTGCTCTGGATGTTAGGATGCACATAATCATTTAGCCTACTTAAGGATACTGATAGAAGGGAATATTTGTAGCTCAGGGTTAAACTGTGGGGTCCTTGGTGTTCTCTGAGCTTGGTGGCTTTCTTGCAGACGTTTCATTACCAAGCTAGGTAACATCATCAGTACTAGTAGGGAGTGAGGTTTGCTTTCATTTTATATTCCAGTGGCTTGCCCTCTGGTGTAAGGAGTCTTGGTGGTTCTTTGTTTGGGCTGTTTACTGTTAGTTTGTTGGCCCTTCCTTTGCTGCAGCAACAATTCTCTAAGACGTTGTGCAAACCCAGCCATTAAGCATCGCTCCAGAATCATTAAAGGTTGGTGTGAATGGGAGAGAATTGAGACAGGTCAAGGTTGTGAAATGAGCGGGTATAAATTCTTTCTCTTCTGGCATAATCCCAAACAGAATTTTTCTTTCCCATTTTGTCTGATATTGTAGTGGTGGCAACACAATCTTTATCAGTGGCTTATAACCATCAGCCTCTGTACATGCATATGAATACTCATGGAGTTCCATGGTACAATTTTGCTTATTTCATAAGGAGATGAAGTCCTAAAATAGCCCTCCCCAATTTGATGCCCCCCCCCCAAAAATACCTTGTAAATGCAATCCCCAAATTCTCAACCAGCTTAGGGGGAATGTCACCTGAAAACATTATTTCATCCTGATCGAGCTGGACAGACGGACTTGCATAAAACGTTTTCTCTCCCTGTAGGCATCAAGCCATTCAAATGTTCTCTGTGCGAATACGCTACTCGCAGCAAAAGCAACCTCAAAGCTCACATGAATCGCCACAGCACCGAGAAGACACACCTGTGCGACAGGTGCGGGAAGAAGTTCAAATCGAAAGGCACCTTGAAGAGCCATAAACTCCTTCACACTGCTGATGGTGAGTAGCTGCGGGTCAGGTTTGGAAACATTGTTCCAGATGGCAAACGAAGCTGTAATTGAAGGATGCGGAGTAGAAAGAGACCATCCAGGCCGTGTTTAGTCTTATTTAACAGATGGACCGATGCTTAGGACCAACTGCAGAAGAATACTTCAAGGGGCAAATGTTCTCAGTAGGACATCCCTGTCATTCTTCTGACTCGTATGAAAGGTCCCTGTGCTATACTGGCAGTTTCACAGAAAGCTTCTGTGACAATATCCATGCACAACTTTTAGAATTTGACTGCAACAGGCAGGGTCTAACAAGGTCCAACCAACCTTGCTACACCAATGCAAAAAGGTGTCAAGGTTCCAAATAGTAATCGAGCAGAAATCAGAGTCCAAGGCAAAAGGTTCGCCAAAGTTCCAATTTATTGCAGATGCCATGTTGGCAACTCATGGGAAAGCCCAAATCTAACTTGTTTCCCAAGTTCCCTTTCAATAGGAAACGGCCACTCCTTGTTCCCCAACCCAATCCGGGTCACATTGCCCACTGAGCTTCTGCCAGCGTGGCAACCCCTCCTTGCAGGTGCTGGACAAGGATGACCTTGGAGAAGCCATGAAGAATGTGCTATCTGCCGCTTCTCACGCTCTCTGCTTTCCCCCTTCCCACTTCTCTGTAGAACGTTCTTCTATGTAGGATGGTGGCAAACGATGCCTTGACAAAAGGATGTTGAGACTCTAGAAAGAGTGCAGAGAAGAGCAACAAAGATGATTAGGGGACTGGAGGCTAAAACATATGAAGAACGGTTGCAGGAACTGGGTATGTCTAGTTTCATGAAAAGAAGGACCAGGGGAGACATGATAGCAGTGTTCCAATATCTCAGGGGTTGCCACATAGAAGAGGGAGTCAAGCTATTCTCCAAAGCACCTGAGGGTAGAACAAGAAGCAATGGGTGGAAACTAAACAAGGAGAGAAGCAACTTAGAACTAAGGAGAAATTTCCTGACAGTTAGAACAATTAATCAGTGGAACAGCCTGCCTCCAGAAGTTGTGAATGCTCCAACACTGGAAGTTTTAAAGAAAATATTGGATAACCATTTGTCTGAAGTGGTGTAGGGTTTCCTGCCTAAGCAGGAGTTGGACTAGAAGACCTCCAAGGTCCCTTCCAACTCTGTTATTCTATTCTATTCTAAGTTCCAGAGCAGAGGTCTTCAAACTTTGCAACTTTAAGACTTGTGGACTTCAACTTCCAGAATTCTCCAGCCAGAATTCTGGGAGTTGAAGTCCACAAGTCTTAAAGTTGCAAAGTTTGGGGACCCCTGTTCCAGAGGGTTGGTTTTTTTAAAAATCAATTTATAGAGACAGAAAAGAGCAATCAAAGTATCAACCAAGCCTCATCAGAGCAGACAGATGCTTTTGTTTTTTGTTTTTCAGTTTCACATTATAGGTAGTCCTCAACTTACGATCAGAATTGAGCCCCAAATTTATGTTGCTAAGTGAGACACCTGTTAAGTTGAGTTTTGCCCCATTCCCCATCCTTTTTTTTGCCAATGCTGTTTAAGAGAATATCTACAGTTAAGTTAGGAACGTGGTTAAGTGAATTTGGCTGCTTGTCAGGAGGTCAGGAAAGATGACACTGCAAATGTCATAAATGCATGCCAGTTGCCAAGTGTGTGAATATTGATCACTTGACCAGGGGGGATGCTGCAAGTGTGGAAAATGATCATAAGTCACTTTTTTCAGTGTTGTTGTTAACTTAGAATGGTCACTAAATGAACTCTTGTAAGTTAAGGACTACCTGTATTTTGTGTTGGCTACCTGCCCTTCTCTAACCAAATTCATATATTCCTTGATGTACGACCGGTCGCTTAGTGACTATTTAAAGTTACGCCTGTAGGGAGTTATGACCCGGTTCCAAAATTCCAATGGGTCCACCCCCCATATCATGTGACCATATTTTCAGTGCTTATGGCCATTGGCAGCATCTCACAGTCATGTGGCTAGGTTTTATCATGGTTGTATGGATCTGGAAAGGAACAATCATGGAATTTGCTTAACTACTGCAAAAGTCATAAAATTGGGTGCAGTCACATGACGAGTCATTTAAATGGCTGGCACAACTTAACGACCGTAATTCCAGGCTCAATTAACAATAGTAAGTCAAGGACCACCTGTACTGGTGTCTTCCACAACCGCTCACTTCGTTATTCTGAGCCAGAAAAGCGTTCCAACATAATACCTCACTGCCTGAGTTCATTACGGCTCACGGCAACTGTTCATCAAAATCTGACTTTTTCTTTCTTCAGAAGAATGGGGAATATTTAAACCAGGTTTTTTGGGGGGGAGGGGATTGTATAATAGGAAAACTCTCATCTTCTGCATAAGCTGCTCCCAACTTTCTGCAGCAATTTTAAATTTAGGAACTCGTTTTCTTCGCATTAGTGGAAATCTGCCTTTTTCTCTCTTGCACGTTGGAGTATTTCCTCCAAGTTTTTGACAGCTCTTTCTGAAAGGATTTCAAACAGCATTTCTTCGTCCCGGTTCTATAGGAAGAGTGGGAGTAGAACAGATCTCTGTGTGGGTTTAAATATGCTCTCTAAATACTAAACCACCACTTTTTTGCCAAAAAAAAAAATGCTGAAAATAAGGGAAGAGGAACAAATGTACTTTGTGTATAGAATTATTTATTGGCCAAGTGTGATTGGACACACAAGGAATTTTTCTTTGGTGCATATGCTCTCAGTGTAATAAGAAGACAAGATACCGTACATTCAAGAATCATAAGGTACAACACTTAATTATTGTCATAGGGTACAAATTAGCAATCAGGAAACAATCAATATTAATATGAATCTTAAGGATACAAGCAACAAGTTACAGTCATAAGTGGGAGGAGATGGGTGATAGGAACGATGAGAAGACTAATAGTAATAGTAATGCAGCCTTAGTGAATAGTTTGACAGTGGTGAGGGAATTATTTGTTTAGCAGAGTGATGGTGTTCAGGAAGAAACTGTTCTTGTGTCTAGTTGTCTTGGTGTGCAGTGCTCTATAGCGACATTTTGAGGGTAGGAGTTGAAACAATTTATGTCCAGAATGCGAGGGGTCAGTAAATATTTTCACGGCCCTCTTTTTGACTCGTGCAGTATACAGGTCCTCAATGGAAGGCAGGTTGGCAGTAATTGTTTTTTCTGCAGTTCTGATTATCCTCTGAAGTCTGTGTCTGTCTTGTTGGGTTGCAGAACCGAACCAGACAGTTATACAGGTGCAGATGACAGACTCAATAATTCCTCTGTAGAACTGTATCAGCAGCTCCTTGGGAAGTTTGAGCTTCCTGAGTTGGCTCAGAAAGAACATTCTTTGTTGTGCTTTTTTGATGATGTTTTTGATGTTAGATGACCATTTTAGGTCTTGAGATATGATAGAACCTAGAAATTTGAAGGTCTCTACTGTTGATACAGTGTTGTCTAGTATTGTAAGAGTAGTAGAATGGGAGGGTTTCTCCTAAAGTCTACCACCATTTCTACGATTTTGAGTGTGTTCAGTTCCAGATTGTTCCAATCGCACCATGAGGCTAGTTGTTCAACCTCCCGTCTGTATGCGGTTTCATCGTTGTCTCGAATGAGGCCAATCACTGTTGTATCATCTGCAAACTTCAGTAATTTAACAGATGGATCGTTTGAGATGCAGTCATTGGTATACAGAGAGAAGTGGTGAGAGTACACAACCTTGGGGGGAGGGCTGTGCTAATTGTACAGGTATCTGATGTGATTTTGCCTAGCTTCACCTGCTGCTTCCTGTCTGTTAGGAAGCTTGTGATCCACTTACAAGTGTGTTCAGGTACCGCTAGCTGATTTAGTTTAGTTAGAAGAATGTCCGGTATGACGGTATTGAATGCTGAACTAAAGTCTAGAAAGAGGACCCTTGCGTAGGTCTTTGGAGATTCAAGATGTTGTAGGATGTAGTGCAGAGCCATATTAACAGCATCATCTGTCGATCTATTTGCTTGGTATGCAAATTGCAGGGGGTCTGACAGTGGATCCGTGATGGTTTTCAAGTGGGACATCACTAGCCTTTCAAATGTTGTCATAACTACAGATGTTAGAGCAACTGGTCTGCAGTCATTCAGTTCCTTGATGGAGGGCTTCTTCGGCACTGGGATGATAGTGGAGCGTTTGAAGCAAGAAGGAATATGACATATCTCTAGTGATTTGTTGAAGATTTGGTTGAAGATGGGGGCCAATTGGTCAGCACAGACTTTTGAACAAGAAGGAGTTATCTTGTCTGGGCCTGGTGCTTTTCCTGGCTTCTGTCTGTGAAATAGATCTTGCACTTCCTTTTCTGTGATCACCAGGGGTTGTGAACCAAATGGGATGGGGTCAGTTGTAGGAGGTTTGGCTGTTGTTGGTGTGTCTGGGATGAGGTTGTGGAGATAGGTGGCTGTAGTTTCCTTTCAAACCTGCAGTAGAACATGTTCAGGTCATCTGCCAGTTGTTGATTTCCTTCAGCCTGGGAAGGTGGTTTGCTGTAACCAGTGATGTTTTTAAGAGTTTTCCACATGTTTGCAGGATCATTTGTTGAGAATGGATTCCTTAGCTTTTAATAGTAGCTTCTTTTTGCTGCTCTGATCTCCCTTGTTAATACATTTCTGGCCTGATTGTACAGCATTCTATCACCTTTTCTGTAGGCTTCCTCTTTGGAATGATGTAGCTGCTTAACTTTAGCTGTGAACCAAGTTCTATTGTTACTGTATATTCGCAAGTTCCTGGTCAGTACACATAGGTCTTCACAGAAGCTGACAATAGGATGTTACAGTATATGTGAGTTCAACCAGGTCTGCAGAGGTATCTTCAAAAATATTCCAGTCCGTGCAGTCAAAGCAAGCCTGTAGCTTTAACTTTGCCTCCTCAGTCCAAGTCCTCACTGATTTAATTGTTGGTCTTGTGGCTTTAAATCTTTGTCTGTAAGCAGGTACAAGGTGAATCATGCAATGATCAGAGTGGCCCACAGCTGCTCGTGGTAAGCACCGATAAGCATCTTTTAGTGTTGTGTAGCAGTGGTCTAAAGCAGTGGTTCCCAACCTGGGGGTTGGGACCCTTTTGGGGGTCGAATGACCATTTCCCAGGGGTCGCCCTGGCATCCTCAGCTCCCCCCCCCACTGCCACAAGCCTGGCCATATCGGCTCAACTCGCCCGAGCCCTCTGATTGGTCGGGAGAGGTGCCATTCGGTGAGAGGCGTTTGTGACGCCTGGTGGCCAAGCTTTAACGGCATCAGCTAAGGGGCGGGCCGTCGCAAGATTGCACGCTGGAGAGTACAAGGCGGTGCTTAAGACATCTGTGGCCGCCCCTGTCTCCTGCTCGCAGCAGCATTCTCCATTGGAGGTTGAAGCCAGCATTCAGTGAGGGTTGTCCACAGCCAATCACATCAAGGGCTGAGTCTGTCAATCAAAAACTGAGCCTCTGTCCTCCTCCTCCTTGGATATTGGCCCAGTTTAGACTCAGCCCTTCAAAAAGGCTAGACGTGGATTTACACCTCTCTGACTGCTTGCTTCAACTGTAAGTTTAAAAAAAAAAATGCATGAGGATTGACTTAGTTAAGAAAGGAAAAATAACAACAGTTAGGAAACTGTTTCCTTCTCCCGTCCCCAGGCATTAACAAATCGCCACTTGTGGCTGTTAAACGCCTCGATTCCAGCTGCCCCCTCTCTTCCCCCTCTGCTCATTGTCTGGGGAAAGGGCTTGCAAGCCCTGAGGGGAGCGTTGTTTGCCATCGGCCGGTGCTTGCACTCCGATGAGGCTGGAGGGACACTCCCTTACCAAAGCTCCTAAGGAGCACAGATACAGGGGAGAATTCAAGACTCACAGATTGTATTTCTGGTAAGGCCGATCTTGCGGCCGGCTTCTTTTAGCCTGGAGACTCGGCGGCGCGGCTTTTAAGCTCAGCGCCGGCTGATCTTTTCAAATTTGGCTGTTTTTCCCGCCCTTTCGCCTCCTGAGCCGGTCGCCATCTTGGGAGCGCAGCGCCATCTAGCGGCGCGCGCAACTCGCTATTTTTAGCTGATTCACGATGGCTGAGGCTGGGAAGGCTCCGGCGAAGCCGAAGAGGCCAGCAAGAACGCAGAAAGGGCCCGATTCTGGGGAGGAGATTACTCCTGCCCCGATAGAAGCCAAGCAGCCTAAATCGACCCAAGGGTCTAAGGCTGCAGAACGCGACGAGTGGAGGCGTGATCGGGCGCTACAGCGCATAGTGGACAGGGCGGATCAGCAAGAGGAGGCCATGGCACCTCCAAAACACCAGGTAGAGATCCAGGCCCAGGTCCACAATCTGGATGCCCCAGCTCCTACGCTCTTAGACCCCAATGTCTGGGGGGAAGGAGGCCTGGTCTCCTCTGCCCAGGGAAATCCCCAGGAGATTGCTACTGCATTTGGACCAGATATCCCTGTGGCCTCTGCTCCCACCATAGACTGGACACAGGCGGCTAGGCCCCCTGCTAGTGTGGCCTCCAGCTCCCTGACTTCTCAGGCAGGCCCTTCACATCAGCCTGATCAGCCAAGCTGGCAGATGGTCATGGCAGCAACAGTGCAACAGTGCCTAGCTGGATTCCAGCAAATACAGGCCTCTGCCCAGGCCATTCCATCTAGGCCTTCTAGTCATGCACATTCTCAGTCCCTCAGGGGGGCAGCCATTGCTGAAGACTCATCTGATGATTCCAGTGAGGATATCAGACCTGCCACCCTGGAAGAGGGTGAGTGTGATCCCACAGCACTATCAGAGGATGAAGGCCTTGCTCCAGAACAACCCACTTCAGTGGGCTTATTCCCACCTGCCTTATTCAAGTCGTTACTACATAAGGCCAGGAATGTAGCAGGCCTGGCCTCTGCTCCAGTAACAACAGATGCTGCGACTTCTTCTTCCAAAGTTCCGGTTTTTGAAGAACAGGTGACAGAGCTGGATGTTATTCCAGCGCCCAAGATATTCCTGGACAACGTGCAGCGACAGTTCGTGGCTCCAACCTCAGGACCAATGCCTTCCGCGCAGGACAAGAGATTCTTTAATACGGCGGCTGAACTGACGGGTCTACTCTCCCCTCCATCGGTGGATGTTCCGGTAGCTGCGCTCCACTCTCCAAATCCCATACCGGGGGAAGCTGAGGAGCTCCTGAAACCGGATGATCGTCGACTAGAACAACTCCTGCTAAAGTCCCACCATGCCTCGGCCTGGGCGGTTCGCGCTTCCTGCTCTGCATCCTTCTTTGCCAGATCGTCTCTCTTGTGGCTGCGCCAGCTCCAGGAGTGGATCCCCTCATCAGAACTTCGCATTCATCAAGACCTCAATAAAGTCATAGCTGCAACTCAATTTACTGCTGATGCTACACTCAGGGCAGCACGCTTTTCTTCAAAATCCATTGCGGCTGCCACCGCAGGTCGCAGGGTGAACTGGCTCAAGAACTGGACTGCCGATGCTCGCCAAAAATGGCGCCTGGCATCTAAGCCGATTGCGGGTCAATCCCTTTTTGGGGAGGTTTTAGACCCGTTACTGGTGGAGTCTAAGGATCGTAGGAAGGTCCTTCCAACTTATAACAAAAAAGGTTCTTTCCGTCATAACCCATATCCTAGACGGCCCTTTCGATCGGCTGACCAGGGTTCCAATCTGCCCCGAACCCCAGGTCAGTATGGCCAAAGGTCCTTTTACCAGGATAGAGCGGCCAGGGGCAGATCTTACAAACGTCCCTATAGGGGATGGGGTAACAAGTTTTCCAGACGAGGCAAATAATTTATCTCAGGATTTCCCAATTGGAGGTAGACTAGCCAGGTTTGCGGATACCTGGGAATTGACCACTCAGGACGTCTGGGTTAGACAAACTATCCGTTTTGGGTTATCATTGGAATTTTGGTCACGGCCCACTCCAAGTTTTATACCCTGTCATGTTTCTGGAGTTCCAGAAAAGCGCCGGTTAATGGAACAGGCCATCCACCATCTCCTGGAGATTAGGGCCATTGAACCGGTCCCTAGGGAACAAAGGGGAGCAGGAGTATACTCAATACTTTTTCTGGTCCCTAAACCCTCCGGGGATTGGCGACCTATACTGGATCTCAAAAGGTTAAACCAGTTTGTTGAATATCGTAAATTCAAAATGCAATCCCTACGTTCCATCCTCAGGGGTATCCATAGGGGTGACTATCTGGTCTCCTTGGACCTATCCGAAGCATATCTCCACATCCCCATAGCACCTACAGACAGGAAGTTTCTCCATTTCTGCCTTGCTGGAAGACACTTCCAGTATCGAGCACTCCCGTTTGGCCTCTCCTCAGCCCCCCGAGTCTTTACAAAGATCTTGGCGGCATTGGAGGCTCACCTTCGTTCCTTAGGAGTTCGGGTCCAGTGCTACCTGGACGATATTCTGCTTCAGGCTTCTTCCAGGTCCTTGGCAGAGCGTCATGTGCAAGTAGTGCTGGACGAGCTTCAACGACATGGCTTCTCGGTAAACCACCGTAAGAGCTGTCTGGTTCCTAGTACCTCAATTCTCCATTTGGGCTCAATTATAGATTCCCAGCAGTGCAAGGTTTTCCTATCCCCCGAGCGACAGGGCAGCATTATGGTCATCATAGGTAATATCAACCGCTGTCCATCAGTTTCTCTAGTCCTGTTGGCCACACTACTGGGAAAAATGATATCGTGCATCGATATCGTGCCCTGGGCACGGTTGCACTCCTGTAGATTGCAGTGGTTCTTACTTCCCCTTATTCCCCCGGGTCAGTCCCCCCCTGCAGTTTGGGTTCGTTTGCCCTCTCACGTTAGACAATCCCTAGTCTGGTGGACATCCTCAGCCTTGGAAGAAGGCTCTTCCTTCCTCCTACCAGATAGAATTACAGTAACCACAGATGCCAGCCTCTCAGGCTGGGGGGCACACATTCAGGGCCAACTGGCCCAGGGTACCTGGTCTAGGGAGGAATCCAAATGCCCCATTAACCTACTAGAACTTCGCACTATCCGTTTAGCGTTAAAGAGCTTTAAGACTAGAATAGAAGGTTCTCATGTGTTGGTCCTCACCGACAATGTCACGGCCAAAGCACATGTTAATAGGCAAGGGGGAACACGTTCAGCGGCCCTGCTTGAGGAGGCCTTGTCCCTGGGTCTGTGGGCAGAGAAACACCTTATTTCCCTTTCAGCGGAATATATTTCAGGGGAAGCCAACAAGCAGGCTGATTGGCTCAGCCGTCGGGATTTAGATCAGACCGAATGGCAACTACATCCAGGGGTGTTTCAGGATATTGTTCATAGATTTGGTTTACCTTTAATTGATCTGTTTGCTACCCCACAGAATGCACAGCTCAGCCGGTTCTACTCTCGCTTCCCGACGGAAGGCGCAGAAGCAGTCGACGCCCTGCGCTCACCTTGGCCCCAGGGACTCCTGTATGCCTTCCCTCCCCTCCCTCTGCTCTCCAGGGTCATCCAGAAAATATTAAAACATTCTGCGGAGGTGATTCTAATTGCCCCTCACTGGCCACGCAGGGTTTGGTTCGGGGACCTCCTTTTCCTCTCCCGCGGTCACCCGTGGAGACTGCCCCCCCTTCCGGATCTGCTCCAACAGGGGGAAGTGGTTTACCCGGACCCTCAGTGGTTACGCTTGACCGCATGGCGGTTGAGCGGGAGGTCTTAAAACGACAACATTATGATCTGGACACCATCGAAGTCATCTTGGCCTCCAGGCGTCCTTCCACTAACAGAGTATATCAGAATACCTGGAAGGCTTTCTGTGAGTGGTGCAGACTGGAGGGTATCTCTCCTCTTTATGTGCCCATTCCTCTCCTACTCCGTTTCCTCAAGAAAGGACTAAATTTGGGGTTGGCCCCTAACACCCTTAGGGGCCAACTGGCCGCACTTTCCACCATTCTCTCCTGCCCAAATTGCCCCTCTCTGGCACATGTGCCCACGGTGCATAGGTTCCTTAAAGGAGCCTCCAACATCTGCCCGCCAGTCGTGCACCGTTTTCCCACCTGGGACCTACCCCTGGTCCTGGAGGCCCTAACCGGTCCCCCCTTTGAACCTTTAAGAGAGGCGCCCCTTAGCCTCCTGTCTTACAAGGTAGCTTTCCTTGTGGCTATAACATCAGCCAGACGTATCTCCGAGCTCTCAGCTCTCTCTATTCGGCAGGACCTTTGTCTTTTCCATCCAGACAGAGTGGTCCTCCGCCTAGACCCTTCCTTCCTTCCCAAAGTAAATTCCTTATTTCACCGTTCCCAGGAAATCATTCTCCCGTCCTTCTGTGCCCACCCACGTCATCCTAGAGAGCGTCAGTGGCATACTCTGGACGTGAGGCGTGCCTTGAAGGCTTATATCAACCGTACTTCGGCCTTTCGTAAATCAGAGGCCTTGTTTGTTGCCTTCCTTCCCCGTTCCATGGGGCTCAAGGTTTCATCCCCTACCATAGGGAGGTGGATCAGAGCCACAATCACTAGAGCTTATACCTCAGCTGGAAAGCCGGTACCAGAGACTATCACGGCCCATTCCACCCGCAGCGCCGCTACGTCAGCTGCATGGAAGACTCGGGCTTCACTTGAGGAAGTGTGTAGGGCTGCTACTTGGGTTTCCCCTACTCAGTTCATACGCCACTATAAAATTGATTCTTATGCTTCTACAGAGGCAGCCTTCGGCAGGCGAGTGCTTCAACAGGTTGCTGTGCCTCTGTCCTAGTAGACACTGGGGAGGAGTGGTTGCTTTAGTTGCCCTCCCTCGGGACTCGTAGCTTGGGTATGTCCCTCACTGAATGCTGGCTTCAACCTCCAATGGAGAATGGGCGTTTACTTACCGTTGATACGCCCGTTCTCGTTGGTTGAAGCCAGCATTCAGACCCTCCCTTATGTTCTTTGGTTCTTATTGAATACGTTCTACACTGTTTTTTGCTCTACTACTTGTTGTATTAATAAATCCAGTTTTTTGTTACTTAATTCCGCAGTCTGAGGTGTGACTTACTCTCCTATTGGTGCAGTGTATTGTTTTTGTTCGGTTAACACTGTTCCTTTCCACGTCAAGTCTGTCTTTCAGCTTCGTCTAAACTGGGCCAATATCCAAGGAGGAGGAGGACAGAGGCTCAGTTTTTGATTGACAGACTCAGCCCTTGATGTGATTGGCTGTGGACAATCCTCACTGAATGCTGGCTTCAACCAACGAGAACGGGCGTATCAACGGTAAGTAAACGCCCAATTTCTTCCCGCTGGTGTTGAAGGGAAAGGGAGTCACGGGAGGGAATGGCCAGCCAACGACCACTTAAGTTTCACAGCGCATGACGGCGGGAAGGAGGACAGCTGGGTCGGAATCGTCTGTCTGCCCTCTCGCCCTCGGCTGGCGCGGAGACCCAGCGAACAAAGAGGCAAACAGGGAGGGAGGGAAGAGAGAGACTGAGAGATATTAGCGCAGGGCTAGCCTGATCATACAGCCTTGGTGCTGAGGGCGCCACCGCCGGGGGCAGGAGGAGCTAAGCCGGAGGGAACTGGAGAAGGAGGTGGTGCCAGAGCATGGTCCATCGCCGCCGCCCTGCTCCATATGATCAGGCTAGCCCTGTGCTAATATCTCTCAGTCTTTCTCTTCCCTCCCTCCCTGTTTGCCTCTTTGTTGGCTGGGTCTCCAAAATAATTTTATGGTTGGGGGTCACCACAACATGAGGAACTATATTAAGGGGTCGCGGCATTAGAAAGGTTGGGAACCACTGGTCTAAAGTATTCTTGCCTCTGGTGGAACAATTGACATGCTGAAAATATTTTGGAAGCTCTTTCCTTAAGTTACCTTTGTTGAAATCACCTAGAATAATGGCCAGTGAATCTGGGTATTTGGCTTCAGCCTCCATAATCTGATCAGCTAGAGTTCGTAATGCCTTGTTTACACCGGCTTGTGGATGGATATACACCGCAATTAGGAGAAATGAAGAAAACTCTCGTGGAGAATAAAAAGGTTTGCAGTTGATAAGTAAAGACTCAAAGTTTTCATCACAGAATTTATGTATTATAGTTATGTCCTGAGACCAGCTGTTGTTGATATACATATACATATATACATAAGCCTCCTCCCTTTCCCCCCCCTGATAATTCTACAATCTTGTCTGCTCTAAGTATCTGAAACCCTGGTATATGCATGCTATTGTCATCAATTTCCTCGTTTAGCCAGGATTCAATAAAGCATAGGGCAGATGGTTGTAAAAATCAGAATTGCATCTGTTTAAACGAAGTATTTCATCCATCTTATTAGCAAGTGAGCGTAAATTGGTTAGGAAGATGGAAGGGAGCGGATTTTTTTATTTCCCTTATTCCTTAGTCTATTTAAAATCCCCGCCCTTTTACCTCTTCGTATCGGCCATCTGTGTTTACTTTTGGTGATCCATAGTTCCGGGGAATTAGCTTCCTCCTGTGTTAGAATCTCCTCCGCATTTGTAAAGTGGGGTGTGTGTGAGATTACAGAAAGCTGCTCCTTAAAGAAACGTTCCTTAATTCTTAGCAGATGGTCTCATGAGTATGAAATCCGTAGAGAATCGCAGAGAATAATAGAAAATAAAGAAACCATTTGAGAGTTTTTCACTGAGGCAGCTGTCGTTGGTGCCATCTTGGATGTATATACTAGCATTAGAAGCTGCTATACAATCAAGGACTTTTTAGCATATCAGTTTAACAAATAAATATTTTCTGGAGGGAAGAATATTAAAAATATCCATGCAGTGGAGAACCAATCTCAAGACTTGTGGACTTGTAGTTTGACCTACATTTCTCTTCTGTCCCCTGTTGTGCAGCTTTCGACAAATCAGATCGCTTTTTGGGTGCATGAAAAGATGTATGTAAAATAACATTCAAGCAGTTCAGCCTTTTCCCAGTTGCTTATCACCATCTGGCCATCTTCTCCAACCAGCAAGTCAAACCATTTCCTTGACTTCCCTCTTGTTGTGCACATGCCAATTTGTTTCCAGCTCAAAAGTGCAGATGTGGTTAAAAAAAAATCAGTTCTTAGATATGTGGAATGATTAAATAGCAATAGCACTTATATACCGCTTTACAGTGCTCTCTAAGCGGTTTACAGAGTCAGCATATTGCCCCCAACAATCTGGGTCCTCATTTTACACACCTTGGAAGGATGGAAGGCTGAGTCAACCTGGAGCCTGGTGAGATTCGATCTGCCGAACTGCAGCTAGCAGTTAGCTGAAGTAGCCTGCAGTACTGCACTCTAACCACTTCGCCACCTCGGCTCTCTCAACTTGATTTAATTGTTTCCACTCATGCAAGAACTTCCCCCCCCCCCTTGGTTTTATACAAGTAGTCCTTGATTTACGACAACTGAGCCCAGAATTCTTTTCACTTATCCTTTATGTTTCTCATTTTATGGAGACCCCTTTGAGCAACTCTTTATGTTTGAGAGAAATTTCTCCTCAACAGTCGAAGTTCACTCCCGTTTATTTACATTATTTCCCCATTTGGATCTGAACTTCTCCGCTTTATATTTCAGGAAAACAGTTCAAGTGCACGGTGTGTGATTACACAGCGGCCCAAAAGCCACAGCTTCTGAGGCACATGGAGCAACACACTTCATTCAAGGTAAGAAGCCTGCCACATGGCCTTGTTTTATAAATGTGATTCATTGAATTGCTCCTATGCCTGACAGCCCAAGGTTTCAGGATTACAATTTAACAGCCTCTAAATCAATTCTGGAACTGAAGCAGAATGGTTTTAGCTTTTAGCCAATCGGATGGAATGAGGTAGGAATTTACATTCTTTCATTTTGAGGTAGGGAGTCCTCCACTTATGACTGTAATGGACCTGCCCGTTATGATTTATTATTGTAAAGTTGGTTAACAAGTGACCCGACCTGTTTTTATTACCTTTTTTTTGTGGTGGTGGTTAAGTAAACGAGGGTGATAATGAAAGCAAACCCATGGTTTGCTATAGTCCAGGGGTCTCCAACCTTGGCAACTTTAAGACTTGTGGACTTCAACTCCCAGAATTCCACAGTGGAATTCTGGGAGTTGAAGTCCACAAGTCTTAAAGTTGCCAAGGTTGGAGACCCCTGCTATAGTCCATTTTTACCAAAAACCGGAAGCAAATGTCAGTTTTCAGCAAAAAGTTGTCAAATGTTGTCATGTGACCACAAATGGCCGTAAATGCAGGCTGGTTGCCAAATACTCGACATGAGGTCATGTGACCACGGGGAAACGGTTGTCAGAACCAGATTATAAATACCTCTGAGGGGAAGCCGCTGCATCCTTGAACAGTCGCCAAGCAATGGGTCGTAAGTCAAAAATTACCATATTTTTCAGAGTATAAGATGCACTGGAGTATAAGACGCACCTTAGTTTTGGGGGAGGAAAATAGGGGGGGAAAATCTACCTACCAGGTATTCATCTGGTTAGCGTCCTGAAGTCTGGTTAGCTTCAGCACATTATTTTATCCCCTGCTTAGGGCTGAAAAAAGTCTTCGGAGAGAGTAGCAATGAAAACAAGCCTGCAAAGACTTAGGGTTGGAAAAAAAACTTCTTCAGAGGGAGTAAAAATGAAAAAGCCTGCAAAGACTTAGGGCTGGAAAAAACTTCTTGGGAGGGAATAGCAGTGAAAACAAGCCTGCAAAGACTTAGGGCTGAAAAAAAATGGAGGGAGTAGAAATGAAAAAGCCTGCAAGCCGGGAAGATCATTAGCACCTCATTAGGGCTGGGAAAAGGAGCTTCGAAAAAGCTACATTCAGCCACTTTTAGGGGGGTAAGGTGCGTCTTATACTTGGAAAAATATGGTACTTGTACAGTGTTCACATTATGTTCTATATTTTTAAAAAGGTAAAATTGGATCCAGGCTACGATACAGGATAGTCTGAGATACTCTGAGAATTCAAAAACCAAGAAATGTCTTTAGTAAGCAAGAGAACTTGTGGGATGGCATTCGGAAGCTCACACCAAGTGTGATCCTCTTTCTGCTTACTGTGGTATTGTTGTTAGCCTGCTTTACTATTTGATGGAATTAAGAGTTTTTTATATTTCTCTTAAAGAATATGTCTTTTTTGGTTGACATCCTTTCTCCAAAGGTTCACTTGAGCTCTTCACATCTACCTTCCAACTGGGAATGTTAGAAACTGAGTTGTTTGCTCATTTTGCTAGGAGCAGATCTAAGGATGATAGAGAGGAAAAACATAGCAAAAACTACTTTTACGAAGGCAACAGATAGTAACAAGGCAGTTTATTTAATTTGGTAAATAGATCAAGGAATGTCTGCCTGTGATGCTTCAAAGTGCCTTTACAAAGCTATACAAGATGAAATTAAACTGCATCAAAGAAATACATACCGTATTTTTCGGAGTATAAGACGCACCGGAGTATAAGACGCACCTTAGTTTTTGGGGAGTAACAATGAAAGAGCCTGCAAGCCAGTAAGAGCTGGGAAGATAGTTAGCACCTGGTGAGGGCTAGAAAAAAACTTATTCGGAGCAAGTAGAGCAATGAAAAAAAACCGTGCAAAGACTTAGGGCTGGAAAAACATTCTTTGGAGAGAGTAACAATGAAAAAGCCTGCAAGGTAAGAGCTGGGAAGATCTGTTAGCACCTAGTTAGGGCTGGGAAAAAAAGCTACATTCGAAGTATAAGACGCACCCAAATTTTCAGCCACTTTTAGGGAGGAAAAAGGTGCGTCTTATACTCTGAAAAATACGGTATATACATGTTTAAAAATCTATCAGAAGCATCTCTAAATCACACTCAGAATCGCAGCTATATTCCTGGTGAGATAAATAAGCTATTAATAGTAGTGTGTGGAGTGGCTACTACTATCAAAAGGATCCTTGTTTGCAGTCATCACTTAAATTTTTTAGCAAAGGGAAAGGTAGGGCCTTGGTTGCTAATTTCAGCATCGGAGCAAGACTTCATTTATAATCTATTACTTATTACTTATTTATTTTAAATGTTTATATGCTTTCCTTCAAACCCAAAGTTTCCCCGGGTGGGTTGCGCCGTGTTAATGGCACCAAGTACAATTATGAAAAATTATATAAAACATTAGAACACAATAATTAAAGTACATAACCATTAAACGATTATAACAACAGCCGGCATAGTTAATACGTTTCTAAGCAGCAAATATGTTTAATGGATTAAACATTAATAGATTAAACGTTAATTGATTAAAAGGCCTGAGAGAATGAAAACATCTTTACTGACTTTTCAGCATTATGGAAAGTCTAATTCTAGGGCAGGGGTCCCCAAACTTGGCAACTTTAAGACTTGTGGACTTCAACTCCCAGAATTCTCCAGGCAGCTATGCTGGAGTTGAAGTCCACAAGTCTTAAAGTTGCCAAGTTTGAAGACCTCTGTTCTAGGGGCACCTTACTACAAAGAATACCCCAGGATCAGGGTCAGCCACTGAATAATCTTGTGGCCATTCAGCAGAGCAGAATGCTGTTCCCCAATATATAATGACTCAATTTATGACCAACAAGACTTAAAACCATAATGGTCAGGCTCTGTTAGGGTTTTAAGTTGAGGACTACCTATACACTAATAACCACTAATAAAAATGTTATTTTCATCCCAAACCTTTCCTACATCAGTGCTCTTACCTAAATTGTTTTCAGCTATAAATGCTAACATCTATCCCATTGCAATTCTATGGCTCCATATTATGATTAGCCGCCCAGAGTCCCTCGGGAGTTGGGCGGCATACAAATCTATTAAATTAAATTAAATTAAATTAAATGGTGATTTTATTATGGTTTTAATTTAATGTATTATCTCCTATATTATATTGTCCACTTATCTTACATAAAAACAATATTTAATTATTTTAGATGGAGACTAAGAAAAATGTTGTTACAGAAAGAAGCAAGAGTGGAAGATTGTGTGTGTGTGTGTGTGTGTGTGTGTGTGTGTGTGTGTGTGTGTGTGTGTGTGTGTGTGTATATATATATATATATATATATATATATATATATATATATATATATATATATATATATATATATATATATATATATATATATATATATATATATATATATATAATTATGTTGAGCAGTAGGTAATGGTTTGTTCAGAATGTCAGCTATCTGATATCTTGTTTTTCAGCATGGAAAAATGCATATAATCTAGTGTCTTGCAATTCCCTTTGCAAAGAATTAATCTGCTCCTGCTTTTTTTTTTAGCAATTTGCTGTAGCTGAAATTATATATGTGTGTTTATTTCTCACAACCTCTAACTTTAGGTTTGGCTGGGCTACCTTTTCTCGTGCTCACTGTTCTTTTCCTTCCTGTCCCCCTTGGTTCTACTAGTCTCTCACAGATTAAAAATTGCACAATGGTCCTCAAAATTTAATAAGATTGTATTCTCAATAGAGCAGAGAACTCCATGAGGGTTTTAAAATCAATCCTAAATCACACTTGGGCATCTTATGGCCCCCGTGCCATATTTGGTCTTTAATTGTCCCGCTCTGGCCTGCGGGAGGTCAATTGGAAATTTGAAATCAAATGTAAATAAGTGCCCTGCAGGGGGCAGAAGAAAAAGCCGAGTTGCCTCCTTTAGTCAGCTGGTGGCTACGGGAGGGGAGAAAGTGTGTGTGGAGTAAAATCCTCAGGGACTCATCTCTGTTTTAAAGGCCATTGAGCCAGCACTGTCCGAAGATGTTTCTGTGGTCATGTGGCCAGCATGATGTCACAGAGTGCTGTTAACATTCTCACTGAAGTGGTCACAGTAGCAATAGCATTTAGACTTATATACCGCTTCATAATGCTTTACAGCGGTCTCCAACCTTTCCGGTTCAGCACACTGGCGGCGAGGGTGGGGGGGTGGGAGAGTGGATGGTTTCACACTCACGCATTCACAAATGCAGGTGCAAGCACTTGCCCACCACTTCCATGGCCCGGTTCCGAAGAGGCCGCGGCCTGGCACTGGACTGCAAACCAGGGGTTGGGCATCCCTGTCTTGCAGCACTCTTTAAGCGGTTTACAGAATCAGCGTATTGCCCCCCAACTATCTGGGTCCTCATTTTAGCAACCTTGGAAGGATGGAAAGCTGAGTCAACCTTGAGCTGGTCAGGAGGTGAACTGGCAGTGGGCAGAATTTGCCTGCAATACTGCATTGTAACCACTGTGCCACCACGGCTCTGTGGTACCTATTTATCTACTCGCGTTTACATGCTTTCAAACTGCTAGATGGGTAGAAACTAAGGGGATGATAGGACTCACCCTGTCGAGCGATGCTCGGGTCTTGAACCTGGTTTTCCAGCCAATAAGCCCAGGATCTTAACCACTGAGTCATTGTTCCGACCCCAAAGTGGGCTTAAACATACCTGAATCCTCTTACCTTGTGACTTCTACTATTTGTTCATCTTCTGTTCCTTACTAGTAAATGGGAACAGGAATGTCTAATATTTAGAGTTCTTGTGCGTCCAGGTCATGTTTTAGAAATGTTAAAACGTGTTCAATATTCTTATCAGCAAACATGGATTTATTTGGGGCCTCCAAAGGGAATTTTGTAGGACATCTGCACTAATTGATTTCTGCGAAGTGATTATTCTTTTGCAGAGTGTAAGATTTCATTTCAGCTGGATTAGCTCTGAAATGAGTACCTTTATTCTGTTAGGAAGTGGGGATATTTTCAAGCTTCAGATTGCTTCGCCAGTTCTAGGGCAAGATGACTAAACATGTGACAATAATGAAAACAAACCTTCTGACAAATAAATTCTCTCTCTCTCTCTCTCTCTCTCTCTCTCTCTCTCTCTCTCTCTCTCTCTCTCTCTCTCTCTCTCTCTCTCTCTCTCTCTCTCTCTCTTATATCTCTCTCATCTCTCTCTCTCTATCTATCTACCTACCTATGTCTATCTATCTATCTACCTACCTATTATCTGTCTATCTCTATATCTATCTATCATCTTTCTTTATTTCTATCTATTGTCTGTCTGTCTGTCTGTCTGCCTACCTCTCTATTATTTATCAATCTCTATATCTATCTATCATCTTTCTTTATTTCTATCTATCATCTGTCTGTCTGTCTACCTACCTCTCTCTATTATCTATCTATCTATCTATCTATCTATCTATCTATCTATCTATCTATCTATCTATCTATCTATCTATCTATCTATCTATCTATCTATCTATCTATCTATCATCTTTCTTTCTATCGTCTGTCTATCTCTGTCTATCTACCTACCTACCAACCTACCTCTCTCTATTATCTATCTATCTACCTATCTACCTACCTACCTACCTACCTACCTACCTACCTACCTACCTACCTATCTATCTATCTATCTATCTATCTATCTATCTATCTATCTATCATCTGTCTGTCTGTCTGTCTACCTATCTACCTCTCTATTATCTATCTCTATATCTATCTATCTTTCTTTCTATCTATCGTCTATCTCTATCTATCTATCTATCTATCTATATCTATCTATCTATCTATCTATCTATCTATCTATCTATCTATCTATCTATCTATCTATCTATCTATCTATCTATCTATCTATCTATATATATATATATATCACATTTTTAAACCGCTCATCTCCCTCACAGATTCATTTAATGATCATTCGAAGTTTCATTGGCACTGAAAAAAGTGACATAACCGTTTTCCACACTTACGACCGTTACAACATCCCCATGATCCTATGATCAAAATTTGGATGCTTGGCAATGGGTTCCTATTTATGACCTTTGCAGTGTCCCAGAGTCATGTGATCACATTTTGTTACCTTCTGACCAGCAAAAGTCAATGGGGGAGCCAGATTCACTTAACAACCCTGTTACTAATATAACAACTGCAGTGATTCACATAACAACTGTGGCAAGACAGATTGGAAAATGGGGCAAAACCCATTGAAGAACTGTCTTGCTTAGCAGTGGAAATGTTGGGCTTAATTGTGGTTGTGGACCATAAGGCTAGTTTGCCTCTAAGATCATTGCAGAACTTCAAACATTTGTGTTCTTTAGGATTTGACTAAAGGGCCTGAGTGCACAGCCAAAGTTTCACTCAAGTTCAGCTTCTAAAAGGCTAATTAGTGGAACATTTAATTACAATTAGGTTAGCCAAATAGGAAGCCTTATTTGTAGCTCTAGATAAAGGCTGGTCATAGTTTCTAATAGCATTTCAGAATCATTAGCTGTCGGCATACAAGATATGAAACAATTACCTCTGAAATTGTTGGAACACTCTTTGATTTCAAAGAGTCTTAGCAATAGCAATAGCACTTAGACTTATATACCGCTTCATAGTGCTTTACAGCCCTCTCTAAGCGGTTTACAGAGTTCAGCATATTGCCCCCAACAATCTGGGTCCTCATTTTACCCACCTCGGAAGGATGGAAGGCTGAGTCAACCTTGAGCAGGTGAGATTTGAACAGCTGAACTGCTGAACTATCAGTAGCCTGCAGTGCTGCATTTAACCACTGCACTATCTCGGCTAGATTACTATCTATCTCGGATACTATCTATCTCGGATAGATTACTCGGATCTCGGCACTATCTATCTCGGATAGATTACTATGTCGGTCTTCAGACATAGTAATCTATCTTAAGCCCATCTTTCATCTGTTTATCTCTTTGTATGAATTCTGAACAGGTTAAAAAAATATTTCCTAACACAATATAGAGTTGTTTGATTATTATCCCATCTTTTATTTTAAAGGTGCAAATATATAAAATTAAATACATTAATTTTTAATGACATTAAAAGCTTAGATGGAGGATACACTTTCAGTGCTGTGAGTTATCAAATCAAAATAAAACCTCCCTATTCAGAAGGGTAGTGATGTATGCAGTGGTGGGATTCAAATTTTTTTATTACCGGTTCTGTGGGCGTGGCTAGGTGGGCATGTGACTGGGTGGGCGTGGCTGGGTGGCCATGTGACTGGGTGGGCATGGCTAGGTGGCCATGTAACTGGGTGGGCGTGGCCAACTTGACATCATTTCTTTGCCCTGATCACTGTTTTAAGCCAGAATTTTTACCACCGGTTCGCCTGAACCGGCTGAATCAGGGGTGAAATCCTCCCGGTTCGCTCTTACCTGTTGGTCGCCGCACAGCTGAACAACCTGGTGGCGTTCGCGGCACGGGGCTTCCCCCGCCCGCCTGGATGCTGGCATTTGCGTTCTTTTGCCCTCTGCGCAAGCAGAACGCTTTGCGCATGCGCAGAGGGCAAAAGAACGCAAACGGCGGCGTCCCAGCGGGCGGGAGAAGCCCCGCGCCGCGAACGCCACCAGGTTGTTCGGCTGTGCGGCGACCAACAGGTAAGAGCGAACTGGGAGGATTTCATCCCTGGGCTGAATCCCACCTCTGGATGTATGGCTGTGAGAGTTGGTCCATCAGGAAGGCTGAGCGTGAAAGAATTGATGATTTCAAATTGTGGTATTGAAGAAGACTCTTGAGAGTCCCTTGGACTGCAAGAAGATCAAATCAGTCAATCCTAAAGGAAATCAACCCTGATTGTTCTTTGAAAGGACAGAGACTAAAACTGAAGCTCAAATACTTTGACCGCCAAATGAGAACTCACTGGGAAAGACCCTGATGCTGGGAAAGACTGAAGGCAAAAGGAGAAGAGGACAGCAGAGGATGAGATGGTTAGATAGTGTCGTCAATGCAATGACCATGAATTTGGGCAAACCCTGGGACACAGTGGAGATCAAGGGGGCCTGGTGTGCTGTGGTCCGTAGGGTTGCGAAGAATCAGTCATAACTTAGCAACTGAACAACAATGATTCAGAAGTGACACATCTCCAAGTGGGAACCACTGTATGTTGTAGGACGTCTTGAGAACAGATAAGCCTCTGAAGTTGGGTCACATTGACTCTTTGTCTAATGGAACTGGACTGCAATGTTGGCATAGAATCTCTGGAACAATCTGAGTAGTGTCATCAAAGAAAACTATGTACCGTGTTTTTGGAGTATAAGACGCACCTTAGTTTTTGGGGAGGGAAATAGGGGGAAAAAATCTGCCTACCAGGTATTCATCTGGCTAACGTCCTTAGTCTGGTCAACTTCAGCACATTATTTTATCCCCTGGTTAGGACTTTAAAAAACCTTTTTCGGAGGGAGTAGCAATGAAAAAAATCCTGCAAGCCGGGAAGATCCTTAGCACCTCGTTAGGGCTGGGAAAAAAAGCTTCAAAAAAGCTACATTCTGAGTATAAGACACACCCAAATTTTAGGGGTGGGGAAGGTGCGTCTTATACTCTGAAAAATATGGTAATTTCAAGATGTATCTCAGTTCCCTACTAGCCTGAAGTTCTAATGCTAAAACCTTTGGAGAGCACCATTTATAGATATGCATGTAACTATCATTTCTTATAGATAAATTTCTGAAAGCTTTCTTTCATGGTGGATGGATGATTGTGGTCTATGCCACACAGTCTCTTCATAAAACTTGGATATAGGTCTACAAACTCATTCCGCCCTTTGAACCAATGTGTTTCTTTCGGTCTAAGATTCCTGCTACGCTTCATTCCCTTTCTAAGGTGACTTTTGTCTCTGTGATTTATGATTTAACATCTGTAACCAATTAAGGTTATCGACACGGGGCAGATAGTCGAGAGAGTGTCATCATCTTAGCTACATGGTGATTAAACTTTGGTCAGAGGTACATGAGGAAGGCCAGAGTACCCTGTGCTCGGACACTGACTTCCATAATTCAAAGTGGCAATTTTGTTATATCAAAGACTTGATTCTTTAGGGGTTGTATAAAGGCCACCTCCTTCCATATGAACCTGTCTCTTATTTATGATAATGATCAGAGCAGTGGTGAAATCCAATTTTTTTTACTACCGGTTCTGTGGGCGTGGCTTGGTGGGCGTGGCAAGGGAAGGATACTGCAAAATGTCCATTCCCACCCCACTCCAGGGAAAGGATACTGCAAAATCCACATTCCCACCCCACTCCTGGAGGAAGGATATTGCAAAATCTCCATTCCCACCCCACTCTGGGGCCAGCCAGAGGTGGTATTTGCCTGTTCTCCAAACTACTCAAAATGTCCCCTACCGGTTCTCCGAACTACTCAAATTTTCCGCTACCAGTTCTCCAGAACCTGTCAGAACCTGCTGGATTTCACCCCTGGATCAGAGCCTGCTATTAGATTGATGAGATAGACTCTTTTCAAGATCTAAGTGGAAAAATTCCTTGACTGGAAAAGATGTTTTGAGTTTCTTTTTACTTGCTTTAGAATTACAGTAGATGAACAACACAAACACTTATATCCCACCCGACATGAAATGATGTCTGAGGCTTCATGTCTTTCCATTTTGATGGTAATCTGTGCTCAGATTTTATTGGACGGTACAATTATTTGCTGATAAATGTCTGTATTTTATGGTGATTTATTTCCCCCCAATTTTTTTTTATAAAGGATGTTCTTTAATTTATGGCCCAATCATTCTTTTTCAGATCGACTTATCTACAGAGATATTATTATGGGGGATAAAATGCTCTGGGAGAAAAGCAGGAAGTGAATGATACTAATAGTAATAACAACAGCAATAACAGTCTATATTCAGTTGCTAATTTGTTATTGCGACACTCATCTTCACACATTGAACAAGCATAAATCGGTCCAGGCCTTCTAAGTATAAATCTTGGATGCCAACTGCATTAAACACTCGGCATACATTAACTGAGATTGGAAACATGTGAGCTTTCTTATTTATTGGTCTTTTGGGGCTTTGTGAAAGTGCAGTTCTGCGGCTTAAGACTTTCTGGAACAAATGCCATTTTTTGTGTGTGTGAGCAATTTCTGCATCTGGTGCATTCCTGCTCACATTAGTCTCACTTTAGAAGTCATTTTTGAACGGGGTTCAACACTCTGCTTTCCTGTCTCTTTGCGTTTGGAGGTATGCCACTAAATTAGCACAGAGCATTAATTTTATTGCTGGGTAATTTATTTAGTCAATAAAAAAAGGTTGCAGTTGTTTTTGTAAATTTATTTTCTCTGGCAATCTATCCCTTTATGAAAGAGAGCAGAATTTAGCCATCCTGGCAAATAAATAGTTCACTGAATGTTTGGTGCCGATAGTTTTCCATCATGTTGTAAAACTTTGCAGGGCATAAAAAGGTAATAAAATCTAAGATGTGTTGCTGTTATATGTTTTGTTTTCATAATGGGATAAGTTTACTTGTTCACATGCGCGTAGCAAGACAGATCTAAATCTGATTATGGTAACCTAACAATAAGATGTTCAGCATCTGAAGCCAGATATAATTAATTCATTTTCTTTTATAATTGTAGCCTTTCCGTTGTGCACACTGCCATTATTCCTGCAACATATCTGGTTCCCTCAAAAGACATTATAACAGGAAACATCCCAGTGAACAGTACGTTAATGCGGGCTCTGGTGAATTTGCAGCTGAAGCCCTTCTCCAGCAAGGTAACCTCTCTGTTTTGAAAACATAGAGATTTTCCTTTCCATTAACCTATATTTACTTTTCTCACAGAGAGAATATTTTGCATAATTGATGAATTTATTTATTTTATTTATTTTGTGAGATTTATATACCGCCTCACAGTGCAAGCACTCTCTAAGCGGTTTACACCAGTAAGCAATGTATATTTATATTGCCCCCAACAATCTGGGTCCTCATTTTACCTACCTCAGAAGGATGGAAGACTGAGTCAACCTTGAGCCGGTGAGATTTGAACCGCTGACCTGAGGATCATAGTCAGCTAAAGTGGCCTGCAGTACTGCACTCTAACTGCTGCGCCACCTCGGCTCTTCAAATGATGGTTTTCCTTCTCCTTCCCTTTCCATGGAATGACTTTGAGCATCATCTCCAAGAAAGAAAAATGATTTAAGTTGAAAAATGATTTAAGTTATGATAAATCACATAAATGAGAAGTCTAATATGTTGTTCTTCTAAACTGGAGGGAAAATAATCCAAGTGTATTTCTGTGTATCATCTGAAACATCTGAAAGGAACAACATTCTAATAGGTTGGGTTGGGTTGGGTTAAGTTGGTTGGGTTGGGTTGCGTGTGTTGGCTAGTTTGAGTTGAGTTGGGTTGGGTCTGGAATCTCCAAACCTGAACATGGAAATTGACGGAGTGAGAATTAATCCCACAGAGGCGAAATAGATCTTTCTCCCGGAATTCAAACATTTAGAAATAAAACCGAAGTTTAAAAGTCTAATTAAAATATTTATTTTGATACAAAAACAATAAATTCTGATTGTTTACATTTCTGCTATAAAATGCGACATGATAAGTCGAGAGACAAGTCAAGAAGGGAAGAATGGAGATTTAGGAATGCACACATGCGTATAAGAATATTATATCACGTGGTAGGAATGTACCATTATAATAGATAGGGATGCAGCTTTCTGCATATGCATACAACTGACAATAATCACACCGTGACAGAAATCAGTTTCCATCAATCTTTGGCCTGCGAATCTCACCAGCTTTGATTTCTATTTATTTTTTATTTATTTAAGAGAATATATATAGTCAGCCACTCAATCTCAGTGGGCATTTAAAAAAAAATCAGTTGAAACAATAACACACACCCCACGCCCCTTGTGACAACAATCAATCAGATTTGATAATTTTTTGGGAGTTGTGCAAAACTTTGGAGAGACGTTTTGCTTCAATCGTCCCTTCAACAAAGCACTATCTTATCTGTCCAAAATGAAGTGGTACTTGGCCTCTCACCACTTCAACAGAGTCACAAGTCCTGTTAAAGCAACTTCTTCCCTGGTCTTCAACTGTCTACTTCAAGGAGCAGAGGTCATGTCCATCAAAGTGAAGTGCCATGCCTAAAATGCATCTGATTGTGTAAGCCTGACATATGATTCATTACAAGAATTACTGACCAGGTCCTTATGAATATGACCTGGAATGAGAATCCTGGTTTTAGTTGCTCTTTTTGTGAAGCTCCTTGGGGCATATTCATTGGAAATTCCATTCCAAAACAGATTTATTTCCTGTTGTTGTTAGTTGTGAAGTCATGTCCGACCCATCGCGACTTCATGGACAATGTTCCTCCAGGCTTTCCTGTCCTCTACCATCCCCCGGAGTCCATTTAAGCTCACGCCGACTGCTTCAGTGACTCCATCCAGCCACCTTGTTCTCTTGTCGTCCCCTTCTTCTTTTGCCCTCAATCTTTCCCAGCATTAGGCTCTTCTCCATTGAGTCCTTCCTTCTCATTAGGTGACCAAAGTATTTGAGTTTCATCTTCAGGATCTGGCCTTCTAAAGAGCAGTCAGGGTTGATCTCCTCTAAGACTGACCGACTGGATCACCTTGCAGTCCAAAGGACTCGCAGGACTCGCAAGGGACTCGCAGCACCAGAGTTCAAAGGCCTCAATTTATTTCCTAGAGATGTAAAATTAGCTGAATCTTCTTCCAAAGACCGAATTGAGCACCAGAAGATTGGCCAGACAGATGGCAGATTAAAAAGAAATACTTCTTTTTTTTTTGGACATCAAAATAAGTCTTTTTTTTAAGGATTTGGAGAACAGTAAAGTATTCAAATGTAATCTCTCAGGAGATTGTCTTTCATCTCTTAGCGGACACTGTGCTATTGTTCAGTTTGGCAATCTGGCAATATACAATCAAATATCTTGCAGGCCATGAAACGGGATTTAAAAGATTCAGGACATCACAAAAGGATGTAACATTCCTGCAAGTGCGGAAATAAAGGTCCCCAATTTAGAGTGTGGTGTCTTTTAAAAACGCTGGGCCGGTTGAGTGAGATGACTTTTCCTATTTTATTTCCAATTGTGTCCACGTTATCTTTCAACGTTGAATGACGTTATGTAAAACTCTTTCCCCATTTCAAAGCAGCTTGGGGGGGATTTAAAATTTCCCCCGTTTTGTTACACTAAGAATAGATGCCAGCATAATGCAAGGCTGCTCTTGAGTAATGAATAAAACATAACTTTCCCAAGCATGACATTTTAAAGCATTGCCAAATTATTCTTTTTCTTTACTGGGTTTTTTTTTCCCCTCCTCCCCACAGAATTTATGTCTATAAGAAGCGTGAATCTATGTTTCAGCGGCATGGAAATGGTGTCACGAGACAAATGCGTTAAGGAATTTGCATTTCCTTCCAGTGTCAAGAAAATTTGAGCAAGACAGACTGGCATAAAATATATGGGAGGCTATTTAGAGTCCCCACCATGGTTGAGAATAACAAGAGTTTGTGATGACTTAATAGATGGATATGTTTATCACAGTATGTGCTAGAAAAGGAAGCTGCTCAGGAATATGAAGTACATACCGGTAGTCCTCAACTTATAACCATTCGTTTAGTGAGCGTTCGAAGTTAACAACAGCACTGAAAAAGGGGCTTAAGACCATTTTTCACTCTTACGACCGTTGCACCATCCCTGTAGTCACATGATCAAAATTCAGATGCTGAGCAACTGGCATGAATTTTGTTAGAGTTTGCAGCAATCCAACCAGCACACAAGTAAATAATTCAGCAGGATTCAATTTATATAAGAAACTTCTTTATATACAATAATATAAAGCATGATACAATACCCATGCAGCAGAAGCCAGAACCAAAAGCACAGAAACACAGAAGCAATATAATACAGAGGCTATAATCACTCGAATAGAATAGAATAGAATAGAATTCTTTATTGGCCAAGTGTGATTGGACACACAAGGAATTTGTCTTAGGTGTATATGCTCTCAGTGTACATAAGGAGAATAAAATACATTCATCAAGAATAAAAAGATACAACACTTAGTGATAGTCAAGGTTACTAATAAGCTCTCAAATCATACTAGGAAACAAATAAAAACAATATAATTGTATATACAATTGTATTGTTTTTAAACATATACAGATCACTCAAGCTAAGCCACGCCCAGGCTCCGAGCTGTCTGAGTCACCAAACAGTCCCCATTGGCTGACCTGTTACCATGTCTATTCCAATTCATGAACTCTTATACACTGACAAATTTATGATGTTTGCAATGTCCCATGGTCATGTGATCCCCTTTTGTGACGTTCTTAACAACTGTGGCTGGAAAGATTGTAAAATGCAGCAAAACTTACTTAATAACTGTCTTGCTTTGGGCTCCATTGCAGTTGTAAATTAAGGGCTACCTGTACATGATCCAGCTTGGGACTTGGTTATAGGGTGGAGGAGTTGCTTAGTTGATTCCTTCCTACTTGCAAGATACATCATGTACCAACAAACAGTTGGTGTTTTTTGATTAATCCAGAGTTTTTAGAAGTTTGGTTGAATGGGATATTCGGTCGTAAGTCAAGGACTACCTCTGTTCATTTTGGCAAAATAGGTTATACAAACCAAAAATACTGTGGTTTAACATGTTAGCTAGAACCAGTAGCGGAATAGAAAGTTTATAAAATATTTATTTATTTGACTTTTGCATGCCCTGAAGGGGTTTTGAGGTTTTCCAAATCACCCTTTGGGAGCTGCTGGTCTAATTTAATTTAATTTAATGGATTTCTATGCCGCCCACTCCCTGGGGACTCTGGGCGGCTCACAACACGTTAGATTCCATTACAGAGTAAAATGCAATAATTAAAATATATAGCAATATCAAATACAATAATTAAAAAAAACATAAAATACAAAAGTTAAAAAGAGTATCTCATTACCATCATGGGGGGGAGACCCTTATTTAATCTAGGTGGTCTCACTTTCACCCCGCCTGCCGGAAGAGCCAAGTTTTTATTGCTTTCCGGAAGGCCAGTAGGGTGGGGATGGTCCTGATCTCCAGGGGAAGCTGGTTCCACAGGGAGGGAGCTCCCACAGAGAAGGCCCTCCCCCTCGGCTCCGCCAGCCGGCATTGTTTGGTCGACGGGACCTGGAGGAGGCCGACTCTGTGGGCCCTAACCGGTCGTAGGGAGGTATACGGCAGGATGCGGTCCCGAAGGTCTAGAGAGATATACCATATTTTTCGGAGTCTAAGATGCACCGGAGTATAAGACGCACCTTAGTTTTGGGGGAGAAAAATAGAGGAAAAAATCTACCTACCAGGTATTCATCTGGCTAGCATCCTTAGTCTGGTCAGCTTCAGCACATTATTTTATCCCCTGGTTAGGGCTGAAAAAAATCTTCTTTGGTGGGAGTAGCAATGAAAAAAAAACTGCAAAGAGTTAGGGCTGGAAAAAACTTTTTTGGGAGGGAATAGCAATGAAAACAAGCCTGCAAAGACTTAGGGCTGGAAAAAACCTTCTTCGGAGGGTGTAGCAATGAAAAAATCTTGCAAGCTGGAAAGATCATTAGTATCTTGTTAGGGCTGAAAAAACCTTTTTCGGAGGGAGTAGCAATTTAAAAAGCCTGCAAGCCTGGAAGAGCGGGGAAGATCGTTAGCACCTCATTAGGGCTGGGAAACAAAGCTTCAAAAAAGCTACATTCAGAGTATAAGACGCACCCAAATTTTCATCCTCTTTTAGGGGGGGAAGTGTGTCTTATACTCCGAAAAATACGGTAAGTCAATGCTGTCTATGGAGATTCTCGGTCATCCAAGTCATGGTTGTCCCAAAGGTGTTTTTTTTTCCAAAAGGCAACTGGACTTCCTTGGTTGTTGCTTGAAGGAGTTTCGCTTCTCATCCCAGAAGCTTCTCCAGTTCAGTTTGCACCTTTGGGATAAATCAACATTCCTGGATTGTCAATATTTATATTTTGAGGGGAGGGAAGGAATGCATATTTTGCTGTATATTTTACGTCATATACTAATGGTGCTTTACCGTTGTTGTTGTTGTTTTTAGAGACTGATTTTTAAATGAAAAAGGAGCACATTTTGATAGTACAGAGGCAGGGCGCCCCAGTCTCTATAAAAATCTCCCAACCTGTTTTTACCTTGCCCCTAAAACAGCGGTTCTCAACCTGTGGGTCGAGACCCCTTTGGGGGTCGCACGACCCTTTCATAGGGTCGCCTAAGACCATCGGAAAACACATATTTCCGATGGTCTTAGGAACCGAGACACCGCTCCTCTATCCGTCTCCAGGCGGGTCCACCCACATGCAAATACACTACTGCAAAAAAAAAATCTGTACCATGGGAACTTCTGAGCACGCGCAGAAGCCGAATTTCCGGCACTGCACATGTGTCACCATCTTGTTTTCAGCTTTTTTTGCAATTTTTTTTAATTCAGCAATGCGCATGCACGCGCAAAGCGCATGCGTGCCCATGAGGCGCAGCCACGCAGCGCAGGAGGAAGCGAACCGGCAGCAAAGTAAGTTAGAACCCACCCATGAGTTTCCTAATAATTTTATTATTTTATGGTTAGGGGTCACCACAACATGAGCTGTATTAAAGGGTCGCGGCATTAGGAAGGTTGAGAACCACTGCCCTAAAAGAAAACACTATGTACAATAGCATAATATTCGCAAATGTATAGCTAGGTTTATATAGTGAAGCTCAAATCGCTTTAAGTGTGAAGCGCTCCATGTAGCAAACCGATAAACTCTCTTGGGTTTCCAGCTACAGATAAAGGCATATTCGCCACTATCGCAAAAGGCATAAATATTGCATTCTTTTCAGTAAGTGTCTTTGTGGCCACCTTCCCGTTCTCCTCTTCCCAGATTTGAGCTGCCCAGGAGTTTGTAAAACAAAGTTGTGTTTTTTGGAGCTTTCCCTGCATTAATCCTCGGAATATATTTTCCAGTCCATCCTGCAAAATATAAATGAAATCATTTCCAAAGGACCTTTTTTTTTTTAAGGGTCTGGGTGGCAGAAAATTGGGCTGCCTCGCTGTTTCAGAAATGAGAAATCCTTCCATTTTATGTGCACTCCTTCGGTGTCAGAGGCAGATAAGGTATGCCATTCAATGACCTTTTGCCTCTGTATTGCCACAGCAGTTAATGAATTGGAGAGAAATTAATTTTCTTTAGCTGTGATGTCAATTAACCGCCCTGCCGAATACACCACTGGCTCAATGGCACCCTTTCACTTGTTGTTCCTTAATTAAAGTCAGAGTGACAAAGGTGGCTATTTTAATTAACTGACTGTTATTGTTGCAGTAATTTTAATTTAAACGAAAGAAGGGAAAGTCTCCGTTCTAATTGAGTTTTTATTAAGAGGGGAATATGGAATGAATATTTCAATTCAGGTTTTTATAACTGGTGATGCCTTTGTCCTGTACTGAGAGTCGTGCGCTGTGGCAGATAAAGGCAGATAAAGACATTTAACTTAAAATAAAAGCAGGGAGGTGCCTCGTCTAACAGGTTTAAAGGTACCATAGTAGTGCTGGAGGTCTTAGAAAACACTTCCAAGAACAATAAATGTCAGTAAAGAACCTAATTTTTAAATTTAATTTTCCTAAATGAATTAGCAAGAGTACAGGTAGGCCTTGAGGTACAACCACAATTCAGCCCAACCTTTCAGTTGCTAAGTGAGACATTTGTTAAGTGAGTTTTGCTCCAATTTATGACCTTTCTTGCCACATTTGTCAAGTTCAGTTGACTTCAGTTGTTAAGTTAGTAACACGGTTGTTAAGTGAACCTGACTCCCCCCGTTGATTTTGCTTGCCAGAAGGTCGCAACTGGTGCCCGAACCAGTAGTAAAAAATGCTACCGGTTCGCAGAACCAATAATAAAAATACTAAAAAAAGTAAAAAAGCTTTGGCCTGCTAGGCCAAAAATGGGGGGTGGGGTGGGGGTGGAAAGAAAGAGAGGGGGGGAGGGAGGGAGAGAGAGAGAGAGAGAAAGAGAAGGAAGGAAGGAAGGAAGGAAGGAAGGAAGGAAGGAAGGAAGGAAGGAAGGAAGGAAGAGAAAGAAAGAGAAAGAAAGAAAGAAAGAAAGAAGAAAGAAAGAAAGAAAGAAAGAAAGAAAGAAAGAAAGAAAGAAAGAAAGAAAGAAAGAAAGAAGGGAGGGAGGGAGGGAGGGAGGGAGGGAGGGAAAAAGTAGAGGAAGGAAGGACTACAATCCTGGCACTAGACACAGCTTCAGAGGATAATCCAGGGCTGGAAGGGACCTGGAGGTCATCTAGTCCAGGGGTCTCCAACCTTGGCAACTTTAAGACTTGTGGACTTAAATTCCCAAAATTCCTCAGCCAGCAAAGCTGGCTGAGGAATTCTGGGAATTGAAGTCCACAAGTCTTAAAGTTGCCAAGGTTGGAGACCCCTGATCTAGTCCAACCCTGCTCCAGCAGGACATTGTTAAAGTGAGTTTCTGTCTTTTGAGCCCCCAGTCACATGACTCCATAGCCACGCCCACCCAGTGACATGACCCCCCCCACCAAGCCACACCCACCAAGCCACGCCCACAGAACCAGCAGGGAAAAAAATTTAGATTTCACCACTGCAAAGACACTGCAAGCCTCATGAGTATGAGCCAGTTGCCAGGCATCTGAATTTTGATCATGTGACCGTGGGGATGCTGCGACGGTCGTAAATGTGAAAAAAAGATCATAAGTCGTTTTTTTCAGTGCTATGGTAACTTCGAACAGTTGGTCACTGAATGAACTATTGTAAGTCGAAGACTATCTGTAATTTTCAAATGACAAAAAAAAATAATCACAAGTTATAATCACAAGAATGGTATGCTTCCCCTATTTGGGAATAATCACACACACACACACACACACACAGAGAGAGAGAGAGAGAGAGAGAGAGAGAGAGAGTTTAAAAATATTTGTTTAGAGACTTTTCAAAAGAGATGTAGCTGATATGTATTCCATTAATATAAAGATAGTCCTCACTCAACAGTTGCCCTGTTTGGTGACTTCAAGTCTACAACTATGCTGAAAACGTAACTTTACAACCAATCCTCGCACTTACAACCTTCACAGCCACCCCTCACAGTCATGTGATCGAGATTCAGGCATTTTACAACTGGGGGATCTTCACGACCTTTGCCGCCTCCCATGGTCACATGATCACCATCTCACAGCTGGCCGCCAACGAGCAAAATTGATCGAGACGCCAACATTAAGTCACAAGTCACAGTTGTGTGGTGTCTCACTTAACGACCATGGCTGACTCACATAACGACCACAGTGGGAGTGAGGTCATAAATGAATTGCAGTCATGTGATGCTTTGCTTAGTGACCAAGCAGCCAGTCCTGGGCTGCTTGGTCACTAAGCAGCCCAGGATTGTTTGGGTTGTTAAGTGAGGACTACCTTTATATTTTTGGTATATTCATACAGGGAAGCAGTATTAATCCGGAATATAGCTACACAACCATCAATTTGCTACCGTTGCCAAAAAAAAAAACCTCCGTGAAATGGCACAAGGCTTTATAGTGTGGGGAAGAGAAAAATATCAAACCCGTGAAAAGGTTAGCGGGGTTAACAACTAATGAAAATAAATAAACTTTATTTGTATCCTGGTACATTTATAGTACATTTTTATTATTTAATAGCTATGCATCTCCGATCAAGGTCTAAATATGCACTCTTTTTGTTGTTGTTTTTCTTCCCTCCCAGGTGGCATCAAGTGCCCTGTATGCAACTTTGTGTACAGCACAAAATGGGAATTCAACAGGCACCTCAAAAACAAACACGGACTTAAAATAATGGAACAGGATGCAGAGGTAAATGCAAGCAGCTGTTCTAAAATATCGCCTTTCCCCTGAAATGTTACGGGGAATCGAGGAAAAAATTGGAGCCACAAACATTCTCCTATAAAACTTAAAAAGAAATATCCTGCTTCTATATGTTTTTATGCAGGCAGGGTTATCGAGTGCAAATGAACTGTTCAATGTCATTTATTTCTTCATAATGAAGCCTCATGTGAGGCTGAAATTATACATAAGGAATTGGTGGCCATAGCAACAACGTGTGGCTAAATTCCATCACAACTCCCAACATCAGCCCAGGCATTTTCTCTTTTCAAGCTAAAACCTGAGCCAGAATATAGATTTCTTTTTTTTTTTTTTGGCTATGTATTTTCTCATTTGAAGAAGGCAGGGCTCACTTTGCTGGGACACTCAATTTATTATTTATTTTATTAGTGACATTTATGTACCACCTCACAGTGCAAGCACTCTCTAAGCCAGTGATGGCGAACCTTTTTTGGTTCGCGTGCCAAAAAGGAGGGGGTGCGCGCGCTAGCGCGCGCACGCATTCCCACACCAATTCCCTCCCCCGCACGCATGCGCACAACACCCCCCCATGCTGCCCCCTGCGCATGCGCGCACACACACAGACCCGCGCAAAGGCCTTACCGGAGCCTGAGACGGTAAAAAACAACGAAACGGGCAAACTGGAAGTTCGGAAAAATGCACTTCCGGTTTGTCCGTTTCGTCGTTTTTTGCATTCCGGGGCTTCAGGGAGCTTCCCTGAACCCTCCGGAGTGCAAAAAACAGCTCACTGGCAAACCGGAAGTGTGTTTTTCTGCACTTCCGGTTTGTCCGTTTCGTCGTTTTTTGCATTCCGGGGCTTCAGGAAGCTTCCCTGAACCCTCCGGAGTGCAAAAAACAGCTCACCGGCAAACCGGAAGTGCGTTTTTTCCGCACTTCCGGTTTGCTGGTGGGCAACGCTCGCGTGCCCTCCGCTATGGCTCCGCGTGCCTCCTGTGGCACGCGTGCCATAGGTTCGCCACCACGGCTCTAAGCGGTTTACACCATTAAGCAATGTATATATTTACATTGCCCCCAACAATCTGGGTCCTCATTTTACCTACCTCGGAAGGATGGAAGGCTGAGTCAACCTTGAGCCGGTGAGATTTGAACCGCTGACCTGCGGTTCACAGTCAGCTAAAGTGGCCTGCAGTACCCCACTCTAACCGCTGCGCCACCTCAGCTCTTAAATTCAGGTTGGATTTCTAGACAGGTACTATGAACACAAAATTTCCGTTGCTAGGCAAGACCATTGTTAAGTGAGTTTTGCTCCATTTTACGACCATTCTTGGCACAGCTCTTAAGTGAATCACTGCAGTTAGTAATCAGGTTGTGATCACATGATCCCAGGACACTAAAACTGTCATAAATACATACCAGGTGCAAAGTGTCCAGATTTTGATCACGTGATCATGGGGATATTGCAACAGTAATAAGTGTGAAAACGGTCATTTTTTTCAGCACTGTTGCAACTTCGGTCACTAAAAATAAGGTAAAAGGTAAAGGTTCCCCTCGCACATATGTGCTAGTCGTTCCTGACTCTAGGGGGCGGTGCTCATCTCCGTTTCAAAGCCGAAGAGCCAGCGCTGTCGGAAGACGTCTCCGGGGTCATGTGGCCGGCATGACTAAAGCCAAAGACGCACGGAACGCTGTTACCTTCCCACCAAAGGTGGTCCCTGTTTTTCTACTTGCATTTTTTACTTGCTTTCTTACTGCTAGGTTGGCAGAAGCTGGGACAAGTAACGGGAGCTCACTCCGTTACGCGGCGCTAGGGATTCGAACCGCCGAACTGCCGACCTTTCTGATCGACAAGCTCAGCGTCTTAGCCACTGAGCCACCGCGTCCCACTCACTAAAACTAATGGTTGTAAATTGAGGACCACCTGTAGTTCATTCTGTGGGCACTGCTCTTCAGAGATAATTTGATGTAGCCTTCAGTACAAAACACACCAGTACGAACACATATAAGAGACTGGTGTTTTGATCACTTATTTGGATCAGTTAACCAGTTGATCCTAAGCCCACTGTAAGGTGCTTCAGGCAGTCTAGGCTCAGAGTGTTATGCAGGGGTGTCAAACTCGATTTCATTGAGGGCCACATCAGGGTTGTGTTTGACCTGGGCGGGGGGCAGAGGGGGGTACGGCCAGGGTTGTGTGGCCAGCTTGACATCACTCATATTGGGGGAACCTGTGGTGGCCAAGTGCTAAGACAGGACTTCCCTCAGACGCTCCCTCCCTCCCTCTCATTATAATCTTAATTTTTACACATTTTTATCTCAGTTATACAAATTAAATCGGACAAAAATATAGAAAGGTCATGAACATTTCCTTCCTTCCTTCCTTCCTTCCTTCCTTCCTTCCTTCCTTCCTTCCTTCCTTCCTTCCCTCCCTCCCTCCCTCCCTCCCTCCCTCCTTTTTTTCTTTCCTTACTTTTCTTTCTTTCTCCTTCCTTCCTTCCTTCCTTCCTTCCTTCCTTCCTTCCTTCCTTCCTTCCTTCCTTCCCTCCCTCCCTCCCTCCCTCCCTCCTTCTCTTTTTCCCTCATATCTTCAGTCACTAAGCAACCAGTTGTAAGTCAAGGACTACCTTTAAAAATATTAAAAACAACAACAGAAACCTGGTGCCCAGTCAAACTTCTGATGTGCCTAATCTTCCCTAAGTGTTTGGGGGAGAAAACTCAAAGCTTTGTCAGAAGACTGAAAGGGTGGAGGCCTCCCAAACTTCAGATGGCAAGATGTTCCATAGGGCAGAGGCTGCCACAGAAAAGGCACCCTTCCGAGCTCAGGTGGCAATATTTAAGGCAGGGATGGACCACTATGGCCCCTTTATAACCTGTGGACTGCAACTCCCAGAATTCCTGAGCCAGCCTTGGAGTTTGAAAGGATGGAAAGGCGAGTAGATTAATAGGTACCACTTTGATAGGGAGGTTAACAATGCCGTATGATGTTGTGCTGCCACATGACCATGGAAACATCTTCGGACAGTACTGGCTGGCTGGCTTGAAACGGAGATCAGCATCCTTTTTTTTTTTACAATAAAGTTATGCAATGCCATCCTGTTTATACATATTTATTTAGAAAGAAACCCCTTGCTTTCAATGGAGATTATTAATGGGGGTTATAAGAGTGCCGTCTCATTTCTCTCCTTGAAAAAAATGATGGGAAAAACTGTGAAGATAAATAGAAATCCTAATGACTCGTGTTAAACTTAAAAATTAGAACCTCAAAACTGTTGGTGTTTTCAGGCACAGTCTGGATTGAAAGTAATGCGATAAATTATAGCTTTCTTCTAATCAAAAGGATTACTTTCATGCCTATAATCCTACTGATTTTTTATGCGCATATCCTTATGCACCCACTAGTAAAATTAATGAGATCGGTAAACGATCAGAGATAGGATTTATTTGATAAAGAGTCTCCCAGTTGTGCAGCGGACTTGTATATGACCTTGGCAAGTCATTTCCAGATTACTTTTCTATTAAAAAAATGTTCTTTCATTGCTGCATCTTTGCTTGCTTCATACATCAAAAGATTCTAACTTGTTTCATTGTCAAGAGCCATTTTGTGATGCTATGCTATTCAAAGAGAGGTACTTAAGCTTGAACTGTAGGTAAGTATTTTGTCAGCTCTGTAATATACTGGTGCCTGTTAACTCCTCCAACTGCCTTCTGTTTTGCAGCAAACTACAGAAATTTCCGAAGAATCCACCACGCAGTACCTTCATATCACCGAAGCCGGAGATCTGCAAGGGACTCAAGCAGCCGTGGCTGCTCTGCAGGACCTAAGATATACCTCAGAGAATGGTAACATGCTCTCATTAAGACCAAATCAATACTTTTTTTAAAAAAAAGATGTTTAAATGATGTTTCAGCCAGTTTGGTCTAGTGATTAAGACACCAGGTGAAAAAGCAGGAAACTCTTGAGTTCCAGTCCTACTTTAGGCAAAAAAAAAAACCAACTGGGTGACTTTGGGCCAATCACCAGGAGACAGTGAGTTCTAGTCCCGCCTTAGGCATGAAAGCTGGCTGGGTGACTTTGGGCCAATCACCTGGAGACAGTGAGTTCTAGTCCCGCCTTAGGCATGAAAGCTGGCTGGGTGACTTTGGGCCAATCACCTGGAGACAGTGAGTTCTAGTCCCGCCTTAGGCATGAAAGCTGGCTGGGTGACTTTGGGCCAATCACCAGGAGACAGTGAGTTCAAGTCCCGCCTTAGGCATGAAAGCCGGCTGGGTGACTTTGGGCCAATCACCTGGAGACAGTGAGTTCTAGTCCCGCCTTAGGCATGAAAGCCGGCTGGGTGACTTTGGGCCAATCACCTGGAGACAGTGAGTTCTAGTCCCGCCTTAGGCATGAAAGCCGGCTGGGTGACTTTGGGCCAATCACCTGGAGACAGTGAGTTCTAGTCCCGCCTTAGGCATGAAAGCCGGCTGGGTGACTTTGGGCCAATCACCTGGAGACAATGAGTTCTAGTTCCGCCTTAGGCATGAAAGCCGGCTGGGTGACTTTGGGCCAATCACCTGGAGACAGTGAGTTCTAGTCCCGCCTTAGGCATGAAAGCCGGCTGGGTGACTTTGGGCCAATCACCAGGAGACAGTGAGTTCTAGTCCCGCCTTAGGCATGAAAGCTGGCTGGGTGACTTTGGGCCAATCACCTGGAGACAGTGAGTTCTAGTCCCGCCTTAGGCATGAAAGCTGGCTGGGTGACTTTGGGCCAATCACCAGGAGACAGTGAGTTCAAGTCCCGCCTTAGGCATGAAAGCCGGCTGGGTGACTTTGGGCCAATCACCTGGAGACAGTGAGTTCTAGTCCCGCCTTAGGCATGAAAGCTGGCTGGGTGACTTTGGGCCAATCACCTGGAGACAGTGAGTTCTAGTCCCGCCTTAGGCATGAAAGCCGGCTGGGTGACTTTGGGCCAATCACCTGGAGACAGTGAGTTCTAGTCCCGCCTTAGGCATGAAAGCCGGCTGGGTGACTTTGGGCCAATCACCTGGAGACAATGAGTTCTAGTCCCGCCTTAGGCATGAAAGCCGGCTGGGTGACTTTGGGCCAATCACCTGGAGACAGTGAGTTCTAGTCCCGCCTTAGGCATGAAAGCCGGCTGGGTGACTTTGGGCCAATCACCAGGAGACAGTGAGTTCTAGTCCCGCCTTAGGCATGAAAGCTGGCTGGGTGACTTTGGGCCAAGCTGTTAGGTACCACAATTGAAAGATAAGAAGAAAAGACAGCATCAGCATTCAATTAATATTGAAGATGCAATAAGTGAACGGGGAAATTTACACAAGACTCTGAGGGAAAATTGGAATGAAATGCAATAAAGCTCTCAAGAGGTAGAAAATAAGCATGAAAGGAGGGAGGTGACACATTTGAGTCAGAAGACAAGAGGGATGTTTTGGCATACAGGTGGTCCTTGACTTACGACCGCAATTGGAACCAGAATTTCCCTTGCAGAGCAAGGCGGTTCTTAAGTGAATCACACCTGATTATACGACCATTTTTGTCACGGTTGTTAAGCAAATTGCTGCAGTTCTTAAGTGAATCATGCGGTCGTTAAATAAATCCGTCTTCCCCCATTGACTTTGTCAGAAGCTGGCTGGGAAGGGCGCAATGGCTATCACAGGTATCCAGAACACTGCAGCCATCGTAAATTCATGCTGGTTGCCAAACACCCGAAATTTGATCCCCACGTGGCTGTGGGGGTGTGTGAGAATCATAAGTGTGAGGACCAGTAGGTAGTCCCTTTTTTTTCAACGCCATTGTAACTCGCTAAAACAAACAGTTGTAAATTGAGGGTTACCTTTAGCGTGTAGAGTGGTTGTATAGAGAGAGTGCAGTGCGGAAAGGTGAGCAAGGGGAATGGTGGTCAGAGTACCTCAAAGTTTCCTCCTCCCAATGTTCATCTTAATGCTTCTCCCCCATAAGGAGGAAGGCTGGATGCCACGGCTGTCAACATCCTTCAGCAAATCATTGAGCTGGGATCAGAGCCCCATGACGGCGCTGCTCTAGCTTCTGTGGTTGCCATGGCCCCAGGAACCGTCACTGTGGTGAAACAGGTAATCTCTCTTTTCATTCCCAGTTGAATGTTCTCTCTCTCTCTTTCTCTCTCTCTGAGCCTGTGATCCTGTGGAACATCCTTTGGTTATTTGACACACAAATGCATTTTTGAGATCTGGTTGATCTCAACTGAAGGTGGTTGTTCTTCAGCCAAGCAATAGCAATAGCAATAGCACTTAGACTTATATACCACTTCATAGTGCTTTACAGCCCTCTCTAAGCGGTTTACATATTGCCCCCAACAATCTGGGTCCTCATTTTACTGACCTCGGAAGGATGGAAGGCTGAGTCAACCTTGAGCCTGGTGAGATTTGAACAGCTGAACTGCTGAACTGCAGTGCTGCATTTTAACCACTGCGCCACCTCGGCTCTCATTCCTACACCAGTCACCAGGAGCCTATGAGTTCTAGTTCCACCTTAGGCATGAAAGCCAGTTGCATGACTTTGGGCCTATCACCAGGAGACAGTAAGTACAAGTTTTGCCTTAGGCGTGAAAACTGGCTGGGTGATTGTGGGCCAGTGTAGGAAAACGAAAACCAGAGCCTGGGGGGCAGAGTCAAAAGAGGAATCAGCCTAGAATCTCTACGTTGCCACAAGCAGACTTAAGTCCAACCCCCTTTGAATTCCATGGACCCTTATCTAAGTCCAAGCAGGCGCTAACCATTAATTGGCAAGATTCCTGTGCATAGACATGAATAACAATAAGTTAGTTTAATTGGACCTTCACGTGTGAAGCTGATCTTTCGTGCCTGACAGCCAGTCCCTCGCTCTCAGCCCAATCCACCTCATAGGCTTGTGGGTGGGGAAAATAGGAGGAGGAAGAGGGGTTGAGTATGTTTGCCATCTTAAGTTATTTGTAAAAACAATAAAAGCGGGAAATAAATACAGACAGACAGACAGACATATCAAGGTAGAAAAAAAGTAGTCCAAATGTAAAAGTGGAGGAAAAGAAAACAAGCCAATGCAATCCTAGATTGCATTACCAGAGGGATAGAATCAAGATCACATGAAGTGTTAGTACTGCTTTACACAGCCTTAATAAGACCTTACCTGGAATACTGCATCCAGTTGTGGTCACCAGATTATAAAAAAAGATGTTGAGACTCTGGAAAGAGTGCAGAGAAGAGCAACAAGGATGATTAGAAGGCTGGAGTCTAAAACATATGAAGAACAATTGCCGAAATTGGGTATGTCTCATTTAATGAAAAAAAGGATTAGGGGTGACATGATAGCTCCAGTTCTCTGGAACCAACTACCCCCAGAGATCCAATCTATCCCCACCTTGCTGACCTTCCAGAAAGCTATTAAGACATGGCTCTTCCTGCAGGCGGGGTGATGTGACCGCTGAACATCTTAGCTCTCCCCCAGGTAGGAATGTGTTGTTTGGCTTTTTAATGTTTTAATTAATTAATTTTTTTAATCATTTATTATTTTTTGTTACTGTTTTTTATATTAGATAGATAGATAGATAGATAGACAGACAGACAGACAGACAGACAGACAGACAGACAGACTAGATAGATAGATAGATAGATAGATAGATAGATAGATAGATAGATAGATAGATAGATAGATAGATAGATAGATAGATAGATAGATAGATAGATAGATAGATAGATACTGTAGATAGGTATAGATAGATGATATAGATGATAGATAGATAGATAGATAGATAGATAGATAGATAGATAGATAGATAGATAGATAGATAGATAGATAGATAGATAGATAGATAGATACTGTAGATAGGTATAGATAGATGATATAGATGATAGATAGATAGATAGATAGATAGATAGATAGATAGATAGAATGAATGAATGAATGAATGAATGAATGAATGAATGAATGAATGAATGAATGAATGAATGATAAACAAACAAACAAACAAACAAACAAATAAATAATAGCAGTTTTCCAGTATGTGAGGGTCTGCCACAAAGAAGAAGGCCTCAGCCTATCTTGTCAGGCAAGACAAGAAGCAATGGATGGAAACGAATTATAGAACCAACCTAGAACTAAGGAGAAATATCCTTAGTTACAGTTAGAACAGTTAACCAGTGGAACGGGTTGCTTCCAGAAATTGTGGGTGCTCCATCACTGGAGGTTTTTAAGAAGGGATTGGACAACCATTTGTCTGAAATGGTATAGGGCAGTGGTGGCGAACCTCTGGCACACAGAACCCTCTCTGTGGGCACTTGCTGATTGCTCTGCTTTGGGTCTCTGCCGTGCATGCGTGTGCGCCTCCCGCTGGCCAGCTGGTCTTCAGGTCTCTGCCACGCATGCGATGGGTGCGCGCATGAGCCCACATCTTGCGCATGCACTTTGGACACTCGGTGCTTAAAAGGTTCGCCATCACTGGTATAGGGTATCCTGCTTTAGCAGGGGGTTGAACTAGAAAACCTCCAAGGTCCTTTCGTCTATTATTCTGTTAAGGTTTTCTTATTTACTCCATGTTGGAGCCTGTCCTGCCATCATTACTGAAGCTTTGGGAAGGCTTTTTTTCTTTCTTCAATGGGATTCCGACTTGGTCCTTTTCATCCCTTCCCATCCCTTAATCTCTGTTAGAGCTCTTTCTGCTTCCTTCTCCCTCCCTTCCCTGAAAGCGATGGTTGGTCTCCAGCTGCTGTGAAAATTGCCTCTCCTCCTCTCTCTCAGCGGCTGTCCTTACCAGCCCTCGCTGTGTGATTCCTCTCTTTGTGTAAATCTTTCTTCTTTCCTTCAATCAGTCTGGCTACACGAGCTTTGCGGAATTGTTCAAATGCAGCCACTAAGGAGGGTGAACAGCAATAGCGCTTAGACTTACATGCCGCTTCACAGTGCTTTACAGCCCTCTCTAAGCAGTTTTAGAGAGTCAGCATCTTGCCCCCAACAATCTGGGTCCTCGTTTTACCGACTTCGGAAAGATGGGAGGCCGAGTCAACCTTGAGTCCGTGAAAATCGAACTGCTGGCAACCGACGGTCAGCAGACGTAGCCTGCAGTACTGCACTCTAACCACTGCGCCACCATGGATCTATGTGGTGCATAAAATGATAAATTACCGTATTTTTCGGAGAATAAGATGCACCTTTTTCCCCCCTAAAAGAGGCTGAAAATTTGGGTGCGTCTTATACTCCGAATGTAGCTTTTCCAGAGCTTTTTTTTTTCAGCCCTTTCGAGGCGCTAACGATCTTCCCGGCTCTTCCCGGCTTGCAGGCTTTTTTCATTGCTACTCCCTCCGAAGAAGGTTTTTTTCAGCCCTAACCAGGGGATAAAATAATGTGCTGAAGCCGAACAGACTAAGGACGCTAGCCAGATGAATACCCAGCAGGCAGATTGACAGATGTGATAATTAATCTCACAAAGGAGAAGTTTGATCTTTTCCCGGACATCAGACATTAGAAAAGAAACCGCAGTTTAAAAGTCTAAGTAAAAATGTTTATTTCGGTACAAAAACAATAAATCCTCATTATCTACATGCCTGATATAAAAGTAGGTCTTCCTTCAATGGAAGCCAGGAACAGAAGGACAGATCGGAGAAAAGGAATGCACACATGCATACAAGAACATATCAATCACGTGCTCAGGAATAAACCATTATATTAGATAGGGATGCATCTCCCTGCATATACATATAACAGGCAATAAAATCACTGCGTGACACAGATTTTTTTCCCCTATTTTCCTCCTCAAAAATTAAGGTGCGTCTTATACCCAAAAAAATACGGTATATTGTTGGTTTATAAGTGAAATAGCTAGGAGTTAAGCTTACATCAAGCTCACTGGCAAACAGCAGCTTATATGGACATTACGCTAGACCAGGCCTTATATCTTAGCCACTATTTTTGGGTAGAATGGGTTTAAGTCAGTTTTAGGGAAGAAATCTCTTCTGTGGGATCCTTTGTGCTGCTCTCTGAGCAAACCCCACTCCCTTTTCGTATTGGTGTTGTTACCCAGTCAGGTAATGAAACGTCTGCAAGAAAAGAATGTTGAGACTCTGGAAAGAGTGCAGAGAAGAGCAACAAAGATGATTAGGGGACTGGAGGCTAAACATATGAAGAACGGTTGCAGCAACTGGGTATGTCTACTTTAATGAAAATAAGGACTAGGGGAGACATGATAGCAGTGTTCCAATATCTCAGGGGTTGCCACAAAGAAGAGGGAATCAAACTATTCTTCAAAGCACCTGAGGGTAGAACAAGAAGCAATGGGTGGAAACTAATCAAGGAGAGAAGTAACTTAGAACTAAGGAGAAATTTCCTGATAGTTAGAACAATTAATCAGTGGAACAGCCTGCCTCCAGAAGTTGTAAATGCTCCAACACTGGAGGTTTTTAAGAAGATGTTAGATAACCATTTGTCTGAAGTAGTGTAGGGTTTCCTGCCTAAGCAGGGGGTTGGACTAGAAGACCTCCAAGGTCCCTTCCAACTCTGTTAAACACCAAATTTGGAGAGCACCAAAGACCTCACAGTTTAACCCTGAGCTACAAATATTATCTTCTATCATTTGATAGTGTTTGCAATGGCTGATACTCCTGTTGTAGCTGCCCCCACAAGCCGTTGGAGACCTCCCTCCGAGAACGCTTGTGACAAGGAGCAGAGAAGGCTGGCCTGCTTCCCACTTTCTCTTGAGTGGCCATGATAAATGCTTTCACGCTGATCAAAACACCTTTGCAGTCCGGCCCTTCCCCCGTTTCTCCGCCGCCTCTCTTCTGTTTTTGTTGATTATCTTGCTGAGTTTCTTGGCGGCCTGTGAAAGAAGTGATGAGTCAAGGAATTGAGATGGCAAGCTGCGAGCCCCAAATTACCTGACATGAAGGACGAACAATTCCTTAGCTAGCCTTGCAGAAACTCAATTAAGTTGAGCTAAATAAATGCCGAGGCTCTTCTCTGGGTTCTGAAGCTGCTTCATAATATTGCCGAAAAAGAAAGGCGCCTTCTCTATAGCTACCCCCAGCCCTTTGGAAGAGCCTCCCACCGAGATCCAGGCACTGGGCTAGGATGGGGAGAAATGGATGTGGAGCAATTATTTTTACAAATACCGTATTTTTCGGAGTATAAGACGCACCTTTCCCCCCCCTAAAAGAGGCTGAAAATTTGGGTGTGTCTTATACTCTGAATGTAGCTTTTTCGAAGCTTTTTTTCAGCCCTAACGAGGTGCTACCAATCTTCCCCGCTTGCAGGATTTTTTCATTGGTACTCCCTCCGAAAAAGTTTTTTTCCAGCCCTAACTCTTTGCAGGCTTGTTTTCATTGCTACTCCCTCTGAAAAAGGTTTTTTCAGCCCTAACGTGGTGCTAACAATCTTCCCGGCTTGCAGGATTTTTTCATTCCTATTCCCTCCAAAGAAGGTTTTTTCCAGCCCTAAGTCTTTGCAGGCTTGTTTTCATTGCTATTCCCTCAGAAAAGGTTTTTTCAGCCCTAACCAGGGGATAAAATAATGTGCTGAAGCTGACCAGACTAAGGATGATAGCCAGATGAATACCTGGTAGGTAGATTTTTTTCCCCTATTTTCCTCCCACAAAATTAAGGTGTGTCTTATACTCCGAAAAATATGGTAGTGCATATGACAGGGAATAATAGAGTTGGAAGGGACCTTAGAGTTCTTCTAGACCGACCCCCTGCTCAAGCAGGAGACTTTATACCATTTCAGACAAATGGTTGTCCAGTCTCTTTTTGGAAGCCTGCAGTGATGGAGCACCCACAACTTCTGAACGCAAGCGATTCCATTGGTTGATTGCTCTAATATCCAAAACACCTTCCTCCTTCAATTTTCCCCACAACAACAACCCTGTGAGGCAGGTTGGGCTGAGAGAGAGTGACTGACCCCAAGGCATCCAGGCAGCTTTCATGCCTAAGACGGAACTAGAACTCAGAGTCTACTGGTGATTCACCTGAAGTCACCTAGCTGGCTTTTTCATGGCTGTGGCAGGACTTGAACTCGCGATTGTTTGCTTTGTAGCCTGCTTCTTGCATGAGCGATATGATTGTTTTATTGTTGTGGTCTTGGTTTTGCTGTGCTTTGTTTTCTTTTCAACCCCTGATCGTCTTTATCAGCGGTTAATAAGAAGAAAAAGACATTTCTTTGAATAATAAATAAATACGGTCTAAATAAATTTAACAAATAAATAAATAACACCATCTGAGGAAAAATTCATGAGGAGAATGGATGCTTTTTCAATCTCTAATCATTCTAGATTCATCCTTCTTCAATGTATTCAATGTATAATGTGGTCTTAGTAAGACCACACCTAGAACACTGCATCCAGTTTTGGTCACCACACTATAAAAAAGATGTTGAGACTCTAGAAAGATTGCAGAGAAGAGCAACCAAGATGATTAGGGGACTGGAGGCTAAAACATATGAAGAACGGTTGCAGGAACTGGGCATGGCTAGTCTAGTGAAGAGAAGGACCAGGGGAGACATGATAGCAGTCTTCCAATATTTGAGGGGCTGCCACAGAGAGGAGGGGGTCAACCTATTTTCCAAAGCACCTGAAGGCCAGATAAGTAATAATGGATGGAAACTGATCAAGGAGAGATTCAACCTGGAAATAAGGAGGAACTTTCTGACAGTGAGAACAATCAACCAATGGAACAGAAGTTGCCTTCAGAAGTTGTGGGAGCTTCATCACTTAAGACTTTCAAGAAGAGACTGGCCTGCCATTTGTCAGAAATAGTGTAGGGTCTCCTGCTTGAGCGGGGGATTGGACTAGATGACCTATAAGGTCCCTTCCAACTCTGTCAATTTGTATTATTTTAAAGGCAGGTTGTTGTTGTTGTTGTTGTTTGCTTTGGGGGGGATATTGTGATCCCCTCAGCCCTCTGACTGTCAGTTATTGAAACGATAGTAAGAGTAAAAAGACTGGTGGTTATTTTAATGCATTGACTCCTGTCTCTTTATCTCTGTCATCTAAAAATCCCTCTAAGCAGAAGGGGAGATCCGAATGGGCAGAAGAAGAGGGACAGATTTCACTCCCCCTCCCACAGTGTGAAGGAGATAATTGTATCCCATTTATCTCTTAGTCCTAATTACTTACCTAATTATAAAACTCATCTTGAAATACCTTCCATCAGGAGTTTTTGAAAGTGGGCCAGGGCTTCCTTCTTTCCAGAAATTTTTACCAATAAAGTAAGTGTACCGCGTGTTTCTGGTCCGTCTGTGTATACATGTGATATTACTCACAACCCATTCTTTCGGTCCTATTGGGTCTTTACAGTTAGTCCTTGACTTACAACTAGTTGTTTAATGACTTTTCAAAGTTACAGTGCCCCTCCCCCAAAAAGGCTACTTACAACCCAGTTCCAGAATTACGACATCCCCCCCCCCCCAAAGTTATGTGACTGCATTTTGAGTGCTGGATAATTGGGCCACGTTTACTGCCAATTGCACACACCCACACAATCACTTAACCATGATTTATGACATCTTTTGCCAGAAACCAGAATTTACTTTTGGTTTTCAGCAAAAAAAATCCCTAGAACAAACAATGGATTTGCTTAGCAACTGCGGTATCTGCTTAAGGACCATACTGTTCACTTTCTGACTGCTGCCTTCATTTAGTGACTGCTGCATAAAATTAGGTCCAGTCACATGGTATCCTGCTTTACGTCCTCCATCACTTACGATCATAATTCCAGGCTTAGTTACGGTCATAACTCACAGATGACCTGTATTCCTTTCTTAAAATCCTCATGTCTGGTCTACTCATGTGCTCTTTTTTATATGTGGAAACCATTTTTCTTCTCTCTGTAGTATAGATTTGGTACCCTGATTTTTAAATATATATAGTGTGGCACCCCACTGATCTATCTACCTACCTACCTACCTATCATCTATCCTATATATGTGTGTGTGTGTGTGTGTGTGTGTGTGTGTGTGTGTGTGTGTGTGTGTTTCTGTCGAATCACCTGGTATACCCAAATATGGGAGGGAGCATACTGCTTCCTTTCGCCTTTCAGCCCCAATCCAGGGGCCATCCAGGCAGTCGCTTACACGACAAATCATTTTTCTATAGATAACTGATAAAGAAATAAAGGGAGACTAGTATAGATCTATTTCAAGCTATTTAGCTCTCATCAGCTAGCCATACCCTTCTTGGATTCGAACTTGGGCTGCTTGCCTTGTCAGGCAGTTGCTTTAACCTCTAAGCCATAAGTTCTCCTCCTGTATCAGCTGAACCAGGGGAGGGGTTATATGTGTTTTTATGTCGAATCACCTGGTATACCCAAATATGGGAGGGAGCATACTGCTTCCTTTTGCCTTTCAGCCCCAATCCAGGGGCCATCCAGGCAGTCGCTTACACGACAAATCATTTTTCTATATATAACATTTTTACTGATAAAGAAATAAAGGAAGACTAGTATAGATCTATTTCAAGCTATTTAGCTCTCATCAGCTAGCCATACCCTTCTTGAATTCGAACTTGGGCTGCTTGCCTTGTCAGGCAATTGCTTTAACCTCTAAGCCATAAGTTCTCCTCCTGTATCAGCTGAACCAGGGGAGGGGTTATATGTGTTTTTATGTCGAATCACCTGCTATACCCAAATATATTTGGGTATACCAGATGATTCCAGGATGGCCCCTGGATTGGGGCTGTTTTTGAGCACATGGGATCAAAATAAAGCCTCACCCACCAAATTAGCTCTAATTAAGACCCCGCCCACCTCAGGGGGTGGGGTGAGGCACTCAGGTAAAAAATAAGCGATGGGGGATGGAGTTGCCCTACTTACCAGGCCTCGCACACCCCGAAACCTTCCTTGCCTTCTTCTGCGGCCACTTCTTCTGCGGCCGCTTGCCGCACGCATCGCCTTGGTCTCCGTTTCGCCTTCAGATGCCTGCCGGAAGGCATCTGCAGTCGATAACAGAGCTCCAGATCGATCAATCAGAATAGAGCTGGAAGGGTCCTTGGGGGTCATTCAGTCCAACCCCCTGCTCAAGCAGGAGACCCTATACCCATGATGGCGAACCTATGGCATGCATGCCAGAGGTGGCACGCAGAGCCCTCTCTGTGGGCATGCGCGCCGGCCGGCTACTCTCTTCTGGGTTCCGTTGCTCCGGCACACGCTCCAGTTTCAGCACTTGGTGCTGAAAAGGTTAGCTGTCACTGCCCTATACCATTTCAGAGAAGTGGCTGTCTTCTTCAGAACCTCCAATGCGGAAGAATTAAAAAAAGAATTAAAATGGAAGGGCATCTCCATGTGATTTGACAGCCGCTATGAACCGGTTTCCTTTTTTATATATGCAGTATACAAAATTAAAATTTTGGATAGGCGGCATTTGCGTGTTTCTGTTCAACAAGGAGTCACATGGAAGGAGTTTAAACACTGATCTGATTTGACTTGAACATACCCTGAGAAACACAGCAATTTGTCATGGTAAAAGATGCAGACTGATGTCCACCGGAGAAAACGGAGCTGAGGCGTCACAGCAGTCAGTCGAATGACAAAACGAGTAGAAAACATATGGACAAGAGCAGCTACGAAAGCTGCTAAACTTGTTTATTGGCCGTTTTCATTTCAGGAGAATATCAAATTGAATAGGCATTCAGCTCGGTGCCTTTGAGATTTTGGTTTCCGCTCACTTTTACATCAGCCATCTTCCTATTCATCTTTGTTGCCCGTCTTATTTATTTGCATGTCTCCGCGGCATTTAAAATTATGCAGGGCTTTTGACTAAAAAGAATAATAAATTGCCCATTTGAACACCCATTCAGGCTACATTATCCTTGGCTGGCAAGCCTCCCTGCACCCCCTATCCCTCTATCCCAAGCAATCCGATTTGTTGCCACGGCAATTGTATGTGCTGCAGAGTGCCATTTGCAGGATAAATTGCAGGTCTGTTCTGTGATGTTGTGAGATTAAGCAACTCCTGGCTGCCATAGAACAACGGGGTTGACAATTCACCACCAGTGAGTAAACTGTTTGTTCCAAGGGGCAGGTGAGATGGTGCAATCCTTTAATTTCAGTAGCCCGTCTGTTACTATTGGGTTATCTGTTTTGATTCTGTGCTATAAATCAGAGGTCTCCAACCTTGGCAACTTTATGAGGTATGGACTTCAAATCCTAGAATTCCTCAGCCAGCCATGCTGGCTGAGGAATTATGGGAATTGAAGTCCACACCTCATAATGTTGCCAAGGTTGGAGACCTCTGCTATAAATGATTACAAATGTGTGGCTTGCAAATTCTAAAAGCCTGTTGAGTTTATGGATGATGGAAACCAATCAAGGAGAGAAGCAACCTAGGAGAAATTTCCTAACTGTGAGAACAATTAACCCTTGGAACGGCTTGCGTTCAGAAGTTGTGGGTGCTCCATCACTGGAGGCTTTTAAGAAGAGACTGGTCTGGAATAGTATAGGGCAGTGATGGCGAACCTTTTTTGGTTCGCGTGCCAAAAGGGGGGGGAATGCGGGGGATCACGTGTGTGCGTGCCCACACTCATAATTCCATGCACCCCCGCACATGCACGCATGACCCCCCCCTGCTCCCAGCATGCAATGGCATGCCCATTTTTCGCTCTCCCCAGGCTCCAGAGCCTTTCTAGGAGCCTAGGGAGGGCGAAAATGGCCTTCCCCACCCCCTCTGGAGGCTGGAAACAGCCTGTTTCCCGACTTCCAGTGGGCCCAGAAGGCCCGAAAATCAGCTGGCTGGTGCACACATGCACGCCGGACCTGAGCTCGCGTGCCCACCGATATGGCTCCGTGTGCCACTTCTGGCACCAATGCCATAGGTTCGCCATCACGGGTATAGGGTCTCCTGCTCAAGCAAGGGGTTGGACTAGAAGACCTCCAACGTCCCTTTCAACTCTGTTATTCTGTTATTCTGAGTGAGCCACAGGCAGGCCTGTTGCTTATTATTATCTTTCTCTCGTTTACTCCCCATTTTTTTGTTAAGCATGATCTGAGCTGAACACCTTTAGATTATATAGTGCAGACATCCATCTTCTCTGGATGATTAGAAAGAGAACAGGTAATCCTTGACTTATAACCGTTTGTTTAATGACTGTTCAAAGTTACAACAGCACTGAAAAAAGTGAATTATGATCATTTTTCCTATACCTACAACTGTTACAGTAAACAGCATCCCCGTGATCAAAATTCAGACACTCGGCAACTGACTCATATTTATGACGGTTGCAGTGTTCCGGGTTCATTTGATCACCTTTTGTGACCTTCTGACAAGCAAAATCAACACGGAAGCTAGATTCACTTAACACCTCTGTTACTAACTTAACAACTACAGTGATTCGCTTAACAACTGTGGCAAGAAAGGTCGTAAAATGGGGCAAATCTCATTTAACAATTCTTTTGCTAAGCAAGGGAAAATTTGGGCTCAACTGTTGTCATAAATCAAATTACCTGTGTTGATGACAAAACGTTGGGCTTTCTTTAGCAGATCACTGGGTTTTTGTGAAAGAATCATTTGATTCATTTCTCCCAAAACTGATCAGTGGCCAACATTTGCCAACGTTTTATTTTATTTCTGTCTTTTATCCTTTGTATATTTTTTATCTTTTTAGGATTGTGAGCCACCCAGAATTACCCTGTGGTAAGAGGGCAGCCAATAAGTTTTACAAATAAACAAATAAATACCGTATTTTTCGGAGTATAAGACGCACCGGAGTATAAGACGCACCTAGATTTTAGAGGAGGAAAACAAGGAAAAAAGTATTCTGAACCAAATGGTGTAGTAAAATATTATTTAATAAAATACCAGTATAGCAGAATACTTTTTACAACCATGTATACTTTTTACAACCATGTACACTTCTTACAAACTTCGAACTTGACAGCTTTAAGACTTGTGGACTTCAACTCCCAGAATTCCTCCTCCAGTCATGCTAGCTCAGGAATGGGAGTTGAAGTCCACAAGTCTTAAACTTGCCAAGTTTGAAGACCCTTGCACCCCTAACCCCTAACCAGGGGTCTTGAAACCTGACAGCTTTAAGACTAGTGGACTTCAACTCCCAGAATTCCTCCACCAGTCATGCTAGATGGGGTAATTAGAAGGCAAAAACACCTCCGTTTTTGCAAAAAACGGCGCATTTTTCGGCCTTTTTTTTGCAATAACGGGGCATGCAGAGGGTTTGGGAAGCCTGCAGAACACTCCTAGGGGATGGGGGAAGACAAAAATGCCCCAATTTCTGCAAAAAAAGGCCCGTTTTTCGCAAAAATGGGATGCAGGGGTGGGGCTTCTGGAGGCCAAAAATGGCTGTATTCGGTGTATAAGACGCACCGACATTTCCACCCTCTTTTTGGGGGCAAAAGGTGCGTCTTATACTCCGAAAAATACGGTAATATATTTATGGCTGGATGCTGTGTTCTGAATCACCTTCTAAGGAGCAGCTATGGAAAAGGAGGGCTTTGTATCTACTGTACTCCTGCTAAAGACCACCCAAAAACTCATAGGTAGCCTCTTCTGTCAGGGTTCCAAGTAACACCCCCAGCGAAAGAAGTCTCCGAGGCTAGGCATTCCTCAAAGCTCCACTTTATTAGATATATCATATTGGCACATCTGGGAAAACCCAAATGTGAAGACTTCCGGATTTTCGCCACCCAAAAGAAAGTCCAAGTCCCTGCCCCAGCACCCACATGTCCATCACATGGTCCAATCAATGCACCGTCCCAACTGGAGATGCTCCCCAGTCACACCCCTCCAGGTGCAGGGCAGAGTGGCCTTGACTCTCAGAGAAAGGAATGTTATTTTGACTATATATATATCTCCCCAGCTCCATACCATCCCCCCTCCCAGTTTCCCATAGCACTAAATGTGGCAGGCCTGAAGATCCAAGGGCCAAGATGGCTTCCAGGCCTGACACTCTTCTCTGTCATATGCAATTCGTCAACTAAATAAAGCTTTATCTTGATCCAATAAGGCATTTATTGTATACAGTTATGGAAATTCAAGATGACCAAATCGGGCATTATATAACTACAGGTAGTCCTTGAGTTCGGCCGTAATGAAGCCTTCCCATTATGATCGTGAGTTATAACAGTCATAAAATGGGTTGGTTTTACAACCCATAAATCATCTCCATTGTTGTGGAGATCATTAAACGAATTTGTTGGTCATAAACAAATACCACAGTTGTTAAAGGAACCCATCGTTTGCTGTGACACAACTTTGTCGAAAACCAGAAGTGCTGGTTTTCAGCAAAGTGGTCATAAAATGCAGTCATGTGACTGAGGGATGCTGCAAATGGCCGTAAATGCGGTTGTGTGGCCAAACACTCGAAGTGCGGTCATGTGACCACCGTCAGAACATTGAATCTGGGTCATGAGTCTCCCTTTTCATGTACACCGTAAGTTTGAATGGTTGTTAAGTGACCGGTCTATAAGTTGAGGGCTACCTGTATTGGCATAATAGCATTATTATTATTAAATTGTCATTAAACTGCCTGAAACAATCGCAACCAAAGATGCAATTATTGAGTGCAGCTTGGCACCTTCAGCAAAAAGACTCAGTGATCTTATCTTGAGATGCCAGTGGATCTGAAATCTTTTCCACTGGCTTTGGGGCTGGAACAAGCTATTCTGGGAATGACTCATTGGGGAGTCTGCATTCTTCAATTAACACAATTAGACTTCTCTGCTTTTGCTCACTCATCTAATTTCTCCTTTGCCTAACTCACTGATATTATTTTTATCAGAGGCAGCCTGTAGAGACGCAGGCCACTTTCCCCGCTCTCCTGCAATGCATTCCAGATAATTGTGATGTTAGCCAAGAGATGGGGAGAAATTAATTTGAGTTCCCCTGTGTTTGCAAAATTAGAAATTCTATCCTAACAAACATCTGAGCAGAGCCGCAGCTGGCCCTCCCAAATTTGCATGCCTCTGGATATTAAAAAATGCATCTCTCTAAGCCAGAAGTTCCCAAATTCAGGTCCTTTGATTATAGTTATATTTATTTCTTCATTATTGCTTATGGGAAGAGATGCACCGGCTTTAATAGCTTCAAACTGATTATCCTTCTCTGAGTTTAATCTACTCATCCAGCCAGGTGGCTAAGAGTCCCACCACCAAGAGAGTGCCAGGTTTAGCAATCTTGGACTTCTTGGTGATGCCTCCCCTCCTTTGGAGCAGATAATCCCTAGATATTAAGCCCCTCCCTGCTTATATTTTTGAAAAGTAGTAAAAACACAGCTTTTCCCCAAAAAAATTGCAGATGAGTCACATCATGCAAACCCTATCCAGTGGTGCTTCAGACTGATTAATTAGATGAGCAGTTGACACCAAACTGTATTTCATTTCCTTCTTTCCTCCCTCCCTTCCTTTTTTTATGGTTGAGTGACTCTGGCCTACTTCATGGAGGTTAAAACAGAATACGAATGAATCATTGAATTTTGCCACAGTGATAGCAAATAATTCACGTAACGGAGATATAAGGGACATTGGGGCTCTTCTAGTCCAACCCCCTACTCAAGCAGGAAACCCTATACCAGTGATGGCGAACCTTTTTTTCCTCGGGTGCCGAAAGCGCATGCGCGCCTGCTATCGCACATGCGCGAGTGCCCACACCCATAATGCAATGCCTGGGGAGGGTGAAAACGCCCCCCCGGAGGCCCTCTGGAGGCTGGAAATGGTCCATTTCCCAACTTCTGGTGGGCCCGGTAGGTACATTTTTCGCCCTCCCCAGGCTCCAGAGACTTCCCTGGAGCCTGGGGAGGGAAAAACGCCCTCCCCCGTCCCCCCGGAGGCCCTTCGGAAGCTGAAAATGCCCTCCCAGAGCCTCCGTGCGAGCCGAAAATCAGCTGGCCAGCACCCTGGAGCTGAGCTAGGGCAATGGCTCGCGTGCCGGCAGATATGGCTCCGCGTGCCACAGGTGGCACGCGTGCCATAGGTTCACCATCACTGCCCTATACCATTTCAGATAAATGGTTGTCCAAACCCTTTTTAAAAACCTCCAGAATTGGAGCACCTACAACTTCTGGAGGAAACTCATTCCACTGATTTAATTGTTTTCACTATCAGGAAATTTCTCCTTACTTTTAGGTTGCTTCTCTCCTTGATGAGCTTCCGTTCATTACTTCTTATCTTGTCTTCAGGTGTTTTGGAGAATAGGTTGACCCTCTGTTCTTTGTGGCAACCCCTTAGGTATTGGAACACTGCTGTTATCTCTCTCCTGGTCCTTCTTTTCATTAAACTAGAGGTTGTCGTCATCCCAGTAACATCTTGGCCCAATACTTGGGGGAATAATTATCTCTGTGAGGCCTTCCTAAAGACCAGCATGATTCTCAGTGGGATGTTCATAAGTGTAAATAGTTTATTGATTCAGATGATCAGTCTTGGAATAAGTAGAGGAGCAAATTGAAGTTAGCATTTCTGCTCATCGAAGTTCTACTAGTATTGCCATCATCCATCAATAGACCACCCTGCTGTAAGTTGGCTTTGGTACAAAGTATCAGTATCACATTCAGTTTTCTGATACCAGTACTTCATAGAGAAATCCCTAATCTAAGACGATCATCCTTAATGGGCAAGTAGATTGAATACATTTTTTTTTTAAAAAAGGGAAAGGCTTCCCCTACTCAGTCATATCCAACTCTTAGGGGCTGGTGCTCATCTCTATTTCCTAGCCAAAGGAGCCAGGATTGTCCAAAGATCCTTTCCATGGTCATGTGGCCAGCATGACTATATACCAAAAGAGCACAGAATGTTGTAACCTTCTCACCAAAGTGGTACCTATTTATCTACTTTGCATGCTTTCAGACTGCTAAATTGGCAGGAATGGGAGCTCAGCCTGTTATGCATTAGTTACTCTTTTGCAAATTTGGGGAAAATTGGGTATTTTTCCAACTTTTTTTTCTCAATTTGGGGGTCAAAGCATGCTTCTATGTCTGGACATTTTATAGCTTCTTCTCCAATGCTATACAGTATTTTTCAAGTCAATATGAGACATGGGCTCCTGTGCAAGTTATGGTGATCTGGCCTTCATAAACATGCTGCTATCTACAAGTTTAAGAGTAAGAAAGAAGACTTCGATAGAAATATGTAGGAGTTGTTGCTTAAGCAAACCAGACTAAGCCAGTCCAGGACTACCAGATAGCGTTTAGAAACATTTCAGACAGACGCATTCCTATTCCAGTGAAGAACTGTAAGAAGAACTCCATCACAGCTGGACTTGCAAGGTTCTGTAATAATAACAAATCTTCAAGAAAAGTAGTATTAGTCTTTTTATGGAATTGATTTCCTGGTGTGATCCATCTAGTGGGTTTAACACTCCAAGTGTTCTTCTCAAATTGGTGGATATTTGGTTGCCTCTTGGAGTTGTGTCAGTCAGTTCTAAGGCCAGCACCATTCACAGATAGGAAGGCCCTCCTGATTGATCTACCAGATTAGGAAAATCCCATAAGTCCTGTGATTCTGCCAGCAAGTCCATTAAAGAAGAACCAATTGAATCTGGCAGTAGTTCCAGCTACCCAAATTTTCAGCCTCTTTTAGGGAGGAAAAAGGTGCGTCTTATACTACGAGAAATACGGTAATAGTGCCAGTTATCACTGTGTGGGTTTCTTCAAGTCAGTGTTGACTCCTGGTCAAGTCCCTGGAGAGTTGTTGTTATTGCATGATTTCAGAAGTGATTTGCCCTTGCTTCTTTCTTAGGGCTGGGAGAGAGTGAATGGCCCAAGGTCACCCAACTGACTTTATGACTAAGGCGGGACTACAATTCATACTCTCCCTGTTTCTAGCTTGGTGCCTTAACCACTGTACCAAACTGGCTCTCAGCTACTATCTGCAAAGACTTCTACAGCACAAAATGTATAGGACATACCGGTAAGGCGCTCTCTGAATTGTATCTGCTTGTCCCAAATCAAACTACTTGAGTAAGACTGTTAGAATCTCTATACCTGAAGAAGGGATGGGATGAGAAGCAGAGGGTGGATCTTCCCAATAGTCGTGCCATGCCTTGGAAGTCGGCCCCACCTTTTCTGCATTACTATTCCAACCAGAGGTGGGTTCCTACCGGTGCGGTCCAGTGCGGGCGCTCCGGTAGTAGCCTGCTGATGACGTAATTTAGGCGTGACGGCTCCAGTGCTGTCTGTGCGCACCACCATATTTTTTTCCTAATTTTCGGTGATTTTTCGGCTCTCTGAGCATGCACAGAAGTAAAATCGTCCCTCTGCGCATGTGCAGAACTAAAATTGCGCGCCGGGATGCATGCGTGCATGCGAGTGTAGCAAGTGCACACGCAAAACATCGCAATGCGCACCAATAGAAAAAGGTAAAAGGAACCCGCCCCTGATTCCAACATACCTTTGGCCCTAATTTATGGACCAATATGATAGGTAGTGTTGTTATGCATTGATATTCTTCACTAAGGTACTTACATTGCCAATTGTGCTTTGCTGCCCAGCACCCAGAATCTATAAATACTGCAAAAGAAATATAAAGTTCAAAACTATGCAGAACAAGAGAGATAGACACACACAAACACAGAGAACCACATTCACAAGAGGCCTAAAGCAGCTAATGGCAGTATTTTCAAATTCAACATCTCTTGACTTCTTAATTTGGTCCTGACACATTAGCAAGTTCTGAAACTCCCAAATTACTTGTTGTGTTGAATAATGTCTTAGACGAGTTTAAATCTTTGGCTGATTTCCGTAGACAGTTGAAAATTACTAAAATTACTTCTAAAATTACTACTAATATTGTTAATTTTGCAAGGGGGTTGAAAGGAAGAGTTGGATTGCCATGTTTTAATAAATCAACAATCTTGCCTTTAAAAAAAAAGTTAAATACGTCTCTTATGATCTTCAGATGAACAGCATCATCCGAAAGAGATTCTTTTTCATTATGCAAATCAGGAGATGTTGAAGAAGGATTGAGTGTCAGTATTTTTCATGTTACAAGCAAAATGCATTTGAAGGGATGTTGACATACATAATTTGGTTCTGCTCTGTGGTGGTTGTCACATTTTGGTTTAATATCCACATTATTATTAATAGAATTTTGAGAATTCTATTTTGAATTTTGAGAAGGATAGAATCAAGATTAGCCTCCAGTCCCCTAATCATCTTTGTTGCAGAGAAGAGCAACAAAGATGATTAGGGGACTGGAGGCTAAAACGTATGAAGAACGGTTGCAGGAACTGGGTATGTCTAGTTTAATGAAAAGAAGGACTAGGGGAGACATGATAGCAGTGTTCCAATATCTCAGGGGCTGCCACAAAGAAGAGGGAGTCAAGCTATTCTCCAAAGCACCTGAAGGTAGAACAAGAAGCAATGGGTGGAAACTAAACAAAGAGAGAAACAACTTAGAACTAAGGAGAAATTTCCTGACAGTTAGAACAATTAATCCGTGGAACAGCTTGCCCTCCAGAAGTTGTGAATGTTCCAACACTGGAAGTTTTTAAGAAGATATTGGATAACCATTTGTCTGAAGTAGTGTAGGGTTTCCTGCCTAGGCAGGGGGTTGGATTAGAAGACCTCCAAGGTCCCTTCCAACTCGTTGTTGTTGTTGTTGTTGTTGTTGTTGTTGTTGTTGTTGTTGTTGTTGTTGTTGTTGTTGTTATATCATGTGAAGTTACAGTACTGCTTTACAAAGCCCTATTAAGATCACACTTTGAATACTGCATCCAGTTCTGATCACCACAATATAAAAAAGATGTTGAGACTGGAAAGAGTGCAGAAAAGAGCAACAAGAATAGCAATAGCACTTAGACTTATATACCGCTTCATAGTGCTTTACAGCCCTCTCTAAGCGGTTTACAGAGTTCAGCATATATTGCCCCCAACAATCTGGGTCCTCATTTTACCCACCTCAGAAGGATGGAAGGCTGAGTCAACCTTGAGAATGATTAAGAGGCTGGAGGCTAAAACATAACGCAGGAAGTATGGCTGCAGGAAGTGGGTACGCCTAATCTAGAGAAAAGACGGACTATGGGACACATGATAGCAGGCTTCCAATATTTGAGGGGGCTCCTGCAAAGATGAGGGATCCAACTATTTTCCAAAACACAAGACAGGAAGCAATGGATGGAAATTAACAAAGGAGAAAAGCAACCTAGAACTAAGGAGGTGTCTCCTAAATGTGTGAGTGATCAACCAATGGAACAGCTTGCCTTCAGAAGTTGTGGGTGCTCCATCACTGGAGGCTTTCAGAAAGAGACTGGATAATAGATATACAGATACAGATACAGATACAGATTAACAGAGTTGGAAGGGACCTTGCAGGTCATCTAGTCCAACCCCCTGCCCAAGCAGGAGACCCTTACATCTGCCTCTACTTAGGATCGAACTCACAACCTCCTGGTTGTGAGGCAAGAGCTCCACCTCTAGGCCACAGCAGCTGTAATCATTTATCTGAAATGATATAAAGTCTCCTGCTAGAGCAACTCTAGTATTCTATGTTCCAAGAGAAGAGAAATAAGGATGTGATGCTGAATAACATGCCCCCAAATTGGAATGTTATCAATTTATGAAGATTTTTTTTGCACTTAATGGAATTTGGATTGTAGGTGACAATTTTGCCATTTTGGGGGGGGGGGGGACTTCCAGACTTAAAATCTTGGACTAAAGAAATATGTTCACTCTTAGCTTTATATTGGCTCTCTGTTAAATGTAATGGGGAAAAAAGAACTTACCTCTCTTGAACTACACATTTTAATTCTGTTTTTTTTATTACTGGCTTTTAAAGAGTTGCCTTAACTCTTTAGGAGAACTAGACATTAAATAAATCTTGCCCAAGTGGATCTGTTTAGATATGCTGGACTTCAGTTCCCTGCATTTTTACCTGGGCAAGACTGAGATAGAACAACAACCATTAACCATGGCAGAGAAATTATCAAATTTCAAAACACCAATTTCAGAAGAAGCCTGAAGGTCAGTTACGAAAAGGGGGAAATATTATTAGATGGACCTTCCGTTTGATCTAGCAGGAAAGCTTTTACATCCTTCAGAGAATAAAAATAAAACAATTTGGACCTGGGTGACTAGCTAACCTCTCATGCTGTAGAAGAAGAGCAGGCTCAACTGGAAGGTGAGGTTAAATGTGTCACCACTTCAGAGTCATTGCATTGCCACAAGAGACTTAAGTCCAGCCACCCTTGAATTCCCTTGACCCTTATCTAGCACCAATGTAGCCTTGACCATTAGTTGACTATATCTTGTATATAGGGGGCATGGCCTCACCAGATCCTGGTTCAGAGGAGGAGAAGGGGGAGTTGGAACCAAGACCATCCGACAGGGAAGGTGTGTGTCCCCTGGAGGGGCCAGGGACTGAGGATGATGCTGCCCCAGGCCCTTCAGGCATTGGGCAGGTGGTCGACCAGACGGGGAGCTACCTGCCCTCACAAACTTGAGAGGATCAGCAGTGGGGATGAGAGGCAGCAGATCCCCTTTGATGAGGAACAGCTGCCTCTCCCACTGGATCCGAGGGCATGGAGAGTGGAACGGAGGGAAGCTCAAAGGAAAGATGTTCGGGAGGAGGTAGCCCAGCCCCTCCTCACAAAGAACATGGCTTGGGTTGACTTAAGCAAAATGTCGACTTGCAAAGCTTTCAAGTTGCCATAAGCAGGAGTGGGGAGAACTGACGGAGTTGCTGACTGTAGTAACTGAAACTACATTTCCACAAATGCTTCTTTTACTGATTGTGTCCTAGGTTACCAGAGTCAGCAGGAGAGGTGTGGCTTTCACAGCCCGCCAACGTGGTTCATTGGAGAATGTGATTTATGACATGTCCAGTGAGGAGGGGGGAAACAGGGTCATGAGGGCACGTAACCTACGTGAGCTCAGTTCTGACTGCATCGGAGTATTGCCGAAATGTCGCTCCTAATAAATGGCTATATTTCTTTTGAAGTTTGGCTCGTGGCTCAAGAATTAATTAGGGCATCTTTCGGAAACGTCACACAAAGACTGCAGGAGAGCATCTTTGTTGGGAACAATTGTTTTGCTTTGGCATGCATTTCCCCGGCCTTGGAAGAACTGTGCTATGACTCGTGTCTCTACCTGTACCTTTATCTCGCGGACTTGCCTTGCCTTGTGTACAACTTACGGACTTTTCCCTGTGAACTTGCACTTTGTTTTTGGACTTCCTCTCTGCCTTTGCAAATCGGTTTCGGTCATTACTAGCTTTTTTTTTTTCATGGGGACTGTGGGTGGCAGCCTTCAGGGAAGTTTAGGGTGGAGCTTTACCTGCCATTTTAGGGCCATTTGTTGTGGAATTGACAGAATAAAGGACTCTTATCCAAGCCTGCCTCTGCCTAGATGACCTGGATCTTAACAATAGGTAGCAATAATAAATATTTCTGTGCTTTGAACTCAACAAATGCTCCTGAGTATTTGTGCCTGACACACAAGAAGCTATCGTGTTCATAATTTCTATATCAATGGGTGAATATTTATCGAGGTTAACATGTGCCATTTTTTTTATCCCGCAACCAAACTAGATTCCTGTTCTTGATCTTTCGTTTGAGAAACAGGACATCCCAAACTGAATTGACATAAAGAACAGGAATGTCTATCAACAGTAGAATTCCTTCTCCTGTGCAGCTCGTCTGCCGCTGTCTATGGCTGTGACACGTTACGCTGCTTTTTCTGGAGCGTGATACTTCCATGTTTCTCTCCCTCTTTCACGATAAATTCAACTGAATCTAGGCCTCCATAAAAGTCACACTTTTTCTGAGGCCCCAAAGAAGCCAGTGTAAATCAATTTTATGGTACAGCATGTTCCTGCTAAAATGGTGTCTCGTAGAATATAAGCATATCGTATAACAACCTTTTTGGCACAAAATGATTGCATTTGTATTCTGAAATAAGTGCACAATTGCTCTCTTCCATTCTTTGCTCCATTTGCTGCTCATGTCTGAGATGGAAGGAGGCCTTGGGCTTCCAATGTCTTCATTCTTCCCGATGCTTAATTTATGTGGTTTATAGTTGCATTGCTGGGAAAGCTGTTCCTTTAAGATAAACTGTTATGGGAATTACACATCTGTGTGGGAAGACAATCCACAGCATAAACTGGTTGAACCTTTCTGAGTTGCCTGGTAGTATCAGGTGCTTTAGTTGTCTTTGAAAATTACTGTTGTGGTCATGAGCGACTAGAACATGGAGCCCCAACCCCTGATCCGTGGACTGGCACCGGGCCACGGCATGCCAGAAACCGGGCCACACAAACAAGCGAACCCCCATCCGCGGGATGCAGGCAGCGTGCGAAACCACGCCTCTTCTGATCCAGATAAAAACTTCTCTCTACGGAACCGGTCCCAAAAGGTTGGGGGCCACTGGACTAGAGGACTAACAAACATGAGCTGCCTAATAGAAAGTAGTGGAGAAAGAAATGGTGTTTCACAGCATGTGTTTGCCAGAGTCTTCAATTTAGTCAGGGATTGGGAACTGATCGTACATGGCAAAAGAGAATACAAAGACTTCACTGGGTTGCAATCTGGGCAGAAAAAGTCTTATTCTCGTAATATGGTGTTTTTTGGATATAATGGAGGAAGCCCTCTTTCTCTTACATGAAGAAAAACATGGATGTGCAACAGAATCATAGATGAAAGAGCAGGAGGAGGAGATTTGGGGAGAGGGAAGATGTCCCTCTAGAACAGTGTTTCCCACCCTTGGCAACTTGAAGATGTCTGGACTTTAACTCCCAGAATTCCCCAGCCAGCATTCGCTGGCTGGGGAATTCTGGGAGTTGAAGTCCAGACATCTTCAAGTTGCCAAGGTTGGGAAACACTGCTCTAGAAACTTGTGGGCTGGAAAATAGGGACCTGTTATTTCTCGTCTTTGATCTAGGGCCGTGATGGTGAACCTATGGCACGCGTGCCACAGGTGGCACGCAGGGCCATCTCTGCGGGCACGCGAGCCCAGGTCAGCTCCACAATGCATGCGCCCGCACCTCCCGCTGGCCGGCTGATTTTTGGATCTCGGCCGAGAGATGCACGCGCATGCGTGGGGTGGGTTCGCGCACGCATGCGCAGGGAGGGGTGGGGGTCACGCATGCATGCATGCAGGGGGTGCAGTGCCTTCATTCCACAGCCCGTTTTTAGTTCCAGGAGGCTTCAAGGAGGCCTGCTAGCATCAAAACGGGGCGTGCGGCGGCAAGAACGGGCGGGCCAGGGCTACCTTCCCTCCCCGCCCGAGCAGGCTTCTTGCACGGCCCCAGGCCTCTGGCAGGGAGGGAAGGAAGATTCTTCTTTAAAAGAGGAGCGGGGTCCTCCTCCAAGCAGCCTTGCCTCACCCTTGTCCCCATCTTCTTTTAAAGGACCGCGCACCACCAAGAGCAACTTTCTAAGCCTGGGGAGACGCTTTTCCAAGCCAGGGGCGACACCCCTGCCTGGGTGTGTGTGATGTGGGGGGGTGTTGCCTGAACCGGTCCAAACCGACTGAATACCACCTCTGATCTAGAACCCACTAAACCGCCTCAGCTCAATTGCCGTGTAATGATGGCCAGTTGGAAACCCAGTAAACATCTTCTTGTGATGGATTGCCCATGTGTGGCAGTTCCAATACATGCTTAACAACCCATCATAGTCAAGCAGGCAATTCTGATCTATCATTTCCCTAAAATCTACACTACCGAAACCTGGCGCCAGTAATTGACATGTTATCGAATTCAAGCCTTTGTTCTTACCAGTTTCGGTCCTCTTCATTGCCACTCCCTTGTGCAAGCTTTTTGTAACTTTCCCATCGTTCTGACAGGTGACCGAAGAGGAAGAGTCAGCTAATCACACCGTGATGATTCAGGAAACTTTGCAACCGGCTTCGATGGAGTTGTCCGAGCAGCACCATTTGGTGGTCTCCTCAGATGACATGGAAGGCATTGGGACAGTGACCGTTTATACTCAGGGCGGAGAAGCCTCAGAACTTATTGTTTATGTGCAAGAAGCCCTGCAGCCGATGGAAGAGCAGGAGCAATCTGGCATCTAAATCAAGTCCTCTGGGCAGGTAAGCAGGCAGGTAAGCCTCCTGGCACTGTATAATGAGTCTTCATTGATATATTGCAGGCCATTTGGGGGGAGAAACCCCTGAGGTTGGCGTGGCAAGAGTTGGTACATTCCAACGAGACTCTGGCTCTCTGCCTAACTATTTATTTATTTATTTATTTATTTATTCATTCATTCATTCATTTATTTTTATTTGTCAGCAAGTGTAAGGAAACAGGACACATGAAAAAAATGGCACAAATAAATGGATATAAAGAAGCAAAAGATAGCCATAAACACCTAAAACGAGTACATACAAATGGGTACAGTAGGACAGGTATGGTAGGCACGCTGGTGCGCTTATGCACGCCCCCTTAGGGACCTCTTAAGAAACGTGTAAGGTCCACGGTAGACAGTTTAAGGTAAAAGGTATGGGGGTTAGAGAAACTAACCACAGGATCAGGTAAAGTGTTCCAGACATTTACTACTATATTGCAGAAGTCGTATTTTCTGCAATCAAGATTAGAGCGGAATACATTTAGTTTGTATCTATTGATAGCCCTAGTGTTATTGCGGTTGAAATTAAAGTAGTCGTTAACAGGTAGGACATTAAGGTAGATGATCTTGTGTACTAAGCTTAGGTCGGAACTAGTTTTTCTCTGACTGATGAAGTTGCTTGGATGAGCAAAGAAACGTCTCAGATTTACAAACGTCGGTCCAGTTGATTCAACCTTTAGACACCTCCTGACACTGCTAAATTATTTCCCAGTGTATATTTGACAGCAAGCATAAAAGGTGCTTCCTGCAGCTACTAAATCCATGGTGTGTTTCACTCCTGGTAGATGTGAGGGTGGCAGTTGATTGGACTCTGGGTAGCCCTCGACTTATGACCACAATCGGGACCAGAATTTCCATTGCTAAGCATGGTGATTTGTTACGTCAGTCATGCCCGATTATATGACCTCTTTTGTCATAGCTGTTAAGTGAATCCCTGCGGTCGTTAAGTGAATCACATGGCCGTTAAGCAAACCCAGCTTCTCTCATTGGCTTTGTTGGAAGCCAGCTGGGAAGATTGCAAAAAAAAAATATGGTGATCACATGACCCCAGGACACGGCAACCATTGTAAATATATGCCGGTTGCCAAGCGCCTGGATTTTGATCATGTGACCATGGAGGTGCTGCAGTGGTCATAAGTGTGAGGACCGGCTGCAAGTCACTTTTTCAGTGGCATTGAAACTTTGAACGGTCACTAAACAAATGGTTGTAAGTCGAGGACTTCCCCTAATGGCTTTTCGCAGGAGATGTTTTGACACATTATTTATTTATTTGTTTGTTTGTTTTTGTCAAGTACGTATTGGTAATATACATAGATATAACATTGTTTATATACATAAGATGGGTACTGATAAGAGGGAACATTAGGACAGGGACGGTAGGCACACTGGTGCACTTATGCACGCCCCTTACTGGCCTCTTAGGAATCGGGTGAGGTCAACCGTGGACAGTCTAAGGGTAAAGTTTTGGGGGTTTGGTGATGAAACCACAGAGTCAGGTAGTGAGTTCCAGGCATTAACCACTCTGTTGCTAAAGTCGTATTTTCTACAGTCAAGTTTGGAGCGGTTCATTTGGGGTTTCTATCTGATGTGTGCTCGTGTATTGTTGTGGTTGAAGCTGAAGTAGTCGTTGACAGGAAGGACTTTGTAGCCGATAATTTTATGAGCTATGCTTAGGTTGTGCCGAAGGCGACGTAGTTCTAAACTTTCTAAGCCCAGGATTTCAAGTATGATTGCGTAAGGTATTCTGTTGTGAGTAGAGGAGTGGAGGACTCTTCTTGTAAAGTATCTCTGGAAACTTTCTTTTTTTTTTATTGAAAAGTTTTATAAGTACAAAGTACAGACATTTTTCCACATTTTTCTCCCCTCCTCCCCCCCTCCCCCTTCCCCCCCTCCCGGACTTCCCAGAAAAAGCACAAGGTATAAATCCAAGAAAACTAACATAAAACTTACAAAATACTATAAAAGAAAAAAAAGTTATTAGTTCAGAAATGCCCTTACATCCTTAACTCTTTGACAATCCAAAAGCTTGAAAGTATAGTATATCATTTCACAAATTTCTAACATTAATAAACTATTTAAGTTATTTTAGTCTGATACTTTTTTTGAATATATTCAGTCCACCTACTCCATTCTGGACACTTTCTAATGTATTTATGTCCGATATGCGGTGTGGGATCCAGACAGATGAGCTGTATTCAAGGATTGGTCTGGCGAATGTTTTGTATGCTCTGGTTAGTAGTGTGATATTATGAGCCATGAGCCATTTCTCTTTTTTTATGCCTTTTTTCACGAATCCTCTTTCCCTTTCTCCCAAGGAACTCAAGAGATCACAGCCTCTTATTACACCGATCCCGATTCCTTCTTCAGGGATCAAATAAGCATCGTGAACAACATCTGTGTGAGGAGACCCCAGCCAACAAACCAGGAGGAGTGATCATTGGCAAAGTGCCACCGGGCTTGAGAAAACTATCCTGGTGTGTTGTATGCACTTTAAGACAACAGTAGTGTTTTTAAAAAGACTCTCTTAATCACAGTTTGAAAAGCTTCTTCAGAAGGCAAAAGGACAATCAGGCAAAACAGAAGGCCCAGGCGGTGTAGCTGCTCCTAAGGATAAAGCTCCATACCTTATTTCTTCCCATCTTTGGCTCCCCAGCTTGCTTCTAGAAAGAAATCACTCTTTTAATCTTCTAAAGGAGCTTTGCTTTGTGAGTTTTGAAAAACCCCAGAACGTGATTTGAGTTTTCAAAGCCTTTTAATCGTTCATCTTTTAATTTCACCTCCTTCCAGTTTCTCACGGATGCAAAACTGCCACCGTACTTTTCCCAGATGCCTGGTTCCTATTAGAAAGGAAATGTTTTATTATCACCATGTATTTGAAGGCACATAGATTGAAAATAATTTGGGAAGGCTGAGGAGGTTCTGACCATCCCTGAAGTTTTATTTTGCTTTTCTTCCCTGTTCCTCTTTGCAAGATTTACAACAGTGTTTTTCAGAAGTATAAAAAATGTGGACTTTTTTTTTTTGCCCCTGGGTTTGGCCACTCTATTTCTGATTGATGTTCATACTGCCGGGTTATGTTCCTCATAATACATAATGAATGCAATTTTGAACCATAGAGAAGTAATTTAGCATCAAGGAAGCTGTGAAAACCAGAGTGATAAAGTAGAGTTTGGGATCCTGTTTTCCTTGTCTGACAAATGTTTGAACATTTTCTTCATGAAAAGCCCAGCTCAGTAGCCAAAGCTCACATCCATTATGGTTAATCTGTCTTTATAAAACTAAACAATTTGCCAAGAAATACATTGGCCACCACGGCTGGTCTAGAGAAGGCCTAATTTTTACTAAGCCGCCTTGAAGAGCAAGGTAAATGGACGCTAAAAGGCTCAAGCAAAATTGTGGATACGTATTTTGTCCATAATTCTAAGAAGTGGCCCCAATGGGGTGAACATTCTGCTATCCATGAAGAAAAGGGGATAAGATTTTTGAGCAAGATTGTTTCCACCAGACCAGTAATTCTAGTTGCAATCATGCTGGCTAGGGAATTCTGGGAGTTGAAGTCCACAAGTCTTAAAGTTGCCAAGGTTGGACATCCCTGATTTATGGGGAGATATTGCTTCTCAATTTGCTTAAGGGAAAAGCGAGAAGATACCTTATGATTGGCACCCAATCATATGAAGAGCTTGCCCTTCAACCTCTGAGGAACAATGCCAACAGGTCATGGTTAAAACCTGAGATTGATTTTTTTTATTATTATTATTCTGAGGGAGAAAGGGAGAGGGGGGAAAAACAGGAATAACCTGACTTCTTTCATCCTATGAATTTTTACACTATCAAAGCACCATTTGTGATTATGAGTGGAAATTCTATCATCTGATATACGAAACAGCTTAGAGTTTAACTCTTCTGACCTATTATGTCTAACATCTTAAAAAGACTTCTATCAAATAAAATGGAATTTTAAAATATATAAATAGGCAACCCCGTTTTGCAGGGGCGAGGGAGATCCTAAACTCTGTTTCCAAGCATACTATTTTGACTGTCAGTATTTCAATTCTTTTCCCTGTAGTTTTGCTGGAAACATAGAATGCAACATACTAAGTCCACATCTAGACTTAATATGTTTGTTTTTTCAAAAGAAAAAAGAAAAAGAAAAACAAGAATTGAAATAAATTCTTAATACCTCCCCATTATTTATTACATTAAATTATTAAATTTATTGAATGCATATGCCACTGAATCATTGAAATCCCTGCCAGCTTACAAACATAAATAAAACATACCCGGTAGAAAAAGAAAAACAGAGTAAAACCTCCACAATAAGACAGGAAAAATAATGCGTAACTCCCAACACACATAACACATAGCAACTCCGAATAAGTTAAAAAAAAAACCAAATTATTAGGTGTAACACAAAATAAAAAAAATAATCATTGTGGCTAAAGGCTAAGCCATTTTTTCGGGCCCGTTTTTCGCCTCCCAAACCCCCCACATGTCGCGTTTTTGCCCTCCCCAGCCCCCAGGAGCACTCTGCAGGCCTCCCAAAGCCTCTGTGCGCCCCGTTTTCGCGGGTCACGCAGAGGGTTTGGGAAGCCTGCAGATTGCTCCTGGGGGCCGGGGAGGGCAAAAACTTCTTTTTTCCTGTTTACCTCTTCGAAATCTTGGTGCGTCTTATACTCCGGTGCGTCTTATAGTCTGAAAAATACGGTACTTCCAGCTTCCTTAAATCCTTAATATACAGAAGAGACCTCCTGGTCACCAAAATCTATTTTTTGCTGCAGATGAAATCTCTACCTGTATATTTTTGCATTAGGTTATGCTATTTCCATCCTGCAAAGTTAATTAGCTTTAAGGTGATGCATTACTCTCCACCTTAGAGCTAGATTTTGGGAACAGGAGGAAGAGAAGAAAGAGGAAAGGGACCTCATTGGGAGCAAACTAGGTTTGTAACTATAATTTGGTTTAAAAAAAAACAAAACCCTGACGAGTCACCCTTTGCAGCAGAAATGAAATAAAACTAACATTACGGGCTTATAAATATCCAGATATGTGCTTCAAAAATAGCTAGCTTCCCTTGGAAGCTTAAAACTTATTTTCCTGTACCTGCTTATAGTAACTTGAATTGGTCTCAAGTATTGCTGGATTAAATTTATTCCGCAAAAGGGATAAATGATGGGTGCTAAATAAAAACCACCAAATATTACAAACTGATAGTGCCGTTCTCTTGGAATTAAAACTGAAAACCTGTTTGTTAGTGATCTTAAAAGACTTCCTAAACATTCTGCTGTCCGTCGCTATCGTTGCCAAATCTACTCATTGGATCTTAAGGACTGTCTTGTTAATGCGTAAAAAGATGTTTCACAGCTTTAATTGTAAATGATCTCCAGCTCAAATAGTTGTACAGACAGGAAAATAGAAAGCAAGAGAAGGTGTGTAATATCTGTGGCAGCAGCTTCCCAAATGCGTGTGCATTCTTTGGTTGAGGGGATCATGCCTGGTCATGTGCATACAGCCACAACTTAATCATTGTACACCTCCCTTATCTTGGGAGGGGGAGTGTCCAATATTTATATTTATATATATTATATATGATCTATAAGCCTTTGATTTTTCTCCCCCTCCCTTGAAAATCCACCAAACCAATAAATTCTTTTCAAAGTCTCCTGTTGCTTGGATATTAGTCAGAATACAATGTAATATAACATGCAATATTATTTTGTTGTATATTGTGTATACCCGTGAGGGCGAACCTATGGCACGCGTGCCACAGGTGGCATGCAGAGCCCTCTCTGCGGGCACACCAGCTGTCGCCCCAGCCCAGCTCTACCACGCATGCATGCGCCTCCTGCCGGCCAGCTTCAGGTCTGTGCCGCGCATTCACGGGGGACGGAGCACATGCGGGATGTGTGTGCATGCACAGGGGTGGGACGCATGCAAGGGGGGCGCTCGCATTGCAATTTGGGGCCTCACATTTAGGCTTCCAGGTTGGTGCAGGAGGACTTCCAGGCCCAAAGTGGGGCGTAGGGGGGGCGGGCACAGCCCCCCTCCCATGCCCCATTTTTGGGCCTGGAAAGCCTCCTGCACCAACCTGGAAGCCAAAAATGGGGGTGCAGGGCGCATGTGCGGGGCAGCATAGGGAGTCATGTGCACATGCACAGGGGGTCGCGCACACACATGCACGGGCAGGGCAGAAGGGTCATGCTCGCATACACGGGAGGCGCGGAGTCGTGCGCGCATTGCATTATGGGTGCAGAGGTGCAGGTGCACATGCGCTTTCGGCATGTAACAACAAAAAGGTTAGCCATTACTGGTGTATAGAATACAGGTACTCCTTGACATACAACCCTACATTTAGTGACCATTCAAACTTAAGAACAGTACTGGAAAAAAAGTGATTTATGACTGTTTTTTACACTTATGACTAGCATTATCTCCATGGTCACGTGATCAAAATTCAGCCACTTGGCAGCTGGGACATACTTATGACCGTTGCTGCATCCCAGGGTCGTGTGATCCCCTTTTGCGACCTTCTGACAAGCAAAGTCAATGGGGAAGCCAGGTTCACTTTACAACCGTGTTACTAACTTGTCAACTGCAGTGGTTACACTTAACAACCAAGAAAGTTCGTAACATGGGGCAAAGCTCACTTAACTACTGTCTTGTTTAGCAACAGCAGTTTTGGCCTCACTTGTAAGTCGAGGACTACCTGTATACAGTAGAATATAATACAGGTAGTCCTCGGTTTACAACAGTTCATTTAGTGAGCATTCAAAGTTACAACGGCACTGAAAAAAAGGGACTTATGACCATTTTTCACACTTACGACCATTGCAGCATCCCCACGGTCATGAGATTTACATTCGGACGCTTGGCAATTGACTCACAGTTATGACTGTCGCGGAGTCTCATGATCCCCTTTTGCAACCTTCTGACAAGCAAAGTCAATGGGGAAACCAGATCCATTTAGCAACCGTGTTACTAATTTACCAACCGCAGTGATTTACTGAACAAATGGGGCGAGAAAAGTCGTAAAATGGGGCAAGACTCACATAACCGATGTTCTCACCTGGCAACATAAATTTTGGGCTCAATTATGGTTCATACGTTGAGGTCTACCTGAATTTCTTCTTTATCAGTCATAATACAATTGTGAAATTATTATTTTTTTGCATCAGGAGAGGGGGGCAAATGGCAGAGGGGTCAGAAAGCTTTTGAAAAGCGAGCTGCCAGTTCAATGAGTCCGGGTGTGCGACAGACAATAATGCGAAGCACAACAATGAACCGATAAAAGTGACATTGGAAAGGAACGCCAATGCTTTCAACCTTGAAAGGTTCCCCTCCCTAAATTCCAGATGGCATAGAATTGACAGGAATGCTAAAAGTATTTTAGAAGATGGCTTCACGGTCAAAGAAATTCGTTGTGGGGTTTTTCAGTCTTTATTTTTCAATGAGATTTCTTTCTTTTTCTTTTTTCTTTTTAGAAAGAATAAATGCAGGGGGGGGGGAATGAAATTTAAAATGAGAGAGCTACTGTTAGGCGCCAACAACCAGGTTCACGTGTGAAGAGTTCAATTAGCTATTTTATTGCTCGTGCCAGTGGTGGGTTCCAACCGGTGCTGTGCGGGACGCCGCACCGGTAGGAGCCCGGCGATGATGTCATTTTTAGGCGCTTTTTTCCGGCTTCTCCGCATCCTGAACTGTCGGAAAAAAAGCCCTCCCACCCGCCCTTGTTTCAATACGGACCTTTATTCTTCCTCCGAAGCACAGCTGAGAAGCTCCTCAGCTGTGTTTCGGCTTGTAATGTCGTCCTCAGCATGCGCGGAAGTGAAATCGCCCGATGGAATGCGAGTTCACTTCTGTGCATGCTCGCGATGCGCACCGGTAGTGAAAATAACCGGAACCCTCCGCTGGCTCGTGCTCTTTACACAGGAATTTTCCCAGACTCGCGTTTTGCACCTGGACCTGACTAGTTAAAGTTTTAACAACATTCAAGTGAGATTGGTCCTTGCCCTTTTGTGCCTAAGGATTCCAGACTAATTCCCTGCTTGACCCAGTACTCTTCAATATCTTCATAAATGACTTAGAATATTCAGAGGTCTCCAACCTTGGCAACTTTATGAGGTGTGGAATTCAATTCCCAGAATTCCTCAGCCAGCTATACTGGCTGAGGACTTCTGGGAATTGAAGTCCATACCTCATAAAGTTGCCAAGGTTGGAGACCTCTGGCTTAGATGAGGGAGTAGAAGTGGAACTCATCAAATTTGCAGATGACACTAAGTTGGCAGGAATAGCCAACACCCCAGAAGACAAGCTCAGGATCCAAAAAGATCTTGACAGACTTGAACAATGGGCCCTATCCAACAACATGAAATTTAATGTGGAGAAAAGCAAGGTTTAACTTTAAAGCCTAGGCAAGGAAAACCAAAGGTACAAGTACAAATTAGGCAAAACCTGGCTCAAAAACAATAACTCAGAGAGGGAACTTGGGTCCTAGTGGACAATCACTTAAACATGAGCCAGCAGTGTGCAGCAGCAGCCAAAAAAGCTAATACAATCCTTGGTTGTATAAACAGAGGCATGGAATCAAAATCACGTGAAGTATTATCACCGCTGTATAAAGCCTTAGTAAGACCTCACTTGGAATACTGCATCCAGTTTTGGTCACCACATCGTAAAAAAGATGTTGAGACTTTGGAAAAAGTGCAAAGAAGAGCAACTAATTGAGCCGAGGTGGCGCAGCGGTTAGAGGCAGTACTGCAGGCCACTTTAGCTGACTGTGATCCGCAGGTCAGCGGTTCAAATCTCACCGGCTCAAGGTTGACTCAGCCTTCCATCTTTCCGAGGTAGATAAAATGAGGACCCAGATTGTTGGGGGCAATATAAATATACATTGCTTACTGGTGTAAACCGCTTAGAGAGTGCTTGCACTGTGAGGCGGTATATAAATCTCACAAATAAATAAACAAATAAACTAAGATGATTAAGGTCCTGGAGACAAAAACATGAACAGTTCAAAGAACTGGGCATGTCTAGTCTAGAGAAAAGTAGGACTAGGGGTGACATAGTGTTCCAGTATTTGAGGGGTTGCCACAAAGAAGAGGGTGTCAACTTATTTTCCAAAACACCAGAATTCAAGACAAGAAACAATGGTTGGAAACTAACCAAAGAGAGAAGCAACCTGGTATTAAGGAGAAACTTCCTGACAGTGAGGACAATTAACCAGTGGAAGTTGTGGATGCTTCACCCCTGGAGGCTTTTAAGAAGAGACTGGACAGTCACCTATCTGAAATGGATATAGGGTCTCCTGCTTGAGCAGGGGGTTGGACTAGAAGACCTCTAAGGTCCCTTTCAGCTCTACTCTGGTTGACTCTTACCCCTGGCTCAGCCAGTCTCTCCCTGACAGGTACAAAATAGCATTTGCACATCGAGCATGCCTAGAGGACCCACTGCTCCAATTAAATTGCCATCCTGCACACAACGTCTGAGCTTGTTAATAAGAATTAATTAGGCCATCCCTGGAAAATCAACAACCAGCTGGTTCTTCAAAACCTTTTCGCATACCCAGCTGAACGTTAAGACTTTCCCCTTGGACCATTCAGGATCTGGAAGTGCGTACACTACGTCGGATATTTCAGTACAATTTGGTAGTTTCTCCATATTGGCTGCAGGATTGTGTTTCTTGAAGCCAATCATTATGGATGTGTAGGAAAATAAATAAATAAAGGGAGCTATTCTGAGCAGGAAATTGGATGCCTATTAAATGGCCCTAGATGGGGATTTTTCATTAGCATTTATATTCCCCGCGAAATGTGAGGCTAACGCTGCAAATGAATTTGTGTTGTGATTTCCAGTTAAACTTCATTGTTCATTTGCAGAGATTACTCCTTGACCTAATCGCAAAATTAAGAACAACCCCTGCAAAATATATCAATTTTTTTCTCCCACTAAAAAAAAACCCCTTGAAACTGCAATTCCTTCTATAGCCCATTTGCCGTGAACAACAGCATTTGGAGGAGGGTAGCAATTGGTCTCAATATTCACACTGTTAGCAAAGAAACCTTCCTGAATCAATTAAACAATTGCCTGTGTTAATATCTGGCAACCAGGGGTGGGAATGTGGAAACTTAATTTACCATGCGTCACTTACACATTTTCAAATAAATTATTTTCAAATTGGCTCTGCATTTCCACTGCCCATGACAGGTGTAATTTAAAAGAAAAATTCCCATATATCACTGTCACGCACACCTCTTGCAATTTAAGGCTTGGCTTATTTAGACTGATAACAGCAGCTGCAATCCCTGCTGATTGGGTATGGAAAATAATGCCTTTCTCGGTCTAAATATGTTGCCTTCTGCAACAATATAGCCAAAGGGAGGGATAAGTATATTTTTGTCATAATGCCATCTTTATGAGTAAACTAGGACTAGTATATTTCATTTGTTTTTTGCAAGTATTATATTCCCATTATACTAATATGCATTTCCTGCATTATTTATTCAGTGTCTATCCACACTAATCTGTTGCCATCAAGGGACTGATTGTTATAGCTAAGCCAACAAGGTGTTCTTTGTTATCTGAGTCCTGTCATAATGTGAATCTATATCCTTCTGAGTGGATAATTATTAGCCAATGAGCTTCATAACTTATTTATTTATTTATTTATTTGGTTTTCTTATATGCCGCCCAACTCCCGAGGGACTCAGGGCGGCGTACAGCACAGAAAAAAATACAAGAACAACTAATAAACAATAAGATTAAAATCAGAATATAAAAATTAAAAATTACAATGTTAAAAACCATCCAACAACCAGACAAGTTTAATTGGGAATTAAACTCCATTCTCTTCGGTTATAGATTTATTTATTTATTTATTAGTTGCATTTGTATGCCGCCCACTCCACGGAGACTCTGGGCGGCTCACAACAGTAAAAATTCACATGCAACAATAGATATAAAAAGCATTAAAAACAATAGATATTAAAACATTTAAAAACATTTAAAAACCTCAATTTAAAAACCCATGCAATAAATCATTCATGGGGCCAAGAGTGCTCGGATCACTCTTAGATCATCTCCCTAAACCACTACATAATAATCAGGTTTATGTCAATATTTTTATTTCATTCATTCATTTAGTTGTATACGGTTGGGTTGGGTTGGGTTGGGGTGACATGATAGCAGTGTTCCATTATTTGAGGAGCAGCCACAAGGAAGAGGGGGGGTCAATCTATTCTCCAAAGCACCTGAAGGCAGGACAAGAAGCAATGGATGGAAACTAATCAAGGAGAGAAACAACTTAGAACTAAGGAGAAATTTCCCAACAGTGAGAACAATTAACCAGTGGAATGGCTTGCCTCCAGAAACTGTAGATGCTCCAACACAAGAATTTTAACAAGAGATTGGACAACCATTAGTCTGAAATGGTATAGGATCTCCTGCATGAGCAGGGGGTTGGTCTAGAAGACCTCCAAGGTCCCTTCCAACTCTGTTATTATGCTCTGGTTACTATCATACTTGACATTAAGAACGTTAAGTCCGTGTGAATTTTTCATTCCAACAAAACAATAGTTTTGGTCCAATTTTTTCCAGATGCAGCCTCAGTATTTTTTAACAGCTGTGAGCAGATGCTTGTAGGATCAAGAAAGGAGGCATGGTGATGATTTTCTATATTATGTTTTAATTTTTATATTTGCTTTTAATTAACTTTTTAGATTTTGGTTATTCTTGTATTTTCTCACTGTTGTACGCCGCCCTGAGTCCTTAGGGAGTTGGGCGGCATATAAGAATTCCAAAATAAATAAATAAATAAATTTTCATTAGCTTAAGTACAGCAGATGTTTTTTAGGCAAAAGGTCCCAGGTTTAACCTTGGTATTTCAAGGTAGGGAAAATAAATGTTCTCCAGTTTGGGAATTTAACAAATCAGTGAATTAGTTCGGTTTTCTGTAGTGAGTCAACTGAATTATCCATGCCAGAAGCTAGAAAGCTCTGGGTTTTTCTTCCAGTGCCCTGGATGGATGATATATGATATATGACGGTCAGTTTTAAGAGGCGCAGTGGCTCAGCTTAATGAGTCCTAGCTCTGCATGGGGGGGGGGGTGAGCTCCTGCCATTTGCCTCACGTTCTGCTCACTTTGCAGTTCAAAAGCATGTTCTATGCGAGTGGATAGATAGGTCCCACTTCAGTGGGAAAACAAGCTGTGCTCTGTGCAGGCAGTCAGATTCCTGATGGGTCTGAACCTTCCGGGTTGCTTGTGAGGCGCCTCCAGGAAGGGAGGTGGCCTTGAGTGATGCTGCAAGAAGAGCCGCTCATCTTTCTGGTGCAATGCCAGCTCACTCTCCTGTAGTACACCTATAATAGGGCTGGTACCTTGGAAAGCCAAACTATTACTTTGCAATAGCATTGTGGTCTCCTGGCTACTGTAACAATGCCATACACTAATAACAATAACAATGGCCAGTTCTCAGATTTCCTAGAATTATAGGTTGGAAGGGATGTTGGAGGTCTTCTTGGAGGCCCAAGGCAGGAATCCTTATACCATCTCAAAAGACTGTTGTCCAATATCTTCTTAACTATCTCCAGCAATGGGTCATCCACAAACTTTGGGAAGCAAGTTGTTCCACTGATTAATTGTTCTCAGTGTCAGGAAATTCCTCCTTAATTCTAGGTTGGATCTTTCTTTAATGATTTTCCACCCACTATATCTTGTCCTGCCCACTGGTGCTTTGGAGAATAAGGCAATCCCTTCTTCCCTATGACAGTCCTTCAAGTATTGGAAGAGTGCTATGAGGTCTCCCCTGTGCCTTCTCTTAGTTAGGCTAAACATACCTAGTTTCCTTAGGCAATCATTCAGGGGCGGGGTCCTAATTTTTTTACTACCACTCTGTGGGCGTGGCTTATTTTGTGGGTATGGCTTGCCAGCCATGTGACTGGGTGGGCGTGGCTTCTCAGACTGCTGAAGGGAGGGGAACTGAGAGAGGTCCTGTTGCCCATTCCCCGTCCCCTCAGCAGCTCGAGAAGCCTCGAACATACAAAAATGCCTAGGATCATCACTGTGCATTCATGGCTTCTCAGACTGCTGAAGGGAGGGGAACTGAGATAGCTCCTGCCGCCCATTCTTTCAGCGTCTCATGCGCTCCCTCAGCCATCCTCCCCTGCTTGGACTCACTGTGGGGTAGGAAGGCAGCGCATGAGCAATGCCGGAAACTCGGCTTCTGGATACGCACAGAAGAAAAATTTAAAAAAATTAATTTTTTTTTAAATGGTGGTGCCCAGGCACCAGCAGCTGACCGGCAGCTGACCGCACCGGTACTGTGACATCATCAGTGGGCCGCTACCGGTGCTATAGAGTGGACCGCACTGGTAGGAACCCACCACTGCAATCATTGTATGATTTAGCCTCTAGAGTAGACCCTTTATGATTTTCATTGTTCTTTACACTCTTTCTAGGGCCTCAGCATCTTTTTTTGTCATATTTTTGAATGGTATTTCTCTACAAACTTCCATTGCTTGCATTTTTACAAGGCCCATTAGATAGAGCAGACCAGGAAATCAACCTCACACAAAGGTTGCAACTACTGTTTACGGACACTAGCTATGATAAAAAGCCTGATTGTATTGTATGCCTTCTTCCTTCCTATAATTCATTGAATTAGGGAGGTTTCTGTCTGAACGGCTTCCAAAAATTATCTGGATATTCTGAATTTAGAAATGTTTTGCTGTTTTTCTTGTCAGCAACAGAGCTCGCCTGTGTATCTCCATCGAAGTCATCTTCCATCATCTCTATACTTCTTCTGTCTGATACCATTCCTTCTACTTGCCATTCAAGAGCTGTAAAGTAGGGATGCCAACCAATTAAAGGTTAATCTAGCAATGCTTATTCGTTCTTCCAAATCTTTGGAAGGATTTCAAAAATGACTTAGACTTAGAATAACTTTATTATCATTTTGAATGTACACTAATCGGCATACATTAAAATGAAATTTTGTTGCATACAGCTCTCAAAGTGTCACCACCTCCAGTATACACTACATAAACATGACAAAATAAATAAATACAAAATTATGCATATCCCCACATATATTATATGACACAGAGAAACAACACATTCTAGTTCGGATGTATACATGTACATGGCGAGGAAAACGAATCTTGCGAGTTTACTAGATGGATGGTATAGGGAACAAAGCTGTTACAGGTAGAGAACAAAGCTGTTACAGAATCAGGTAGTCCTGCTAGAAATACTTCAAAACCTCCTCCCAGAGGGGAACAACAGAAACAGACCGTAAAGTGGGTGTGTGGGGTCTCTAACAATGCTTTGAGCTCTAAGCACATAGCGCTTATAAGCAGTATCCTGAATAACAGGAAGCGAACTTCCCATAATCTCTGCTGTCCTTACCACTCTCTGTATGGACTTTCTATCTTAGGCACTGCTGCCAACAAAAATATTCCCAAGTAAGCTAGCCATTGCTGAGGATTCTGGAAGTTGATGTTCAAGATTTGGAGGGTGCCTGATTGGAGGATGCAGAAATATGGAATGGGAGAAACCCACAGGGCATGGAATAAAATGTTCTGTTTAGTGTAAGAATCCAGAATAAGGCACGTAAAATAAACTGTTACAGATTCTGGTTAAATGGTAGTGACAATAATTTTGTTTGATATTATTTTAACAACTAAGTGCAGCACAGGTAAATCAATACAACACAAGGCAATGTCAGCTAATATAAACAATAAAACAGTAAAATATTCAATATTTATTGCTGTCAGGCTCCAAAAAACTAAGAATCATTTGAAGCAGATGTCTTTATTGTTCCTCGCCTATAGACAGAAACTTGCCAAATTAAAGCAGGCTACCACCCACATAACGCATATACTCTGGGAACTGATAGGGAGGAGCTGTCTTCATCCTCTTTCTCTCACACAAACTATCTGAAGTGAGTTGTCTCTTGCTCTTCTGGAGTTCACTCTTTCTCTCCTGGGAATCCAGACTACATTCCATCCCACTAACAACCATAATATATAAGGAAAAAGGATGTTCCTGGCTTCATACAAGTCTTGAGAAAAGAAAAAACTAGAGCCATTGCAAACATCAAGAAATCAGACTTTGGATTCAAGAGGGAAGTGATTCCAAAGGGTAGGAGATTAGATGGCAGACAAAACCCCTAAAAATGAGGTATCTATATTAAAATAAGGAGGTAAAACTCGACCTTGATTTCAGGATCAAGCTATGTGCACAGGAATATGAAGTACTGTATAATCAAGTCATTTAACTAACTAGGTGTTTCTTGTAGAAAGTCCAGAAGGACAACAGCAAACTGATAGCATGCTAAGACCCAACAAATGTAGAAATTCGTGGGGAAACTGTGCTTCAGTTTGAGACAAAGACAACACAGACTCATCTCCAACAGCCTGCGCCTGTGAAGGGAACAGTGAAGGAATACAGGGTAGAAAACATCCTGAAGCCAAGAAGGCACCATACCTACTGTGTTTCCCCCAAAATAAGACCCTGTCTTACATTTTTTTGAACCCTGAAATAAGCGCTTGGCCTTATTGCCATGTACTCAAAAGCCTGATTGGGCTTATTATCAGGGGATGTCTTATTTTGGGGGAAACAGGGTATTTGCTCTACTCAGGTGACCTGAGAACACGGACAAACCTCCAAGTTGCCTCAATGACTCTCCAATATCTAAGGGGCTGCTACAAAGAGGAGGAGGTCAACCTATTCTCCAAAGCACCTGAAGGCAGGACAAGAAGCAATGGATGGAAACTAATTAAGTTCCCTGAACCATCCTACAACTTGGGATAAATTTCCTAGCAGTTAGAACAATTCATCACTGGAACGACTTGCCTCCAGAAGTTGCGGGTGCTCCAACACTGGAGGCTTTCAAGAAGAGATAGGAGAATGATTTGTCTGAAATGGTAGATGTTTCCTGCTTGAGCAGTGGGTTGGACTAGAAGACCTCCAAGGTCCCATCCAACTCTTGTTATTCTTTAAGAACGTTGTCCTCTGTAATAGACCTATGTTCAATCAACCAAACAACCAAGCTCAGAGAACATCAAAGACCACAAAGATTCTTTGTTCTTGGAATATTTTCTAACTAGTGCACTCAGTTGGACTAGTTCTGTCAGACTTAAGTTGGAGGCCATTTCTTCAATGCATGATCTCTTCTAGGAGAAAAGAGCTAAAGTAGTAATTTCTGACCTATCCTTCAACCATTTAGCCAACATCTACCATACTACAGTAGTTCTTTTTTTATTTCTCTTTTACATTGAACATATCTGAAGTAGCCTTTGGTTCCTAGCATCCTCAGCTCATTATAATCTTTAGCTTTCCTGACGCCACCACTTCAAAATCTGTACTTCTATAGCCTTACTTGCTGACTTCATCTTCTTCGACCCTTTCATGTACATCCATTTGAATGTCACAGTTTCACCCATTTTCATCAAATTAAATTGCCACATCTCAATGGGTTATTTTTTTTAGCAGCAGCAGTAAAAAAAAACCCTGTTAAGACAGCTTATGGTTTAATAAGTGAAAGTGTCAATTCATCAAGATCTTTAACATGTGTTCTTAGTTCCCTGAAAGAAGTTTGGTGGCCATTACCAAGAAAGCAGGCATAGTTTTGCCCATAATAAAATGTGTTTAAAAGACTTTGGTTGCAAAACTCTAGGCCAGGACTATCAAACTCGCAGCCCGCGACCTGGATGCGTCACGTACTGGCCAGGCCCACGTCCAATTTAGCAAAGGGGGGAAAAGACACCATACATCACGTGATGACACCATGACGACACAAGTTTGACACCCCTGCTCCAGGCAATCCTGGAATGTTAAGTCAATGAGATCTAATTAGTACATGGACAAGAGACCACCAGGAAATCTTGCACATTAAGGCTAAGCTAGGAAGTGTTTTTTTAAAAAAGAAAAACATAGAAAGTGAAGCATTTTCATCTTGTTGCCAAACAAAACTGTGTGTTCTGCCCCAGCTAAGAACGTAGCACAACACACAGTTTGTACGAACTTATTTAATCAAATAACCACTACTAATAGCTGTCTTAGCAGTGGATATGCACACACCAATCTAAAAGCAGTTTTTTCTTGCAAGCAACCAGCTGCTAATTAGTCGTCATTAACAGCTGGTATTAGTTCAAAAAGTCTTAAAGCAAAGAAGAGCAATTAGTCTTGATATCTTACGAAGCTTCAGAGAGTTGGCAAAATGCCTTGAAGTAATCCTTGATAACCAAACTGAAGCAGAGAAACAAAGCAGAGGTTTTTCACGAAGCACACTATGACCAGACAGATTTCCAAACATTGTTTCCTGCAGAGGATTCAGCTGACTCTGCTTTCTTTAAGTAGACTAGGGGAGTGGCCAATTAGCCTCAAGTCTTACTCCCGAGGAGATCTCCTCCGGAATAACCATTCCTGCCTTTTGGCAGCTCTGCGTGTCCTTGCATTCAGAAGAGGAGAAGCCTCTTCTCCCTCATCACTGCTATGAGGTGCTGGAGGTTCCGAAGGCCCTGGATGAACCTCTGCCTCTGGCACCGAGTCCTTGCCAGTCTCCTCACTCTCCGACTCGGGTGCCAGCTCCACATGCCGTTGGCCCAACACCAAGCCGGTCTCCTCTCGAACGGGATCCGCTATCAGCTGCACGGGCTGCTGGCGGGCCACAACACTATGTAAGGTTGTGCATGTCACCAGGAACCAATCTGACTTAAAGGAAGATGTGAATCACTGCAGCTGTTAAATTGGTAGCATGGTTGTTAAATGAATCTGGCTACCCCATTGATTTTGCTTGTCAGAAGGTCGCAAAAGGTGATCACATGACCCCAGGACATTGCAACTGTCATAAATGGGAGTCAGTTGCCAAGCGTCTGAATTTTGATCATGTGACCACGGGGATGCTGCAACAGTCATAAGTGTGAAAAATAGTCATAAGTCACTTTTTTCAATGCCGTTGTAACTTTGAATGTATCACTAAACAAATTGTTGTAAGTCGCTGGCTACCTGTATCCCTATCTGCTCAAATATAGGTTGGAGAAGGAAATAATTTTCCAAACACTGCTTTTGGGTGTGAGCTTAAATTTCCATTGATGCCATGGATTCTTTCCTTTGATGTTATTGATCAAGAAAATCCCACTTTCTCCATTGTCAAATGTCATGTACCTAGCAAAGGAAGAATGCAAGAACCACCCAGAGTGGCAACTGTTACCACTTGTCTAGGGTCAAGACCTAATCTTCAAAACTTTGATTTATTTTTATCTCTGTTAGAAATTCTGTTTTTTATGTAGCACCACAGAGCAAACCAAGAGCACAGTCACCATGTACTTTGCTGCTCAACTGTTTAACTGTAACAGGAAACAGGAAACTCTACTTAGAACAAAAGAGCATAGAGTATATACTTGTAAATTGTAAACACTGCCATTTACTGGCTGAATACTGCGGTTGTATAAAAATACATTCCAACAATGAATTCTAACAATCTCATTAAAGAGTCTGCACCTCTCCTCCATTTCTTTTTGTCTACTCTCGTGCCATGTTAGAAAAGATGAAGAAATAATGGGTCTTGCACATGATGTCAAACTACACTTTGCTGTAATCCTGGAGCTGGTTGTTCCCTGAGTTGTAAGCCAGTATTTCTCAACCTTGTCAGCTTTAAGATGTGTGGATTTCAACTCCCAGAATTCCCCAGCCAGCTTGAGAATTCTGGGAATTGAAGTCTTATCTTAAATCTTAAATCTTAAATCTTAAATTATTTAATTTAATTTAATTTAATTTAATATTTAATTTAATATTTAATTTAATTTAATTTAATTTAATTTAATTTAATTTAATTTAATATTTAATTTAATTTAATATTTAATTTAATTTAATTTAATTTAATTTAATTTAATTTAATTTAATTTAATTTAATTTAATTTAATTTAATTTAATTTAATTTAATTTAATTTAATTATTTAATTTAATTTAATTTTCTTAAATCTGACAAGGATGAGAAACACTATTCTAAGCAGATTCAAGCCTGATTAGACCCATCAGCTAAGTTTAATGTCTCGGTATGTTGGAGGCACCATTTTAAATTTTTCTTTTTTTAAAAAAAAAAAGGAATATTAGAGTCCCTTGCATGTCAACTCAAATACCATTCAGTTTGATATTTCTTGGTAAATAGGCATAGGTTGTAAAGGATATATTTTCCACCATCTGCAAAACAGCATGTACAGTTTCTAGTTAATTCCTGGGATGATGGATTTCCATCCATTACCCTGAAACTTGTTTTCCATTTCCATTTTGATATAATACTCACTCGGGATCTTTAAAAAAGAGCTTTTCTTGGCTAGTTTTTGCAATTCTGCAGAAGACAAATAACTTCACAAGCCCTGAAAGATGATAAGGAGGCAAGAGACCTTGAGCAATTCTTCCTTGGATAAACCCAGATTATCCTTAGTTAGAATCAACATCAAAATATAGTTGCTATAGATATTAAAACACAGAGACTATATTCAAAACATAGCCAACTGCTTAGAATGTACATGTAATTCTCAACTTCAACCATTTGTTTAATGACCGCTCAAAGGTGCAACGGCACTGAAAAAAGTGACTTACTCCTCGTACTTATGAATGATGCAGCATGCCCATGGTCATAGGATCAAAATTTGGGTGCTTGGCAACTGGCATGTATTTACGACAGTTCCAGAGGCCCAGGGTCATGTGATTCCCATCTTCAACCTTCCCAGCCATCTACCAACAAGCAAAGTCAATGGACTGAAACCAGATTTGCTTTATGGCCCCAAGACTCATTTAACTGCAGGCATTCACTTAATAAACATGGCAAAAAAAATAAAAGATTGTAAAATTGGGTGTGGCTCACTTAATAACCATTTCACTTAGCAACAGAAATTCTGTTCCCAATTGTGGTCATAAATTAAGGATTACCTCCGTTGGAGTGTTTCTCCACCTTCTCCACAAATGCCAATTTCTGGGTGGAGAATTTAAACCTCTCTAGATGTTGAATCCCATCTTCCCTTGGTTGCAACTTTCACAACCAATTATCAAAGTGGGTGGGAATTACAGCCCCAACGAACCACAGTCAAAGATGTGGCTTGTCTAGAGGAAAGAAGAATTAGGGGTGACATGATAGCAGTATTCCAGTATTTAAGGGGATGCCACAAAGAAGAAGGGGTCAACTTATTTTCCAAAGCATCAGAAGGCAAGACAAGAAACAATGGATGGAACATAATCAAGGAAAGAGGCAACCTGGAATTAAAGAGAAACTTCCTAACTGAGGACAATTAACCAGTGGAACGGCTTGCCTTCAGAAGTTGTAGGTGCTCCATTACTGGAGGTTTTTAAGAAGAGACTGGACAGTCGTTTGTCTGAAATGGTATAGGTCAGTGATGGCGAACAATTTTTGGTCCGCGTGCCAAAAGGGGGTGAGAGCGCACGCTAGCACGTGCACACATACCCACACCCATTCCTTCCCCCCCATGCATGCGCACAACCCCCCCCCCATGCTGCCCCCTGTGCATGCGCACACACACACACCCCTGAGCAAAGGTCTCACTGAAGCCTGGGATGGTGAAAAATGGCAAAACGGGCACAAAGGAAGTTTGGAAAAACACACTTCCGGTTTGCGTTTTTCCGAACTTCCAGTTTGCCCATTGGGCTGTTTTTCGCACTCCGGGGCTTCAGGAAGCTTTCCTGAAGCCTCTGGAGGGTGAAACGGCCTTCCCCAAGGCTGAAAATCAGCTGGCCAGCACGCGCATTCACGCTGGAGCTGACATAGGGCCCTCCGATATGGCTCCACGTGCCACCTGTGGCACACGTGCCATAGGTTCGTCATCACTGGTATAGGTTCTCCTGCTTGAGCAGGGGGCTGGACTAGAAGACCTCCAAGGTCCCTTCCAGTTCTATTCTATTCTATGGGCCAGGCAAACAAGTGAAGCCCCATCTGCACACGTGATGGATGCAGGCAGTGCACGAAGCCACGTCCCCCTCCCGTCTGCAGAAAAACAACTCTCCACGGAACTGGTCCTTGGCACCTAAAAGATTGGGAGTTGCTGGTATATGGTCTCCTGCTCGAGCAGGGTGGGGTGGGGTTGGGCTAGAAGACCTCCAAGGTCCCTTCTAACTCTGTTATTCTATGTCAAGGGTGTCAAACTCAAGGCCTGGGGGCCTAGATCCGGCCTGTGGGGTCACCCTGGAAACAGTGGACCAGCCTGTGGTGCCTCTGCTAGTGAAAATGGAGCTTGCGAGGGCCCTCGCTGGCAGAGGGTTGCAGGAGGCCATCACAGCCAAAAATGGAGCTCACAAGGGCTACGGGCGGCCTTCGGGAGCTCCGTTTTCATTGGCAGAGGGTTGCAGGAGGCCATTGCAATCGAAAACGGAGCTCGGGAGCCCATTTTCACTGGCAGAGTGCTCGGGCTGCCACAGGCGCCCACGACATGAGTGATGTTGTGCTGGCCACGCCCCCCCTCTCGTCCCCCCCCCCAAGGTCAAACACAACCTGGATGCGGCCCTCAATGAAATCGAGTTTGACACCCCTGTTCTATGTCCTTTGTTGTATCTTTTCTAGGAATGACTTCCAGCATCTCTGGCAGAGTTGCAACCTCTTGTAATTAAAAAAGCTAGATAATGAAGCTGGGGACAACTCAGCAAATACAGTGAACGGCAATGGACAAATACAATCCTGAAACATATGCTTTATTTGTCCATTGTTCCAATCACCTCATTAATGTGTTCGGCATCTGATATTTCATTTTTCTTAAGAATGTTATTTAGTTATAACGAGGGAAAACGTAGAAAAAACAATAATATAGCTGTAAAAGCTGGCAAGCATTCCCTATAACAAGCTTCCACCACTGGGCCATGTTGAGATGTGTTGGACAAGTTTCATCAATGCTGGCTCAGAATTATGGAAGTTGTTTTCACAACTTCCCAAGGGATGCGATTCTGGAAGGATGCTTAGAAATAAAAGTCCTTGTAGCTTCCCAAAACCTTAGTTATGGCCTCTCTCTAAAACTGGCCTTCTAATTGAATTATTCATCAATTTGTATGCTGTCAATTACATTCTTTCTCATGGCAATTATATAAATTTAGACCGAATGTGACCGAATGGACCACAGGACCAGATGTCACACGCTCAACAACCATCCTGCATTGATGGCTGTTCCCAGTGTTCCAATGTTACGACATTTTTACCAAAACTCGGCATTTACAAAGAGTTGAGGTGGCGCAGCAGTTAGAGTGCAGTACTGCAGGCTACTTTAGCTGACTGTGATCAGCAGTTCAGCTGTTCAAATCTCACCGGCTCAAGGTTGACTCAGCCTTCCATCCTTCCGAGGTAGGTAAAATGAGGACCCAGATTGTTGGGAGCAATGTAAATATATACATTGCTTACTGGTGCAAACCGCTTAGAGAGTGCGGTATATAAGTCTATAATAACAATAACAATAACAATAACAATAACAATAACAATAACAATAACAATAACAATAACAACAACAACAACAACAACAATAACAATAATAATAATAATAATAATAATAATAATAATAATAATAATAATAATAATAATAATAATAATAATAATAATAATAATAATAATAATAAATAATAATGCCTGAATAAGTCACTGAAAATCAGATGGTTAAGATCTTGTGGGATTTTCATATACAAACAGACAAGGTACTGGCGCATAATACACCAGACATCACACTGGTCGAGAAAAACAAGGTGACTATCATTGACATCGCAATACCAGGTGATAGCAAGGTCGATGAAAAGGAATACAAAAAAATCGCAAAATACCAGGACTTAAAAATTGAAATTCAACGATTATGGCACAAACCAGCAGTGGTATTTCCAGTGGTGATTGGAACACTGGGTGCTATCCCAAAAGCACTGGAATTACATTTAAAACAGCTCAAAATTGACAAAATCACCATCAGTCAAATGCAGAAAGCCGCACTGCTCGGTTCCGCACATATACTTCGAAAATACATTACGACGTCCTAGGCCCCTGGGTGGGGCTCGACTAGTAATCAATGCCAAATCCGGCGAAACAACTGGCCGCTGTGATGCAATTGTATAATAATAATAATAATAATAATAATAATAATAATAATAATAATAATAATAATAATAATAATAATAATAATAATAATAATAATAATAATAATAATAATAATAATAATAATAATAATAATAATAATAATAATAATAATTTACATCCAGTAATACCAGCCCTATCGCGAACAATGGGTTCGCTTAACGACCATTGCAAAAAAGCTTGTAAAATCAGGTTGGTCATGTGGGTGATCTGTTTTATGACTGCCATGGCTTACAATCGTAACGGGCAGGCTCCATTGCGTTCGTAACTCGAGGACTGTCTCTACAAGATCCTTAAGGAAAGTCTGGAGTAAATTCAGAATCTCAAAAGCGCAAGAGGAATTTGAGACTTTTCTTTGTAGCATGATAGTCAAGGTGAAGGCTTTTGAGTGAGTTAAAATACTGCTTCATGTGTTTCTTGGCATCTGGTGACTTCAGTAACTTTCTCTCTCAATGTCTTCCCTCCTTCCTTTTCTTTCCTGGCCTCCCCACAGCCTCACACTGTTCTCTCTCTTACCTCTTGTTTTTACGTGACCTCGATCCAACACACCATCCAAAGGCTGTGTGCATTCCTTAGTCTGGAGAATAAAGTCCTCTATTCCAGCGTCTGTCACATTTTGTGGCATCGAGTCTCTCGGCTGCACTTTTGCTAATCTCACCCTAAGGGCCAGCTCTGATATCGCCTTAGAATACCCCGAATTTATGCATCCGTTTCTCCCTTGAGATCCCTACGTGCCAAACAACAGATGCTAAACTACGACCTGCAACGCCGTAGGTTCTTCAAAAAGAAACATTGGCCTTAATGCAAGAAATAAAATATGCTTCCTAGTTTATATCCTCCTAGCTGCTGGTTAATTATTCAGAAACAATGGTTGTGGTTGGCTTGCATTGGAGCTGTCTTAATGAAATCAATGTAACCCTTTTGCAAGGATTGCCAAAGAAATTATGCAGTTCTGCTGCCAAACATTAATTGCAGAGAGGTTCACCTCACCCCTCTAAAGTCTGAAGATCTTTTGGCTTTCAAGAGCCCCACAACAAAGAGCTACACAACTTTTCCTTAGCCAGCAGACCCTCTTCCCTTGTGGCACAGTGCTGGTGCAGTGGTTAGAATGCAGTATTACAGGCTGACTCTGCCCACTGCCAGAAGTTCGATCCTGACCAGCTCTAGGTTGACTCAGCCTTCCATCCTCCCGAAGTGGGTAAAATGAGGACCCAGATTGTTGGGGGCAATATGCTGATTCTGTAAACCGCTTAGAGAGGACCGTAAAGTGGTATATGTCTACGTCCGTGATGGCGAATCTATGGCACGCGTGCCACAGGTGGCACGCAGAGCCCTCTCTGCGGGCACACCAGCCATTGCTCCAGCCCAATTCTACTGCATATGCACGCGTGCCTCCGGCCAGCCAGCTGACCTTCGGGTTTCTGCTGCGCATGCATGCATGGGGGGCAGGACGCATGCACGGGAGATAGGGTGCATGCATGGGGGGGTCACGTTGCATTTTGGGGGTTCATGCACATGCCCCACCCGCACCTTGTTTTGGGCCTGGATGGCCTCCTGCACCAACCTGGAAGCCAAAACAGGATGCGGGGGTGCCACACGAGCCCCCCCCCATGCCCCATTTTGGGCCTGAAAAGTCTTCTGCACCAACCTAGAAGCCAAAAATGGGAGAGGGGGGGCGCATGCACAGGGGATGCGCGTGCATGTGTGGGGGCCAGGGCGAATGCACGGGGGCACATGCATGGGGAGCGCTCGCATTGCATTTTGAGGTTTCGCGCATGTGCGCACACTTTGAGCACTCGGCACCAAAAAGGTTCGCCATCACTGGTCTAAGTACTACTGCTATTGTTTTTTCTGTTTAATTTGTCCATAGTTATTGAAACAAATATATTCTGTATGCCTCCACTTCATCGGAGATGATACATACTCTCTCCCTCTTTCTTTCAACCCTGTCTGGTTCACTGCTAGACACCTTCCTCATTAAGCAGATGGCCTGTGTGGACATATTACAGCCAATTTGGCAGATGTAGTGTCTTCTACCAAGCATCTGGGATAGAAAAACTTGCGAAATTTTTCTGCATCTGCCCTGGGGGACTAGCCAGGCAAAATTCTCAGGCACAAAAAACCAGGAGCCAGGATTTTGTTATTGTTGTGGTTCAGGTGCTAAGTTACATCCGACTTTTTGCGACCCTGTGGGCCATAGCACACCAGGCTCCTCTGCTTTCCACTATTTCCCAAACTGTGGCCAAATTCATGTTCACTGGGTCATGTTCATTGTGCTCGATGACGCGATCTAGCCATCTCTTCCTCTGCTATTCCCTTTTCTTTTTGCCTTCCATCTTCCCCAACATCAGGGTTTTTTTTTTCAATGACTAGGAGCCAAGATAGAGTTCAAGAAAAAGCACTATGAGTTTATTTCATGCAACCTATGGACAAGAATCTGATTTACTAATAGGCAAGGCGAATTGGTGCCAGAGTCAATGGACTTCAAGGGAAGCTGGTCTCTTTCAGGAGCATAGGGACTCCAGACTGATGATGCATTTGACCCCACCCTCAGGCTCAGTCTGGTTGTCTCCTGCAAACATAAGGCAACTGATTAATTTTGGTGTCCCCATAATGTGACCGGCTGAGTAGAGAAATTTAACCCTATATATAACTGGGTGTCCTCCAGTAGTGGGTTCTACTTACCGTTGCTACCGGTTCAGGAATGGGAGCATGCGGGCGGGCTTTATGTGCGCACAATGTTTCTGCGCATGCACAGAACGTTTTTTTGATGACGTCCGGGTGGGTGGGCGGAGTCTTCCGCCGCTGCCGCTACCGGTTCGCCATACCAGGTCAAACCAGTAGCAACCCACCACTGGTCTCCTCCTCCTCCTCCTCCTCCTCCTCCTCCTCCTCCTCCTCCTCCTCCTCCTCCTCCTCCTCCTCCTCCTCCTCTTCTTCCTTCTCTTTCTCTTCTTCCTTTTCTTTCTCCTTCTCTTCCTCCTCCTCCTCCTCCTCCTCCTCCTCCTCCTCCTGTTTCTGTTCCTCATCTTCCTTCTCTTTCTCCTCTTCCTTCTCTTTCTCCGCCACCTCCACCTCCACCTCCACCTCCACCTCCTGTTTCTGTTTCTCGTCTTCCTTCTCTTCCTTCTCTTTCTCCTTCTCTTCCTCCTCCTGCTGCTGTTTCTCCTCTTCCTTCTCTTTCTCCTCCTCCTCCTCCTCTTGCTGTTTCTTTCTCTTTCTCCTCCTCCTCCTCCTCTTCCTCCTCCTCCTCCTCCCCCCCCTCCTCCTCTTAAACTTCTGTAGGCAAAGTTGTCCTTAGCTCTAACCCTCATCTGAATGGAACAAGGAAATCCCACTGCATTTGTGAACACAGCAGAAGCTCTTCAACCCATTCCTTTGTTTTGAATCCCCTTTTCACCTGCACTTTGTCTATCTAACGAGCTTCTTGAGTTCCCCCTTAAAGCAGCTTCATTTGAACTTAGAAAATTATTTTCGGGACACGTGAGCCTCATCTCCAAGAAGACAAAAGCACCATGAAGCTTTTAAAATCCTTGACAAATTCTAGATTAACCCCAGAGTGCTATTTGTGATGGATGAATTAGCCTCAAGGATTCTTCTCTGCATTTTGAAGTTTTTGAGTTTTCTTTTTTTTTTAATCTTTGGCTGGTGAAAAGGAAATACAGACATCCACCATTCCACTGGTGGTCGGCTTGGGAACCATTGGTCACGCAAGATTTGAGACTTTGGCGAGGGTCTTTTAACCCACTCTTTTGGTGGCTGGGGGTGTCAAGTCCCGTAGATCCCTATCAGGATGCTGCCATTCTGGTGGGGAGGGTGCCTGGGTGCATTCTTTAGTTTATAGCCTTTTTCCTGGTTCACCATCATACCGGACATTCTTCTAACTAAACCAAATCAGCTAGCGGGAGCTGAACACACTTGTAAGTGGATCACAAGCTTCCTAACAGACAGGAAGCAGCAGGTGAAGCTAGGCAAAATCACATCAGATACCTGTACAGTTAGCACAGGGGCCCCCCAAGGCTGTGTACTCTCACCACTTCTCTTCTCTCTATATAACAATGACTGCATCTCAAACGATCCATCTATTAAACTACTGAAGTTTGTAGATGATACTACAGTGATTGGCCTCATTCAAGACAACGATGAAACCGCATACAGACGGGAGGTTGAACAACTAGCCTCGTGGTGTGACCAGAACAATCTGAGTCAAAATGTGGGCCGTGAAAATATTTACGGAGCCCTCGCATCCTGGACATAAATTATTTCAACTCCTACCCTCAAAACGTTGCTATAGAGCACTGCACACCAAGACAACTAGACACAAGAACAGTTTTTCCCCGAACGCCATCACTCTGCTAAACAAATAATTCCCTCACCACTGGCAAACTATTCACTAAGGTTGCATTACTATTACTATTACTTTTTCTCATTGTTCCTATCACCCATCTCATCCCACTTATGACTGTATGACTGTAACTTGTTGCTTGTATCCTTATAATTTATATTAATATTGATTGTTTCCTGATTGCTTATTTGAACTCTATGACAATCATTAAGTGTTGTACCTCATGATTCTTGACAAATGTATCTTTTCTTTTATGTACACTGAGAGCATTTGCACCAAAGACAAATTCCTTGTGTGTCCAATCACACTTGGCCAATAAAGAATTCTATTCTATTCTATCTATCCTGTGCTTTGATTTACCTTCTTGGGAATGTAAGGGGGGAAGGCCATCTGTTTTTCTCAGCTCCAGAGCCTCCAGTAAGCGATGCCTGAAAACGACTTCTTATCACCTCCTCAGCCTGCGATTCTCAAAACAACTTCGCACCTGTGGATTGGCTTATTCAACACCAGGGTTGAGGGGAGGGGTTTCTAACTGCTTTAACCTAACGGAATTGTGCGGGAATCCTCAGATCCTGCTTCCTTTGTCTTGCTAGCACTTTCCTTCAATAAAAGGTTCCTTTTGAACTGTTAATTGTTTCATGAGTTCTGTTTTCTTGAATGGAGAGGAGAGGCAGGCCCTTACAGGAGGACAACCACAACTCTGAAACTGCACAAACCGATGAAGCTCATTAACATTCAGAGCTGAATCTTTGTGGGGACAGGTCCGCCGAGCAGGTGCCAGACATCATCAGCCATTTGTTATCAGAAGGCGGCCAAGAAGACAGGCGGTGTCACGCTTAGCCTCCGAATGACAAAGGCAGGACAGCAAACGATCTCTTGGGCAAATAGTCAGAAATGGTCTGAGTGACAGGGCCAACGCTGTCAGTCAAATAGAATAAATCACAGCTGTCTATTCCTTAACCCAACTGCCCATCCCTGCCTCTCACAATTCACTTTCTTATTTCAATCCTCCATGAATTATTAAATGAACAACTGTTAACATCGTACCTTTTTTAAAAAAAATATCACTCTGGCTTTTCCCATTGTGCTGAAACTGTGCATCTGTATCCTTTAGCCCAGACAATTATTTATTTATTTATTTATTTATTTATTTATTTATTTATTTATTTATTTATTTATTTATTTATTTATTTATTTATTTATTTATTTATTTATTTATTTATTTATTTATTTATTTATTTATTTATTTATTTATTTATTTATTTATTTATTTATTTATTTATTTATTTGGTTTAGTTTATATGCCGCCCAACTCCGCATGGACTCTGGGCGGCTCACAACCAGAAACCAACAAAAATCAAAATAAAAGCATCTAAAACATCTTAAAACATGTTAAAACATATCATACTTATAAAATCCTTACAATCTCACATCTTCACTATGGGTTATTAGTTCCAGGCCTGCCGGAAAAGCCAGGTCTTGACGGCTTTTCGGAAGGCCAACAAGGTGGGGGTGGTACGGACCTCAGGCAGCAGTTGGCTCCAGAGAGCCGGAGCAGCCACAGAGAAGGCCCTTCCCCGCGGGCCCGCCAGCCGACACTGTTTGGCTGACGGGACCCGGAGAAGCCCGACTTTGTGCGATCTTACTGGTCTCTGGGGACGTGTGAGGTAGCAGATGGTCTCGGAGATAATCTGGTCCTGAGGCCCTGTAGGGCTTTAAAGGTCCATAACCAGCACCTTGAATTGTGTCCGGAGACCAATAGGCAGCCAGTGCAGCTCGCGCGGTATGGGTGTAACGTGGGTGAATCTAGGTACACCCACCTCAGCTCGCGCTGCTGCATTCTGGACTAGCTGATGTCTCCGAACACTCTTCAAGGGTAGCCCCATGTAGAGCGCATTGCAATAATCAAGACGTGAGGTGATAAGGGCATAAGTAGAGCCTCCTGATTGAGATAGGGTAGTCGACACTTTCGTAAACCTGAAACATCCTGCGATTTCTTTAACATTTTTTTTAAATGTCTGGGATGTACAAAAATAAAAGTAAACATTAAAAATAAAATGAAGCATTACTTCTTAGATGTTCTGCTGAAGTAATAGCAGGATTGCACTCTATTTTTAAAATGAACTTTTTTCTTTTTTTTGTTTTTTGCAGGCTGAGAATTCAATTCTCCAACAGCTAAACATGGGGTAGAACAAAACCTGATTTTTTAAAAGTAACGTTAAAGCAATTCAGTGCAATTAAGAAAGATTGTTTCCCACACTTTTAACAATTTCTTATTTCTGGGATATTAAAAATTACAATTTGGTGGTCATTGGAAACCTCCTGTACTCAATTACCCTCAAAATGCATGTGGTGGAAAAATATAGATATAATAATGCAGCTCAGACATCTTCAAGTAATGAGGTTGAAAAACACTAAAATAATGGATAAATACAACTGCGGGGTTTTTGTTGCTCTCTGAACTTGGTGGTTTCATTGCAGATGTTCCATTACAAAACTGGGTAACAGCAGCACTGATGATATTAGCTAGTTGGGTATTGAAAAGTCTGCAAGGAACAGGAACCAAACTCAGAGAGCACCATGGACCCCACAGTTCAACTTAGAAAGGCTTAGAATAATTTTATTGTCACTTTGAATGTACACTAGTTGGCGTACATTAAAATGAAATTTCATTAATTTCATTAATTTCATTCTCTTAAAGGGTCTCCATCTCTAATATACACTACACAAACATGACAAAATAAGTGAATAAATACAAAATATACCCACATATATT
>JALIGW010000003.1:198450420-198456038 GCA_023053685.1 Diadophis punctatus similis | reverse complement strand
AGAAAAAAATAGAGGGCATACATGATGATAACAAAACACACTGACAATATGGGCTACGTGTAGGAAATTTTAGCTGCAAATTAACAATGGTTTAGGACAGTGGCGGGTTGCTTCCTTACTGTTGCCGGTGCGCTGTGCGTGCATCTCCATGTTTCGGGCTCTCGCGCGCTCGCTATGCATGTGCCCCCCTTGCACGATTTTGCTTCTGCGCATGCGCGGAAGCAAAATCGCGCCAAAATCTTGCAAGGGGACGCGCATGTGTGTGAGATTTTGGTGAGATTTTGCTTCTGCGCATGCGCAGAAGCAAAATAGCTCCAAAATCTCTCACGCGTGTGCATCCCCTTGTGAGATTTTGGTGCGATTTTGCTTCCGTGCATGCGCGGAAGCAAAATTGCCCAAAAATTCACCGAAAAAGATGGTGACACGCACGACGGGCTGGCAGAGAGGGCTCCGGAGCGGTCGCATGCAAATTGCACAATCGGCTACTCCCTACTGGAGCTATGCACGGACAGCTCCGGCAGGAACCCACCTCTGGTTCAGGATTTCATGTGGCTGGCTGGTCCAAAGACATGTAAACAATCTTAAGAGGAGCTTGCTAAAAACTTGTACTGTAGTAACTTTTAGTTTAATGAAAAGAAGGATGTGTCAGTGTGTGTGTGTGTGACATAATAGCAGTGTTCCAATATCTCAGGGGCTGCCACAAAGAAGAGGGGGTCAACCTATTCTCCAAACACCTGAAGGAAGAACAAGAAGCAACGGATGGAAATGAATCAAGGAGAGAAGCAACCTAGAATTAAGGAGAAATTTTTTAACAGTAAGGACAATCAATCAGTAGAATGGCTTGCCTTCAGAAGTTGTGGGTGCTCCATCACTGGAGGCTTTTAAGAAGAGCTGGATAGCCATTTGTCTGGAATGGTATAGGGCCGTGATGGCGAACCTATGGCACACGTGCCCGAAGTGGCACGCAGAGCCATATCGCCTGGCACGCGCGGTGTCACCCATTCCTCTTCCGGGTTTCCAGTGCACAGTGCAGCCAGGAGAAGGAGAAGCCTATGGCAGGAAGGGAGGGAAACCCCAGCCTGCTGTTCCTGCAACTGCCAGGGAAACAGCAGTGTGAGAACAGCCACCGCCAGGAGCTGTGCCTTGTGGGTGCCAGGCATGGGTGCCAGGCATACACACACTTTTGGCACGCAACCAGAAAAAGGTTCGACATCAATGGTATAGGGCCTCCCGCTTGAGCAAGGGGATGGACTAGAAGACCTTCAATCAATCAGAATAGAGCTGGAAGGGACCTCGGAGGTCTTTCTAGTCCAACCCCCTGCCCAAGCAGGAGACCCTATACCATTTCAGATAGGTGGCTCTGAGATGAGACCTGGTCCACATAAGAAAGGGCCAGATTATAATGTATAAATACAGATATAATATATAATCGAGTGTATAAAGATTAGTAGTAATAGCTAATAGGCTGTCAAAGAAGCATGATTTCACTTTTATGGTTTGTATTAGTCGGTGTTATGTTTGTAGTTGACTGTGTATGTTATTTGCTTACTGTAGTGTTTTCTACAGTTTTTGTATTTGTTTTTTTTTCTGTTGTGTTTATTTTTGTTGTTGTGTGTATTTAATTGTTATGTTTTTAAAGGAAAATTCAATAAATATTATTTTAATTAAAAAAAAAGAAAGGGCCAGATTCTGACAGGTGCTTAGCCCAAGAACATGCTGGCAACTATTTCCTTGACATTTCAAGCAAATGACTGCAATGGATTGAAACTAATCAAGGAGAGAAGCAACTTAGAACTAAAGAGAAATTTCCTGACAGTTAGAACAATTAATCAGTGGAACGACTTGCCTCCAGAAGTTGTGAATGCTCCAACACTAGAAGTTTTTAAAGAAGAGATTAGACAACCATTTGTCTGAAATGGTATAGGGCTTCCTGCCTGAGCAGGGGGTTAGACTAGAAGACCTCCAAGGTCCCTTCCAACTCTGTAACATCCTGTGAACGAAAAACTTGCTGTTCTTAGAACTTCTTGCTGTTTGCATTGATTTTCTTCTGGAAAAGCCACAGGAAGCCCTGATTTTGCAGTCTGATAAACCACTTGTTCACTTGATGAGATTTTTAGGGGGGGGGAGGCCTAAAAGATCCGAGGATTTCAATTTGAAGACTCCTAGAGAACCTACAACTCTTTTGGAAGCAAGAACTAAGACCCACAAAGTTCATCACTGAGGCAGCCTGTGCTCCAAGACGTGTGGCTGGCTTTAATTCCCATTTTTCTATTCCGCCTCACATCTCCGTGACATTTTCATGCTTATCTAACGCACGGAATGACCTTCTTCACTGGGGAAACACAAATACACACAGAGAGAGACAGATATGCTGGAGTCCAGGCTAGCATTTTGCAGCAAAGAACAGAGATTTATTTTTATAGAATTGATCTTATTATCTCAGAATTCATGATGGCTCTTCTTACATGGGGTTGTAAAAACTAGGGGGAAATGAATTCCCGAAGAATAGGTACATTGAGCAAAAGGAATTTGTGGGGAGTCTATCAGCGCATTTATGTTACCTGAGCATTTGTAACAATATATATGTATAGAAATGCGCAGACATTCCAGCAGCACTTTCGATCAGAAGGCTGGATGCATCAGTGCAGAAATTCAAAGCAAGCCTTCAAAATGGAAGGTGTTCGAAATATAGATTTTATAGAATAGATTATAAAGACCAGTCAGGTTGAACCAGCTATTATTTGATTAGGCATAAAGTATTTGAATGGAAGATTATCAAAAGATGTAGACTAACTCAAGGAGGGAGGGAGGAGGGAGGAAGAGAGGGAGGGAGGGATATTTGTCACTACTGCAAAGCTCAACAGGTATCTGCATCAATAAGACTGTTAAGGAGTTATTGTGCTGTTAAGCACATACACAGCGAAATGTGTTGTAGTCATGGTGTTGCAGTTTGATGTGAATGCTATTCAGTCAATAAGCAGAATATCTTTAGTATATACAAAATAGTTTTTACTTGAATAGTAGCAAAGTTAAATAGGAAGCCCAAGTCATACACAGGTATTCAGTCAATGCGAAGTTTCTTCTTCTTGCCTATCTTTGTTTTAACTCACAAACAAAGATTACAGCTATCACTTAATTCTATACTATCACAGATAGTTACTCTTCTTCTTCACAGCAATTCCACACAGCCATAAAGCAATCTACTCATCAGTAAAGCAGCACACCGGAACACACCGTCAAACACAACCACCAACCATAAACCATAAACCATCAACCATCAACCACATTGAGCATGGTCTCTTGCTTGCTTATATAGTAATGATCCACCATGCATTTAAAGCAATATACACATAACAATGATTTGTGGCTTAATCATATATTAACACACCCAATCGTTTGAACAGGGTTCTAACAAAGATTTAGTTTGGCACTATATCAAAAGACACTTTGGGTGTGACAAGTTTCACAACTTCAGGCTGAATATGAGCCCTCTCTTTCTCTACCTGGCTGTCTTCCCTGTTTGGGGGCGAGATGGAGGCACTGTACTACACTGTCAACATGTTGCTTCCATCTCTGAAATCTCTTCTGTGGTTGAAATGTAGCCACTACAGATAGTCCTTCAACTATGACCATAATGGCTGTGATGGTCATAAAGCCAGTTGGTCACATGATCAACCTGATTTTATGACCTTCGGGAGCCATGGTGGTGCAGAGGTTAGAATGCAGCATTGCAGGCTCACTCTGCCCACAACCAGCAGTTCGATCCTGACTAGTTCAAGGTTGACTCAGCGTTCCATCCTTCCAAGGTTGGTAAACTGGATAAAAGACCCAGATTGTTGGGGGCAATATGCTGATATTGCAAACCGCTTAGAGAGGGCTGTAAAGACTGTGAAGCAGTATATACAAGTCTAGATGGTATTACTATTGCTATTTTTGGCAGTTGTTAAATGAATGCTTTGATTATTAAGTGAACCCATGATATGCTACTAGCCAATCTGCCCCAAAACCAGAAGTAAATACTGGTTTGGGTCAAAACTGTTGTCAATTACAGTCATGAGACCATGTGATGTTGCAATTGGCCATAAATGAGGGTGGTGACCATCAGAACTTCAAATCCAGGTGATAAGTTGCTCAAAGGTAATAGCAATAGCACTTTACTTATATACCGCTTCATAGTGCTTTACAGCCCTCTCTAAGCGGTTTACAGAGTTCAGCATATTGCCCCCAACAATCTGGGTCCTCATTTTACCCACCTCGGAAGGATGGAAGGCTGAGTCAACCTTGAGCCTAGTGAGATTTGAACAGCTGAACTGCTGAACTAGCAATCAGCTGAAGGTCGGAATGCTGCTTAGAGCTGAGAGCTTAGGTAGATCTGTCATAACTTTGAACAGTTGCTAAGCAATTGGTTATAAGCTGAGGACCACCAGTATGCTTCCTCTGAGATGGAAATTAGAAAATGTCTAGACCAGGGGTCTCCAACCTCCCATCTGTGGACCGGCACTGGGCCATAGCATGCCAGAAATTGGGCCGCACAAACATGTGAAGCCCCATCTGTGGCAGCACACAAAACCTGTCCCTGGTTCCCAAAAGGTTGGAGTTCCCTGGCCTAGACCTATTTTGCTTTCTTTGGAGTTCCTTTACTTTAAGGGTGCCCAAGTATGTTCAAAAGATAACGGTTCCCCTCAGCAGTGGGTTCTAAAACCCGTTGCTACCGGTTCGTGCATGCTTGCGACGCTTCTGTGCATGCCGGCGCTACCAGTTCGCGATGCTTCTGCGCACACCGGCACTACTGGTTCGCAGAACCGGGCTGAACCGGGAGCAACCCACTGCTGGTTCCCCTATCAAGTTGTGTCTGACACTATGGTGCTCATCTCCATTTCTTGACCGAGGGAGCCATTTCCCATGGTCATGTGGCCCGCATGGCTATACACCAAGGTGCACGGAATGCTGTTATCTCCCCACCAAAGTGGTACCTATTTATCTACTCACATATGCATGCTTTCGAACTGCTAGGTGGGCAGGAGCTGGAGCATGTAACAGGAACTCACCCCCTCGTGCGGCGCACGGGTCTCAAACCCAGGCTGCTAGCTTTCCAGTTGACAAGCTCGGCTTCCCTAACCACTGAGCCATTGTGCCCACCACAAATATGTTCAAATCTTAATTAAATCACAAAATCGAGGCATTTTGCATTTCCCTTCCAGGCAGCAAATGAATGTTGTTGTCCACCGACCCATGAAACACTCATCAAAATGGCTGCTTAAAACAATGTGGGACAATTATTTGTTGAAAATGAATGATTCCAGCCATCTTCTCAGTATGCATATTCAAGTCCTTCCGTTCTTCTTCTTCTTTTTATGGCAACTCCTGACCTCGATCATCCCTCGATTCCTCAGCTGAGCCTCATTACCCAAGGTGCTAATTTACAATGTTTGAAGCCGTAATCTACTCCTTCATTATTATAACCTTACGGGGCTGTTCTCAGAGTGCAGAAGTGCCTACGCAACTGAGGATCACAACCTTTGACTCCCCCAGGACAGCCAGAAGCTTGCAAAGGTCCTCCAAGATTAGCTGCAAAATTGCAATGTTTAATGAGACAGAAGAGGAAAATCGTCAACGAA
>JALIGW010000003.1:198400420-198445420 GCA_023053685.1 Diadophis punctatus similis | reverse complement strand
TCTCCCTCCCTCCCTCCCTCCCTCACTTCCTTCTTTCTATCCTTCCCTCCTTTCCTCCCTCCTTGTCTGCCTTCCTCCCCATATCCCTTCCTATTTCCTTCTCCCTCCCTCCCTCCCTCCCTCCCTTCCTTCCCAGTATGAAATCCTTCCCCCCCAACCTTTCTGATTTCAAATGCCTACGAAATATTGATTATAACTATTACTTATCAATGATAAATGAGTTTATATTACAGTATAATCTATAAATACGAATGCATAAAGTCAGTTTGGTGTGGTGGATAAAGGCAATGTGCCAGAAACTGGGAGACCGAATGTTCCAGTCCTTCCTTAGGCAGGCAAGCTAACCGGGTGACCTTGGGCTAGTAGTAGGGTGAACCAATTCCAATCATCTTGTCAAGAAAAACTTTTGGGAGTCAAAGATAACTTTTCATAAAGCCCAACTTTTAAGCATGCATGCGACATATGATTTTTCTTAGTTTCGATACTTTAACTAAGAAATATATAAACATTTTGACATGTCACTGTGACATATATTTGCAATTTACTCAGATGCCCGTATTGTGGTGCACAAATTTGCATTTGATTTGGACAAAGCTGCAGAAAACATTTTTTCCACAAGTGATAAATCAGAAACAATGTTGCTTGCAATAGCCAGTCGTGCCCTGCCGTGTGAATATCCCTTTAAAAAACAACACCCAAAAGATCAATCTTGGTATATCTTATCAACTAAACTGTACTATGGTCAAATATATCACAACACGACAACAATCACCGTTTTCATTTCCCACATCTCTATTTTTGTTATTCGGAGTGACATTCCCAGTGAGCAGACGGGAGATTTATATTACAGATGGTAATTCTTAAATATCTTTAATACCAGTGAGGCAACTCATCAATCTTAGAGCAGGAGATATAGCCAAGATTATTTATTCCGACAGTCAATCATAAAAAAAAACCCCAAATGCTCCATCTATCATAAATCCATGCTCTCTTCCTTCAAAGGTTTGGCCTCAGGAAAAAAAAATTCTTTGGAGTCATATCAGTAGTGGGTTTCACTTACCCTCGCTACCAGTTCGGAACTGTGAGAGAGCGTGCGCGCTATCTTCGCTCGTGTGCGGTGCTTCTGCGCATGTGCGGAACCTTCTGTGCATGCGCAGATCATCTGTGATGAGGTCTGGGTGGGTGGGGGGCGAACTGGTAGCAACCCACCACTGAGTCATACCAAAAGGAACATTATGGTAAAAAAAAAAAATGAAACCGATTTGTTTATTTATTTATTTTACTTTATATCCCGCCTGTATTAATTTTATAAAGAACTCAAGGCAGCAAACATATCTAATATTCTTTTCTCCTCCTATTTCCCCCACAATCCTGTGGGCCAAGAGCAGGTGATTGGCACCAAGATCACCCATATGGTTTTCATGTCTAAGGTGGGACTAGAACTCACAGTCACCTGGTGATTGGCCCAAAGTCTCCCAGTGGGCTTTCATAGCTAAGGCAGGACTAGAACTCATAGTCACCTGGTGATGGGCCCAAAGTCAGCCAGTGGGCTTCCATACCTAAAGTGGGGCTAGAACTCACTGTCTCCTAGTAATTGGCCCAAAGTCACCCAGTATCTAAGGTGAGACTTGAACTCACAGTCTCCTAGTGATTAGCCAAAAGTCACCCAGTGGGCTTTCATACCTAAGGTGGAACTAGATCTTACAGTCCCCCAGTTCCAAGCCTGATGCCTTAATCACTAGACCAAACTTTCTCAAATTGGCTGATGGTGGGTGCAGTGGTGAGGTTAAAGCTTTAGCATTTTAATGCAAATTTTTTAAAAAACATTTTATTAGTTGTGAAGTCATGTCTGACCCATCGCGACCCCATGGACAACATTCCTCCAGGCCTTCCTGTCCTCTGCCATCCTCCGGAGTCCATTTAATCTCACGCTGACTGCTTCAGTGACTCCATCCATCCACCTCATTCTCTGCCGTCCCCTTCTTCTTTTGCCCTCCATCGTTCCCAGCATTAGGCTCTGCTCCAGTGAGTCCTTCCTTCTCATTAGGTGGCCAAAGTATTGGAGTTTCATCTTCAGGATCTGGCCTTCTAAAGAGCAGTCAAAGTTGACCTCCTCTAGGACTGACCAGTTTGATCACCTTGCAGTCCAAGGGACTCGTAGGAGTCTTCTCCAGCACCAGAGTTCAAAAGCCTCAAAAAAAAAAAAAAATTGCAGAGCTTCAATTGCACCAGTTTGCCCCCCCCCCCCAATCACCACTTTTTAAACCATACTTTGCAGGAAAAGAGAAGATTCTAGTAGCTCCTTTTGTTTAGGATGAGTTCTTGGTGTTCTATGAGCTTGGCTGATTTTTTTTGCTGATGTTTCATTAGCTAACATCATCCGGCTAGAAGGGTTTGCTCTTTGTTTATATTCTAATGACTTGCCCCGTCAGTGTTGATGTGGGTGTGGTTTTCTCCTTACCGTAATTGTTCCTTGATTGTTTTCTGCTTAATTGTTTGTCTGGTGCTAATCCCTGCTTATCTGGGTGTAGACTGCCAGAGAGGATGCTTTCCAGCTGTGGTGGTGCAGTGGTTAGAATGCAGTATTGCAGGCTAACACTGCTCACATTGCCAGGAGTTCGATTCCCTCAATCCTGACCTGCCCAAGGTTGACTCAGCCTTCCATCCTTCCAAGATCCATAAATGAGGACACAGATTGTTGGGGACAATGTGCCGACTCTGTAAACTGCTTAGAGAGGGCTATGAAGTCTAAGTGCTATTGTTATTGCTACTGTTTTTGTTTCCTTCTTAACTTTTTGATTGCCTCTTTTGAATAATGTGTACATGTGATTTATTTCTATGTGTCCAAAGAAAAGATTCGCAGCCTTTGTTCTGTTCAGCTTTCCAGCCAGGGGTGGGTTGCTCGCTTACCTTGCTGCCAGAGCCATGCGCGCGCATCTTCACGCTTCGGGGGGGCGTGCGCTCGCTACGCGTGTGCCCCCTGGCATGATTTTGCTTCTGCGCATGCGCAGAAGCAAAATCATGCCAAACTCTCACGAGGGGTCGCGCACACGCGAGAGATTTTGGTGCAATTTTGCTTCCGCGCATGCGCGGAGGCAAAATCTCACCAAAATCTCTCGCGCGCACGTGTCCCCTCACGAGATTTCGGGGCGATTTTGCTTCCACGCATGTGCAGAAGCAAAATCGCCCGAAAATCACAGAAAAAAAATGGCGACGTGCCAGTTGGACCGGCAGAGAGGGCTCCGGAGTGATTGCGAAATCCGCCACTCCCTACCGGAGCTGCGTACCGGGGAGCTCCGGTAGGAACCCACCTCTGTTTCCAGCCCTACTTCTTGTCATCATTGAAGGAACAATATGCTGGCTGAGGAATTCTGGGAGTTGAAGTCCACACATCTCCATGTTGTGAAGGCTGAGGAACATCCGGCCATTAGGGTCTGGATTTCAGCCTTGTTGACCAAGCCTAATAAGTGGAAGTTGTTTTTCTAAACTTCCTTCCATAAATGCTGCTTTAGCTTAGGAAGTTCATCCTAACTTCTCAAAACCTACCATCCTTTTTTAGGATATTGAATATTTGATTTAATCGTAAATATTGTTGATTATTCTTTTTTAAAATATATTGCTAGAAGTACTGATTATTATTGTTAACAGATAAGTCCACTCTGAAATTTCTTGCAGTTTATCCTGGGGAACATGCTATAGAAAAGTAATTCTGAAAAATATAGTAATAGAATTGGATTATCTCTTAAGAATCATCTGCAGAAATTTGGTTCTGCTTTATCCAGAATTTCCAATAATGGACTTGCACAATATTTCCCCTTAGACAAAAGGAACAAATGTCTGGCAGGAGAAAACTTTGCTAGCATCAATTGAAATGTGATTGGGAATACAATTTTAAAAAAAACAGTGGAAAAAACTCTCCAAAACACATTTTACTGCAAACAGATTTTCCACCATTAGATGGATGAGGATACCATTCATTATTTTTTGAAATGCATAATCCTTTTATTTTGGAAAATATTATTTCCCTGTGTCCTTTCTTCCTTAACCTGATTACCACGTAGAATCAGCATAAACTACATTATGGAATCTGTTGGAAATAATGATGTTTAAAGACTGGATGTGTTTTGCGCAACTCAATCCCAACAGATGCTGCGGAGGTGAGGCTGGCTGTTCATAGTAAATATATCACAGGAGCTCTGATGACGCTAATGTGTTTTTAGGGTTAGGAAGCCTCATTCATTCAATCTAATACACACTTACCCTTTCCTTGCCCTTCAGGTATCGCCAGGACATATGGCAAATTAGGTCTCTCTGTGTTAATGTTTCTTCTTTAATTAGCAGCTATTAAAATCATGTGGTGCATTATTTCCAGCCTGTGGTTGCACCTGTACTACCCAAATTCACTTATGGCTCTTGATTGATGATAGTGGGGAAGTTATAATCAATGCTGCCTAGATAACATTTGCAAGGGTGGAAGAGGGCCACGTTGTGATGAGATGACAGGGCTCCAGGTCAAAGGACAATTTAATCCATGTCTCTGTTGTGGTAGGTTTTCTCTCCTATGGGTACTGAGGGGAAAAAATCAGAGTAACAAAGTTGTAAGGGACCTTGGAGGTCTTCTAATCCAATCCCCTTCTTCAGGAGGAAACCCTATACCATTTCAGACAAATGGTTCTCCAATCTCTTCTTAAAAACTTCCAATGTTGGATCATTCACAACTTCTGGAGGCAAGTTGTTCCACTGGTTAATTGTTCTGTCAGGAAATGTCTCCTTAGTTCTAGGTTGCTTCTCTCCTTGATTAGTTTCCACCCATTGCTTCTTGTCCTGCCCTCAAGTGCATTGGAGAATAGCTTGACTCCCTCTTCTTTGTGGCAGCCCCTGAGATATTGGAACATAAGAGCCGAGGTGGCGCAGTGGTTAGAGGCAGTACTGCAGGCCACTTTAGCTGACTGTGATCCGTAGGTCATCGGTTCAAATCTCACCGGCTCAAGGTTGACTCAGCCTTCCATCCTTTCGAGGTAGGTAAAATGAGGACCCAGATTGTTGGGGGCAATGTAAATATATACATTGCTTAATGGTGTAAACCGCTTAGAGAGTGCTTGCACTGTGAGGCGCACAGTGAGGTATATAAATCTCACAAATAAATAAATAAAATAAACATTGCTATCATGTCTCATCTAGTCCTTCTTTTCATTAAACTAGACATACCCAATTCCAGCAACCGTTCTTGGTACTTTTCTCTTTACAGATAATCCTCGGCTTACGACCACAATTGAGCCCTAAACCCTCGTTGTTAAACAAGACAGTTGTTAAGTGAGTTTTGCACCACTTTACACACTTTTCTTGCCACATTTGTTAAGTGATTCACTGCGGTTGTTCAGTTAGTAACACGGCTGTTCAGTGAATCTGGTTTCCCCGTTGGCTTTGCTTGTCAGAGGTTCGCGCCAAAGGGGATCGCATGACCCCGGGACACTGCAACCGTCATAAATATGAGCCAAGTTGCCAAATATCCACATTTTGATGATGTGCCCATGGGGAGGCTACAGCAGTCGTAAGTGTGAAAAATGATTATAAGTCACTTTTTTCAGAGCTGTGGTAACTTCAGATGGTCACTAAACGAATGTTTATAAGTCGAGGCCTTCCTGTATAGTCACTAACTGAGTTTTGTCCAACTGTATGCTCCCAGTATTTTTGATTTGTAGTTATATCAAGAAAAAAACCCTTAATGTCCTAATGTGTAGACAAATTCACCGATGAGTCAGCTGAGAAACTATTGATATTTTAGACCCAGAGAAATCCCAAAATGCTAGGGAATTCCTGGTGGCTCGGCATTCGCACAAATCAGCTGTCAATAATTATGCAGATAATATCTCCGTCTCTAAGCTATCCAGTCCTGGACTTACAACCTTAATGGAACCTGGTAGATATGGTCGTACTTTGTGATGGTTATAAAGTGAGTCATCACGTGACTGACCTAATTTTACAACTTTTGTGACAGTTGTTAAGCAAATGTGGTGGTTGTAAGCAAACATGGCAGGAACTGGTTCAGAGGTGGGATTCAGCAGGTTCTGACCAGTTCTGGCGAACCAGTAGCGGAAATTTTGAGTAGTTCGGAGAACTGGTAAATACCACCTCTGACTGGCCCCGCCCCCATCTATTCTCTGCCTCCCGAGTCTCAGCTGATCGGGAGGAAATGGGGCTTTTGCAGTATCCTTCCCCTGCCACGCCCACCAAGCCATGCCCACTAAGCCACACCACGCCCACCAAGCCACGCCCACAGAACCGGTAGTAAAATTTCTTGAATCCCACCACTGAACTGGTTGTAAGTCCTGTCGACCTACATGAAAAATCTTCCTTCCTTCCTTCCTTCCTTCCTTCCTTCCTTCCTTCCTTCCTTCCTTCCTTCCTTCCTCCCTCCCTCCCTTTCCTTCCTTCCTCCATTCCTCCCACCCTTCCTTCGTATCACTTTTTCTTTTCCTTCCTTCCTTCCTTCCTTCCTTCCTTCCTTCCTTCCTTCCTTCCTTCCTTTCTCCCTCCCTCCCTCCCTCCCTCCCTCTCTCCTTCCTTCCTTCCTTCCTTCCTTCCTTCCTTCCTTCCTTCCTTCCTTCCTTCCTTCCTTCCTTCCTTCCTTCTTCCCTCCCTCCCTGCTGTCATATCCCTTTTTCCTATCCTCCCTCCTTTCCTCCCTCCCTCCCTCCCTCCCTCCCTCCCTTCCTCCCTCCCTTCCTCCCTTCCTCCCTTCCTCCCTTCCTCATAACTATCCTGAATACATTCGCAGCTCCTTTAGGGACCTGAATAATCACCCTCAACGATGCTTGATTCTACTCAGGCATGTATAGTCTCCTAAATAAGAACCCCAATAAATGAACTGGAGACTTCTAACCAGGTCTGTCTCAACAAATCTAACTAAATCATCTGGCTTTATATAAGCTACAGCACAACTAAGCAAAGCAAAACTATGGTTATGGCACCTCTTGCTTAGCAACCCTAGTCGAGAAGCATCTCCTGTGAAGTATGAATTGCAAATATTTTCAGATTTTATTTCCTGCTTCCCCAGATGTCATCCCAAACCAGAAGGTGAGGCTGGGTCGAACGTCCCTCTTAATCCTGGAGAACTTTTCTTACCACTTTATTTCCTTCTTTGGGAACCATCTGTTCTGCAGAGAGTGTCAGGGGGGGGAGAGAGAGAGAGAGAGAGAGAGAGAGAGACAGAGAGAGAGACACAGAGAGAGGGAGAGGGAGAGGGAGAGAGACAGAGAGAGAGAGAGAGACAGAGAGACAGAGAGACAGAGAGAGGAGAAGAAGAAGAAGAAGAAGAAGAAGAAGAAGAAGAAGAAGAAGAAGAAGAAGAAGAAGAAGAAGAAGAAGAAGAAGAAGAAGAAGAAGAAGAAGAAGAAGCGAGAGCAACTGATCAATCTACCTTTGCTAGATATATGGAGACGTGAAGAGCAGCCAATTTATCTAGTGTTACCGCAGTGTAACAGGTCCTTGTTTTACAGCTGTTAATTCTGGGGCCTGTAATAATAATAATAATAATAATAATAATAATAATAATAATAATAATAATAATAATAATAATAATAATAATAATAATAATAATAATAATAATAATAATAATAATAATAATAATAATAATAATAAAAAGCAGAGATTGGTTTTTAAATGATGGCCTGGGGTAATTGCTTTAGCTTTTATTTCTTTATTCTAGCCTAGCAGAAGGCAGATTTGTCAAGGGTAAAGGAGCGGAAGAAGTGTTATCCAAATGTATGTGAGTTTGGCAGAGGCAGCGTCTGATATAAACAACGGAACAAGGCTTCACCCAACCGGCTTATCCAAATCAGGCACAGGAGTTGTAGCCATGCAACTTTCAAAGTGTGGGAAGCCACCGCCCCCACTCCAGAAGAATGAAATATTTTGGGAAATATTAAAAATCGCAGAATATTAAATTTCCCTAAAGGAGAAATGGAGAAACATATTTTTTGAGAGGCAGAAAGCAGCCCCCGGTCTTCCTTAATACCCCACAGCAGATGCCAGCACTTAAAGAGATAAAGAGCTTATGGAAAGAGGAAGGCAACTATCTAGATGGCTCCATTCATAAGCCAAGCAAATGTTGCCAGCAGAAGCCCATTCAAGACAGGATATTTCGAAACTCCTTGCAGCAAAGTTTAAAGTTGCCAAGGTTAAAAAAAACACCACTATCTCAGAAAATAAATCCAAAGTATTCAGAGTCCTAATTTTTAGTATTAAAAAAAGAGAAAGGGAAGATCCATCAATGCAACTATACTTTAAATATAATGTAAATTGTACTTTCTGCTCTCTAACTTTTATCTAAAAATTTATAATTAAGAATCTGGAGGAAATAACCATGAACTAGAAATCTTTGAGTTTTGATTGCTGGTGTCCTCGGTGACATATTTATTATAATTCTTGAGAATAATATGGAAGTAGTTTACGATGGCATTTTTCAGAGATTTCCAGGTAAAATTATTATTTCCCAGTGCAGACTATTGCTGTAGTATATCTCACTGGTTTGGCATCTAAGGTGCAAGCAAACCTCATCCGGCTCCATTTGCAAATCCAGAGAAGGTCAACCTGTTGTTGCCCATTGCTCTTGAATGTGCTTGACATTAATTAAGAAGATGCCCAGAATAGCAAACTAATAATTACCTCTCTTGGAAGACAGTGGCAAATGTTACCTAGCAAAATTGAATGTCAAAGGGAGATAGGTTAGTTCTCTCCAAAAATTAATTCACAACGAAGTATTGAAACATCAAGAGAAATGAATCACAAATATGCAATTATGGAAACACGGTTTGCTTTTTATTTCCTTTGATACTCTAAATATACCAGGAGGTCCTTACCCCAATCAACTGTCATTTTCCACAACAGTCTTCTAGTGACATACTATTATCATCTTCCAGTTATGGCACTAAACTTAATTACTATTTTAAAATTGGCATTATGGATTTTATGTAGTGCTACCATTTTCATCTTCATGTACCCTAAATTTAAAATGTTAGTGTTGGAAGAAATATCTATCTGGGTTTATTTATTTATTTATTTATTTGTGAGATTTATATACCGCCTCACAGTGCAAGCACTCTAAGCGGTTTACACCATTAAGCAATGTATATATTTACATTGCCCCCAACAATCTGGGTCCTCATTTTACCTACCTCGAAAGGATGGAAGGCTGAGTCAACCTTGAGCCGGTGAGATTTGAACCGCTGACCTGCGGATCACAGTCAGCTAAAGTGGCCTGCAGTACTGCCTCTAATCGCTGCGCCACCTCGGCTCTCACCTCGGGTTCCGTTCCAAGCATGGAGAAAGACACTGGAAACATGGAGGCTGATTGGAAAGAGGGTTTATTGGTGAACAGGACCCCATGGGTTTGAGTCCTGGGCAGCTGACCACATGGAGTGGAGAGTGAGGGTGATTTATACCCTCTCTTGGGCTTTGAACTTGAGCTTCCTGTTCCTGTGGCAAGGGCATGTATTCTATTGGCTGAAGTCAGACTCCCATGGGGTTATGTTTGTCTGAATCAAGTTTGGTTGAAGCCTGGTGGGTGATGCAATGTCCCCAGGTGATTTTTCAATACAGTCAGCTCCGCTGATAGATGATCCTATTATGTCCTGCAGAGTCATGTCTTAATCCCATCACCTTTGAGCTGAAGATCTTTTGTCTTGTAGATAGGCTGGCCCAGAGCCGAGGTGGCGCAGTGGTTAGAGTGCAGCACTGCAAGCTACTTCAGCTGACTGCTAGCTGCAGTTCGGTGGTTCAAATCTCACCAGGCTCAAGGTGGACTCAGCCTTCCATCCTTCCGAGGTGGGTAAAATGAGGACCCAGATTGTTGGGGGCAATATGCTGACTCTGTAAAACCACTTAGAGAGGGCTGTAAAGCACTATGAAGCGGTATATAAGTCTAAGTGCTATTGCTAATGGGCACCAAATATCTGCTGAATATCAGAAGTGCTTGGCTCTTGCCTTCTGCCTAAGGCTGAGAAAATGGGTTTGAATCAGTGGTGGGTTTCAATTACCTTTGCTACCGGTTTGGGAATGGGAGCGCGTGTGTGCGTGCGCACGCGTGAAGCTTCTGTGCATGCACAGAACGTCTGTGATGATGTCCGGGAGGGTGGGCAGAGCCTCCTGCTACCGCTGCTACCAGTTCACCCAAACCGGGGCGAACCGGTAGAAACCCACCGCTGGTCTGAATCAAAGCCATCCATTTTAACTTCCATCCCAAAGCAGGACAGGACCTCGCATTCTGCTTGTTGTTAGCTCAATGCCTTGAACCACCACACCAAACTGGCTCTCAGGTTTCCGATTGAGATGAAAAAAAAAGATAATTTAAAAAATTACAGGTGGTCCTTGACTTACAATGGTTCATTTAGTGGCTGTTCAAAGTTACAATGGCCCTGAGAAAAAGGGACATGACCAGTTTTCATACTTAAAATCTTTGTAAGCATCCCCATGGTCACGTGATCCAAATTCAGATGCTCGGCAACTGACTCATACTTATGACCATTGCTGCGTCCTAGGGTGCTGTGATCCCCTTTTGCAACTTTCTGACAAGCAAAATTAATTAGGGAAGCCGATTCACTTCACAGCTGTGCTACTAACTTATCCACTGCGGTGATTCCCTTAACAACTGTGGCAAGAAAAGTCGTGAAATGGTGCAAAACTCGCTTAACAAATGTCTCACGTAACCACAGAAATGTTTTTTAGATTTATTATTGGAAGGGATCTTGTAGGTCATCTAGTCCAACCCCCTGCTCAAGCAGGAGTTCCTACACCATTTGAGACAGATGGCAGTCCAGTCTCTCCTTGAAGGTCGCAAGTGTTGGAGCTCTCACAACCTCCGCAGGCAAGCTGTTCCACTGGTTGATCGCTCTCACTGTCAGAAAGTTTCTCCTCACTTCCAGGTTGAATCTCTCCTTGGTCAGCTTCCATCCGTTATTCCTTGTTTGGCTTTCTGGTGCCATAGAGAACAGCCTGACCCCCTCCTCTCTGTGGCATCCCCTCAAGTATTGGAACACTGCTATCATATCATATCATGTTGGCCCAATTGTGGTCGTAACTTGAGGACTACCTATATATCCTTTCTTCTTAGAGATTCACAGGTTTGCTGCTCAGGCAGCTGATCTCTAGAGGATAATCCTTCGGATGGAAACAACCGCTAATCTGCTTGGTTTTCAATTTACTTTCCTCCTTGAAAAGGAAAGCTTTTCAATTTAGGCTTTTTCAGAAGGATGTCAAAACTCCTGGGAAAACAGAACAGCCTCTTAATCATCTTCTAATTTAGGTTTCTTGCTCCTCATTTCGGGCACCGCTGGTGCTTCTTGAAGATGAGAGACAGCAACAATCCCTAAGGCCCTTTTAGTAGAAGATGCTGTACTGAGTCCAGAGAAAATGAGTGTGGCATGTCAAAAGAATATAACTCAGGTGAACCCAGAGAAGTAGTTAAACAACCAGTTCAGCCATTCGCCAAGAACCTGAGCTGGTTAAATAAAAGCAAGGCTCTGATTGGCTGCCAGTGCAGAACTGATGTTCTACACTGCAGTGTTTCTCAAACTTTAAGACCAGTGGACTTAAACTCCCAGCATTCCCCATTTTCTGGCTGGGGAATTCTGGGAGTTGAAGTCCACATGTCTTAAAGTAGCCAAATTTGAAAAATGCTGTTCTATGGGAAGTCTGCAAAAGGAAGAGCTGCTCTAGGAACTCCATTTCTCTGCTCATTTCCTATGTTATCTGAGCTAACTCACTGGGCTAACTCACTGTGTACTGCAGGAGTTCGATTCTGAGCGGCTCAAGGTTGACTCAGCCTTCCATCCTTCCGAGATCCATAAAATGAGGACCCAGATTGTTGGGGGCAATAAGCTGACTCTGTAAACTGCTTAGAGATGGCTGTAAAGCACTGTGAAGCGGTATATAAGTCTAAGTGCTATTGCTATTCCTAAGTGCTATTATATGTCATTCTTTTGTGTGAAGCCCCACCCACCCCCGAGAATGAAATATTTTGGGGGATATTAAGAGGCAGAATATTATATTTCCCCAAAGGAGAAATGGAGATACATGCTCTTAAAAGGCAGAAAGCAGCCCCAGTCTTCCTGCTATAGGAAAACTCAAACTGCCTCAAGCAGAACCCCGATCTCTTTAGAGATGGATATTTTGTGCCCATTAAGAAATCCAGGCCAGCCTATTCATAAACAAAATGCCTTCAGCCACAGCTGCCACAGAAGGCTGGAGCTGATGGGTTTGTTTGTTTGTTTGTTTGTTTGTTTGTTTGTTTATTTATTTATTCATTCATTCATTCATTCATTCATTCATTCATTCATTCATTCATTCATTCATTCATTCATTCATTTATGAGACTTATATACTGCCTCAAAGTGCAAGCACTCTCTAAGCGGTTTACACCAGTATGCAATGTATATTTATATTGCCCCCAACAATCTTTGTCCTCATTTTACCTACCTCGGAAGGATGGAAGGCTGAGTCAACCTTGAGCCGATGAGATTTGAACCGCTGAACTGCTGATCACAGTCAGTTAAAGTAGCTTGCAATATTGCACTCTAACTGCTGTGCCACCTCGGCTCTTAATGAATTAAGAATTTACATTCCCTGAGACTTCCGGTTCCGGATCGCTGCATCGCGGACGCTCCTCGTTGAGCGCCTTTCCTTTTCCCCGTTAAAGCCGCCAGAACAGCTGTCTGGCGGCTTGAAAGTCTCTGCCCCGGGCAAAGGGGAGAGATGAGAGCCGGACAGGTGGGGTAGAGCCCCCCCTAGTGCCCCAAGTGTCAGCTAGGGGCGCGAAAGGTGAGGGCTCCCCAGCCAGCCTGTCTCTTGCTCCGGGGACTTGGAAACCTCCGCTTTTGCGGAGCAAGATGCTGTGACCACCCGCTGCTTCGTGAATGGGATTACAACTACTTAATTGTTTAAACAAGCAGACAGAGAGAGACAGGATTTTAAAGGGCAAGTACAGATTTTTTTTTTCTTTCAACTCCACTGCTGATTTTCACTTCGGAAGAAACTAAGTAACAGTTATTAGGCTACAACATGGCGATCGGAGAAAGTGGGAGGAGAAGTGAAAGTAACTTTCGTTTCCCTAGCAGCTTTTTTTCTTATGGAAATTTTTGATTTTGAAAGTTGGCTTTACTCTCTCTGTCTCCCGATTCTGGATTAAATAATAACTGACAATTTTTTAAAAATAAAATTCTATCTGGCTTTGGAATTTGAAAGAATTTTAAAAGAAATTTAAAAGAACTTTAACTAGAGGCTTGGCTTTTTCTTTGTTCACCACTGGAAATACTAAAATGGCTTCAAAATCTGGAAAGATTGTTTTGAATAAAAGAATGGATTATTCATCTGGTTATATTTCTAAAATGCAACTTACCACTGAGTTAACACCCCCAAAGTCTTTAACACCTGAAAATTTAATAAGTACCTTAAAGATTATGAAAGATGAACTTATTGTTGAATTTAACCAAAAAATTAGTGAAATAGATAATAAAATGCAGGCTGCTTTAAAGAATATTGACCAACAAATTAGAAATGATGTGTTGGAGGTATGTAAAGGTCTAGCAACAAATATTGAAGTTTTGGCAAACCGCATTGAAGAAAACAAACAAGTTTTGACAACTTCAGTAGAATATATAGATAAAATACAAAATGACATTGCAAATTTTGAAACAGAGGTGTTAATGACGCAATTCAGATCCATGGAATTTGCCATAAGAGTCAGGGGGTTGAAAGAAGGATTATATGAAGATTTGAAAGGAAGGATGGTGGAAGCTTTGGAGCAGGTGTCTGGACTGTCTAAAGAAGAACTAGCCAGGCAAATTGATAAAATATATAGAATCAACTCCTGGTATGCAAAACAAAAACACCTACCAAGGGATATTGTAATATACTTTACTACAAGAGCCTTACGGAATAGGATTATACAGGCGACGTTTAAAAATAACCTGCAGGTGAATGGCCAGGAACTGATGATATGGAAAGAAATTCCCTCTAAAATGCTCAAAGCCAGAAAAGATTATACCTTTCTGATTGATGAATTTAAAAGGTTAAATTTACATTACAAATGGGAAGCACCAACAGGAGTTGCAGTGAAATTTCTGGGAAAAAGATATCGGCTTAATACAACAAAGAAAGCTACTGAATTTTATGTCAACGTCTTAAAGGCTGATATATCCAAGATTCCAGAGGAAAGATGTATGAAAACAAAAGAGGAGGAGGAGGGAAAGCCATTCCTTCCTCTTCAAATCGAAACAGATTTACAAAATTTAAATGATTGGCAGAGCCAGACAGATGTCTACAGTCTGGAAAAGGAGATGGAAGATCGGGGTCAGATGGGAGGCGAGCTGACAACTACAAAATTATCAAGTTACAAAAAGATGCAACCATCATCAAGATACAACAAGATGCAGTGTTGAAGTTTATTGGACAGATGGTTGCCATTATGACTGTACTTTTCTTTTTCCCTTCTTTCCTTAATTTTTTTTTCTTTTCTTTACTTCTTGCATTCTTTTTTTTTCTTTTGTTTTTTTTGGGGGGCTTATTCAAAGTATTATTAATTCTTTTTAAAGATTTAGAACTTTTTTGAACCTAATAATTTAATACATAGTAACATTTTGTTACTAATAGAGTGGTAGAATTTATGATGAAGTTTAAGGTTTTTGTATTATTATTTAGTTATTTTTTGTGTAATATCAATTTAAGTTTTATTGAATTGTGAGAAAGATTTGGAATTGTTATCTATCCAGTTATAAAATATTACAATTAGATTTAACATTTTTTTTTTGGGAGGAAGGTTATTTAAAGTTTGGAATTAGTGCTTATAATCTGATATATAGTAATAGTAAGTTATTTATATACTGATTGATTTTATGATGAAGTTTAAGGTTTTTGTATTTAATACTTAGTCATCATTTATGTAATAATCATTTAATTCTTAGTTAACAGTGAAGAAATGTTCTGAAGGGTAGATGATTGAAAGGAGGAGGAAGGAATTTTTATTAGTGTACAATTTGGAGTTGAAGTTTTAAAAAAATAAGGTGGAAGTCAAAATTTTTTAATTTAATTTAAATTTATTTTATTGATATTATGCCCTGTACTCTCTCTGGGAAGTCCGGGGGGGAGGGGGGGAGGGAAAGGGGTGGGTTAGGGGGGAGAAAAATTAAAAAAAATGTTTGTACTTTCTATTTAATGTTTAGCTATTATCTATGTAATTTTGTACTAATAAAACTTTTTGAAAAAAAAAAAAAAAAAGAATTTACATTCCCTCACCCAAATTCTAAGGACAGGACCTGACCTTTAGGACATAATAGGATTAATGCACCACCACTGAAATAGTAAAAGAGACAAGGCTCACTACATTACACAACCCCCCTGGAGCATCTCAATCACCAAACCCCAGAACCTTATAAAGATCCATCCACTCACTCAGCCATCTTGTCAGCCACCCCAGAAACATGCTGCTGTCACTGAAGTTTCTGGAAACCAAATAAACAGAGACTTTCTTTCTTTGTAGGCAGCCTCCATTTTATTTCCAGCATTATTCTCACTGCTTGGAACCGGACCGGATTTTCCTTCCTACACTTTGCTTGATTTTCTTGCCATGTCTGCTGCCGCCTCAGGGTTTCCCTCAGTAGCTCATCTTCAGGTGAATTCTGCCAATGTAGCTTGTTATGTCACACTCTGTTGGCCATAGAGTTATCGAGTTAGAGTTCAGTCTATGATAGTTTATCTGTACTGGCAGGCCAACAGGAAACTCTTAGTAGTGGATTACCTACTTAGTATTATCTGTCAACACAGAGTAGAGCTCTGCCTTTGACCGTTTTCTTTGCTCTCCTTGATATTGGAGGGAAGCTATAACTATACGGGTCGTCCTCGACTTTCGATCATAATTGAAATTGGCAATTATGGTCACATAATTCATGATGTCGTAAGATGGATCATCATCTGACCAATCCAATTTTATAACCTCTTTGTGTTGGTTATTAAGCAGGCTGTTTGTCTGCTACAGGCCAGTTTATGCCAGAAATCAGAAGCAAATGCTAGTTATAAATTGAGGTCATGTGACCGCGGGATTTTGCCATAAATGCAGATGGGTTACCAAGTGTCCAACATGCTTTCACATGGCTGCAGGCGAGGGAGGTGACCATTGGAGCTGTATTGGAGTTGTACGTAGCTTTTATGGGGTCTGTTGTAATGGACGGTCGTAAGTCAAGGACTACTGGGGAGGAGGGGTTTCAGAGCAAAACAGCCCTTATGGTGTAGAAGAAATTGATACTTCAGCTCACTAATTCCTTTAAACATCTTTTCTGTAGCAATCTCACCCTATTGTAATAATTCTGCTTTTGAACAGAAGTCTCCCATTTCTGCGGATAATTTTATTCACTTTATATTATCAGATGGGAATTTTAACAACTCAAAAAGAGTTGTAAAGTGTCTTACAGTCATTTTCAGGGTTTATAGCTATGTATAAAAATATTGTACTGTCCTTTTTATATTTCATGACTTTTTAATCATATGCGATTGGTCATTGGCTTCAGGGATATAACACATGCAAGTGGTCTCTGATTTTCTCTCAGACTTTCTCTATAGTAGTACTAACTTGGATCAATGTTGATTTTTAATCTTTTTCCTCCCAAGAACATTTTTTGTGGCACCTTGGGGGGCTCGTTCAGGGACACTCACAGTTTATTTTGCAGATGTTGTCAGTAGAAAAGGATATTAGCAATTTGTCTTAAGGCACGAGTCGTTGGCTATAACTGAGTAAAAAGAGGGGGAACTAGGCCCCAGAGCCACTATTTATACTTTTTCCAGACTCAGTCCTGATTGGCTAGAAGGCTGTGCCAAACCCAATCTTGGCGGCTAGCTCCACCCACTATGGAGAATGATAGAGATGATGACTCTCCAACATGCTTTGCTCTAAAATACGACTGTTTCAGGGGTGAGTTCTAACTTACCTTGCTGCCGGTTCGCTTCCTCCTGTGCCGCATGGCTGCGCCTCATAGGCGCGCACACGCACAAAGCATATGCGTGCTTGCGCAGTGACGAAAAATAAAAAAATCCACACAAAAAAATCCACCCCCCAAAAAGCCGAAAACAAGATGGCGACCACATGCACAGTCCCGGAAATTCAGCTTCTGCGCATGCTGAGAAGAAAAAATAAATTCAAAAAAAATTCAAATTTTTTTTAAAAAATTCAAAAAAAAGATGGCAGTTTGTGACCTCATCGTGACATCACCAGCGGGTTGCTACCAGTTTGGGCAGACTGTTTCATATTACTGGTAATTATGTCTTGGAAACAGGAGGAGATACATACAAGTATTAATCCGGGAGCAGAATAACAGAACAGAATAACATGCGCCTTCGGTGTTTAGTCATGCTGGCCACAGGACCACGGAATCATCATCAGACAGCGCTGGCTCTTCAGCTTAGAAACGGAGATGAGTACTGCCCCCTAGAGTCGGGAATGACTAGCACATATGTGCGAGGGGAACCTTTATCTTTACCTTTATATATATACTACTACTGAGAATTGGCTCAGAATTTGAACATGTTGAAGACTGATGATTAAATGATTGAACATGTTATAAATACACAACAGTAGGGATTTCAGTGGAAGAACGCATTACATTGATTTTGAATACTGTACTTAAAAATAAATGCTATCAGACGTGTTGTTGCTGGTAGATTATTCTAGACTTGATTCTTAAAAGGAATAATCACTTCTCTTTAAAAAAATGTGGGAAATGTAACAAATAGATTGGATCCTTTTTTTTCAAATATAGCAGCAATGTTGTAAAATCCCCCGACTCCTGCAGAATGATTCATAGCCTAAATGCAATAGATTTTGAAGGTTTTAATTCCATTTCAAACTGAGACATTTCTATTAAATTTCATTAAACTCCCAAACTCGCTGAACTACAGTGCACGTACTAATGGCTGCAAGGATTTTATATGCTTTTTAATGGAAAAGATCTTTGATTCCTTCTTTGGAAGTGAGGCTAATTAAATTGCAGCAGTATGCTTCATTGTGAAGAACAGCTTCCTATATACAAAGTAAATCTAATGTAGAGTTTAATTCTAATTGGAAACCATACTTGGATTACACTGTTCTATATATCAAGGGGCCCCAACCTCCAATCCAGGGACTGGCACTGGGGTGTGGCATGCCAGCAACCAGGCCCTGCAAGCAAGTGATGTTGTGGTCCGCCAGCGGCCAGTGGAGCTGGCAGCAGATTTGGACAGTGAGGAGGTTGGGGAGGAACATGGGCCAGTCCTGGAGTCTGGGGAAGGCTCGGACGAGGGCTCTGCATTGGAGGCAGAGAGGGGGGCCAAGGGCATCTGGCAGTTATCAGCTACCTCCGGAGTCAGACATCAGCGAGGCAGAGGAACAGCTGGAGCCTGTTCCCAGTGTGCGCATGCACAGAGCTGCCAGACGAAGGGAACAGCTAAGGAACAAGGGCCGACTTGGGAGTAAGGCCACAGGTGGACGATGAATGGTCCCTCCCATAGGGAATAAAAGAGGAACGAAAGGGGAGGGGAGTTTGCAGGAGACAATTAGTTTGCTTAAGTGGTTCGTGACTCTCAGAGACTTCTTGCCAAGTTTTGAAGCTATCGGCCTGGCAGCTTTCCAAGCCAGATAAGGTCTGTGACTGTAAATGCACCCTTGAAAGACTTTGCTGGATGTGAATGAGAAGAATTCACAGTAACTTAATAAAAAGGGTTTTTTGTCGGGACAAGGAGTCTGCTTCTTGGTTTGGGAACACCTAGGTCAGAACAAGTGAAGCCCATCTGTGGGATGCAGGCAGCACATGAAAACATGCTGCCTCCAGTCCACGGAAAAACTTCCCTCCATGGAACCAGTCCCCGGTTCCCAAAAGGTTGGGGACGGCTGTTATATATGCTTTTGTACCACATCCAAGAAATTCCTTTTGGTAGAAACCTGTTGCAACTTGATCTATAATTTTCAGCATTGATTTAATGTATTATTTTCTCTTGGGTAGGTATTCCTTGAATATGACTGTTCAAAAATGTGTGCGGTTGTATGCTATAACGGTCATCAAATAGGTCGGTTACATGACCAGCCCAACTTTTGTTGTTAGTTGCGAAGTCGTGTCCGACCCATCGCCACCCCATGGACAACATTCCTCCAGGCCTTCGTGTCCTCTACCGTCCTCTGCAGTAAAGCCCAACTTTACAACTTTTTTTCAGCGGTCATTAAGCAAATGTTGAAGTCGTTAAGCAAACCAAGGATTCATTGTAGATGTGATTTTGCCGAAAATTGGAAGTAAGTGCTTTTTGGGGTGTGTGTGAAACCATTGTAAAATGTGGACATGTGACCGCAAGAAGCTGCAAACATCTGTAAATACGGCTGCTTTGCTGAGAGCCCAAAGTTTGGTCACATGTCTTGTATGAGCAGACAGAGTTGGTGTACTCCAGGTCTCACCCATTAAACAGTGGCACCTGAATGGACCTAGGAAGTGTGGAATTTCTATGGCAGTATCTGCCCCTTTCAACACTATTCTCCTTGAGATCCATCTGGCTCCCAATTTGAGCAAGTTTCAAACAGTCCTTAAAACCTGTTTCTGCAGGTCTTGGGTTAAACCAAGTGGTATATCTAATGTGTTGTATTGTTTTTTTTAGAAGGAATGGCTCTTCGTCTTCTTCTGGAGATATGGAGGAATTCTATTTCTATCTCTCTTGTTACAGTAATGAGTCTATTATTGTATGCTGCCCAGAGTTGTTATGGTGTTGGGCTGATCGCATTGCATCGCACTCATCTGAGAAGTGGTGAAGTGCTTCCAGATTGAAAGGGTTAGCCAGGGGAGGGGGCACAAGCTGGGGGCTCCTTTATGTCCCCAGCAGGAGTTGGAACGAAGGACAGGAGCTCACCCCACCCATGGCACACTTGGGTCTCGAACACGAGCTTGCTAACCTCCAACCCAGCGTCCTAACAAATGAAAGCCACCATGCGTCTTGTTGGGCCGATTAATGTAATAAATAGATGTAATAATTAAATAAAAATAAAACCCTAGCATGTTCAACTGGTTGTTAGTGGTGAATATGTTATACTGAACCTTCCTAGAGTGAGAGAAAGCTTGGTTAGATATGCCTTAGATATGGGTGCTTCATCCTGGAGATTGGACAACCACTTGACTGGCACTGCACAAAGACCCTTGGACCCAGGGTTCGACTGGAAGATCTCCAAGGTTCCTTTCCAACCCTATGATTCTAAGGAAATCATCCAGGTAACAGTCCTAGGAAGAAGAAACTAGCAAAACATTTCTGAAAAACCTTGCCAAGAACACTGCAGGGACTTGTCAAGTCAATCAAGACTGATTTAAAGCCCCCTCACCAGAGGTGGGTTCCTACCGGTGCGATCCACTCTACCGCACCGGTAGCGGCTGGACAATGATGTAATTTGTGCGTGACACCGGTCCATCGTCTTCACCGGTCCGTCGCGCATCGCCATCTTTTTTTCAGAATTTTTTGCCATCTTTTGCTTCCTGCGCATGCGCGGAAGCAAAATCGTGCGAGGGGCGCACATGTGTAGCGTGCATGCGCATGCACGAAACATGGAGATGCGCATGCAGCGCACCGGTAGCAACTTCGAGAGCAGCCCTCCCCTGCCTCTCACCCCCATGTTACAGAAACATCTGGTAGAACCAACTGTTTTAAGGCTCATTTTTTAATATACAGAAAGCCTTTATGCAGAAAGAAGTAAATGGAAATAGGTCTAAAATAGCTCAGCACTCAGAGTTAAAGCTGACGTTCAGAAATTCCTTCTGATACCACCTTCTAGGATAAGCTGTGTAATATGGTAGATATTTTTAAACGAAAGAACTCTGAGCCAGAACTGAAGGCAAATGATAAATTCTTGAAATTACTCTTCTCAATAAATAGGTAGCAAATGAAATGGTGGCTGAAGGGCACCATTCCGTGGCCACGTTCAAAATTTATAGTAGGACCCCTGTCTTATCTTCATGTGTCACTGATATGGAGTTTATTACATCCCACTGTATTATTTTAATAACTTGCTGGGGGGGGGGGAGAGAGAGAGAGAGAGAGAGAGAGAGAGAGAGAGAGAGAGAGACAGAGACAGAGACAGAGACAGAGACAGAGACAGAGACAGAGACAGAGACAGAGAGACAGAGAGAGAGACAGAGAGAGAGACAGAGAGAGAGAGACAGAGAGAGGGAGGGAGGGAGGGAGAGAGAGAGAGAGAGAGAGAGACAGAGACAGAGACAGAGACAGACAGAGACAGAGACACACACAGAGAGAGAGAGACAGAGAGAGAGACAGAGACAGAGAGACAGAGAGACAGAGAGACAGAGACAGAGACAGAGACAGAGAGACAGAGAGAGGGAGGGAGGGAGACAGAGAGAGAGAGAGAGAGAGAGAGAGAGAGAGAGAGGAGGAGGAGGAGGAGGAAGAAGAAGAAGAAGAAGAAGAAGAAGAAGAAGAAGAAGAAGAAGAAGAAGAAGAAGAAGAAGAAGAAGAAGAAGAAGAAGAAGAAGAAGAAGAAGAAGAAGAAGAAGGGAGAGCAACTGATCAATTTACCTCAGAGCTTTAATCAATAAATGCCAACCATGCTGAGATTTATGAACTAGACTGTAATGACATTTTGGTGCTTCTGGAACACAATTGGAAGAAGGGTTGACACTCTAACTTGGCAAGACTCCACCTGGCTTCAATTGTCAAGTCTCACAACTTTCTATAAAGCCTTATTGAAAACTCTTAGTAGTGACTATCTTAGATAAACAAAGTTGAATGTACGTGATAATATTTTTTGAAAGTGACCATGTTGCTTGTTTAAAGATTTCTGAGACAGCAATTCTACCATAGATTACAATAACAGAATAACAGAGTTGGAAGGGACCTTGGAGGTCTTCTAGTCCAACCCTCTGCTCAAGCAGGAAACCCTATACCATTTCAGAAAAATGGCTGTCCAATCTTTTCTTAAAAACCTCCAGTGATGGAATATCCACAAGTTCTGGAGGCAAACTATTCCACTGATTGTTCTAAATTTGTCTAGTTCTAGGTTGGTTGTCTCCTTGATAGAAGATATAACTAATTCTCTGGGAGTTAAACATATGAATTTACCTTATAATTGCTGGGTTGACAGTGCTGGTTAAAAGCAGCACTGCGACCTTCAGCTGATTGCTAGTTCAGCAGTCTCCTTTAGGGGAAATATTCTATCCTGCCTTTTTAATATTGCCAAAATATTTCATTCTTTGTTGGGGGGGGGGCTTCATACAAGGGGGTAGTAGAAACATGAGAATGATAGTAACAATACTGTAGCCATGCAACATGGGTACTTACACATAGGATACTACTGTGGGAATTAGTTGTTCCACAGAGTGATGGCATGATGGGGGGAAAACTGTCTTTGTGTTCTATTTCAAGAGGCAACTGGACTTTCTTGGTTTTTCCTCGAAGACGTTTCCCTTCTCATCCAAGAAGCTACTTCAGCTCTAAGCTGATATGAGAACCGAAAAGTCTTCAAAGAAAAACCAAGAAAGTCCAGTTGCCTCTTGAAAAAGCACCTTTGAGACAACCATGACCTGGATGACTGAGAATCTCCATAGACATGTCTCTGTGTCTAGTTGCTTTAATTTAATTTAATTTAATTTAATTTAATTTAATTTAATTTAATTTAATTTAATTTAATTTAATTTAATTTAATTTAATTTAATTTAATTTAATTTAATTTAATTTAATTTAATTTAATTTAATTTAATTTAATTTAATTTAATTTAATTTAATTTAATTTAATTTAATTTAATTTAATTTAATTTAGTTCTTATAGGCCACCCAATTCCGTAGGACTCAGGGCGGCGTACAACAGAAATTGCCATGCAATGCCCTGTAGCGGCATTCCCAGGGGAGGGAGTTAAAACAGTTTATGTCCAGGATGTGAGTTGTCTCTAGATTGGTCTGTAGACCAATTCTTGAATACAGCTCACCTGTCTGGAACCCGCACTGCATATTGGACATCAATACAATCGAGAGAGTCCAAAAATATTTCACAAGAAGAGTCCTCCACTCCTCTGCTCAGAATAACAGAATACCTTATTCCACCAGACTTGAAATTTTGGGCTTAGATAGCTTAGAACGTCATCGCCTTCAATCTGACCTAAGCGTAGTACACAAAATTAACTGCTACAATGTCCTACCTGTAAATGACTACTTCAGCTTCAACCGCAACAATACACACAATAGATTCAAACTTAATGTAAACCGCTCCAAACTCGACTGCAGAAAATACAACTTCAGCAACAGAGTGATCAATGCCTGGAATGCACTACCTGACTCTGTGGTTTCTTCCCCAAACCACCAAAACTTTAACCTTAGACTGTCTACAGTTGACCTCACCCCATTCCTAAGAGGTCTGTAAGGGGCCTGCACAAGTGTACCATTGTGCCTACGGTCCCTGTCCTACTGTCCTATTGCCTAATTTATCTGTACCTACTTTGCTAATGTTTATGTTTATACCAATACTGACCAATATGACAAACAAAATAAATAAATAAATAAAATAAATCTTTTCTAGCCCTCCTTCTGACCCGTTCAATTTACAGGCCTTCTATGGAAGGCAGACTGGTTGCAATTGTTTTTTTCTGCAGTTCTAACTATCCGTTGAAGTCTGCACTTCTCCACTTTAGTTGCTGTACCAAACCAGAGAGTTATAGAAATACAAATGACAGACTCAATAATTCCTCTGTAGAACTGTATCAACAGCTCCTGGGGCAGTCTGAACTGTTTGAGTTGAGTACTATCTACTAGCAGGCAACCTTCCTCCAGTTATCTGTTAGTATTTCGGTGAGCATCATCAACTTTCTGTAAATGTAGATCAGTGGTGGGTTGCTACCTGTTTGCCCCGATTTGGGCGAACTGGTAGCGGCAGCGGCGGGAGGCTCTAACCACCTGCCCGGACATCATCACAGACGATCTGCAAATGCGCGTTCACAGTTCCGAACTGGTAGCGAAGGTAAGTGAAACCCATAGCTGATGCAGATTTATTTATTTATTTATTTTGGAATTCTTATATGCCACCCAACTCCCTAAGGACTCAGGGCGGCGTACAACAGTGAGAAAATACAAGAATAACCAAAATCTAAAAAGTTAATTAAAAGCAAATATAAAAATTAAAACATAATATAGAAATCATCACCAACCATTCAATATCATACATACTTAGGGGTGAGCTCGAGTGAATTAAGCTCTACCCCCCGCCTGCAGGAAAAGCCATGTCTTAACAGCTTTCCGGAAGGCCAGCAGGGTGGGGATAGTTCGGGTCTCTGGCGGAAGTTGGTTCCAGAGCACGGGGCCTGCCACAGAGAAGGCCCTCCCCCTAGGGCCCGCCAGCCGGCATTGCTTGGCCGACGGGACCTGGAGGAGGCCAACTCTGTGGGCCCTAACCGGTCGAAGGGAAGCAGATGAGATACTTCACTCATGAGAAAAAAACTAACATCTTCGTTTTCCAACACAAGGGCAGTTGCTGGATCCTTGACCCAGCAGCTTAGGTATAATCAGTTAAGTTGGCAGAGACACCAAAGAGGGAATGTATATTGTCACCACTGAGCAGATGGCCAACAAAAGAGAAAAATCTCTACGGCTTGTGTAGCTGTGTGGCAAATTGAGCAATTACTTATTGAATTTTCCAGGGTATGAAATGATGGATATTGATCTTCCCAGGGTTGGATGCTAAGGAGCCCAGAATCCGTCACACAGCAACCGTAATTGCATTTTGCTTAGATGTGGCTGATTTAGGACACATGAATTAATAAGCGCACACATCTATGCGGGCATGGAGGTTTGATAAAATAAAATAAAATAAAACCAGGTGATTCCCAATGGATTTGAGGAGCAAATCTCTCCAGCTCTGAAGCAAAAATAGCGTTTGTTGGTTCAAGGGTGCAACTGATTTCTATTGTTGTTAATGGGGCTCAAAAGAGAGCCAGTTTGTGTCCAGTGGTTAAAGCACTAGGCTAAAAACTGGGAGACTGTGAGTTCTAATCCCACCTTAGGCATGAAAGCTGGCTGGGTGACTTTGGGCCAACCATCAGGAGACTGTGAGTTCTAGTCCCGCCTTAGGCATGAAAGTGCCTGGGTGACTTTGAGCCTATTATCAGGAGACTGTGAGTTCTAGTCCCGCCTTAGGCATGAAAGCTGGCTGGATGACTTTGGGTTAGTCACTCTGTCTCACAGAATTGTTGTTGTCTTCTGGAGAAAATAAGAAGAAGGAGTACTGGTAGTCTTCAACTTACAACCACAACTGAGCCCAAAATTTATGTTGCTAAATGAGACAGTTGTGAATGGGACAGTTGCCCCATTTTACAACCTTTCTTGCCACAGTTGTTAAGTGAATCACTGCAATTAATAAATTATTCACCCTGTTCTTAAGTGAATCTGGCTTCCCCATTGAACTTTGCTTGTCAGAAGGTTAATAGAATAGAATAGAATAGAATTCAGTTATTTAGTTTGTTTGTTTGTTTGTTTATTATTTATTTATTTATTTATTTATTTATTTCATCATGCATGTATTAGATAACAGATACGTATAAACATAATTATGAATACATGAAATGGATACGAATAAAAGGGAACATTAGGACAGGGACGGTAGGCATGCTGGTGCGCTTATGCACGCCCCTTAAAAACCTCTTAGGAATGGGGAGAGGTTGACAGAAGACAGTCTGAGGGTAAAGTTTTGGGGGTTTGGGGCAGTGGCGGGTTGCCATCTTACCGGTGCTGGTGCGCTGCGTGCGCATCTCCAAATTTCGTGGACGTGCACGCTTGCTACGTGCGTGCCCCCCTTTGCATGATTTTGCTTCTGCGCATGCGCGGAAACAAAATCTTGCCAAAATCTTGCGAGGGGACGCACATGTGTATGAGATTTTGGCACGATTTTGCTTTTACGCATGCGCGGAGGCAAAATATCACCAAAATCTCTCATGAGCCCGCGTCCCCTCGCGAGATTTCGGTGTGATTTTGGTTCCGTGCATGCGCAGAAGCAAAATCAGCCAAAAATTAATGAAAAAAATGGCGACATGCGCGGTGGACCTGCAGAGAGGGCTCCGGAGCGGTCGCGCGCAAATTGCACAATCGGCCACTCCCTACCAGAGCTGCGCATTGGGCAGCTCTGGCAGGAACCCACCTCTGGTTTAGGGATGAAACCACAGAGTCAGGTAGTGCATTCCAGGCATTGACCACTCTGTTGCTGAAGTCGTATTTTCTGCAGTCGAGTTTGGAGCAGTTTACATTAAGTTTGAATCTATTGTGTGCTCGTGTATTGTTGTGGTTGAAGCTGAAGTAGTCATTGACAGGTAGGACATTGTAGCGAATAATTTTATGTACCATGCTTAGGTCAGATCAAAGACGGCGAAGTTCTAAGTTGTCTAAGCCCAAAATTTGTGGTATCAAATTTTGATATGTTGTATCTTAAGTGGTTTATCAAAAACAATAAGGCAAGATATAAATAAATAAAGAAAGTAAAGAAAGAGCCACCAACTTGACTGTATCAGATGGAAAAGTCTGATTTATTTCTCCTGCCTATTCAGGTAGAAAGAAGGGGAATGGAATGAAAAGCAGCCCTACAACCAACTGGCTTCAGTGCAAAACGGTGGGTGAGGAAAAGGGCTACAGTGGATGGGGTGGAGCCGTTCTGTCGGATCCCCTTTCTTCTTCATTTATTTGCAGTGAATGCTGCTCACTCATTTGCTCTTGTGCATCGATCAGTGAAATGAATTGGTCCCACAGAAGGGAATTGGGGGGAAATTGGACCGGCAATTGTTTTCATTTTCCCCCCTTAGAGGCCATGATGCCTATCAAACCTTCATTTGAGAACAGGAAATGGTCCTACATCCTATTAGTCCATTCAGTTCGGCTTTCTGTTCCAGGAAAATACTTACCATATCTTTACCTATCGGCTAAGAAAGGGGTTTTGAGAGTTCCTCACCTGAGTGAAGGCCTTTGCATCCTTCGTGCTATACTGAATAATTATCCCGCATTGTTTCACTTCCAGTTCTTATTCAATCTCTAACCAAGCCCTCCAACAGTTTGGTCTAGTGGTTAAGGTACCAGACTAGAAACTATGAGGTGGTGAGGTCTATTCCTACCTTAGACATAAAAGATAGATGACTTTGGGCCAATCACTAGGAGACACTGAGTTCTAGTCCTGCTAGAACCCTGTTCAAACAATTGGGTGTGTTAATATATGATTAAGCCACAAATCATTGTTATGTGTATATTGCTTTAAATGCATTGTGGATGATTACTATATAAGCAAGCAAGAGAGCATGCTCAATGTGGTTGATGGTTTATGGTTGGTGGTTTAGTGTGGTTTAGTGAGTGGTGTTTGACGGTGTGTTCAGGATTGAAGATTCTCTGTGCTGCTTTACTGGATGAGTAGATTACTTTATGGCTGTGTGAAATTGCTGTGAAGAGAAGAGTAACTACTGTGATAGTATAGAATTGAGTAATAGCTGTAATCTTTGTTTGTGAGTTAAAACAAAGATAGGCAAGAAGAAGAAACTTCGCATTGACTGAATAACTGGGTATGACTTGGACTTCCTATTTAACTTTGCTACTATTCAAGTAAAAACTATTTTGTACATAAAAAGATATTCTGTTTATTGACTGAATAGCATTCACATCAAACTGCAACACCATTACTACAGAACATTTCGCTGTGTATGTGCTTAACAGCACAATAACTCCTTAACAGTCTTATTGATGCAGATACCTGTTGAACTTTGCAGTAGTGACAAATATCTGTAGCTCGGGTGTAAGATGAATGTGAAGAGCTTGTGGGTTGGTTTCCAAATGTTTCACTACCAGGCTAGGTAAAATCTTCAGTGCAATTTAGGGAATGTCAGTATCGGTATTCTTCTGCTTATAAGAGCTTTGTGTGGTCAGCAGGTCTTGTGATGAGTCTTGTGATGGGTCGGGTTTGGGTTACGGCAAATGAGGGTCTTGTGATGGGACAGGTGTGGGTCATGTCAGGTGAGGGTAACTGGTTCTATGGGCGTGGCTTGGTGGGTGTGGCATGGCTTGGTGGACATGGCTTGGTGGGTGTGGCAGGGGAAGGATACTGCAAAGTCCCCATTTACTCCCGATCAGCTGGGACTCAGGAGGCAGAGAATAGATGGGGGCGGGGCCAGTCAGAGGTGGTATGTGCTTAACTGCACAATAACTCCTTAACAAGTCCCACCTTAGGTATGAAAGCTGGTTGGGTGTCTTTGGGTCAGTCTCCAGGAAAGTGTGAGTTCTAGCCCAATGTATTTCCTCAACAGTCTATTTAACCCACTTGGACCTTCCTGCTTTGTAAGGGCCAATTTTTAGGGCCCCATTTTCTGTAATATGTACCTGTTTAGACCTAAAACCTGGAGCCTTCATTCCACCTTCTCTATTGATGAGAGAAAGTCCTTCCTCGTTAAGAAAAATCCAGAAAAATGTGGCAAGTATTCCTGACAGTTTTGCCCACCCTAAGTGGCCCAATGGGTAGCTGGTTGGTCTTCCTTCTCTTAGTATGCATGACCTGATCACATTTTAAGCTCCTTTGACTGATGGAGATTCTCAATCATCCAGGTCATGGTTCTCCCAAAGGTGCTTTTTTTCCAAAGAGGCAACTGGACTTTCTGGTTTTTCTTTGAAGACATTTCACTTCTCATCCAAGAGGCTTCTTCAGCTTTGCTCTGACAGTTGATGATAAGCAAAACGTCTTCAAGGAAAAACAAAGAAAATCCAGTCGCCTCTTGAAAAAACACCATTGGGTCCTTTGACCGATGTATTGAAGAAGATATAAGATGTATTGAAGAAGGTAGAACAAGAAGTAATGGGTGGAAACTAAACAAGGAGAGAAGTAACTTAGAACTAAGGAGAAATTTCCTGACAGTTAGAACAATTAATCCGTGGAACAGCCTGCCTCCAGAAGTTGTAAATGCTCCAACACTGGAAGTTTTTAAGAAGAGATTGGACAACCATTTGTCTGAAGTAGTGTAGGGTTTCCTGCCTAGGCAGTTGGACTAGAAGACCTCCAAGGTCCCTTCCAACTCTGTTGTTGTTGTTGTTGTTGTTGTTGTTGTTGTTGTTGTTGTTGTTATTATTATTATTATTATTATTATTATTATTATTATTATTATTATTATTATTATTATTATTATTATTATTATTATTATTATTATTATTATTATTATTATGTAGCACCAGTTCAACAAGCACATTTGATAACGGTCCCATTACTCTATATTTCTTGTTTGACAGCAATTAATTACATTTATTCCTCATGATAAGTTCATTTGAGGGGGTGCTTTCCTAGCAATTATTCATCAATCATTGTTCTGTCTTCGGTAGTAAGACCATGATTCATGTTTACATTTGCTCTACTCTTGAAGGGATGAAATGGAATTCCTGCACGTTTGATAAGTTCATTTTTTGCTTGCTTCCTTAATTACTTGGGCTCCAACCCGATGGTGCAAACCTATATTTGCCTATATGCAATTCAGTTAGCCATCTAAGCATATCCTGAATTGCTGCTTAAATTGTCAGTTTCTGAGTTCTATCATAAAACCAAAGGTTGTTAATTCTTTTAAAATGAGCCGGAAGGAGCCATCTAAATAAATAAGGTTTCTTTCTTTCTTTGACCCAAGAAAAGGGAAATATAGCATCCACAATTCTTGCTATTAAATGCGAGCAGTTCGGTGGAAATATATATTGGCTTCTTTTTTTCAATGCTGTCTCTAGACACCAAGGCTATTTGTTCTTTTGATGTTATTGTCCAAAGCAAGGTCAATTTAATTTTGCCAAACCAAGCACGCAGAATTTTCGCCCTGGCTGTGAGCCATCTTTTAATGTCATGTTTCCCTTGAACCCTTGTATATAATTAATTGAAGTAGCTGATATTTCTTATAGCATGTGTCCTAAACAATACCATTTCCTTTTCTTGATGGCATTCTCAATTCTTTCCCGTTTTTTGGGGGGGGAGAGAATGCCTCATTTTATATGCATTCCACCCATGAAATTTTAAGTAATCCTCTGTAATTCAACATTTCAAAGGCTTCTAATTCCCCAATTGTAGTGTGAGACATTATCCTTTGTCCTCCTTCACAGCAAAGAACATTACGGCATACCATCCACCATTCTGCAGAACAATGTTTACTTCCATAGCGATGTTATTACTGGTAGAGATCCAGATGCACAGGTATAGTATAGGTGGTACCTGGCCAAGGGTGGTATTCACTTACCTTCCCTACCGGTTCGCAAATGTGAGCGTGCGCTCCCATGCATGCGCACGTCCTTCCATGCATGTGCTTTGCTTGCACACGTGCCTTCCGCGCATGCACCCTGCCTAAAAAATGTGGCTAAATAAGGCAAAATAGAGTGGGGCAGGTGGGCGGGCCCACCTGTGATTTCCGCTACCGGTTCGGGCGAACCGGTCCGAACCGGCTAAATACCACCTCTTTACCTGGCTCAATAGTAGTAAATTGTGAGAGGGATCTTGGAGTCCTCACTTAAATACGAGCCAGCAGTGTGCTGCAGCTGCCAAAAAAGCCAACACAGTTCTAGGCTGCCTTAACAGAGGGATAGAATCAAGATCACGTGAAGTGTTAATGCTACTTTATAATGCCTTGGTAAGGCCACACTTGGAATACTGCATTCAGTTTTGGTCGCCACGATGTAAAAAGGATGTTGAGACTCTAGAAAGAGTGCAGAGAAGAGCAACAAAGATTGATTAGGGGATGAAGAACGGTTGCTGGAATTACTGGAGTTTAATGAAAGGAACGACTAGGGGGAGACATGATGGCAGTGTTCTAATATCTCAGGGGTTGCCACAAAGAAGAGGGGGTCAAGCTATTCTCCAAAGCACCTGAGGGCAGGACATTAAGCAAGTTAATTCTTTTTAAAATTGTAATGTAAAGTCAATTTCAGTCCTTTCAACCATATTTTCCCCTATTGATCCATCTATGTATTAAAACTAAACTTCTTAGTCCATTTTATCATATGCTTTTTAACCTGTTCTTCCATTTCAAATTTCAATAAAAGTCTTTTTAGCAATTTCAAGTTCATCCATTGCACATAATTCAATTTCTAATTCTATCTTATGTTCTCTGAGGCGATTGTCCTTTTGTCTAGTTTAAAATCTTTCTCTTAACTGCACACATGAAGACAATTGAAAACTAAATCCCTCTGCAATCAATTGCTCTTTTGACTTCAATGTATATTCTCTGAGTTCTTGTTCTAACAACTCACCAGATGTTAAGCATTTCTCTTTGCTTGCTGTTTCTTTTCTATAAACTGTTTTTTTTTGTGCTGAGATGTAAGAGTTGCATGAAAGGTCTTATTTTTCTATGTTTGTTGATTTATTAGGTACCATTACACTATTTTCAACTCCTAGAAACCACATAGTTAGATTTTCTCCATGTCAATCTATCCCTAACCTCATTTGGGTCTTCCAGGGGTATCACTGTACCTGTGTCCATCTCACTTATTGCTGGTCATCGTCTTCTTCTTCTTCTTCTTCTTCTTCTTCTTCTTCTTCTTCTTCTTCTTCTTCTTCTTCTTCTTCTTCTTCTTCTTCTTCTTCTTCTTCTTCTTCTCCTTCTCCTTGTCCTCCTCCTCCTCCTCCTCCTCCTCCTCCCCCCCTTCTTTTCTTCTTCTTCTTCTTCTTCTTCTTCTTCTTCTTCTTCTTCTTCTTCTTCTTCTTCTTCTTCTTCTTCTTCTTCTTCTTCTTCTTCTTCTTCTTCTTCTTCTCCTTCTTCTCCTTCTCCTTCCCCTTCCCCTTCCCCTTCCCCTTCCTCTCCTCCTCCTCCTCCTCCTCCTCCTCCTTCTACTTCTACTTCTACTTCTACTTCTACTTCCATCCTTCCAAGCATTAGAGTCTTCTCCACAGAGCTGTCTGAAGTAGGTTACTTTGAGCCTGGTCATTTGTTCCTCCAGTGAGAAGTCTAGGTTGATTTTTTTGGATGGTCCATTGGTTTGTTTTCTTGACCATCCATGGTATTCTCAGGAGGTTTTTTGTGTCAATACCAAACTTCAAAGCATCCTCAATACTTTTTCTATCCCGCTTCTTCAAAGTCCAACTTTCACTTCCATAGAATGTCACTGGGAATATTGTGACTTGCATGATTCTGATCTTTGTAGGTATAGGTGCAAAGATATGTGGCTATACCTACTGTTTGTGTGTGTGTGTGTGCTGAGATGGCTTGGCTTAGTCTTGATAAAATTAGTCTGGCTTCTGCCCAACAATTATTTTAGTCATAGCCTGTTAATAATCTATAATAATCAGGAGCCAGTTTGGTCTAGTACTTAAAGTACAGGGTTAAAAAAAAACAGGAAATTGTGAGTTCTGGTCCAACCTTAAGCATGAACGCTGGTTGGTTGACTTTGGGCCAATTACTGTCACTCTCAGCCCTATCCACCTCACAGGATTGTTGTGGGGAAAATAGGAAGAGGAAGGAGCATTGTGTGTGTTTGCTGCCTTGAGTTCTTTGTACAAATAATAAAGGCAGAATGTAAATAAATAGATAAATAAAATCTGTGCAAAGTTTGATCTATTATTAATATTAATAACGAGCTGCAGTGACACAGTGGTTAGAATGCAGTACTGCAGGCTATTTCTGCTGACTGCCGGCTGCCTGCAATTTGGCAGTTCGAATCAAACCAGGCTCAAGGTTGACTCAGCCTTCCATCCAGGGGTGAAATCCAGCAGGTTCTGACAGGTTCTGGAGAACCGGTAAGCAGAAATTTTGAGTAGTTCAGTGAACTGGTAGCGGAAATTTTGAGTAGTTCGGAGAACCGGCAAATACCACCTCTGGCTGGCCCCAGAGTGGGGTGGGAATGGAGATTTTGCAGTATCCTTCCCCTGCCGCGCCCACCAAGCCACGCCCACCAAGCCACACCCACCAAGCCACACCAAGCCCACCAAGCCACGCCCACAGAACCAGTAGTAAAAATAATTGGATTTCACCACTGCTTCCATCCTTCCGAGGTGGGTAAAATGAGGACCCAGATTGTTGGGGGGCAATAGGCTGACTCTGTAAACTGCTTAGAGAGGGCTGTAAAGCACTTTAAAGCGGTATATAAATCTAAGTTAAGCTGACTGGTTGCTAGTTACTGAGATCCCTTTTTTCCTTTTGTGAAAATATGAACATTTGTTTTTCCCCTGTCACCTGCAATCAAGCCTGTCTTTTGCAATTTCTTAGAGATCACAGAAAGGAATTTTGAACTAATATTCTTCAAGACATTTGGATATAATTGCTCCAGTCCTGGAGATTTAAGCTTATTATTCAAAGCCAGGTGTCTTCTAACCATCTCTTTCGTACCCACGAGTTGCAATTCTTATTTTGTGACCACTCCTTCCCTCTATGTACAATGCATTGTGTTCTCTATTTGAGTAATGTGTGCATTGTAAATTCAGTTTAAAGGACAAATGTAATCATCACATTTTCCAAATTGTCCTCGGTTACCTAACTAGAAAGCAGTTCAGTTTTCCTGTTCACAAGAAAGCTGTTAGATTAAGGCTTTAAAAAAAGGTCTCCATCCTATCCAAAGGGAAGATAAATTGCGTTCTGAAGTGAAAGCAATCCACTTGCTGAAATTTCTGTAGCCTTATCCTTTAATCTTTTAATCAATCTTGTTAAAGAAGATTCTGGGAGAATCCTTTTTAAAAAAACTGAGCTGGCTAACCAGAGCTTGATCAACTCCATAGGTCTTCCAATCACCCCTTCCTCTCTTTATTCCTCTCCAGAGTGGGTTCCTACTGGTACGCTCTTGCCTGTTCGTCACCGCAGAGCCAAAGAAGCTGGTGGCATTCGCAGCGCAGGGCTTCCCCCGCTTGCTTTCCCCAGCCGCCGGGACGCCACCATTTGCGTTCTTTTGCCCTCTGCGCATGCACAAAGCGTTCTGCTTGCACAGAGGGCAAGAGAACGCAAATAGCGGCGTCCCGGTGGCTGGGGAAAGCAGGTGGGGGAAGCCCCGTGCTGCGAACGCCACCAGCTTCTTCGGCTCTGTGGCGACGAACAGGCAAGAGCGTACCGGTAGGAACCCACCTCTGCTCCTCTCCTTCCATTGTTTCCCGTTAACCATAATTCCCTTGAAGCATGGATGAGTTTTCTTTTTCTGGATAGAGCCCATTTATACTGATGACACTACATTAATAGTTAAAAATAAGAAAGAGAACACTAGCTCTTTGATAGAAATCATGTCAAACTCAAAGTTTGGCTAGAGACTCCTTGCTTTGCTATAAGTTTTCCAATATCTAAGGGGCTGCCACAAAGAACAGGGGGGGTCAATCTATTCTCCAAAGCACCTGAAAGCAGGACAAGAAGCAACGGGTGGAAACTAATCAAGGAGAGAACAATCTAGAAATAAGGAGAATTTTCCTGACAGTGAGAACAATTACCATATTTTTCAGAGTATAAGACACACCGGAGTATGACACACCTTAGTTTTGGGGGAGGAAAACAAGGAAAAAAGGCCTCTGCCTCCAAGCAATTTGCCAAACAGCAAACAGCACAGATGATATACACTGTTTGCTGTGTATTTCTGTGCATGTGTGCCTGACCCATAGAAATTGCAAAGAATTGGAGAAATGTACATTATGGCAGTATATTAATCCCAGAAGGTTTTCTTAAATGTAATCACACTAACTCCTCCCAATTATTTAAATAGATCTACTCCAAACTAAGTCAGGATTTAACTCTAATACTAAACAGGACACTGTTACATTTCAGACTATACTTGTACAGAGCTGTTAAAATTAATTAAAATTTCTGGAAGTATACATTATTCTCTATTATTTAAAAGAAGGTACAATAGCACTGGGCCTCTTCAGAGCAAGCATTTATTTTAAAAAGATTCTTTATTTTGTTAAGTTGTCTAGATTACGGTCTCCAACCTTGGCAACTTTAAGACTTGTGGACTTCAACTCCCAGAATTCCACAGCCAGCAAAGCTTTGACCCCTGGCTAGAACAATAATAAAGCAGTCTTTAAAAAAGAAGTCTAATAATTTGAACATTCTACAGACATTTATAGTTATTCACTTACCCCCTTGCATCCAGTTCAGCAGAAAATAAAAATCTGCATGTCTCTCCCAGCTATTTCCCTCTTTGCAGCTAGTTTCAGTTTCATTTTAGCACATGGCAAATCAGCTGGGGGTTCGGGAAGCTGCTAATGACTTGCTTGGCTTAATAGGCTCTTCCCTGTTTGCTGGAAGCAGGTAAATTGCTGGAAGACAGAGGCCAAAGGGTGTGGGTGGGTGGGTGGGTGTGGGTGGGTGGGTGGGTGGGTGGGGCTACATTTGATGTATAAGACGCACCCAAGTTTTCACTCTCTTTTGGGGGGGTACAAAGGTGCGTCTTATACTCCGAAAAATACGGTAATCAGTGGAACAACTTACCTCCAGAATGTGTGGGTGCTCCAACACTGGAGGTTTTTAAGAAGAGAGTGGACAACCATTTGTCTGAAGTGGTATAGGGTTTCCTTCTTGAGCAGGAGCTTGGGCTAAAAGACCTCAAAAGTCCCTTATTTATTTATTTATTTATTTTGTTATTCTTATATGCCGCCCAACTCCCGAAGGACTCAGGTATTCCAACTGTATTGTTGAATACTGCAAGTTCATGATAGAAATCTAATAAATAATATTGTAAACGACAATCACATACCTTCTGCGTTGAAAATAAAAGCATCTTGTTTGATTGGATCATGACAAGATGGCTAAGCAAAGCTTTGACTTAAGATTTATGTACCGTATTTTTAGAGTATAAGACGCACCTTTTTCCTCCCTAAAAGTGGCTGAAAATTTGGGTGCGTCTTATACTCTAAATGTAGCTTTTTCAAAGCTTTTTTCCCTGCCCTAACTAGGTGCTAACGATCTTCCCAGCTCTTACCTTGCAGGCTTTTTCATTGTTACTCTCTCCGAAGAATGTTTTTCCAGCCCTAAATCTTTGCAGAATTTTTTTTCATTGCTCTACTTGCTCTGAAAAAGTTTTTTTCTAGCCCTAACCAGGTGCTAACGATCTTCCCAGCTCTTACTGGCTTGCAGGCTCTTTCATTGTTACTCTCTCAGAAGAAGGTTTTTTTAAGTCCTAACCAGGGGATAAAATAATGTGCTGAAGCTGACCAGACTAAGGATGCTAGCCAGATGAATACCTGGTAGGCAGATTGTTTTCCCCTATTTTCCTCCCCAAAAACTAAGGTGCGTCTTATATTCCGGTGCGTCTTATACTCCGAAAAATACGTTTATCTGTTTTAAAAAATCTAGGAACATGGTATCTGCAAGATTAGGGGGAGATAAACTGGCCATCTGGAAGAGATGGTTTAATTGGGTATTAGTGAGCAAACAGCCTACCTTGATGGACAGCCTGGATTCTTTTATCCTGTTTCTGCAGCTGGTAGGGATATGATAACAAATTCAGAGGAAAGAAGTTTAGTGTGTGTGTGTGTGGGGGGGTGAGGGATAGGAAAATGATTACTCTTGTCCCAGTAAAAGACATAATGCTATTACCATTTGGCGAAGAAGAATGTTGAGTGGAACGCATTGCTTGGAGATGCAATTTTCATGGTAGGCTTTATTATCAAGTTAATTAACTGGAAGCTGTCCAGCAAAACAGCTATTTCAAATAGAGCTGAGCTTTCAGAATAAGAAAAGAGACAGGGATGTGAAAGTAACCAAAGAAATTGGAGGCTTCCTCACCCATCTGCTGTAGCTCCTAAAGTCCAAAAAATATGGAACGGTTAAAAAAAAGGACCCATTATTAATTTTCTAGTTTGAAGGGACAAAAATGGTCCTCTTCCAATAAGGTTGAAGTCAAACTGATTGTCAGAAAGATAGTTGGGCCATAAAGGAGATTATAAAAGAGAATATTTGTAGCACAGGGTTTGAACTGTGGGGTCTTTGCTGGTCTCTAAGGTTGGTTGGCTTCTTGCAGACATTTCGTTACCCAACTATGTAACAGCATCAGTCTAGAAGGGAATGGGGTTTGCTCAGAGAACATCAATTCAAGGGCCCCACAGAAGAGATTTCTTCCCTAGCATTGACTTAAACTGTACTGAATCACAACTGGATAGTCACATCTGTTCTTTCCCTCCTTACATTTGGGTTGCCCTATTTTCCAAATGAGTTTGATTTTAAAAATAAATAATAACGTACATTGGAACGTGAACCTCTTTTTGTGCGAATTTCATTTCAAACAGCCTCATAGTATTTGTCCACTGTACTTAAGCTTGCAAGTAGTAGTTCTGAATTTAATGTGCATTAGATCAACTGATATATGGGGTGGTGTGTGCTGCGATGTGTGAGTTCTTTTTAAATTGGGGAGCTGCTAAGCAAAATCTGGAGAAGTGTTAAATTAGAAAATGAAGCTGTGTTGAATGTGAAAGTGGAAAAAGGCTTCACAATTTACACAGCACTGCAGATCACACTGTCATTCTGACCTCTCCTAAATAGGAAGTTGTGATCATCCTGGCTGTTAGAAGGCGTGCTTAATTGTGCTTTCAAACTGGATATAAAAGTTGCATGAAATATCTTATTTTTCTCTGTTTGTTGATTTATTAGGTACCTTTATGTTATTTTCAACTCCTAGAAACCATAGTTACATTTTCTCCATGTCAATCTATCCCTAACCTCATTTGGGTCTTCCAAGGGTATCACTGTAACTGTGTCCATCTCACTTATTGCTGGTCTTCTTTTTTATTTCTTTTTATTTCTTCTTCTTCTTCTTCTCCTCCTCCTCCTCCTCCTCCTCCTCCTCCTCCTCCTCCTCCTCCTCCTCCTCCTCCTCCTCCTCCTCCTCCTCCTTCTCCTCATTCATTCCATCCTTCCAAGCATTAGAGTCTTCTCCACAGAGTGGAGAAGTCTAGGTTGATTTGTTTGATGGTCCATTGGTTTGTTTTCTTGACCATCCATGGTATTCTCAGGAGGTTTTTTGTGTCAATACCAAACTTCAAAGCATCCTCAATACTTTTTCTATCCTGCTTCTTCAAAGTCCAACTTTCACTTCCATAGAATATCACTGGGAATATTGTGGCTTGCATGATTCTGATCTTTGTAGCTATAGGTGCAAAGATCTATAGCTATATATGTGGCTATACATTTGAATATCGTTCCCAAGGCCTTCATGGCTGTTCTCTCAAGTGCTAACCTGCAGTGTATTTCAACTGCTTGTTCTTTTACTACTGATGGTCAATCCTAAAAGGTAGAAGATATCTACCACTTCAGCATAGTCTTGACTGAGGGTGAAGGTTCATTCACCGAGCTTGTGAGTTGGTTTCCGAACGTTTCATTACCAGGCTAGGTAACATCTTCAGTGGAGTTTAAGGGATGTCTGTATCAGTGTTCTTCTGTTTATAAGGGCTTTAGGTGTGGGTATGTCAAGTGAGATGCTTGTGATGGGCAAGTCATCCCCTAAACTCCAGTGAAGATGTTACCTAGCCTGATAATGAAACCAACCCACAAGCTTCGAGAATGAACCTTCACCCTCATCCTATACCCGAGTTACAGATATTTGCCACTATTGTATAATCTTGACTATTACAATGCACTCTACATGGGGCTGCCCTTGGAAAGTATCTGGAAGCTTCAATTGGTTCAATATGCAGTGGCACACACAGTTTTGTGCAGATCTAGATGTGTCATCTCTCCTGCAGGAGCTATTTTGGTTGCTGATCTATTTCCGGGAACAATTCAAGGTGCTAATGGTCACTCTCAAAGCCCTACATGGCTAGGACCAGGTTATCTAAAGGACTGTATTTTTCTGGTCACATCTTTCCAACCCAGCAGAGCAGGGAGGCAGGGAATGTTGCAGGTCCCCTCTCCTAAGAAGGTGCATCTGGCGGGACCAAGAAGAAGGGCCTCCTCTGTGGTGACTCCCTTTGGAACTGTTCTGACCCAGCCTTAGCAGAAACAAGAAACAGACTCCTTATCACGAAAAACCCTTCTTTATTGATCTCCTGTGAATTAATGGCATCCACACACTGAAAAGTCCAGGCAATAGTCCTTCAAAGAGATAACTGCAGTAACAGACCTTATCAGTTCCTTGCGATAATTGCCAGGCCGTGAGCTCTCAGCCGAAAGGCTGCCAATTAAGTTCTGGCAAACAGTCTCTGTGGCACGAAACACGATGAGCAAAATCTTCAGTAATACAAATTGTTGTCTCCTACGACAACCACTCCCCTTTCCTTCTATTTATTCCCAAGTCAGGGAGGGGCCATTCAGCGTCCATGTGTGCCTTGCTTCCTGAGTCGACTCCTTGTCCTCAGTTGTTCTCCTCTCCTTTTTTTAAAATAATTTTTATTAAACGTTTTTTGTTAAAAAATATTTGTACAATCTACTTATTTGACAGTTATCCCATATCCTTTTACATCCATTTCACATCTGTTTGTCCCTCTTTTCAGTTTACAATTAAATATACATGTAAATCCATCCTTATATAGTTTTCTCTTTATATTAACAATAATATATTCCTTTCTTATATATAAATTTTACAATAGTACTATTTGATACAAAGATATTTCATTTTCACAATTCCTTAGCACCTTTCTTACTTCTACACCTTCTTAGTTCATTATTCATAACCTATAGATCTGTTATTTAACCATTTATACCAGTCGTCCCATATCTTATAATATTCTGATTCTTCTTTATCATTCATTTCTTTAGTAAGCCTATCCATCTCTGCGCACTCTAAGATTTTTTTGATCACACAGTCCTCTGACGGTATATTATTGTTCTTCCAGTTCTGTGCAACTGTTATTCTTGCTGCTATGATAATATGTAGAATTAAATATTGCATCTTTTTATCGTGGTTCCCTGTAAATATCCCTAGTAGAAATAGTTCCAGTTTCATTTCTATATATTGGTTTGTTATTTCTTCAATCCAGTTCTTTTTCCTTTGCCAATATTGCTTTGCTTTGGGACAGGACCACCACATGTGGTAGTATGTTCCTGTATTATGTTTACATTTCCAACATTCTGGCGATGTGTTGGAGTACATTTTTGCAATCCTTGCTGGTGGAAGGTGCCATCTAATGTGTAAACATTTTGTAGATGTTTTCTTTATATGCAATGGACTTCGTCATTTTACAGCTTTTGCTCCAGACCTTCTTCCACTTCTCCAATTCTATGTTATAACCAAAGTTTTATGCCCATGTTATCATCACCTCTTTTACAACGTCTTCTTCCATCTTATAGTTCAACAGGTAATTATAAAAATTTGAGATCATTTTTTCCTCCGGTCCTAATATAATTTTGTCTAGTTCATTTTCTTTTTCCTGAAATCCATATTGTTCTGCGTCTTTTTTATCTGATTTTATCTGTAAATACGCCCACCAGTCTATTTCTATGCCTTGCTCCTTTAATTCTACTCTTGTTTTCAATTCTCCTTGTTCCTTTAGTATTTCTTTATATGTCTTCATTTTATCCATATCCAGTAGGTTTGGGTATATTAATGCTTCCATTATCGAAAGCCAGGTAGGTATTTTGTTATAGTGGTTTCTTTTGATTTTTTGCCAAACTTATATACACGCGTCTCTAATTAGATGTCTTTGGAAATAGTTATGAATCTTACTTCTACCTTCCCATAGGAAGGCATGCCAGCCTCTCTGGAGATCATGTCCCTCCAACATCAGAATTCTTTTATTTTTGAGTAATAGCCAATCTTTTATCCAAGTGAGGACTGCTGCGTGGTAATAAATCTCCCAATCGGGAAGACCAAATCCCCCTCTTTCTCTCTTATCTTGTAATGATTTCAGTTTGATTCGTGGTTTTTTTCCCTTGCCAAATATAATTGTTGTTCTCCTCTCCTAACAGCTCTGCACATACATGCATCTGGAACAGGCCCCAACTATTCTTCCATCTCATTCATAGCAGCCTCCAAAGGCAGTTGTCTCTCCGGTGCCTGGGAACTGCTGGACGACCCTGGCTCTATCTCTGTGTCTGATGCTGAGCAACCACATGGAGAGAAGTAAACAGTGTGGTACCACAAGGTTCCGTCCTAGGCCCAGTACTCTTCAATATCCTTATAAATGACCTAGATGAGAGAATAGCAGGAGAACTAACCAAATTTGCAGATGACACCAAGCTGGCGGGAGTAGCAAACACCCCAGAGGACAGACTCAAAATCCAGAGGGACCTTGACAGACTCAAACACTGGGCCCAAACCAATAAAATGAAATTTAACACAGAGAAAAGTAAAATTCTGCACCTAGGCAAGAAGAATCAAAAATACAACATACAAACTGGGCGAAACCACACTCAATAGCAGCAATTGCGAGAGGGATCTGAGTCTTGGTAGACAGCCAACTAAATATGAGCCAGCAGTGTGCAGCAGCAGCCAAAAAGGCCAACGCAGTCCTGAGCTGCATAAATAGAGGGATACAATCAAGGACCAGAGAGGCACTAGTACCACTCTATAAAGCCTTGGTCAGACCACACCTAGAGTACTGCATCCAGTTTTGGTCACCACACTACAAAAAAGACATTGAAACTCTAGAGAAAGTGCAGAAGAGAGCAACCAGGATGATAAAGGGTCTGGAAAATAAAACATACAAAGAGCGGTTGCAGGAACTGAGCTTGGCCAGTCTGGCGAAGAGAAGGACCAGGGGTGACATGATAGCAGTTTTCCAATACTTGAGGAGCTGCCACAGAGAGGAGGGGGTCAGGCTGTTCTCTATGGCACCAGAAAGCCAAACAAGGAATAACGGATGGAAGCTGACCAAGGAGAGATTCAACCTGGAAGCGAGGAGAAACTTTCTGACGGTGAGAGCGATCAACCAGTGGAACAGCTTGCCAGCGGAGGTTGTGAGAGCCCCAATACTTGCGACCTTCAAGGAGAGACTGGACTGCCATCTGTCTCAAATGGTGTAGGAACTCCTGCTTGAGCAGGGGGTTGGACTAGATGACCTACAAGGTCCCTTCCAACTCTAATAATAAATCTAAATTCCATCAGAGTCTTCCCCAGGCTCCAGAACTGGCTCAAGTTCTTCCCCAATCTCCTCATCGTCTGAGTCTGCCGCCAGCTCCACTGGCAGCTGGTGGACCACAACAGGAACATCATCCATGTGGAGATTAGATTGGTCCCCACTTTGACATTCTTTCTCAAGGACTGAAGACCTGGTTTTGCCAATGGTCCTGGGGAACCCAGAGTGTGATGGACTCCAACAACCAGCTTGTTTGATTGATTGTTGTCACTGAGTGTGTGTGTGTTACTGTTTTTTTATTGTTTGTATATTGGGTTTTTATTTTTGTAAGCCACCCAGAATCACTGAGAATGAGTGGGCGGCTAACACATTTTCTTCAATGAATAAACATCTTATTTTTCTCTGTAGCACCTGGGAAATTATTTAGAACTTAAATTCTTGCTGAAAACTCATGCTTGAATCAGGAGGAATAGCAATAGCAATAGCACTTAGACTTATATACCGCTTCATAGTGCTTTCCAGCCCTCTCTAAGTGGTTTACAGAGTTCAGCATATTGCCCCCAACAATCTGGGTCCTCATTTTACCCACCTCAGAAGGATGGAAGGCTGAGTCAACCTTGAGCCTGTTGAGATTTGAACTGCTGAACTGCTGAACTAGCAGTCAGCTGGAGTAGCCTGCAGTAGCTGCATTTAACCATTGCGCCACCTCGGCTCTTATAATAAGTCAACACAAATAATAATAATAAGTCAACACAAATATAAATAAATAATAAGTCAACACAAATATAAACTAAGTCAACACAAATAATGCTTCCCATACACCTATAGTACACAAAACTACAAGAGCAACAACGTGTGAATTCCCTCGCCGTGCTCCACTTCCATGTGACGTCCCTTACTCATAGACAAGTTGTCACGCGAAGTAACTTTCTTGAATAGGACTACCAAGGAACCAATGTCTAATTTTCCACAATATCAATCTTCCTGTTACACCTAGGAAATTGAAACATAAAATTAAATTGAAATGCCATAACATTGCGTTGGTTATTGGGGAACAAGATATTTATGGCTTGTGAGAAACAAATTCTCTGTGCTGTAGAAGACTTGGGTCTGTATGAAACCATTGCAGCAACACTGCAAACTCCAACGCTGGGAGAATTGACTAATTTATTGACTTTCAACTGAGTTTCACCAAGGTTTTGTAAAAGAATGCATTCTGACAGTGACAACACCCATTCTTGTGGATATTTCTGACACAACCCAAAGACATCATAGCAACCAATCCTGGGGGAAAAAAGGTTGTGATTTCCGATTAATGGAATAACAGAGTTGGAAGGGACCTTGGAAGTCTTCTAGTTCAATCCCCTGCACAAGCAGGATACCCTATACCATTGTAGACAAATGGCTGTCCAGTCTTTCAGTAATGGAGCATCCACAACTTCAGGAGGCAAGCCATTCCACTAATTAATTGTTCTCACTGTCAGGACATTTCTCCTTAGTTCTAGGTTGGTTCTCTTCTTGATTGGTTTCCATCCATTGCTTCTTGTCCTGACCTCAGGTGTTTTGGAGACTAAGTCAATCCCCTCTTCTCTGTGACAGCCCCTCAAGATGACTATCATATCCTCCCCTGTCCTTCTCTTCGTTAGACTAGGCATACCTAATTCCCTTAATCATTCATCCTATGGTTTAGCCTCCAGGCACGTATTGAATGTCAGAAGGTGTAAGAATGATGTTATATTTTCAGAAGAAACCAAATCTCCAAAGGCTGCTACTCCAGATTGAAGAAGGAAGAAGCATCAGGTTTGCTTCTCCAGATACCTGAGAGGAGGAAGACAAAAACTCAAGATAGAAAACAGTACCAAGCAGAGGTGATATTCAGCCGGTTCAGACCGGTTTGGGCGAACTGGTAGCGGCAACTGCGGGTGGGCCCACCCGGATGGATGTAATGCTTTCCTATTTGGCCACATTTTGGAGGCTGGGCACATGCGCGGAAGGCACATGTGTGAGCAAAGCACATGTGTGGAAGGCCGGGTGCATGCATGCATGGAAGGCTATTGTGAGTGAGCGAAACGAGCGTGCATGTGCACAGCGAACCAGTGGCAAGAATATGTGAAACCCACCACTGGTACCAAGGGTTGTTATAGCAAGTGTCAGATTATAGGAAAGGGTTTTCAAGAACAGCTGGCATACCGTGGAATCAAAACACAGGAGCCAAAACAAATAATGAAGGCTCACTGCAGTAATTTATTAGACAGTATGTACTGCAGAGGTGGGTTCCTCCCGGTTCGGACCGATTCGCCCGAACTGGTAGCAAGCTGCTGGTGATATCACGATGATGTCACGGAACCGGTTTTGTTGGTGCCAGTCCGTGGACGCCGCCATCTTTTTTTTTTAATTTTTTTTAATTTTTTTTGAATTTTTGGGAGGGAGACTTTTGGGGGGGGGATTTTTTCCAGGTTTATTTTCTTCTGCACATGAGCAGAAAGCCAAGTGTCTGGCACTGCACATGTGTCACCATCTTGTTTTTGGCTCTTTTTTTGGTTTTTTTTTAAATTTTTCGGCACTGCACATGCACACAGCACGGGAGGAAGCGAACCGGCAGCGAGGTAAGTTAGAACCCACCCCTGATGTACTGGATAGGGTTTCCTCCAAAAGAAGAGTGGAAGACACCCACCTTCAGACAAAGAGATGCACTCATATTTATACATTTCAGAAAGGCAGGGAAAATGCACGCATAATTATTCATAAACAATAATGTAATAGATTTCAGGTTACTAATAAAGGAGAATATTTGTAGCTCAGGGTTAACGTGATGGGTCCTTGGTGCTCTCTGAGCTTCCTTGTTTTCTTGCAGACGTTTCATTACCCAAACTAGGTAGCATCATCAGTGCTAGTACAAATTAGTTACATAGTTTGGGTAATGAAACGTCTGCAAGAAAACAAGGAAGCTCAGAGAGCACCAATAGCAATAGCAATAGCACTTAGACTTATATACTGCTTCATAGTGCTTTACAGCCCTCTCTAAGCGGTTTACAGAGTTCAGCATATTGCCCCCAACAATTTAA
>JALIGW010000003.1:198370420-198395420 GCA_023053685.1 Diadophis punctatus similis | reverse complement strand
AATAGAATAGAATAGAATAGAATAGAATAGAATAGAATAGAATAGAATAGAATAGAATAGAATAACAGAGTTGGAAGGGACCTTGGAGGTCTTCTAGCCCAACCCCCTGCTTAGGGTGGGTGAAAGGACAAGTGGAAAAACAGGGGTTGTTGTTAGTTGCGAAGTCGTGTCCGACCCATCACGACCTCACAGACAACATTCCTCCAGGCCTTCCTGTCCTCTACCATCCCCCAGAGTCCATTTGTTACACCAGTAGGATCCCACCCCTGCACGGAAGGTTTTCAAGAAGAGACTGAATAGCCTTTTGTCTGACATGGTATTGGGTCTCCTGCTTGAGCAGGGGCGGGTTGGACTAGAAGACCTTCAAGATCCCTTTCAATTCTGCTCTTCTCTTCTTTTTTTGTATCTTGGAACTTCTAAATTACTTCATTTTCTATCTTCCGTGCATTTTAACACCACCGTCAAATTGCTACAGGTTCAAACTGTAAGATCACCACTGATATTGGATAGAATTAATCCTCAGTGTACGGCCATTATGGAACCTGTCCATTACAGTCATACATCATAACAGTTATAAAGTGGGTCATCCCATGACTTTAATGACCTTTTTTGTTGCAGTCATTAATCAAACATAGCAGTTGTAAAGCAAATGCAGTGGTCATAAAGTGAACACCACGGTCATTAAGAGAACCCCTTGCTTGATATGAGGTGTTTGCCGAAAACTGGAAGGTCAGTTTTTTGCAAAAGCATCATAAATCATGATCACGTGGCTGCAGGACATTGCAAACAGCCATAAATGTGGTGACTTGACCAAGGAACAGCCATCAGAACTGAGTAATGTTTTTCTTTATAACATTAGATATTTCAGAGAATTGTTGTGGCCTGCCAGCAGTCCATGCAGCTGGTAGAGGATCCCGCCAGAAAAGAGGCTGATGTGCAGCTGGCACCCAAGTTGGACAGTGAGGAGGCTGGCGAGGACTCGGTGCCAGAGGCAGAGATTCAGCCAGGGCCTTCAGAACCTCCAGAAACTCCTATCAGTGATGAGGAAGAAGAGGAGGAGCCTCTTCTTAATGCACGGGCACGCAGAGCTGCCAAAAGGCAGGAATGGTTCCTCAGGAGGAGGTCTCCTTGGGAGTAGGCTTGGGGCTAATTGGCCACTCCCTTGGCCTATTTAGGGGATGACGATGCAGGCAGCACTTTGCAGGAAACAACGTTAATTCATATGCATTTGTGTCTTCAATTCAGAAACGTCTGCTCGGCTCTTGTTCTCTCTCTTGGCATTCTTCCTGCAAATTGCTTCTGGGCATTTTGCCAACCATAGTAAGATTGGTGTTATCTCCAAGACTGTTTGTTCAGACTTGATTTAGTATTTCATGGACTTGTGCTGGCTGTTAATGAAGTTGCAATTAATAGCCGGTGTTCAGAAAAGACTGCTTTAAACTGTATTTGTGTTTGCCGACTGCTAAGAAAGCTCATTAGTAGTCTTTAATTTAGTAAATGAAGGTTGGACAGAATTTGTGTGTGCTGCGTTCTTTGTGGGCCGTAGCTGGGACAGAACAATAGTCTGGGATCCTGTTAAATAAATGCCTGGAGGACATTTTGGAGTAGATGAGGGAGAAGAGAACCAATTGAAACATAGCCAAATAGGGTGAGGCACACTAGACAGAAGTATGCTGTTAGTACAATTTAGATTCTTCATGGCTGCGGTTGTGAAAATGAGCTTTGATATTCAATTCCTTTGCTGCACTCCACGTAAGATTAATCAGATGATTGGCAGCCTTGAGAGACAAGATCTTCTTGGTTTGCTGCACAACCTTCCAACCGAACCGTGATAATATCCACATCTACCTGCGCAGACTTTACAATGAATCTGTTCCTGATTATCTTTCCCCAATACATGTGTTGCTCTTGGGTTTTTGAATTTTGAAACTATATTTACAACGGGATGTCTCTGAATGGCGCATCTTAATTCATGATAAATATACTGTGCAATTATTCAAGTATTATTCTTTTCCCCTGGGAAAAGAGCTCCTGTTTTCCTACCTTATTCTCATGGATGTCCCGGCATTTCTTTGACATTTTTTCTTCATAATACTTCTGAGCTGAGCAGATTGTAATAGAGGGAACTACTTCTGGAGTTTTGTTGAGAAGACGGACATGACCCCACACCAGGGGTGAAATCCAGCAGGTTCTGACAGGTTCTGGAGAACCGGTAGCGGAAATTTTGAGTAGTTCGGAGAACCGTTAGCGGAAATTTTGGGTAGTTCGGAGAACTGACAAATATCACCTCTGGTTGGCCCCAGAGTGGGGTGGGAATGGAGATTTTGCAATATCCTTCCCCCAGGAGTGGGGAAGGAATGGGGATTTTGCAGTATCCTTCCCCTGCAGTGGGGTGGGTATGGAGATTTTGCAGTATCCTTCCCCTGCCACACCCACTAAGCCACGCCCACAAAACCGGTAGTAAAAAAAATTGGGTTTCACCACTGCCCCACACCAGGGATGGGTTCTGACTTACCTCACTGCCGGTTCACTTCCTCATGCGCTGCGTGGACAAGTGTGCATACGCAGTGCTAAAAACCCAGCTTCTGTGCATGCGCTGAAGCAAAAAAACAGCTTCTGTGCATGCACAGAAGCAAAAAACAAGATGGCGGCGCCTATGGTGCCACCGAGAGAGCCAGTTCAGGGGCGTGTCCAGCTGGCCATCGCTGCCGGTTCAGCAAGCGGGGGGAAATTCCCGCTATCAGTTCTATAGAACCAGTCCAAACCAGCAGGAACCTACTTCTGTCCCACACCTTGCGTTCTGTTACACAACTTTCCAATTCTTTGACACCTGTTGGAAGAAATATCCAGGTCCAGGTCCAAGCTGGGAATAAAATGGAGGTTGATTGGAAAGAAACATTCTGTTTATTGGTGAACAGAACCAACAGACACTCGGTGTGCAGTTCTGGGCAGCTGACAAAATGGAGTTGAGAGTGGGTGGGTTTTTATACCTTCTTTGGGCTTTGTATTTGAGCTTCCTGTTCCTGTGCAAGAACATGTCCTTTAATATTCTATTGGCTGTTGTCAGAGTCCTATGGGGTCATGGCTGGCTCTATAGGCAGAAGGGGAAATGCAAATCCCAGGTGTTTGTCTGAGTTAATCTTGTCAATGTTTAGCTTGCCTAGTTGTGTTGCTAAATTCTGGATGTTTGTCTGAGCTAATCTGAAGTTTCTGGCTGACCCTGTCTTTCTGAATGGATTACCAAATCTGCATTTTTAAAAGTTAGCCTCCTCAGTTTCTTCCAATATTTGAGGGGCTGCCACAGAGAGGAGGGAGTCAAGCTATTTTCCAAAGCACCTGAAAGCCAGACAAGGAATAATGGATGGAAACTGAACAAGGAGAGATTCAACCTAAAAATAAGGAGAAATTTTCTGACAGTGAGAACAATCAACCAATGGATCAGAAGTTGCCTTCAGACGTCGTGGGAGCTTCATCACTGGAAGCTTTCAAGAAGAGATTGGACTGCCATTTGTCAGAAATGATGTAGGGCAGTGTTTCCCAACCTTGGCAACTTGAAGATGTCTGGACTTCAACTCCCAGAATTCCCCAGCCAGCATTCGCTGGCTGGGGAATTCTGGGAGTTGAAGTCCAGACATCTTCAAGTTGCCAAGGTTGGGAAACACTGGTGTAGGGTCTCTTGCTTGGGCTTGGGGTTGGACTAGATGACCTACAAGGTCCCTTCCAACTCTGTTAATCTGTAAAGGACACACACACACACACACACACACACACACACACACACACACACACACACACACACACACACACACACAAAATTAAAAAGTACAAGTAAGAATGAAATATTATTGTTCCGTCTTGCATAACTGCTTGGCCGAAGGTTTCTGAATGAGCATAATGGGGACTGAGACACTAGTAGCATCCTTTAGCTTTTCTTCCTGGCTGAAAACGTTTTTTTTTTCAAGGCTGCATCTGTTTTTGGATGCAGCTTTTAAAAGAAGGAGCGTGAAGCCCATTAATCATGCGTCTGCATCTCCGTAATGCAAGGCAGCAAGGAAATGTGAAATATTGTGTCCCAGAATGTGCGGGCTTAGGTAGAGGCCTTGAAGCACATTTCTGAGATGTTTTTGTGCAGGCGGAAATTGGAAACAACCCTCTTATCTTCAAGGTTTACTGAGAATTGATAATGGACATGCCAATAATAACAACTGCAGACTTCATCATTAAAACCCATGCTGTGAGGTTGGGAGGTGGCACACTTCGGAGATAAATCTTTAATTTTTATTTTCGGTTTCAGCGGTCTTAAGCTGCCCGATTTTCGGTTCCATTGAAGTGTTCAAACTTTGCTTATGTAGTATCTGCTTCAAAATTCACTTTGAATTTAGGATTGGTTTATGATCTTTGGAGCACTAGTTCGGTGCAGGGATGAAGGGGCTGGCCTAGAAACCAGAAAACTCTGAGTTCCAGTTCTCTTTTAGGCAGGAAAGCCAGCTGGTTGACTTTGCTCCAATCACCAGGAGACGGTGAGTTCTAGTATCACCTTAGGTGTGAAAGTCGGCTGGGTGACTTCGCTCCAATCACCAGGAGACGGTGAGTTCTAGTATCACCTTAGGTGTGAAAGCCGACTGGGTGACTTTGCTCCAATCACCAGGAGACAGTGAGTTCTAGTACCACCTTAGGTGTGAAAGTCGGCTGGGTGACTTCGCTCCAATCACCAGGAGACTGTGAGTTCTAGTACCACCTTAGGTATGAAAGCCGACTGGGTTACTTTGTTCCAATCACCAGGAGACAGTGAGTTCTAGTACCACCTTAGGTATGAAAGCCGACTGGGTGACTTTGCTCCAATCACCAGGAGACAGTGAGTTCTAGTACCACCTTAGGTATGAAAGCAGGCTGGGTGACTTTGCCTAGTCACTTTCTCTAAGCCCAGCCTGCCTCATAGGGTTGTCGTTTGGGGGAAAATAAGGGGCAGCAGCGTTCTGTACCTCACCTGAAGTTGTATAAGTAAAGGTAGGATATGAATCCAATACATAAGTAAATGCTTACCTTGCCCATGCTGCATCCTTTGAGATCAGGAGAAATTTTTCAATCATCTGTCATTATTTTATTTTATTTATTTCGTCAAGCATGTATTAGATAACAGATATAAGTATAAACATGATTATGAATACATGAAATGGATACGAATAAAAGGGAATATTAGGACAGGGACGTAGGCACGCTGGTGTGCTTATGCACATCCCTTAAAGACCTCTAAGGTTAAAGTTTTTGGGGTTTGGGGAAGAAACCACAGAGTCAGGTAGTGCATTCCAGGCATTGATCACTCTGTTGCTGAAGTCATATTTTCTGCAGTCGAGTTTGGAGTGGTTTACCTTAAGTTTGTATCTGTTGTGTGCTCGTGTACTGTTGCGGTTGAAGCTGAAGTAGTCATTGACAGGTAGGACATTGTAGCAGATAATTTTATGTACTATGCTTATGTCGGATTGAAGACGGCGAAGTTCTAAGTTGTCTAAGCCCAAAATTTCGAGTCTGGTGGCATAAGGTATTCTGTTGCGAGCAGAGGAGTGGAGGACTCTTCTCGTGAAATATCTCTGGACTCGTCCGATTGTATTTATGTCTAATATGCAGTGCGGGTTCCAGACAAATGAGCTGTTTTCAAGAATTGGTTTAGCAAAGGTTTTATACCTCCTAGTTTGCAATACAATATAACTGGAGAAGAAGCTTCGCAAGATTAGGTTAACAACTCTTAATGCCTTTTTGGCAATGCTGTTACAGTGGGCTTTGGCACGTAGATCATTTGATATGAGTACTCCAAGGTCCTTGACAGAGTGAGCGTCATCTATGAGGTCATATCCGCCCAGCTTGTATTTGGTGTTTTGATTTTTTTTGTCAAGGTCATAAGTCAAGGACAACCTGCATAGCAGCCATGAGTTTTGCGAGCCCATCATAGCTTCAAACTCTGTATTGCTATGTTTCAATAGGAAGCTGCACAAACATTGAGAACAAGTGGGAAGTTGTGGTTTCACCGTATTTGTCAGCGGTGACCTGTTTGGTTTATTTTTGTGCATGGGTTTCTTTGCAACCAATTCGGTTTTTGCACATTTTGTGGCTCCTCATTCCTTGATAATAAATGCACCCCATTTTCTTTGTTTTGGGGTTTTGCCTTGAGAGTCTTGCTGGGTAGGTCCACAGGTGGTTGATCTGATTTTGCAAACCCAGATGAAATTTGGGAAACTAAAGTACTCTGCGTCCTCCTAAGCAGGAAAAAAAATGAATTTCATTTTCTCCCAGAAGAGCAAGTGAAAAGGGAGTGGAAAATCTAACTTGTCAATGCGGTGAAAATGAATTGAGAAGGGCCTTTTCACAGATTTTATTCCAACAGCCATCACTGATAACTTTGCATCTGTACCAAAGCCCTCTATTATCACTTGGCTAAAATGACCCCAGTCCCCTTAGTTTCCTGGGACAGCCAAGGACATAATAGGTGAAAGAGGTGGAGCTCTTGCCTCACAATCAGGAGGTTGTGAGTTCGATCCTAGGTAGAGGCAGATGTAGGGTCTCCTGTTTGCACAGAGGGTTGGACTAGATGACCTGCAAGGTCCCTTCCAACTCTGTTAATCTGTTAAATGTAAGAGCAAAGCCCTTGTTGAAAATAAAAGGTTTCTCTAAACTTTGTATGGCATCATTCATAGAAATAATTCAAATACAACCGTACCTTGGTACTCATCATTAATTGGTTCTGGAAGACAGGATGAGTACCAAAAACACTGAGTACCAAACAGTTTTTTCCCCATAAGTGCAGGGGTCTCCAACTGTTAACTTGAGAAAGATAAATTGCAGAGGCAATGAATCTTTTCCTTCAGAATCCAATTCTTGACAAAAATAAACTCGAGTATAAATTCTCGGAATAATAAAATATTTATTTCGGTACAAAAGGAATATACAAACCTAATACGTGATGATTACATCTTGACTGATCAAATATGCGTCCTTCTCAATGAAGGACTAACTGTAGAATAATGGAGGAATACAAAGGAATTTCACATCTGCGCAGCTCACACCCCATGTGACTGCTTCACTTTGCTAAGAACCTCTGGGTCATAATGTCTGACATGTGAATACATATGAGCAGTAGTGGGTTCCTACCGGTGCGCTCTCGGCAGTTCTTCGCCGCCGAGCCGAAGACGCTGGCGGCGTTTGCGGCGCGGGGCTTCCCCCGCCCGCTTTCCCGGGACTTTCCCTGCGCTTGCGCAGAGGGCAGAAGAACGCAAATGGCGGCATCCCGGCGTCCCGGGAAAGCGGGCGGGGAAAGCCCCGCGCCGCAAACGCCGCCAGCGTCTTCGGCTCGGCGGCGAAGAACTGCCGAGAGCGCACCGGTAGGAACCCACTACTGCATATGAGTACAGCTGACAATCAGAAAATCACCCCGTGACACCAACATTTCCAACTTTGCAGACTGGGGTGGGGGCGGGGAGAGGGAATGGTTCCCAACAAGCAGCAGACATGCACACTTGCAAAGGAGGATCCATTTATGCCAGTGGAGGGATTCAAATTATTTTACTACTGGTTCTGTGGGCGTGGCTTGGTGGGCGTGGCTTGGTGGGAGTGGCGTGGCGTGGCTTGGGTGTGGCGTGGCAGGGAAAGGATACTGTAAAATCTCCATTCCCACCCCATTCCAAGGGAAGGTTACTGCAAAATTCCCATTTCCTCCCGATCAGCTGGGACTCGGGAGGCAGAGAATAGATGGCGGTGGGGCCAGTCAGAGGTGGTATTTACCGGTTCTCCGAACTACTCAAAATTTCCGCTACCGGTTCTCCAGAACTGGTCAGAACCTGCTGAATACCACATCTGATTTATGCAAGTGATCGCGAGCGCCTGCTGCTCACGCAAATGGAGTTTCCCGCACGAGCCCCCACTGCTCGCACAAAGGGAGTTGTGCACACTCGCCACTCACCTTCCACTTGCGTGGCCCATTTCCAAAGATCCCCCCAGCCCAGCACCGGGGGTTGGGGACCCCTGATGTAGTGAGTCACAAGGCAGTTGACACTGCTTGTGTGTTGAGTAACAACAAATGATGAGGACTGGGACAAAATGCATTGAGTACCACATTTGATGAGTTTCAAAGCAATTGAGTACCAAGGTATTAGTGTGAAGGCAACCTCTGACCATCTCTCTCTCTCTCTCTCTCTCTCTCTCTCTCTCTCTCTCTCTCTCTCTCTCTCTCTCTCTCTCTCTCTCTCTCTCTCTCTCTCTCTCTCTCTCTCTCTCTCTTGGTGTGAATATTGTCAGTTGTATGTCTATGCAGGGTGATGCACCCCATCTAATATTATGGTACATTCCAGTACAGGCAGAAAAAGTGATATGAGTTGTACGCATGTGTGGATTCCTAAGTCACCATTATTCTCTTCTGACTTGGCTCTTGACCAGAAAGGTCGTATTACTCAGCAAAATGTAGTTTATTCAGGATTTATTGTTTTTGTACTGAAATAAATATTTTCTATTAGACTTTTAATCTCGGTTTTATTTCTAACTGTCTGAATTCCAAGAAAAGATCTAAATCGCCTCTATGAGATTTTATTCTCATTTCAACTCTCTCTCTCTCTCTCTCTCTCTCTCTCTCTCTCTCTCTCTCTCTCTCTCTCTCTCTCTCTCTCTCTCTCTCTCTCTCTCTCACACACACACACACACACACACACACACACACACACACACACACACACACACTTTTGATTTCACCTGCTGGAATCATTTTGTATCATACACAAGTTCAGTTAACTGTTTCCCCTTTGATCAAGATCTTTAATAAACCATTTAAAAACCTTGGTCCCAATAATCATCTTTGAGAAACTTCACTTCTTACTATCTTTCCCCTGCCATGAATTAGCTTCCTGCTTTTTTTTTAAACTAGTTAACAACCCATAAAAGGGCTGGTGCTTTTATCTCATATCCACTAAGTTTATTCAAGAGCCTTTCATAAGGAATGTTCTCAAAGGCTTTCTGAAAATCTAATATAATGTCAATAGAGTTACCTCTCCCCACAAGCCTATTGACACTTAAAAAGCCCCACAAAACCACAGAAAGTGAGGCAGGATTTATCTTTGCAGAATCCATGCTGATGTTCCTTCAGCAAGCTTCCTTCCTTCCTTCCTTCCTTCCTTCCTTCCTTCCTTCCTTCCTTCCTTCCTTCCTTCCTTCCTTCCTTCCTTCCCTCCCTCCCTCCCTCCCTCCCTCCCTCCCTCTTTTCTCTTCCTTTTTTTCTCCTTCCTTCCTTCCTTCCTGCCTCCCTCCCTCCCTACCTCTGTCCCTCTTTTCTCTTCCTTCTTTATTTTCTCCTCCCTCCCTCCCTTCCTTCCCTTTCCTCCCTCCCCCTTCCTCCCTTGCTTCACCTTCCTCCCTCCCTCTTTTCCCTCCCTTTTTTCTTCCTTCCTTCCTTCCTTCCTTCCTTCCTTCCTTCCTTCCTTCCTTCCTTCCTTCCTTCCTTCCTTTTTCTTCCTTCCTTCCTTTCTCATCCATCCATCATCTATCCATCCATCCACCTGAAACAAAAGTGAAATTGATTGGCTTATAATTTCTCAGTTCTCCTCCTGGGTTCATTTTTCAAAATTGGTATCCCCTTCATCATCTATCCATCATTCTATGACATGGAACCTTATTTGAGTATCAAGTCACATTATTTTGCTAGGCCATTGTAAATATTACATTTGAGGTTTTTAAGAGCTCCTGAGTGAATGCCATCAGGACTCATCGATCTGTTACTGCTTAGTCCTTCAATATCTCTTAGGTTAGACCAGGGGTCGGCAACCTTAAACACGCAAAGAGCCATTTGGACCCGTTTCCCACAGAAAAGAAAACACCGGGAGCCACAAAACCCTTTTGACATCTAAAATGAAGATAACACTGCATATATCATTTTTTACCTTTATGCTATGTATAAAAAAAACTATAATGTGTTGCATTTATGAAATCAATGACCTGCTACAGAGAAAACACATTTTTATTTCTGCATGCAAGAAAAACATTTTGAACTCCGAAAAAAAAAAGATGGGTCAAAAAGCTCAATAAATCACATGCCGGCGGGTGTCGCACATTGGCGGTTGTGACGCATATTTTGAGTGACAGGGAGCCGCAGCAGAGGGATGAAAGAGCCACATGCAGCTCCAGACCCCTAGGCTAGACCTGCAGGTTACAGACCCCTAGGCTAGAACCATGTTCCTCAAACTTGGCAAACTTAAGCCCTGTGGACTTCAACTCCCAGAATTCTGCAGCCCGTCCACAGGTTGTAAAGTTGCCACTTTTAAGAAACATTGTCTTAGACCAGGGGTCTAAGCCCGCAGTCAAACTTAAGGACTGCGGTCGAATCCAACCCATGGGGTGCATAAATCTGGCCGGCGGGGCCACTCTAGAAACAGTGAAGGACTGGCCTGCGGTGCCTTGGCCACCGAAAATGGAGCTCGGGAGGACTATGTGCAGCCCTCTCGAGCTCCATTTTCACTGGTAGAGGGTTGCAAGAGGCTGTCACAGCCGAAAATGGAGCTTGGGAGCCCGTTTTCGCTGGCAGAGCGACAGGGGAACCACCGGTGCCCCCGACACAAGTGACGTTGATCTGGCCATGCCCATCATGACCATGCCCACCCCATCCCCCCCCCCGAGGTCAAACACAACCCTGATGTGGCCCTCAATGAAATTGAGTTTGACACCACTGTCTTCTTTCCTAGGGAGGAAAGCTATGGCAAATGTAGACAGCATACTAAAAAGCAGAGACATCACCCTGCCAACAAAAGTGCATATAGTCAAGGCTACGGTTTTCCCCGTTGCAATGTATGGCTGTGAAAGTTGGACCATAAAGAAGGCTGAGCGTCAATGAATTGAGGCCTTTGAACTCTGGTGCTGGAGAAGACTCCTGCGAGTCCCTTGGACTGCAAGGCGATCAAACAAGTCAGTCCTAGAGGAGATCAACCGTGACTGCTCTTTAGAAGGCCAGATCCTGAAGATGAAGCTCAAATACTTTGGCCACCTAATGAGAAGGAAGGACTCACTGGAGAAGAGCCTAATGCTGGGAACGATTGAGGGCAAAAGAAGAAGGGGACGACAGAGAACGAGGTGGCTGGATGGAGTCACTGAAGCAGTTGGTGTGAGCTTAAATGGACTCCAGAGGATGGTAGAGGACAGGAAGGCCTGGAGGAACGTTGTCCATGGGGTCGCGATGGGTCAGACATGACTTCGCAACTAACAACAACAACAACCCCTGTCTTAGACTATCTTTTCGTGTTATCACATTTCACTTTAGTCACTTTAATCCCCTTCCTGCAAAAAATCAAAACAGGCTCCGCCTTGTAAGCGAGTATCTGTCTAATACCCTGTGTAGTCAAAACAGATGCAAAGAATTCATTCAATTTGTCTGCAATCTGCGAATTGTCCTGTGGGATTTCTTTCTCTCCGGTGTCATTTAATGGCCCCAGCTGTTTCCCTGGCTGGTTCTCTTCTTTGAATATATTTAAATACATTATTAGGGCTCCCCTTGTTTTTTTGACATATGCTGCTTATATTTCTGTTTCTGCATTCTTTGTTTCCTGCCAGAATTTATGCTCCTTTTGGTTCTCCTCATTTGATAAAGATTTTCAGGCTTAGGAAGTTTTAGGATGTTCCTAGAAAGTCACATTCGGCTTTTCCTGAATTTTGTTAACTCCTACAGTGCTGAATACAGCCCATTTGACCTAAAAATTAATGTGATTTCCCAAAGCCTCCTGATTTGGCTATTTGAGTTATACGTCTCAGAGGAAAGTCTGTAGAGATTCTCAATCATCCAGGTCATGGTTGTCCCAAAGGTGCTTTTTCAAGAGGCAACTGGACTTTCTTGTTTTTTCTTTTGAAGACATTTTGCTTCTCATTCAATCAGTTTCTTCAGCTCTGATGGGATAGTGGGGGAATGGAAGGATTTATATTCCTTGCAGACAGCTGGTCATTTGCATCCTTTTAGAGGGTCATTGAAGCACTTGGAGGTTTCTCTGTGTCCTCAGAGTCACCTTTGGGACAACCATGACCTGGATGACTGAGAATCTCTACAGACTTTTAGCTATACAATTTGGGATGAACACCCTTCGAATGGTGTGGGAATAGGAATGGATTTCCAGAGGGGGAAAAATTGCAGCCTACAGGAACCATTTGCACTACTCAGGTGACCCTGAGGACACAGATAAACCTCCAAGTGCTTCAACAACCCTCTAAAAGAATGCAAATGACCAGCTGTCTGCAAGGAATATAAATCCTTCCGTTCCCCACTATCCTGTCAGAGCTGAAGAAGCTTCTTGGATGAGAAGCGAAACGTCTTCAAAGAAAAACCAGAAAGTCCAGTTGCCTCTTGAAAAAAGCACCTTTGGGACCTCTCAGAGGAATTTCACATTTTTTTTGTTTACCTCACATCCATAAGGGACATCCATATCTTCCAAAGTGCAATCCCAGCCAGGTTCTGCCCTATAATAGGTAGATTTCGTACAGAAGAAATTCTTCCTACTGTTAATCCATTTTAATATTATTATTGTACTAATGTTTTATCTTGTTGTTTTGCTCATTTGTAAGCTGCTTAGAGTCGCCTCTTGGTGAGATAGGTGGCTTATAAATACGAGAATCGGTTTGGTCTGGTGGTTAAAGCACCAGGCTAGAAAGTGGGGGACTGTGGGTTCAAGTCCCCACCTTAGCCATAAAAGTCAGCTGGGTGACTTTAGGCCAGTCACATGCTCTCTCAGTCCAACTCACCTCACAGGTGTTGGTGACACAAATATAAGATATTTTGATACATTTAGAATGGGAATGTGTGATGACCCGGGGCGTGGCACAAAGGCAACACAACCAGAAAACCTGTATGAGTCCCTTTATTGGCACAAACTTTGCCCCCAACGTTCCTTTTACTCTCCAGCCTGGAGAAAAGCTCTCTCACAAACCTGCAGATACTCCAGTCCAAACGCTGTAAGCAGAATGACTGCAAATCAGTCACTCCAGCAGGGCAAGACAATGAGTCCCAGAAGCTAATTCCAGCAAGATAAGATAAGCACACAGCAGCACGACAATAATTCAAACAGTCAGGAGGAATGCCAGGAATGCAGGCCCCACTCTCAACACTAGATGAATTCAGCATTTGATCCCGACAAACGCCCCTCCCAATTGCCTCTCCTTTAAACTCCATCCCCAGGTGTGCCTTGTGAAGGGAATTGGGGCCCTTTCCTTCCTTGTAAGCCACACAACCCACATTGCTCTCTTCTGTGTTCTTCCCTGCACACCCTAGGATGAGGAGGGGGTGGGCCTTGGTCTTCATATGAACCTGCTCTCCCTTATTCTACCTCTCCCCTGCTCTGCCCAGCCTGACTTTGCCCTTCTCCAGTTTCCTCCACAGCCAACAGAGCCACTCTCCCACTCTCTGTCAGCTGTTCGTCTTCCGTCTCAGATTCAGACTCCGATGGGGGCATGACAGAATGTATATTACTTAACGATGAGATGGGTGGCATGTAAGTTAAATAAACAAATGAATATGATTCTTCAAGCTATTGTCTCTCATCCTCCTGTTGATCTTCTAGCAAAACTCCTGTTAGCTCTCTCTGTCAGCTTACTCAGTGAACCACTCCCTGGAACCATGTTGCCAAAGGTGCTTTTCCAAAAGGCAATTGGACTTTCTCAGTTTCTTTTCCTTGAAAATGTTTCACTTCCTATCCAAAAAGTTTCTTGAGTTCTGAAGAAGCTTATTGGATGAGAAGTGAAATGTTTTAAAGGGGAAAACAACCCCCCCCCCAAGAAAGTCCAGTTGCCTTTTGGAAAAGCACCTTTGGGAAAACCATGACCTGGATGATTGAGAATCTTCATAGACATGCTACTGCAAGAAGTAATTATGCAATTTCCCCTCCGAGAGAAATGAAATATTTTGGGGAACACCAAAAGAGGTAAAATATTATATTTCCCCAAAGGAGAAATGGAGAAACATGCTGTTAAAGGCAGAAAGTAGCCCTCAGCAGATGCCCGAAGTCTTTAGAGATGGATATTTTGTGCCCATTAAGAAAGACTTGGCAAGTCTATTCACAAATAAAACACCTTCAGCTCCAGGTGATGGGATTAAGAATTTGCATTCCCCCACCCAACTTGATGTGACCCACTACCACTGAAATAGCAAAAGATACAAGCCCCTTCATTGCACAATCCCCAGAACAGTTCAAACTTCAAAGTCACAGAAACCTATAAAGAACCATCCACTCATTCAACCATTTTGTCGGCTGTCCCAGAACTGCTGTTGTTTGTGCTCATCAATACACGGAATCCTTCCTTTCAATCAGCCTCCATTTTATTTCCAGCGTCTCTCTCCTGGCTTGGAACTGAACCAAATTGATTTTTCTTCCAACACTACCTTTTGTAACTCTTCCAGTCTCTGCTTACTCAACAGTAAGCATGTCAGAGTGTGCACAGTGTGATTATGTGAGACAACCCAGGAGCAAATACAGTAAACAGAGGTTTGCATTTAAATAGTGGTTTTATCTGCAAAGAATATATACATACAAGTACTTTAGTCAGACCTCAAACAAACAGCAATCAGCAATTACAGCATGGAAGCACACATGGAGAGAGAGAGAGAGATGCCCCAATAGGGCCTCTTCTTATTACAGGCTTGTTGGGATGAGAATAAAATCTCATAGAGACGATGTTGGATCTTTACTTGGAATCCAGACAGTTAGAAATAAAACTGAGATTAAAAGCCTAATAGAAAATATTTATTTCAGTACAAAAATAATAAATCCTGAATAATTACATCTTTGCTAAGAAAACACGACTGTTCAGGTCAAGAGCTAAGACAGAAGAGAATTAATGGTGGCTTAGGAATGTACACATGCGCAAAGAACATCATATCATGTGTTCTGCTTATATTGGAATGTACCATAATATTAAATAGGGGTGCATCACCCTTCATAGACATACAACTGACAATATTCACTATGTGACAAGGCTCTTGAAGTGATAACAGCCAAAAAATCTTGCTGACTCATTCCCAGCATTACATTGTAGCGGCTGGTCAGCTCTTAAATCATTACCCTGACAAAACAGTCTTTCAGTCAAACACAAGTCAAACACAAACTAACAAGTGGCAACTACCAATCTCTATCAACAAATGCTCAGTTTTACACATTGGCAAAAATAATCAAAACACCAAATACAAACTTAATGATTATGACCTTGATGATGATCCTCACTCAGTAAAGGACCTCGGAGTACTCATCTCAAACAATCTAAGTGCCAGAGCCCACTGCAACTACATAGCAAAGAAGGCATTAAGAGTGGTTAACCTAATCTTGCACAGCTTCTTCTCTGGTAACATTGTACTCTTAACCAGAGCATACAAAACATTTGCTAGACTGATCCTCGAATACAGCTCATCAGTCTGGAACCCACACTTCATATCAGACATTAACACTATTGAGAATGTCCAGCGATACTTCACCAGAAGAGTATTACATTCCTCTGTTCACAACAGAATTCCTTATGAAACCAGACTAGAAATTTTGGGACTTCAAAATTTAGAACTCCGCCACCTTCGATCTGACCTTAGTGTAGCTCACAAAATTATCCACCTCAATGTCCTACCCGTTAACGACTATTTCAGCTTCAACCACAATAATACACGAGCTCATAATAGATACAAACTTAATGTAAACCGCTCCAGACTTGATTGCAAAAAATTTGACTTCAACAACAGAGTTGTCAACGCCTGGAACACTTTACCTGACTCTGTAGTTTCTTCCCCAAACCCCAAAAACTTCAACCTCTTATTATCTACCATTGACCTCACCCCATTCCTAAGAGGTCAGTAAGGGGCGTGCATAAGCGCACAATCGTGCCTACCGTTCCTGTCCTAATGTACCCATATATTCATACCTCTTCTACTCTTATTCATGCTTGTAATATTATATATATATATTCAATCATGTTTTACTGTTTGTACTTTGCTTATATTCATTTATGCTTGACAAATAAACAAATACAAATACAAATACAAATACAAGCAACCAGAAACTCTCAGGACAACTTCCTCTTTGCCATCAGCAGCTACTCAAGACACGAGCTCTGAACGTAGATCAGAAATTCTAAAGAACCCCGAGGAGGAGGCAAGTTGTTTCTTTCATGGAGGAAGAAAATATTCATGGTGGTGGATATCAGAATCAAAATCTACGCATATACAGGATCGTATTTCACACTAACGTTTCAGGAGCTTCCTTTCTGGCACTATAGGCTACAGATGCGGTTTCAAAGGAAAGAAAACAGAAGGCGTAATAATGCTTTGAGCTTCGCTTTCATTTCGTTCATCAGGGCAATTTGTGTTAACGTTAAAGAAAGAGCAACTCTCATAAAATAGCAGTATTCAAGCTGTGCTCTTTCTTCCAGCAAGACGTCTGCTCTGTTCACACTTTGTGTCTACTCTTACCAAAAGGACATTTCAGGCTTTTAACTTGGATTGCGGGATCTGTTCCTTTTGATTACAGAGGCAGCACTGATCCAGAAAAAGAAGAAGAAGAAGAAAACAGAGAGAATAATGACTTAGAAAATATGGCAATTATATTCCTTCTTTCCTTCCTTTGAAGTTGTCAGGATCACTACAGACACAATAATTGTATACCACCATTAGCAACTACAGATCAATTGATGAAAGGTCGGAATGTCTGTTGCAGCTTCTGAAATCCTATAGCTTGATCTGGATCAGATAATAAAAGATGAAAAATGTTTTGAAAGAAAGGAAGAGGAGAAGGTGAACTTTTTAACTTTGAATGTTGAGACTTTGGAAAAAAATGCTGAGAAGAGCGACTAAGGTGATTAAAGGCCTGGAGATTAAAACATATAAAGAACAGTTGCAGGAACTGGGTTTGGCTAGTCTAGATAAAAGAAAGACTAGGGAGGGGGGACATGTTAGCAGTACTCCAATATTTGAGAGGCTGCCACAAAGAAGAAAGGGTCAGCTTATTTTCCAAAGCACCAGAAGGCAGGACAAGAAACAATGGATGGAAACTAATCAAAGAGAGAAGCAACCTGGAGTTAAGGAGAAACTTCCTAACAGTGAGGACAATTAACCAGTGGAACAGCTTGCCTTTAGAAATCATGGGTGCTCCATCACTGGATGTTTTTAGGAAGAATCTAGACAGTCACTTATCTAAAATGATATAGGTTCTCCTGCTTGAGAGAAAGAGCCGAGGTGGCGCAGTGGTTAAAATGCAGCACTGCAGGCTACTGCTAGTTCAGCTGTTCAGCTGTTCAAATCTCACCGGCTCAAGGTTGACTGAGCCTTCCATCCTTCCGAGGTGGGTAAAATGAGGACCCAGATTGTTGGGGGCAATATGCTGAACTCTGTAAACCGCGTAGAGAGGGCTGTAAAGCACTATGAAGCGGTATATAAGTCTAAGTGCTATTGCTATTGCTATTGAGCAGGGGGATGGACTAGAAGACCCCCAAAGTACCTTCCAGCTCATTCTATTCTATTAAGACTAGTGTTTTTCAAACTTCACCATTTTAAGATGTGTGGACTTCAACACGGCTGAGGAATTCTGGGAGTCGAGATGTTTATGTCTTGAAAGTTTTCCCAATTGCTACAGTATTTGGTGCAGCTCTATCGTTGCATGGAACATTGTTCCAGAGGAAAGAGACAGCAGTGAAAAGGCATGTATGACCTCAGGTTCCTGATGGCAACGCAAATAGTTCTCGAGTTATGACCAACCGCTTAGTGACTGTTCAAAGTTACGATGGACCCCACAAAAGGTCCTTATGACCCAGTTCCAATGCCTTTTTTTAGGCGCTTGGCAACTGCCTGAATTTACGTCCCTTTGCAGCATCCTGCGGTCACATGACTGCGACTTCGCTTGTCAGAATGTCGCCAAAGTTGATCCCATGTCACTTTTTTTCAGTGCTGTTCTAACTTCGAACAGTCACTATACAAACGGTCGTAAGCCAAGGACTTCCTGCATCAGTTCCTCGTAGGCGAGAGAAAGGCTGTCTTGAATTATCCCAATCTGCCTTTGGACCACGTTAATTTGATACCCTCCATTTCCAAACATTCTCATTTTGTGCACACTTTCCCCTAATCTATTCATCTTTCATCGCAGAAGAGCCGCCTTCAGGAATTTTGAAGAAGGCGGCATATTAAAAGAGAGCTGCGTCCAGGTTCACGTATTGATTCTAAAGGCCAACCGCAAACAAGGTCACATTATAATAAGAGCCTCACTGTGATTAGATGCTTAGCTGGGATGAAGCAATTCCCTCGCCTTTCTTAACTAAAATATGCAGCGAATGCAGAAACACAAGTTCACACCATCACACATTTTAACCCTCTTGAAATTTCAGCTCTTGATATTGTAGGTTTGTGATGACTGGATGCCTGTTTATTTTAGAGGGTTTCCTATCAAGGGGAGAACCAACTTATGAAGAGAGACAGATCCTTCTTATCAAGGACAGATCCAACCTAGAATTAAGGAGAAATTTTCCTGACAGTGAGAAAACAATCAATCGGTGGAATGGCTTGCCTTCAGAAGTTATGAGTGCTCTGTCGAAAGTTGTCACCCACCCCTCTCCTAGAAGAATGAAATATTTTAGGAAATATTAAAAAAGCAGAATATTATATTTCCCTAAAGGAAGAATGGAGAAACATGCTCTGGGAGACAGAAAGCAGCCCCCACCTTTCTTAATAGCCCTCAGCAAATGTCAGCACTGATAAAGAGATAAAGAGCTTATTGAAAGGAGCCAAATATCTAGGTAGTTCTATTCATAAGCAAATAGCCCTCACTCAAGATCCAAACCAGGACAAAGCCATTAAGCCGTAATAGGAATTGCCCAATACCCTTTCAGAACACAAGCTCCTTCATTGCATCATCTCAGAGCAGACCAAACTTCAACCAAACTTAGCTCAGACAACCTACAGAGCCAGCTATGAACCCTACAACGGCCAATAGAATACATGTTCTTGCACAGGAACAGGAAGCTCAAGTACAAAGCCCAAGAGAAGGTATAAAAACCCCTCACTCTCAACCCCGTGTGGTCAGCTGCCCAGAACCCAGGTGGTTCTGTTCATCATTAAACTATCTCTCCAATCAGCCTCCCTGTTTCCAGTGTCTTTCTCCCGGATTGGAACGGAACCAGATGGATATTTCTTCCAACAGCTCCAACACTAGAGGTTTTCAAGAAGAGATTTGTCAGTCTCAAGAAGAGATTGGATAATCATTTGTCCAGAATGGTACAGGGTCGCCTGCTTGAGTAAGGGGTTGGACTGGAAGACCTCCAAGGTCCCTTCCAATGCTGTCATTTTGTATTCTGCTCTCTATAATCGCTACGTTTAATTGCAAAGCTACACAATTTCCTGCCAATCTCAAATACGCTTTTGTTATCCAAACAAGTAAATGACCCAGGCCTTCATAGCTTCATGCATGCAAACTGTACCTGACGGTCTGTGTTTGACAAGCAAATCATGTTGATGCTTCCTTTATCTTGTTTTCTACAACACCTACCTTATTATTCCTTTACATTTCCCCTTTATCTCTCTGCCGGTTGCCAACAGAGATAACAGGGAGTGCTGTAAAGAGGCCTTGAATTATTATATTAAAAAGCAGTGAACAATTGCATTGCATTCAGATGTGAAAGCCTCTGTTCCCCATTCAACCTCCTGTTGGAAGAAAAATCCAGATCCAGGTCCAAGCCGGGAATAAAATGGAGGCTGATTGGAAAGAAAGATTCTGTTTATTGATGAACAAAAACAGCCTGTGGTTCGGGGGCAACTGACCAAATAGAGTTGAGAGTGGGTGGCTTCAGAGGTGGGTTCCTGCCGGAGCTGCCTGGTGCGCAGCTCCAGTAGGGGGCGGCCGATTGCATAACCGCTCCGGAGCCCTCTCTGCCGGTCCACCCGGCACGTCACCATTTTTTGGGGTGATTTTGGGTCGATTTTGCTTCTGTGCATGCGCAGAAGTAAAATCGCGCCGAAATCTCGCGAGGGACGCGCATGAGATTTTGGCGAAATTTTGCCTCCACGCATGCACGGAAGCAAAATCACGCTGAAATCTCTCTCGCGCGCGTGTCCCCTCATGAGATTTTGGTGCAATTTTGCTTCCGCGCATGTGCAGAAGCAAAATTATGCGAGGGGGCACGCGCGTAGCGAGCACACGTGCCCCTGAAGCATGGAGATGCGTGCGCATGGCTCCGGCAGCGAGGTTAGTGAGCAACCTGCCTCTGGGTGGCTTTTTTATACCTTCTTGATTCCTATGGGGTCATGTAGGGGTCACGGCTGGCTCTATAGGCAAAAGGGGAAATGCACACCATTCAAAGGGCGTTCATCCCAAGTTGTATAGCGTTGAGATTGTGATGAACATCCTTTAAATGGTGTGGGAATAAGGAATGGATTTCCAGAGGAAAAAAATTGTAGGCTAGAGGAACCAGGAGCACTACTCAGGTGACCCTGAGGACACAGATAAACCTCCAAGTGCTTCAATGACCCTCTAAAAGGATGCAAATGACCAGCTGTCTGCAAGGAATATAAATCCTTCCATTCCCCACTATCCTGTCAGAGTTGAAGAAGCTTCTTGGATGAAAAAACTATAGTGTGTTGCATTTATTTATTTATTTATTTATTTATTTATTTATTTATTTATTTATTTATTTATTTATTTATTTATTTATTTATTTATTTATTTATTTATTTATTTATTTATTTATTTATTTATTTATTTATTTATTTATTAAATTTATATACCGCCCTTCTCAATGACCTCCTACAGAGAAAACACATTTTTATTTCTGCATGCAACAAAAACATTTTGAACTCCCCCCAAAAAAGATGGGTCGAAAAGCTCAATAAATCACGTGACGGCGGGTGTCGCCCATTGGCGGTTGTGACACATATTTTGAGCGACAGGGAGCTGCAGCAGAGGGATGAAAGAGCCACATACGGCTCCAGAGCCATGGGTTGCAGACCCCTGCCCTATGCCATTGTTTTCATTTCATCCTCAAGTAACCTGTTTCTTCAGTTGAAGAGCCGAGATGGCGCAGTGGTTAAATGCAGCACTGCAGGCTACTGCTAGTTCAGCTGTTCAGCTGTTCAAATCTCACCGGCTCAAGGTTGACTCAGCCTTCCATCCTTCCGAGGTGGGTAAAATGAGGACCCAGATTGTTGGGGGCAATATGCTGAACTCTGTAAACCGCTTAGAGAGGGCCGTAAAGCACTATGAAGCGGTATATAAGTCTAAGTGCTAGTGCTATTGCTATTCAGTTGCCTAAATTGGTGTCAGTAGATTCTCCTTATTCAAACATCACCTGAGAGTAACCTCAGGGTTAAATCTATTAAGCTTTTCTTACCTTGAAGAAAAGTGAACACAATGAGCAGGTAGATAGGCAAATGGGACAGGATTGAGATCAGGAATTGGGATTGACAGCCAGCTTTGTGCTAGTATGGTTTTATGCTATTTCCAGTATGGATGGAGAACATTTCAAATCGGCAGTGATTAAAGGTCCTATGTATCCCTGACTATTGGAGAAGAGAGCTTTGAAGAAAGTGACTTGATTGCACTGTATTAGCTTGATTAGGAACTGTGGTGGCGCAGTGGTTAGAATGCAGTATTACAAGCTAACTCTGCCCACTGCCAGGAGTTCGATTCTCACCAGCTCAAGGTTGACTCAGCCTTCCATCCTTCCAGAGTTGGTAAAATGAGATTCAAGATGTTGTAGGATGTAGTGCAGAGCCATATTAACCGCATCATCTGTCGATCTATTTGCTCGGTATGCAAATTGCAGGGGGTCTAACAGTGGATCCATGATGGTTTTCAAGTGGGACATCACTAGCCTTTCAAAGGTTTTCATAACTACAGATGTTAGAGGAACTGGTCTGTAGTCATTCAGTTCCTTGATGGTGGGCTTCTTCGACACTGGGATGATAGTAGAGCATTTGAAGCAAGAAGGAAATAATAAATCTCTAGCGATTTATTGAAGATTCGGGTGACGGTGGGGTCCAATTGGTCAGCACAGACTTTTAAGCAAGGAGTTATCTTGTCTGGGCCTGGAGCTTTTCCTGGCTTTTGTCTGTGGTAGTAGTAGTACATTTATTGAATAGCCCGAAGGCCTTTTAAAAAAAAAGAAAAACAGAACAGACAGGTACAGAAACAACCGTACCAAAATATATATGGTACATGCCATCAAAATTCAACGATATCAAAATTCAATAACTAAATTTCTAAAACTAGATAACCCAAATAAAATATCTCATCTCTAACTCAGCTCATCTTTCTTACAATCAATGAGATGCTTTTCAATGTAGCTGGCTCGTATTGCTATCATCCTATTAAGATAGCGAGTGATAGCCCTTACCAGGGGAGGAGAGTCTGCCTTTAATAGAAATGTTAATTTATGCCTTACATTCCAGTGGGAAAATTTATTTATAATTGGGGACAGATATTGTTTTCTTACTTCCTCATACATCCTACATTCAAATATTATATGCGCCGTATCCTCGACAACGTTTGCCCCACATATACATGTTCTTTCGTCATACGGGATTTTCTGATACCGGCCGAATTTAACGTTAGTATCTAAAAGTTCAAATCTAAACTTGACAAATAATTCTCTCTCCACTGATGGCATTTCTAGGAGTAAATATTTTTCCAGGGTGAAAGTTGTTTTAACTGCTGTCAGAAGCTTAAGGGAATGATCAGTTGAAAAAGTTGCCATGTCCATTTGCTCATGTATATCTTTAATCCGTACTTTTGTCTGTGAAATAGGTCTTGCACTTCCTTTTCTGTGATCACTAGCGGTTGTGAACCCAATGGTGTGGAGTTAGTTGTAGGAGGCTTGGCTGTTGTTGGTGTGTCTGAGATGGGGGTTGTGGAGATAGGTGGCTGTAGTTTCCTTTCAAACCTGCAGTAGAACACATTCAGGTCATCTGCCAGTTGTTGATCTCCTTCAGCTTGGGAAGGTGGTTTGCCATAACCAGTTATATTTTTAAGAGTTCTCCACATGTTTGCTGGTTCATTTGTTGAGAACGGATTCTTTAGCTTCATTGATTCATTGTTCTAACTGTCAGGAAATTTCTTCGTTGACCTTAGCTAGTGGGTTTGAAGGGCTGGGATGTTTCAGAAAGTGACTGAGGTTCCATCAATGTAAACACTTCTGCCTAATGTCTTTAAAAAATTCCATAGTTGTTTCCAGTTTTTAGCACATCTGTTTATATTGTATAAACAATTATTTTCCAGGGCGGAAAAGAATGAGCTTTCTGACTTTGTGTAACTTTCAGCTTTCACAGCTTTCAAAACGCTGGAAAGGTTAACATGCAAGAACCATCTTTCGGCTTCTCCCTTGCATTGCTGAGAGGAAATAATTAAATTCTCAGCAAAGCAGATGGACAATTTGGGCCCCCAAATAGAGGTATTTATGTAAATATCACTAAGCTAATGGATGTTTAGCTCCTTCCAAAGGAAGCATATGAGATGCTTTCTTTGTGTCGACAATTGTGAACATGGATTAATGCATTAATAAATGCCCACAGAGACCCATCATCCTTAGTCAAAAGACTGAGCTAAAGGGGAGGGAGTGGGGGGAGATTGTAAATCCTGCAACATGCTGAGTTGAAGGCACTGCATAAAAACAGCCGTCATGGTAGCAATCTCCTAGTAAAACAACAGGCCCTTAGCAATAACCCTCAGCAGCTCCGTGGATTGTTCACTTAACTCCTGTCATTTTATTTTGAACTTAGAAGTAGGAAGATGATACTCATTTCTGACTTCCTGGCTGGAACATGGAAGACACATCTGGTTGTCTGTGATAAAGAAGGCTGGATTAGAAGGGGCTGGCCTGACTCCCTACAACTCTTCTGATATTCCTAACCAAGTTTTAGGAAGACAATTTGGAACATAATGCTCCATAAACTTTCAGGTTTGTGTATATATATACACACATGCATACATGCATACATGCATACATGCATGCATGCACACACACACACACACACACACACACACACACACACACACACACACACACACACACACAAATATATACATATACACACACACATCATTGGTGGGTTGTAAATAACTTTGCTACTGATTCGCGCATGCACAAAAGCATCCTGGGCGGGTGGGCGGAGCCTCCCACCGCCAGCGCTACTGGTTCTAAGAACCAGTCTGAACTGGGAGCAACCCACTGCTGACACACACACACATACACATACAGATACACACACATGCATATGTATATGTGTATGTATATGTGTATGTATTTTGTAAGCCACCTAGGCGGCAATATAAATTTCCAAATAAATAAATAAATAAATAAATAAATAAATAAATAAATAAATAAATAAATAAATAAATAAATAAATAAATAAATAAATAAATAAATAAATAAATAAAACATCTTTTGGCTTCAAGAGTGTTCAGATCAGAGGTGGGTTCCTGCCAGTACGCTCTTACCTGTTGGTCGCCGCAGAACCGAAGAAGCCGGTGGCGTTCGCGGCGCGGGGCTTCCCCCGCCCGCTTTCCCCCACCCGCCTGGACGCTGCCAATTGCGTTCTTTTGCCCTCTGCGCAAGCAGAATGCTTTGCGCATGCGCAGAGGGCAAAAGAACGCAAATGGTGGCGTCTAGGCGGCCAGGGGAAAGCGGGCAGGGGAAGCCCCGTGCCGCGAACGCCACTGGCTTCTTCAGTTCTGCGGCGACCAACAGGTAAGAGCAGGAACCCACCTCTGGTTCAGATGCTTGAGTAGTACAGTTTATGCCAACGTATCTTGTCAGAGTGCACAGTGTGACTATTCTGAGACAACTTAGGAGCAAAATACAGTAAACAGAGGTTTGTAATAATAAATAGTGGTTTATCTCTACAAATAATGTACACACATGTATTAGGGAAAGGTCGAACAATCAACCAGCAATTTACAGCAGGGAAGCACACATGGAGAGAGAGAGAGAAAAGCCCTCACAGGGCCTCTCTTATAAATGCAGTCCCTTAAAGTGGTAACAGTCA
>JALIGW010000003.1:198300420-198365420 GCA_023053685.1 Diadophis punctatus similis | reverse complement strand
GTAAAATTTTGGAATTCCCAGTAGGGGAATATATGTAAGTGTACTTTCCGAAATGCCACAGTTGAGCTGGCAATCAATAGCCTGAGCTGCTGAACCCAAATGATGAATGGGATTACACTGATGCAGAGCTTATTCTGGAGTGGCAGGAAAGGAAGAAAGGAAGGAAGGAAGAAAGAAAGAAAGAAAGAAAGAAGCAGGGAGGGATGGAGGGATGGAGGGATGGAGAAAAGAAGGAAGGAAGGATTAGGAGGAAGGAGGGAGGTGGAGGAAGGGAAGGAAGGAAGGACTAGGAGGAGGGAGGGAGAAAAGAAGGAAGGATGGAAGGAAGGAAGGAAGGGCTAGGAGGAGGGAGGGAGGTGGAGGAAGGGAATGAAGGACTAGGAGGAGGGAGGGAGGGAGAAAAGAAGGAAGGAAGGAAGGAAGGAAGGAAGGGCTAGGAGGAAGGAGGGAGGTGGAGAAAGGGAAGAAAGGACTAGGAGGACGGAGGGAGGGAGAAAAGAAGGAAGGAAGGAAGGGCTAGGAGGAGGGAGGGAGGTAGAGGAAGGGAAGGAAGGACTAGGAGGAGGGAGGGTGGGGTAAAAAAGAAAGGAAGGACTAGGACAGGGGTTGGCAACCTTAAACACTCAAAGAGCCATTTGGACCCATTTCCCACAGAAAAGAAAACACCGGGAGCCACAAAACCCTTTTGACATCTAAAATGAAGATAACACTGCATATATCATTTTTTTTACCTTTATGCTATGTATAAAAAAAACTATAGTGTGTTGCATTTATGAAATCAATAACCTGCTACAGCGAAAATACATTTTTATTTCTGCATGCAACAAAAACATTTTAAACTCTGACAGATGGGTCGAAAAGCTCAATAAATCACGTGCCGGTGGGTGTCACACATTGGCGGTTGTGACGCATATTTTGAGTGACGGAGCCACAGCAGAGGGATGAAAGAGCCACATGCGGCTCCAGAGCCGCAGGTTGCAGACCCCTGGACTAGGAGGTGGGAGGGAGGGAGGGAAGAAGGGAGGGAGAGAGGATTATTTCTTTTCACGACTTTCAACATGTTTGTATTTATGATTGAGTGTAGAGCTGTTTTATTTTGATGCCTCTCCATTAGTCCCTTTCAACAAGATTGGTGCTTCAGGGGAAGGACATACGTCGAAGAAGTAACAGAGCAGATTGTCATGACCAGTGTTGATCAGGAAGAGTTGAAGCCAGAGCTCATTTAATTTGGAGCTCAAGAATGTTCAAAGGTAATTTATCCCCTCATCTGTGGCTCTGTGGCTGTGGCCGTCCCTCTCTTCACTCTTGATCAAAATCATGGTTTCTCCTCCTTTGCATCCAGCAAGAAAATGCTTCCTTGAAGCCATAGACCAGTGATGGCAAACCTATGGCACGCATGCCACAGGTGGCACGCGGAGCCATATCTGCCGGCACGAGAGCCGTTGCCCTAGCTCAACTCCAGCATGCATGTGCATGCCAGGCAGCTGATTTTTGGCTCGTGTGGAGGCTCTGTGAGGGCATTTTAGGTTTCCAGAGGGCCTCCGAGGGGGTGTTTTCGCCCTCCCCAGGCTCCAGGGAAGCCTCTGGAGCCTGGGGAGGGCGAAAAACAGGCCTACCAGGCCCACCGGAAGTTGGGAAATGGGCCATTTCCGGCCTCCAGAGGGCCTCTGCAGGGGCGGGAGAGGCCGTTTTCACCCTCCCCAGGCATTGAATTATGGGTGTGGGCACTCACACGTGCGTGACAGTGCGCACACACGCGTTTTCGGCACCCGAGGGAAAAAAGGTTCGCCATCACTGCCATAGACAGTTGGAACCCCTCTTTCGGTGAAGCAGATGGACAATTAGACTCGATAAATTAAGTTATTAACACAAATATCACCCAATGAATTGAGGCTTCATCTGTGCCCAACTAAAGCAAACAAGATACTTTCCCGTTGTTAGGAGTGGTGGTGGGGGGTTATAATTTACCACCATGGCTGCTTTCTCCTGCTGAATTACTGCCCTGAGTGCAAAGATTCTTGGATTTTAATTCATTTTCTTGATCAGTGGCACTGAATTCTAAAACGACACACCATGCTTGTTCTGTAATAAATCTCCCAGCCAAGTAATAAAAAAAATCTGGGCTCACTTTAATATACGACTTGCTTTTCCTCTTCTCCGTTTCCTCCCCTAAGAAAAGACAGTGTCAGGGTTTTAAATTCCTGCCGCTGCTCTTTAGCGAGCTGAAAAAAAAGAGACTTTTGGCTTCTCTTCAGCTCATCTTCAAGGCAAGGATCACTTCAGCCGTGGGAAAAGACTCAGCCTTTGATGAACTATGGATGGGATCCGTGAGGCTGTGGGGATGCACAACAGAGGTGGTATTCACTTACCGTATTTTTCGGAGTATAAGACGCACCTTTTCCCCCCTTAAAAGAGGCTGAAAATTTGGGTGCGTCTCATACTCCGAATGTAGCTTTTTCGAAGCTTTTTTTTCAAGCCCTAACGAGGTGCTAACGATCTTCCCAGCTTGCAGGATTTTTTCATTGCTACTCGGAAGAAGTTTTTTTCCAGCCCTAAATCTTTGCAGGCTTGTTTTCAGTGCTATTCCCTCCAAAAAAAGGTTTTTTTCAGCCCTAAGCAGTGGATAAAATAATGTGCTGAAGCTGACCAGACTAAGGACGCTAGCCAGATGAATACCTGGCAGGCAGATTTCCCCCCCATTTTCCTCCCCAAAAACTAAGGTGCATCGGATATTTCAGTGCGTCTTATACTCCAAAAAATATGGTACCTTCCTTACCGGTTCGCAAATGTGAGCGTGCGCATCTATGCATGTGTGCGACCTTCCAAGCATGCGCTTTGCTTGCATGCATGGCTTGGATGCATGCACGCAGCTTCAAAACATGCATAAATAGGATGACATAGAGCCAGGGTGGGTGGGCGGGCCTGGGCCCACCTGCAGATTGCCACTACCAGTTCACCAGAACTGGTCTGAACCGGCAGAATACCACCGTTGATGCACAACCTGAAGCAACATCGAAAAAAGGAGAAATAACCCCATAATTGTCCTCAGAGGCATCTGCAGGATTGAAAGCTTTCATCCAAATGATAAAAACAACATCATGTTCTTACAGAATTACAGAACAATAGAGTTGGAAGGGACCTTGGAAGCAGGGGTGAAATTCAGCAGGTTCTGACAGGTTCTGGAGAACCGGTAGCGGAAATTTTGAGTAGTTCGGAGAACTGGCAAATACTACCTCTGGCTGGCCCCAGAGTGGGATGGGAATGGAGATTCTGCAGTATCCCTCCCCTGGAGTGGGGTGGGAATGGGGATTTTGCAGTATCCTTCCCCTGCCACACCCATCACAGAACCGGTAGGGAAATTTTTTTGAATTTCACCCCTGCTTGGAAGTCTTCTAGTTCAACCCGCTGCTCAAGCAGGAGACCCTATACCATGTCCTGTCTCTTCTTTAAAACCTTTGGTTTTGGAGCACCCACAACTTCTGGAGACCAGCCATTCCACTGGTTAATTGTTGGAATTCAGCTTAGAATTCAGTTAAGATCAGGTTTAATCTAGACCAGGGGGGACACACACTCTAGAGCAGGGGTGGCCAAACTATGGTTCTTTGAGGACCTGTGGACTTCAACTCCCAGAATTCCTGAGCCAGCCATGCATGGCTGGCTCAGGAATTCTGGGAGTTGAAGTCCACAGGTCCTCAAAGAACCATAGTTTGGCCACCCCTGCTCTAGAGAAACATGTAGGTCCCTTCATTTCACAAACACAAATACTACTTCCATCCCCTTTTGGGATTCCAGCCATATTCAGCAATCAATGCAAAAGGATGTTGAAGAACAGGATAACGGAGTGGGAAGGGACCTTAGAGGTCTTCTAGTCCAACTCCCTGTTCGGGCAGGAAGCCCTATGCCATTTCAGACAAATGGTTGTCCAGTGTCTTCTTGGACCCTATACCACGGAATGGTATAGGGTTTCCTGCCTGAGCAGGGGGTTGGACTAGAAGACCTCCAAGGTCCCTTCCAACTCTGCTGTTCTGTTATGATGATCTGTCCCTCACATGGTCCTTCAGGTCTTTCAACAGTGCACTCATCACCATGGCAACGGAATCCATCCACCTTGATGCTGCTCATCCTCTTCTCTTTCCTTCCACCCAAACACGTACAACATCACAATGCATATATGAAAAGGGTGGGGTTTGCAACACAAGGGCACAACACTGTTTCCTCATGTGTTGTCTCCTTGCAGACAATTTGGTCAGGAAGAAAGTAAATTTTCAGGATTCTGATTATCTTCTAGATAGAAGGATATTTAAGAATGTCTTTGGTGACTCATCGTCTCATCCCAATGTCTTGTTCTCCAGGTGACATTTATTACACTATGAATGGGTCTGCAGCAGTGGTGAAATCCAATTTTTTTTACTACCAGTTCTGTGGGCGTGGCTTGGTGGGCGTGGTGTGGCTTGGTGGGCATGGCAGGGAAAGGATACTGCAAAATCCCCATTCCCTCCCCACTCCTGGGGCCAGCCAGAGGTGGTATTTGCCAGTTCTCCGAACTACTCAAAATTTCCGCTACCGGTTCTCCAGAACCTGTCAGAACCTGCTGGATTTCACCCCTGCAGGATATATTCCTAATATATCCCTGCAGGATATATTAGGAAATATAATTCTGAAAAATGCAAAAAAAACCAACAACCTGTGCTTTTTTTGTCCTTCACAATCATCCCACAGGGAAACACTGCAACATCTGTAGTCCTCGACTTACAACAGCTCATTGAGTGACCGTTCGAAGTTTCTATGGCACTGACAAAACGTGACATATGACCGTTTTTCATACTTACAACAGTTGCAACAAGAAGAGCCGAGGTGGCGCAGCAGTTAGAGGCAGTACTGCAGTCCACTTTAGCTGACTGTGATCTGCAGGTCAGCAGTTGAAATCTCACCGGCTCAGGGTTGACTCAGCTTTTCATCCTTCCGAGGTAGGTAAAATGAGGACCCAGATTGTTGGGGGCAATGTAAAATATACATTGCTTACTGGTGTAAACCCCTTAGAGAGTGCTTGCACTGTGAGGCGGTATATAAATCTCACAAACAAACAAACAAACAAACAAACAAACAAACAAACAAACAAACAAACAAACAAACAAACAAATTCAGATGCTTGGTAACTGACTCCTATTTATGACCGTTGCATAAATATGTCCCAGGGTCATGTGATCACCTTTCAAGACCTTCTGACAAGTAAAATAAATGGGGAAACCAGATCCACTCAACAACCGTGTTACTAAGAACTGCAGCAATTCACAACAGCTGAGGCAAGAGAGGTCGTAAAATGGGCCAAAGCTCACTTAACAAATGTCTCACTTAGCAATGGAAATTTTGACCGTAGGTCAAGGACTACCTGCATGCATTTGTTTTTATAGTTAAGGCTAACTTTTTGATTTTGTTTTTCCAGAGGTATGTTCTTGTTATTCTGAACATTCTAATTTTTTCCCCTAATCTATGGAGGTGGAAACAAAGCATCTGAAAAATTAAGGAATCCCTTATTTTGGTCTTCAACAATCAACCCACAAGGAAAGTATCATAACACAATCCTTGTTTGGTTGCTTGAGGTGTGGTTAGTGATGCCTAATAATATTTATTTGCCCAGCAAGACTTATTAGAGACGTTTCATTGGAAAAGCAGTAAATCATTTTTTCCCCCTTGCCGTTGCAACAGCTTTATGTTTGGGTTGCTCTCTTTAAACAGTGTATTTTACGATCCTTTTGGTGCCAGATCAAAAGATATTTTTGTATTGTTATTTATTCAACAATTTCACTCACGTTTCTCCTTCAGTTTGCTTGGTTACTGCTCTCGGATATCTTTTTCAGACTCTTGACAATGCTGGTTTTGTGCCACCGTACAAGCTCTAAACTTGATGCCTTCTGCCACGTGATCCATCACTCCGCGGTGGCGCAATGGTTAGAGTGCAGTACTGCAGGCTACTTCTGCTGACTGCTGGCTGCCTGCAATGTGGCAGTTCAAATCTCACCAGGCTCAAGGTTGACTCAGCCTTCCATCCTTCCGAGGTGGGTAAAACGATGACCCAGATTGTTGGGGGTAATATGCTGAACTCTGTAAACCGCTTAGAGAGGGCTGTAAAAGCACGGTGAAGAGGTATATAAGTCTAAGTGCTATTGCTATTGCTATCTTGGAATGTCATCCAATAAGCAATCAAGAGATATCAGAGGTGTCCGTTGATAGTTTATCTCATAAATGGCAATTAAATCCAGGTGGCAAGAAAGTTAGGGGGAAAAATGGTTCAAAATATTCTTAGGCTTTCCATCTTAATGAACTCAGTATAAATGAGGGTTGGAAATTCTTCTTGCAGTTTTCTAAGGTTCCTTTTAATGTTCACAATTGATTAAATATATCTTCCTTCTCACTTGTCATATGGGGCTTGGCATTGTTAATTATCATAGTTTTTTTATTTCAGTTTGACTGTTTTTCTTCTTCTTCTTCTTCTTCTTCTTCTTCTTCTTCTTCTTCTTCTTCTTCTTCTTCTTCTTCTTCTTCTTCTTCTTCTTCTTCTTCTTCTTCTTCTTCTTCTCCCTCCTCCACCACTATTGTTTTTTTTTAGTATTGCAGTTTTATGTTTTAAATTATACTTATCCCAGGTGTTTTAACTGGTTGTATCTTTTAATTGGGTTTCTGTAAACCGTGGTGAGCCTTTAGTGTTTTGGCAGTACACAAATTAAACAAGCAAAGAAATAAAAGTAGGCCTCTCTGCAGTTGCCAGAGAAATTTTTCCTTAGTTAGCAAATACCCCCCCCCCCCGCATAATTTACGCAGCCGATAAAGAAAACTCCAACTCTGTTACCGACTGCAGCTCAAATCTGGGAGCTATAGTGTTGTGTGGCTCTTTTCAGTCCCTCCCCAAATGCAATAGTGATGATAGAAGCATTTAGAAGGTTTTTACTTCCAGTTTTATATCTTTTTGGATGGATGAAGTAGCAAAATCACGTAGTAATCAAGTAGCAAAATTAGCCCCGCCCACCCACGCAGATGTAATGACGTTCCATTTATTCACGTTTTTGAGACTCTGCGCATGCGCGGAAGACCCACACTCAATTTTGCGAACCGGTAGGGAAGGTAAGTGAATACCACCCCTGGTTAGTCCGCTCTATTGTGTTCCAGCGGTGAAATCTACTTACCTTCCCTACCAGTTTGGAAGCCGAGCAATTTGCATGTGCAGAGGGTTAAAAAACTAAAATGGCAGTGTCCGGGCGGGTGGGCGGAGCCTCGCACTGCCATTACTACCGGTTCTCCGAACCACTGGCCACCGCCACTACTGGAACGCCTGAACCAGGCTGAACCGGTAGCATTTCACCCCTGTTGTGTTCCCTATAACTACCAATGGTTGTGGTACAGGCCTTTCTTGAGTTGGACCCTAAAAAAGGCAAGGCAGGAAGAAAATCAACTCATCTTAGCTGTGGGCCTGGAGGAGCCTCCTCCGTATTCCTTGTACAGCAAAGTTGACCAACAAGCAAGTACTGGAGCACATAACACCAGACATGCCACTAGAAGGCAAAATCTCACAATTGCATCTCACTTATTTTGGCCATGTCATGCGGGGGAACTCACTGGAGAAAGCAATTATGCTTGGAAGAGTTAGTGGTAAAAGGAAACCAGGACAAGAACATGGTGGCTGGACACCATCAAAGCTGACACCAGCCAGATCATAGAACAACTCAAAGAAGTAGAGCAAGATCAGATGTGGAGAGACCTGGCCCATAGAATTGCCAAGAGTTGCGTTATGTTTATAGTTGATTGCGTATGTTATTTGCTTACTGTAGTGTTTTCTACAGTTTTTGTATTTGTTTTTTTCTGTTGTGTTTATTTTTGTTGTTGTGTGTATTTAATTGTTATGTTTTTAAAGGAAAATTCAATAAATATTATTTAAAAAAATTGCCAAGAGTTGAACATGACTGGATGGATATCATCATCATCATCATCGTCATCATCATCATCATCATCATCATCATCATCATCCATCACCATCAACCCACATTTTGATAGTCACTCTATTAATTGTAGAAAATTGCATAAATTCTGAACCGGGAATTATGAAACTCAAGAAGAACTTAATGGTGAAGGCCCTCACATTTCATTTTCCATTCCAACCTCATGCTTTTGAGATACCACCCGGAATTTCCCGAGGACCTTAGATAGATAGATAGATAGATAGATAGATAGATAGATAGATAGATAGATAGATAGATAGATAGATAGATAGATAGATAGATAGATAGATAGATAGATAGATAGATGATAGAGATATAGAGAGATACAGATGAGTGAGATGGTGGGTGAGTGGGTGAATGTGGTAGGTAGATAGATGATAGATAGATTTATCTATCTATCTATATCTTTATCTATCATCTATCATCTATGTATCATTCTCTATCTATCTATCTATCTATCTATCTATCCATCTATCCATCTATCCATCTACCATCCATCCATCCATCCATCCATCCATCCATCCATCCATCCATCCATCCATCCATCCATCCATCCATCCTATCTATCTATCTATCTATCTATCTATCTATCTATCTATCTATCTATCTATCTATCTATCTATCTATCTATCTATCTATCTATTAATCATCTATCTATTTACACATATTCATTCCCATGAAAATAAAAGGGGAGGGCAAGAAATGGGAAGGCAACCCTATGAGAGAGGGGCATAAAATGCTAGTGGCTGCAGCCTTAATTGGAAAAATATTAAGAGATTAAGTCCCTGTTTTGATAGATAAGTCATGCTACTGGATGGTACTTTTCACCCTGTGGATGCAAGAAACATTTGAGCATCCTGTTTTTCCATCCACCGGCCTGCTGTTTCTATAGTTCCCACCTCCACCACTTTGTCATCTTTTTGTTGTGGTTGTTGTCATTCTGCTTTAATCTCTTAAATCACTTTTGGTGTGTGCTTTTATGAAAAGAAAGTAAGAGCTTTTTGGACATCTGGAAGGAATTGTTATACACGACCTTCCATTCCTACTCCTGTCAGAAGATATAGACAGGCTAGTAAATGCAAGCTGATATGATTTAACCTCTACAATTTACTATTGATTTAAGTTTCATGGCGATTATATATAACATGAGCAGACAGATTTCAGCTTAATTTTCTTTTTCTTGAAAACCCTCTAGTCTATCTATCAAAGTTGGGTGCAAAGCAGCATCCCTGTTCTTATAAAACATAGTTGCAGATGATTAACCATGTTCTATGGACTTAACCCAATCTTCTGAGTTCCTATGACCCTCTGAACCATAATCTAACAACAAAGGCTGGATTTGTGCAACCTGCTAAGTTAAAATGGAAGGAAGGGGTAGGAAAGGAAAGCAGATAGGGTAGGAAGGGAAATAGAAAGGAGTAGGGGAAGGGAAGGGAGAAGTGGAGAGGGATGATAAGGGAAGGGAGGGAGGGAAGGAAAGAAAAATAAAGGGAGAAGTGGAATGGGAAAGGAAGGGAAGAGGAGAGGAGAGGAGAGGAGAAGTGGAGAGGGAAGGGAAGGGAAAGAAGTAGAGAGGGAAGATAAGGGAAGAGAGGGAGGGAGGGAAGGGAAGGGAGAAGTGGAGAGGGAAAGGAAGGAAAGAGAAAAGAAAGGAGAAGTGGAGAGGGAAGATAAGCGAAGAGAGGGAGGGAGGGAAGGGAAGGGAGAAGTGGAGAGGGAAAGGAAGGGGAGAGAAAGGAAAGGAGAAGGGAAGAAGGAAGGGAAGGGAAGGGAAGGGGAGAAGAGGAGAGGGAAGGGGAGAGAAGGGAAAGGAGAAGTGAAGAAGGAAGGGAAGGGAGAAGGGGAGAGGGAAAGGAAGGGGAGAGAAGGGAAAGAAGTGGAAAAGGAAGGGAAGAAAAAAATGGAGAAGGAAGGGAAGGAAGAAGTGGAGTGGGAAGGGAAAGGGAAAGGGAAAGGGGGAAGGGAAAGGGGAAAGGGGAAAGGAAAAGGAAAAGGAAAAGGAAAAGGAAAAGGAAAAGGAAGCGAAGGTTCTGTGTTTGAGAAGAGTGTAGGAAGGCATTCTTGTGTGAAAACATCTGGGAAAACAAAGGAAAAAGAAAGGGGACTAGTGAGAAACGACCAATTCCTAGAAGGAAAAGGCAGACACTGGGACACTTGCCTTCCTTGCATGAAAAGGAAGGGCAAGAAACAGGAGAACAACAGTTAAGGCTCCCTGGTCACTGTAGTCCAGCCTGAGCAGCCACCTGTTCGCATTGCTAAACCCCTTGCAGTCCAGATGGGAATCTTCAACAGCAGCTTTGTCAACAATTGGGAGCATCACAGGAGCCCAACAGCTTAGACTGCAATGCAGAACCCCCTGCAATTACATCCAGCAGTGTTTCTCCCCACCCCACTCCACCCCAGGTTTTGTGGCTAGCTGCATCAAAGGAGAGTGGAGAGATGCTGTGCTCACACACACACAAGACCCAGAATACTTCTTCCAAGTCAGTGCTGAACCACACAGACTCACAATTTAGTTGATGCAACAGAGTAGTTGGAAACACTGGACATTTTAGCCTGGAAAGACAGTGATGGTTACTCTTGGTAAACCCCTCCTCCCCCAAAAGGGCCCCAGAGTTTCTTTTGCTGTCCTTACCAAAGGGACCTGGTTTTTATTTTCAAACAATTGAGAAGCAGAGTAAGTATTCACTGTGTATAAGTGACAGGGAAAAATATCCCAATAATTCAAGTGGTCTGAAATTCTCTGAAATTTTGGAATTGCATCTGTGCCGGGCAACGATAACCTGAAGGGCACTTACCAACTACAATACATTGTAAGACTGATTCCAGGGCAGAATTTTAAACTGAGAGAGCATTTCGTACAAGACCTTTCCTACTTCTCATGGGGAGGGAGGTGGGAAGCACATTCAGACAAATCTTACAAGATTTATTTCTTGTAACCGTATAATAAAAAACAATATTTTTTTAAACTTAATTTTACTTAACACCGACTAGCAGTTGGAAGACATGATGGAAACTTGTTAATTTCACAACACATTGTTGTTGTTGTTGTTGTTGTTGTTGTTGTTGTTGTTAGTTACGAAGTCATGTCTGACCCATCGCGACCCCATGGACAACATTCCTCCAGCCCTTCCTGTCCTCTACCATCCCCCGGAGTCCATTTAAGCTGACGCCGACTGCTTCAGTGACTCCATCCAGCCACCTCATTCTCTGTCGTCCCCTTCTTTTGCCCTCAATCGTTCCCAGCATTAGGCTCTTCTCCAGTCAGTCCTTCCTTCTCATTAGGTGGCCAGAGTATTTGAGTTTCATCTTCAGGATCTGGCCTTCTAAAGAGCAGTCAGGGTTGATCTCCTCTAGGACTGACCGGTTGGATCACCTTGCAGTCCAAGGGACTCGCAGGAGTCTTCTCCAGCACCATAGTTCAAAGGCCTCCATTCTTTGGTGCTCAGCCTTTCTTATGGTCCAACTTTCACAGCCATATATTGCAACTGGAAAAACCATAGCCTTGACTATACGCACTTTTGTTGGCAGGGTGATGTCTCTGCTTTTTAGTATGCTGTCTAACTTTGCCATAGCTTTCCTCCCCAGGAGCAAGCGTCTTTTAATTTCTTGGCTGTAGTCCCCATCTGCAGTGATCTTGGAGCCCAGGAAAATAAAGTCTGTCACTGCCTCCATTTCTTCCCCAGTAATTTGCCAGTAATTTGCCAGTAATTGAGAGGGCCGGATGCCATGATCTTAGTTTTCTTAATGTTGAGTTTCAAACCAACTTTTGCACTCTCCTCCTTTACCCGCATCAAGAGGCTCTTTAGTTCCTCTTCACTTTCTGCCATTAGAGTGGTATCATCTGCATATCTGAAGTTGTTATTTCTCCTGGCAATCTTAATTCCAACTTGTGATTCATCTAGCCCCGCCTTTCTCATGTGCTCTGCATATAAGTTAAATAGGCAGGACGACAGTATACATCCTTGCCAAACTCCTTTTTCAATTTTGAACCTATCAGTGGTTCTGTGTCTAGTTCTCACTGTTGCTTCTTGACCCACATATAGGTTTATCAAGAGATAAATAAGATGGTCTGGTACTCCAATCTCTTTAATAACTTGTCACAATTTGTTGTGATCCATACAATCAAAGGCTTTAGCATAGTCAATGAAGCAGAAGTAGATGTTTTTCTGAAACTCACTAGCTTTCTCCATGATCCAGCATATGTTGGCAATTTGATCTTAGTTCCTCTGCCTCTTCAAAATCCTGCCTGTGCTTATGGTAGTTCTCGGTCCACATACTTTATTTATTTATTTACTTTGTCAAACACATATTAGATAGTACATATGAGTATAAACATGATTTGAATACATGAAATGAATAAAAATAAAAATAAAAGGGTACATTAGGACAGGGACATAATACTGCTGGAGCCTAGCTTGTAGGATTTTGAACATAACTTTGCTAGCATGTGAAATGAGTGCACAACACACAGACCGATTTAATCATAGTTTCAACTGGGAAACTGAACATCCTGGACCAAGCCAAGCTAGAGAATTCCTGGAAGCCATCAACAGGCACTTAGAGATAAATCAGCCATCAACAGGCCCACAGAGATAAACAATAACACCAAAATGCCTCCTGGCCAGCATTCAATACCCAGATAGGATGAAATTATCACTGAGATTAACACTAAATCAACAAACAAGAAGTAAACAATATCCCAGTCAAGGAACTATCAACACAGACAAACAAGCTAATAGTAAACAACAGCCTAATCAAGGAACCACCAAGAACACTCCAACCAACCCTGACAGGGAAGGCCAATAGTATATAAAAAAAGAACAAACCCCATTCCCTTCTGGCAGTGATGATGTTACCTAGTTGAGTAATAAAACTAGGAGATGACCAGGCTGAGCCCGAGGGAGCGGTCAAACATACCATCAGTCTCGAGTCCCTTCATGCCCACAAGAGATCTAAGCCCATCCCACCTCAAATTCCATTAAGGAGAGGAATTTGTAGCAAACAGAGGTTTTGTCTGCAGCTTTGCAGACAAAATTAGCAAAGTATTTCTTCAGGCTCTTTTGCCAACTTTTCTTGCCTGTATGACTCATCTATTTTCCTCTCTATAGAAAGCCACAAGAACTCAGGGCTGAAAACCTATCATTTGGCTTTCACGGCCTTAATTTCTCTAGTTCTCACTTTCTTCTTAGAAAGAGAAGTGATAGGGAGTATTGATGTCAGCCGTCTAATAAACTAAGGTCTCTGCTCCTTGCACTGTAATATATTTGTTGACATCTCGCCCATTATTCCATCAGACTTTAATAAGATTCTCAGTTTGATATGGTAGGGATAATGAAGCATTAATTCTAATTCAAGGAGCTAATTAAAAGGCTCGTGTTAGCTTGGGGAGGCACCTCGATGGCTTAATTATAGTTGTAACATTTCACAAACCTTCCTTTTCATTTTCCTAAGGCCTGTCCCAGGGTACTCACTTTCTCATTTTTTTTTCTGCGAGAGTATGAATTGCCAGAGAGAAGAAATGTATAAGCAAGATATTTCATACTAACTGAGAAGTAAAACAAAGTGCTTCAGTTTTTCACGGTGAAGACTCACTTTGCTTCGCGGATTTGATTTGGAAAGATACAGCTGCCTTGTGTTCTCCACCCATGATAAATATAACACATGTATTATAAACGATCAATAATCTCGTACATCTATGCCAGGGGTGGGTTCTAACTTACCTCGCTGCTGGTTTGCTTCCTACTGCGCTGCGTGGCCGTGCCTCGTGGGCGCGTGCACTTTGCCCTGCGTGCGCATGCGCATGTGCAGTACCAAAAAATAAAAAAAGCCAAAAAAAAAGCCAAAAACAAGATGGAGACGCATGCACAGTGCCGGAAATTCAACTGAAAAAAAATTCAAAACAAAATTTTAAAAAAAAATTCAAAAAAAGATGGCGGTTGCCATGGACCGGCACCGACCAAACCAGTTCTGTGACATCATCGTGACATCACCAGCGGTTTGCTACCGGTTCAGGTGAACCAGTCCAAATCGGGAGGAACCCACCTCTGATCTATGCCCCCAGAAGAACTACAAGCGAAATATAAATATATTTCTGTATATATATACATATACATATACATATACATATACATATACATATACATATACATATACATATACATATACATATACATATACATATACATATACATATACATATATATATATATATATATATATATATATATATATATATATATATATATATATATATATATATATACAGAATCATGTAATTAAGATACTACATGTGCACAATTTTTATTTATGTTGGATCCGTTCTTCTAGAATACTTACTTTTTTAGCTGGTCCTCAAGTTACATATGTTATTGTTTAGGTTAAAAATTATGGGAAGGGAGTCACAAAAAGTGGCTGGAGAAATTCAGATCACACAGAGATAGTAATCTCAATTACTGGTATTATAAGATTTTAATTTTAGGAAGCACACGTAGAACATAGAAATAAGAGAGTTGGAAGGGACCTTTCAAGTCTCCTAGTCCTCCTCAAGAAGGACACCCTCAACCATTCCAAACAAATGGCTGTCCAGTCTCTTCTTAAGAGCCTCCAGTGATGGAGCACCCACAACTTCTGAAGGCAAGCCATCCCACTGGTTAATTGATCTCACTGTTAGCAAATTTCTCCTTAGTTCTTGTTTGCTTGTCTCCTTGATTAGTTTCCATCCATTGTTTCTTTTCTTGCCTTCTGGTGAAAAATAGGTTGACTCCCTCATCTTTGTAGGAGACCCTCAAATATTGGAACACTGATATCATGTTGCCCCTAGTCCTTCTTTTCACTAGTCTAGATATACCCAATTCCTGCAACTGTTCTTCATATGTTTTAGTCTCCAGTCCCTTAATAATCTGTCACTCTTCTTGCACTCTTTCCAGAATCTCAACATAGATCCCAAGTCTTACTATTTCTCATCCCTCAACCCTTTTTCTGCTGGAACATCCCCTATGGAGGTGTAATAGTATGTGGAAATGACCTTATGAAACCACACAAGGAACAGGGTGAGAACCATACAAATCTTGAAGGGAATGGAGTTCTAGTAGGTAGGCACCATTATGTTGTGACCCGCCACTAGCCCGTGCAGCTGGTAGCAGATCCCGTCCGAGACAAGGCCGATGAGGTGATGCGCAAGCGGCCAGTGCAGCTGGCACCTGAGTTGGACAGTGAGGAGGCTGGCGAGGACTTGGTGCAAGAGGCAGAGGTTCATCCAGGGCCTTCGGAACCTCACATCAGTGATGAGGAAGAAGAGGAGGAGCCTCTTCTTAATGCACGGGCACGCAGAGCTGCCAAAAGGCAGGAATGGCTACTCAGGAGAAGTTCTCCTCAGGAGTAGGCTTGGGGCTAATTGGCCACTCCCCAAGCCTACTTAAGGAATGACAAAGACGGAAAAACTCTGCAGGAAACAACTCGTTTGATTGTTTGTTTGTTTGTGTGCCTCTTGTTTGGAAAACCTCTGCTAGGCTTATCTGTTTTGGTTTACTTCTTGTGGACTGATTCCAGGCATCTTGCCATCCTCTGTAAGCTTCCTGTGATATCCAGGACTAATTACTTATCTTTGTTTTATGACTTTATGGACTTATACCAGCTGTTAATGCCGTATAATTAACAGCTGGTTTTTTCAAGAAAAGACTGCTTTAAGATTTGTTTGTGTGTGAACACTACTAAGCCAGTTTATTAGTAGTTGTTAATTAATTGAATATAGGTTTGAACAAACTGAGTGTGTGCAACATTTTCTCTGGTCCGTAACTGGGGCAGAACACATTATGAAGTCCCACTTCCTGGGTCTCACCAGGTGTCATTGTTGTCAGCGGGAACTGGAGAAGGCTGCCTTGGTCAGATTCAGTGCCACAAGTGGGAAATTCACAGGATGATTTTCCTGTTCCTACTGTCTTCTGCATCCTATTCATGGTTCAGGAGATAATTCTGATCCACAATCAGTCCAACAAGAGAGTCCATTTAGACCACGGGTGTCAAACTCGTGGCCCGCAGGCCGGATGCATCATGTGCTGGCCATGCCCATGCCTGGTTTAGCGAAGGGAGAAAAAGTTGCAATACGTCACGTGACACTGCTATGATGACACGAGTTTGACACCCCTGATCTAGACCATCTACAACACAGTCCTTTCAACAGTTCCAAGAAGGCTCCACACCCATTTGCACTACTCAGGTGACCCTGATGACACAGATAAACCTCCAGGTGGCCTCAATGACTCTCTAAAAAGATGCAAATGACCAGCTGTCTGTAAGGAGCATAAATCCTTCCATTCCCCACCCTCCAGTCAGAGCTGAAGAAGCTTCTTGGATGAGAAGCAAAATGTCTTCAAAGAAAAAACAAGAAAGTCCAGTTGCCTCTTGAAAAAAGCACCTTTGGGACAACCATGACCTGGATGACTGAGAATCTCTATAGACATATATACCAATGTTGTCCAACTTTGGCAACTTTAAGACATGTGGACTTCAACTCCCAGAATTCCCTAGCCAACTATAATTCCTAAAATTAAAATCTTATAATACCAGGTTTAGTTGTTGAGATTACTGTGTATGTGTGATCTGAGAACTCCATAAGCTGGAGTTCAGCCACTTTTTGTGACTCCCTTCCCACAGAATAATTTTTAGCCTAAACAATAATATGCTGGTTAGGGAATTCTGGGAACTGAAGTTCACATGTCTTAAAGTTGTCAAGTTGGAAAAACCCTGGTCTAGACCCTGGTACAAGGTGCCTTTTCAATCCAAAAGTAAAGCCATAGTTGAAGGATTTGGTTCCACCACCCTGATGTTGGAAGAAATGTCCATCTGGGTTCAGTTCCAAGTGGGGAGAAAGACACTGGAAACATGGAGACTGCTTGGAAAGATGGTTTTAATGGTGGAGTGGACAGGACCACATGGTTTGAGATCCTGGGCAAAAAAGCACATGGAGAGAGAGAGAGAGGGAGGGAGGGAGGGAGGGAGGGAGGGAGGGAGAGAGATTTATAACCTCTGTTGGGTTTTGAATTGGAGCTTGTATTCTGATTGATTGTCAGACTCTCATGCAGGGGCAACTTTGTAGGTTGTGTTTTGAGTCCCAAGCTTGGTTGAGCCTTGCTGGGTGATGTAATCCTCCCAGGTGCCATGTGGTGAGTTCTGTTGCTAGATGGGTAGAGGGCTAATCCTACCTTTGTTGGATCTTGGGTGAGGGCATTTGCCTATAGCAATAGCAATAGCACTTAGACTTATATACCACTTCATAGTGCTTTACAGCCCTCTCTAAGCAGTTTACAGAGTTCAGCATATTGCCCCCAACAATCTGGGTTCTCATTTTACCCACCTCAGAAGGATGGAAGGCTGAGTCAACCTTGAGCCGGTGAGATTTGAACAGCTGAACTGCTGAACTAGCAATCAGCTGAAGGTTGCAGTGCTGCTTTTAATCACTGCGCCACTGTGCCACTGCGCCACCTTGGCTCCTATGACTAGACCTCTTTATCTCTTAAGTGCGGACATCTGCTGTGGGCTATTGAGGAAGGTGGGGGCTATTAAGAGTGAGTCTGCTTTCTGCTTAAAAATATGTTTCTCCATTTCTCATCCAGGGAAATATAATATTCTGCCTTTTTAATATTTCCTAGAATATTTCATTTTTCTAGGAGAGGGGTGGGTGCTAACTTCCTACACTGGGTAGATTGGAATTCCATTCCTGGTGTATGAGTAACTATAATTCATATCTACTGTGAACTAATTATAAGACACCACTTAATTTTGATTATAATTGACAATAATCAGCCCTATTAACTTTGAATGAATACATAAACATGTTGAGGCAAGAGTATGTAAACAGAACAAAAATCAGCTTTCATTTATTCAAGAAAAAAAATAGGATTTTAGGGAGACAGAGAGAGACAGAGAAAAGGGCGGGGGGAGGGGAATGAAATTAGGAGTGTATGTCCTTATTATTCCAAACCAATAAAAATGAAGGGATGGAATCGCGATGCTCTTCCTCTTTGGTTTATAAGGATTCTAAAACTTTTGTTTCCAACATAGAAACTAATGGAATGGATGGAAACTAATCAAGGAAAGAAACAACCTAGAACTAAAGAGGAATTTCTTGACAGTTAGAACAATTAATCAATGGAACAACTTGCCTCCTAAGGTTGTGGGTGCTCCAACCCTGGAGGTTTTTACGAAGAGATTGGACAACCATTTGTCTGAAATGGTATAGGTTTTCCTGTTTGAGCAGGTGGTTGGACTAGAAGATGTCACGTAGTGAATATTGTCAGTTGTATGTCTATGCAGGGTGATGCACACCTATCCTAATATTATGGTACATTCCAATACAAGCAGGACACGTGATGTGATCTTCTGCGCATGTGTGCATTCCTGATTCTCCATTACTTACTTTTGACTTGGCTCTTGACCGGAATGGTCGCATTTCCTTAGCAAGAATGTAACTATTCAGAATTTATTGTTTTTGTACCGAAATAAATATTTTCCATTAGACTTTTAATCTCGGTTTTATTTTCTAACTGTCTGGAGTCCAAGAAAAGATCCACATCGCCTCTGTGAGATTTATTCTCACCTTAACAGAAGATCTCTAAGGTCCCTTCCAACTCTGTATAATTCTAAAAAGATTTTGATGTACTTTCCTGCCTCTGAGGTGACTTGCTAACTGTGTTGCCATACAGAAAGTTCTGACATCAAAATGGAATTTAGCAAATGGCTGGTGATGTCACACGGAAGAAATAAGAACCAACCTTCTTGGAGAGGAACTGTAATACTTTAGAGATATTATGCTTGATGGGCATTTCTCCTTGATTCCTCTGGAATATAAATCTTACTGTCTTAGTTACTGCACTCTTGAGGTATGCATGGCATGTACGTATGAATGAAATACTAAATTCAGACAGTGGACAATACAATTAGTAAACCTGGTTTTGTTTCTATGTATCCTCAGATTTTGGATAAACGAAAGCAGCAAGTAATAGTGTTCCAGTATTTGAGGGGCTGCCACAAAGAAGAGGGGGTCGATTTATTTTCCAAAGCACCTGAAGGTAGGACAAGAAACTGGATGGAAATTAATCAAGGAGAGAAGCAACCTAGAACTAAGGAGAAACGTCCTAACAGTTAGGACAATTAACCAGTGAAAAAACTTGCCTTCAGAAGTTGTGGGTGCTTCATCATTGGAGGTTTTTAAGAAGAGACTGGACAGCCATTTGTCTGAAATGGTATAGGATCTTCTGCTAGACTAGGGGGTTGGATTAGAAGACCTCCAAGGTCCCAGCTCTATTCTGAATTTGTAATTTGTAAAGTATCTCTGTTATAAAGACCATTTTCACGACTCTCCATGTTATGAGATAATAGAAAAAAACTTGGGAAAAAGCTAAATTTGGAAGAGATTAAGACATCTACGGGAATATTTCAGCGATATTGCGGGGTTTGATTCCAGACCAACGCCATAAAGTGAGTATCTCAATTAAGTAAGGCACACAAATGTTTGGGTTTCTTGGTGCATATAAAAGTTATGTTTACACTACACCGTAGTCTATTAAGTATGCAATAGCATTGTCTTTTTAAAAAAAACAATGTGCATAGCTTAATAAAAAAATACTTTATTGCTAAAAAATGCTAATCATTACCTGAGCCTTTAGCGAGTCATAATCCTTTTGTTGGCACAGGGTCTCATAAAAAAAAACGTGCAATATCTGCGAAGTGCAATAAACACAACACAATAAAACAAGGTACGCCTCTATCTGAGGTGATAATCCGCCTGGAAAAGCAAAGGGAAATCATCAAAGCCATTAAAAAGTGAAAGTTAGAATATTTTGGACATGTGATGCGACACCCAGAAAAATACGGCATCCTTCACTTAATCCTCCAGGGAAAGATTGAAGGAACAGTCCTTCTTTTCCTTAGTCTAGACATAACCAATTCCTCCAATGTTTTAGCCTCCAGTCCCCTAATCATCTTTGTTGCTCTTCTTCTTTGCATTCTTTCTAGAGTCTCAACATCTCTTTTTGCATTGTAGTGTGTCACGATGTGAATAATTGCCAGTTGTGCATCTCTACTGTTTTCTGTATTTATTGTATTTCTAATCAAGCAAACATGTGATATGTTTTACTACGCATGCGTGCATTCCGGGAGTTATGTCTCCTCCCACTTCCCTTCTTCTTCGAAGCCTCGCCCGAGGCAGATGTGAATCCATTAGCTGAGAAGATGTAGCTTATTAAGGGTTTATTCTTTTGTTACTTTTGTACTGAAATAAATATTTTGTTAATTAGAAATTGAATCTCGGTTTTATTTTCTAAGTATGAATGACTTCAGGGAAGCAAGATCCTAAAATCGCCTCTTGATAGGAAAATTCCTATCTGACATGGTGACCAAAACCGGATGCAGTATTCCAAGTGTGGCCTTACCAAGGCTTTGTAAAGTGGTAGCTATACCTCATGTGATCTTGATTCTATCCCTTTCTTAATGCAGCCTAGTATTGTATTAAGAAGGATCTTAATCTCTGGAGAAGTTGGATATTCATAGAACTTGCTTTAGATGCTAGCCCTTGTCATGTAATTTGAATAACTGGGGAAACAAACAGAAAAGTCTTGCAGAGCTCCTATCAATTCCCATGAGAAGGACTTCACACCTTCAGCTGGGGCTGCCGGAGCATGTTTGCAGTAGCGCCTCTTGGTTTTATTTTATTTTATAAATTTTTAGTACTCCCGTTGGATCCTTTTCTATTTAACTAATATTTTTCAGAGGAGATAACAGCGTAGACCATAACACAGACAAAAGTTTTTGTTTTTGCCGGGGACTGATAAGGCATGGGAAAAAGAAAGAAACGCCATGGTACCAGCCCGGGATCTCTCCCACCAGTGAAAACTGCAAAACAACCAAGAATTGAGGAGGACTTTGCTGGCAAGAGATCTGTAAGTAAAACTAACCCCCCTCCATTTCCAACAATCTTGAGAGGTGAGAATGGGTTCTGCAAAGAGATTTGACAAAACAAGAAGAGTTTTGTCTCACGAGGAGCGTCCTCCATTCCTCTGCTCACAATAGAATCCCTTATGCCACCAGGCTTGAAATTTTGGGCTTGGACAACCTGGTACTACACCGCCTATGGTCTGACCTAAGCATAGAACACAAAATTGTCTGCAACAATGTCTTACCTGTCAACGACCACTTCAGCTTCAACCGCAATAATACACAGGCAAACAATAACTCAAGGTAAACCGCTCTAAACTCGATTGCAGAAAATACGACTTCAGCAACAGAGTGGTCAATGCCTGGAATGCACTACCTGACTCCGTTGTTACATCCTCAAATCTCCACAGCTTCAACCTTAAACTGTCCACCATGGACCTCACCCCATTTCTAAGAGGTCCGTAAAGGGGGCGTGCATAAGCGCACCAGCGTGCCTACCGTCCCTGTCCTACTGTCCCCATTTGTTTGTACTCATTTCCTGTGTTCATGTCCCTGTTTATACTTATACCTGTACATGTGTGACAAACTAAACTAAACTAAACTAAACTAAACTAAACTAAACTAAACTAAACTAAACTAAACTGAACTGAACTGAACTGAACTGAACTGAACTGAACTGAACTGAACTGAACTGAATTGAACTAAACTAAACTAAACTTGATCTGATCTAAATGTAGTTCATAAAATCATCTGCCACAATGTCCTACCTGTCAATGAATACTTCAGCTTCAACCACAACAATACACGAGTACACAATAGATACAAACTTAAGGTAAACCGCTCGAAACTCGACTGCAGGAAATACGACTTCAGCAACAGAGCGCCCAATGCCTGGAATGCACTACCTGACTAAGTGGTTTCTTCCCCAAACCCCCAAAACTTTAACCTTAGACTTCATACAGTCGACCTCACCCTATTCCTAAGAGGTCTGTAAGGGGCGTGCATAAGCACACCACTGTGCCTACCATCCCTGTCCTTCTGACCTATTGTCCAAATTTACCTATACATACTTTGCTTTTGTTTATGTTTATATCATACCTGTTATCTCGTACACGTGTTGACAAACAAACAAACAAACAAACAAACAAACAAACAAACAAACAAACTAGACTTTTCCGATCTGGTGGCGAGGGGAGCAATCTGATAGCCAGCTGTTCTCACAAAAAACTAGTCCAGTTACATCCTGTATGGAGTCTGAGATAAAGGCTAAGCAAACCCCTGGGAAGTGTTCAGCTTTATATTGGGAGGAGAACACAGTCTGCTCTTTATCCCTCCTGAAGCTGGGATGGCAATGCGAGGTCATCTGAGACTTATCAACAGTGCCAAAAGGAATTGTGTAACAGATTGCACCACAGATGTGTTTGTGGATTGCTTTTTTTTTAAAAAAAATATTGTTTTAATAGATGCTGTGCCTAGGGCCAAAGAATGCAAAGGGACGATAATATTTATTGTCAGAATTATTTCTGGAAGCATAGGTTCTGTTCTGTCGTGCATTAAGTTCCAAGGAGCTGCTGATTGTTGTAGAGAAAATGAAAGTCGTCAACCTACAAGACATGCAACCTGGATGAATAATCTCAGGTTATAACAGAATAACAGAGTTGGAAGGGACCTTGAAGGTCTTATAGTTCAACCCTTTGCTCAGGCAGGAAACCCTAAACCATTTCAGACAAATGGTTGTCCAACCTCTTCTTAAAAACTTCCAGTGTTGGAGCATTCGCAACTTCTGGAGGCAAGTACTTCCACTGATTAATTGTTCTGTCCGTCTATAACTGTCTCACATATATCTGTGAGTCCATCGATGTGCAGTTTCCTGCTTAGCTCCACAGAGCCTTCTTTTTTGTTCTCTTACTCTGAAGGTTGTGATCTTGAAGCAGGGGTGAAATGCTACCGGTTCGGCCCGGTATGGGCGTACCGGTAGCGATGTCCGCCCGTGGTTAGGAGAACCGGTAGCGGCGGCAGCACGAGGCTCTGCCCACCCACATGGACATCGGCATTTTCTTTTTTTAACCCTCTGTGCATGTGCAAAGCCTTCTGCGCATGCACAGAGGGTGAAAAAGTATGCATGATGGTGGCGTGTGCGCACGACGATGGTGCGCACTTGTGAGTGGAGTGCGTGCTTCCGAACCGGTAGAGAAGGTAAGTAGATTTCACCACTGTCTTGAAGTCTAAGTAAGCCTCATGGAGCTTGATGGGACTTATTTTATTTATTTATTAGTGACATTTATATACCGCCTCACAGTGCAAGCACTCTCTAAGCGGTTTACACCAGTAAGCAATGTATATTTATATTGCCCCCAACAATCTGGGTCCTCATTTTACCTACCTCGGAAGGATGGAAAGCTGAGGCAACCTTGAGCCGGTGAGATTTGAACCACTGACCTGCGGATCACAGTCAGCTAAAGTGGCCTGCAGGACTTCACTCTAACCGCTGCGCCACCTCGGCTCTTTTTTATTGAAAAGTAAATAAGTAAAGCTCCTCATTTTCATTCACTTGCCCCCACCCCCACCCCCAGAATCAGCATGGCCAAACTCAATTTAAAGAGCCAGGAAACAAAACCTGGCCAGATGAAGTTTGTTGTGTGATCATTTCTGTTTCCTTTGTGGGTTTTGGAACTAGATGGAAGAAACAAGCAGACAAAAGCACAGATATGGGCAATCTGCAGGGGGTTTATAATGGGAGACCAACTGCTGTGTACATAAATAATATTCCAACCTTTTGCAGATGAAAGTAAAAAATGCAAAAGGTTCCTGCCTGTATGAATGCTTTCATGTGCATATAGTTGCAAAGTCAGAGATGCTCTTTTCAACAGATTTTCTAAATATGCAGGTAAATTTTCTGACAGTGAGAGCAATCAACCAATGGAACAGAAGTTGCCTTCAGAAGTTGTGGGAGCTTCATCACTGGAAGATTTCAAGAAGAGACTGGACTGCCATCTGTTAGAAATGGTGGAAGGTCTTCTGCTTGAGTGGAGGGTTGGACTAGATGAACTATGAGCAGGGGTGGGATTCAGCCGGTTCGGACCGGTTCAGGCGAACCGGATGTTAATTTTAACCTGGTTCACTGAACCGGTTGTTCCAAGGACTGGCTGACCCCGGCCACCCCACCCTGCCCCTCCCAGGAGTCCCCCATGCGGCCCATTTTGGATGCCAGTGCAGGTGTGCATGGAGGCTCTGGGAGGGCGAAAAACGAGCTAACGGAAGTACCAGAAGTCCAAAAATGAGCCTGTTTCCAGCCTCCGGAGGGTCTCTGGAGCCCGGGGGAGGCCGTTTTTGCCCGGCCGAAGGCTTGAGGAAAGCCTCTGAGCCTGGGTAGGGCGAAAAACGGGCCTACCGGAAGTACCAGAAGTCCAGAAACAGGCCCATTTCTGGCCTCCGGAGGGCCTCCGGTGCCTGAGGGAGACTGTTTTTGCCCTCCTGGAGGCTCGAGGAAAGCCTCCGGAGCCTGGGGAGGGTGAAAACACCCTCCCCCCACCATGGTGCAGGAGGCCGAGTAGGCCACCCCCCCATGGCCATGCCCACCCAGCAACCGGGCAGTGAACCGGTTGCTAAAAATTTTCAATCCCACCCCTGCTTATGAGATCCCTTCCAACTCTGTTAATCTGTCAATCCTCCATTTATGACTACAACTGAGCCCAAAATTTCTATTGCTAAGTGAGACAAGTGAGTTTTGCCCCATTTTCTAACCTTTCTTGCCACAGTTCCTTCCAGTTCTTCTATTTTGTTCCTTTTTGTATCTTGGAACTTCTAAATTACTTCATCTTCTGTCTTCCAGGCAATTTACATCACCGTCAAATTGCTAGAGGTTCAGCTTGTAAGGCCACCACCTATATTTCAATCGTTTGCCTAAAGTGGTATAACTGCTTGAATAGGGGGTTGGACTAAAAGACCTCTGGGGTCCCTTCCGAGCATGTTATTCCGTCTGAGAGAGACATGGCAGAAAAACAAAGAAGTTGCCAGCACACACGTGAGAGATTGTGCATCCACTGCACAAGAGTATTACACCGGTTGGGCAGACCTCAGGTTAATCTTTCCAAAAGAAGCTACTTGAAGGGGAAGATGATAGCTCCATGATGGCGAACCTATGGCACGCATGCCACAGGTGGCACGCAGAGCCATATCTGATGGCACGCGAGGCGTTGCCCTATGTCAGCTCCAGTGCGCATGTGCGCGTTAGCCAGCTGATTTTCGGCCTTCCAGAGGGCAGAGTGGAGGGCGAAAACGGCTTCAGGAAAGCCTCTGGAGCCTGTGGATAGCAAAATAGATAGAGATGGTTTTAGGTTGTGTAGTGCCTTTTCAATGGCATCTTCTGTAAAATTGACATGTAGTAGATTGGGAAATGTGGGGCATGAGCCGTTGCTGTTTATGAATTGATTACAAATTCCATGTTTTCCCTTTTCATTATTTTAAGCCACCTAGAGTAGCCCCACAGGGAGATAGGCAGCGAAGAAATTTAACAAATAAATCAATCATGAATAAAATTTATTTCATGCATTCGTAAAAGGACACGGGAGGGGTATTTAAATATTAAATCAAATGCCTTGCAGAATCTACAATTAAAGCATCACACCTAGCCTTCATTTAAACCTATCCAACTGCTCTGTACAATGATTCCACTATCAGACTGCTCTTGAATTGTTTTGGGTAATATTAATTAGAATTTGCCTTCCGCTATTTTTTTTTTACTTTTTACATATTTCACAAACTGTTTACAGAAAACAGACAATGAACCCTGGCCAACTTATTCTCTCTATTCTCTTGCGCGCCCGGCAGAATGACGATCACTTTAAACGAAAACAGAAGTGAAAAGCACCAGGTGACTTCATGTATTGATACATCCTACTGAGCTGTTATTTCAATCGCTCCAAGAAGACTGATAAACGCACAATCAATGTATTTGGGAGACTGCCATTGTTCACACACTGAATGCAACACTTCAAGAGACAAAAGAGAGACTCACATCTCTGCATTCACTGCTGAGTTACAGGTACGGTAGAAGGATAAATTTGTGACCTACTTTGCTGATGTCTCTCACATTGTCAAAAATTAGATTAGGATTTCATTAGGACAGGAATACATTCTTCTTTTGCTTACCTTATCTATATAAATAAAAGCCAAATATCACTCACCCATCACGAAATCTCCAGAACTGTAAAGCCTACAAACTTGAAACTTGGCACGTATGTTCCTCTTGGCTTCTAGGTGCTCACTAAGAAAGGATTTTTTAAAATGACCATCAGATCATTAGTATTTCTTATACAGTATTATATTAATTAACATGCTCTGATGCTAAGGAGTTAGACGTTCTACTCCCCCTCCCCACCTGAAAAGAACTCTGTTCCAACTGCCAGTTGCTTTATATTAACACGCTCTGATGCTAAGGAGTTACACATTCTAAATAAATTTTCAAGCTTTAGGTGTCAATGTATCAAGCCCGATTGTAACTATTCATTAATTTTCAAGCTGTAACTGTCAATTTATCAAGCCCGATGACATAGTTTCGTAGCGAAGCATGCGTATCCAGCTACTAGTTTTGTATAAACAACAGAGAAGTCTATGGAGATTCTCAATCATCTAGGTTTGTCTGCACTCTAGAAAGAGTGCAGAGAAGAGCAACAACAGGTCATGGTTGCCCCAAAGGTGCTTTTTCAAGAGGCAACTGGACTTTCTGGTTTTTCTTTGAAGACGTGTTGCTTCCAAGAAGCTTCTTCAGCTCTTCAAAGAAAAACCAGAAAGTCCAGTTGCCTCTTGAAAAAGCACCTTTGGGACATTTCAGATATGGCTTTCCAGATATTACTGAGGTACAACTCTCAGCTAGCATTGATGGAGACATCTTGGAAGGTCTGGTCCAATAATGGAGACATCTTGGAAGGTCTGGTCCAGCAGCATTTGGAGAAGCACAGGCTGTGAATTCCTCTAGTAGGATTTAAAACAAAGTGTTTCATGGGTGGGTTGTGTTAAGGAGTTATTGTGCTGTTAAGCACATACACAGCGAAATGTGTTGTAGTAATGGTGTTGCAGTTTGATATGAATGCTATTCAGCCAATAAACAGAATATCTTTAATATGTACAAAATAGTAGCAAAGTTAAATAGGAAGTCCAAGTCATACACAGGTATTCAGTCAATGCGAAGTTTCTTCTTCTTGCCTATCTTTGTTTTAACTCACAAACAAAGATTACAGCTATCACTTAATACTATACTATTACAGATAGTTACTTTTCTTTTCACAGCAATTCCACACAGCCATAAAGTACTCTACTCATCAGTAAAGCAACAGAGAGAGTCTTCAATCTGGAACACACCATCAAACACCACTCACCACACTAAACATAAAGCCACCACACTGGGCATGCTCTCTTGCTTGCTTATATAGTAATCATCCACAATGCATTTAAAGCAATATACACATAACAATGATTTGTGGCTTAATCATATATTAACATACCCAATCGTTTGAACAGGGTTCTAACAGGTTGGTTGGCAGGAAGCATAGCGATGTTACATTTAAGTTGTTCCTGAAGTGGTCAAGATGGGGTCCCTTAATTACACATGTGTACAGGTAATCCTTGATTTACAACAGCTCATTTAGTGACTGTTTGATGTTACAATGCCACTGAAAAAAAGTGAGTTATGACCATTTTCACACTTACTTCCCCATGGTCAGGTGATCAAAATTCAGACGCTTGACAACTGACCCATATTTATGGCCGTTGCAATGTCCCGGGGTCACGTCATCTGTTTTTGTGCGACCTTCTGACAAGTTAAGTCAATGGGGATAGCCAGATTCACTTAACAACCGTGTTACTAACTTAACAATTGCAGTGATTCCCTTAACAACAGTGGCAAGAAAGGTCATAAAATGGAGCAAAACTCCCTTAACAAATGTCTCACTTAGCACAAGATATTGTGGGCACTACCTGTAATTAATTTCCCTCCTATCCACTTCAGTGGGAGATTTTTTTTAAAAAAAAGACCCAGGAGTATAAAAATCAAGAAAATCAAGGGAGGTACTAATACCACTCTATAAAGCCTTAGTAAGACCACACCTAGAATACTGCATCCCGTTTTGGCCGCCACACTATAAAAAAGATGTTGAGACTTTTTCTATAAGTGCCGAGAAGAGCAACCAAGATGATTAGGGGACTGGAGACTAAAACATAGGATGGATGGTTGCAGGAACTGGGCATGGCTAGTCTAGTGAAGAGAAAGACCAGGGGAGACATGATAGCAGTCTTCCAATATTTGAGGGGCTGCCACAGAGAGGAAGGGGTCAAGCTATTTTCCAAAGCACCTGAAGGCCAGACAAGGAATAATGGATGGAAACTGAACAAAGAGAGATTTAACCTGGAAATAAGGAGAAATTTTCTGACAGTGAATCGGACTGCCATTTGTCAGAAATGGTGTAGGGTCTGCTTGGGCAAGGGGTTGGACTAGATGACCTACAAGGTCCCTTCCAACTCTGTTAATCTGTGATCTGCAAAATAACATTCCATCTCATCTGATAAAGTTTAATTTCTCTATAATTCCAGCTTCGTGCACATTCAGATGCTTTTTCTCCCGAATTTAATGTGGGGTTCTTTGCATCAGTGAAAAGACGATAGATCCATTCATTTATATGTGTCTTTTCCGTTGCTTCTTTAAAGAGGCCATTAAAGTGTTGTGAACTGATAGATGCATGAAGAACACACACAAAAAAACCCCATAATATACTTGATTTATTTCCCTTTTGAAGGTCATCCTTTCCTCTGGCATATTCTAACTTTTGGGGGAGCGTCATTCCCATAAAGATTTTCCCCTCTCTTTTTGCCCCATGGAATAATAACAACAAAACATAGCATTTATACAACCGAACGTTTTCTCTCCGTGCTTCAAGGGTATGAACCAATCAATCCTCCCAGCATCCTTATGTATCAAGCAATTTTTATTAGGCGCAATTGGGGATAGACAAACGGCGTAAAAAGACTGATGAGAACCCAAGGACATAATTACGTCCCAAGAGATGACTATGTTTGCAGCCCGTTTTCTGAATTCCAAGAAGAGTTAATGAAGCATCATCTGCAGAGACAATATTCGAGAAAAACAAAAACAAAAACAAAAAAATCAGGAACTCCCTCTTCCATGCATGCAAAAGGACAATCCATCCTGCCGTTTGAAAACTGTAATTCTGGGGCGTTTGAAATGATCTTTGCAATGCTGCAATCCTGCCTATCTATTCACCTCCCTACCCGCCCCCCATAAAACTGTGTCTTTCCATGCTTTTGTTGAAACCCAACAAACAATTGTTTTCAAAAAAACAATGACCGAGAGGTTGGGTTGTCATAGGAAACTCCTGCTATATTGCTAAGGAATTAATCTGCCAGCCTAGAATGCTCAGGAAAGGAAAAAACAGCCAGGAAAAAAAATCACAGGCATATATTTTGTGGCACTGGGCGAGTGCTTTTCAAACTTGGCAATTTATTTATTTAATTTATTTATTTGTTTTGTCAATCATGTATAAGATAATAGGTATAAGTATATACAAGATTATGAATGCATGAAATGGATACGAATAAATGGGGTCGTTAGGACAGGGACGGTAGGCACATTGGTGCGCTTATGCAAGCCCCTTACAGACCTCTTAGGAATGGGGTGAGGTCAACAGTAGACAGTCTGAGGTTAAAGTTGTGGGGGTTAGGGGAAGAAACCACTGAGTCAGGTAACACATTCCAGGCATTGACCACTCTGTTGCTGAAGTTGTATTTTCTGCAATCTAGTTTGGTGCGGTTTACCTTAAGTTTGTATCTATTGGGTGCGCGTGTATTGTTGTGGTTGAAGCTGAAGTAGTCATTGACAGGTAGAACATTGTAGCAGATAATTTTGTGTACTACGTTTAGCATCTAAAGAAAACAAAGAGTAGTCACCTTTGTTGTCACCATGTGCTTTACTGCTTTACTGCTCAACTGTTTTAACTGTAACCATGCACTTTACTGCTCAACTGTTTTAACTGTAACAAGAACCATGTGCTTTATTGCTGAACTGTTTTAACTGTAACCATGTACTTTACTGCTGAACTGTTTTAACTGTAACAGGATTTCGGCAACCAAAATGACAGTGTTTGGAATTCCTTTTGGAGGTCAAGTGATTAGCAATAGCAAAGCACTTAGACCTATATACAGCTTCATAATGCTTTACATCCCTCTCTAAGCAGTTTACAGAGTCAGCATATTTTCCCCAACAATCTGGGCACTCATTTTACCCACCTCGGAAGGATGGAAGGCTGAGTCAACCTTGAGCTGGTGAGATTTGAACTGCTGAACCACAGCTAGCAGTCAGCTGAAGTAGCTTGCAGTGCTGCACTCTAACCACTGCGCCACCTCGGCTCCAATAAAGTGATTGAAGAATCACTTTATTTTTTAAAAAAGGACATCCCAATAACATTGGAAGAAGACCATTTTCTGCTGATGCCTGAGGTAATTTGTAATGGAATGGATAATTCATCAGCCCTGATGGAGATGATGATAAAACCAAGGGGAACTGCAAAGGCTTATGGGAAGTCTAATATATGTTGAAGAAATGCAATTTTTCCTGGCACGCTGGCATTTCTCATGGGCTCACGTATACCACATATTGCAAACTGAATAAATGGCAAAACTAGTTCAAATATCCTTTGCACTTGGGTATACAGGTAGCCTTTACCTCACAACCATTCATTTAGCAACTGTTCAAAGCTACATTGACATTGAAAAACATGATTTATGACCAGTCCTCGCACTTACAACCATTGCAGTGTCAAAATTTGAGCACTTTGAAACCTTGGGCCAGTCACTTTCTCTCAGCCCAACTTAACTTACAGGGTTGTTGTTATGGGGAAAATAGGAGGAGGAAGGGTGTCGAATATGTTCATTGCCTTGGTATGTTTGTAAAAATAATAAAAGTGAGATGTTGTTGTTAGTTGCGAAGTCACGTCCGACCCATCGCGACCCCATGGACAATGTTCCTCCAGGCCTTCCTGTCCTCTACCATCCACTGGAGTCCATTTAATCTCACACCGACTGCTTCAGTGACACCATCCAGCCACCTCATTCTCTGCCGTCCCCTTCTTCTTTTGCCCTCAATCTTTCCCAGCATTAGGCTCTTCTCCAGTGAGTCCTTCCTTCTCATTAGGTGGCCAAAGTATTTGAGTTTCATCTTCAGGATATGGCCTTCTAAAGAGCAGTCAGGGTTGATCTCCTCTAGGACTGACCGGTTTGATCACCTTGCAGTCCAAGGGACTCACAGGAGTCTTCTCCAGCATCATAGTTCAAAGGCCTCAAGTCTTTGGCGCTCAGCCTTCCTTATGGTCCAACTTTCACAGCCATACATTGCAACTGGGAAAACCATCGCCTTGACTATACACACTTTTGCTGGCAGGATGATGTCTCTGCTTTTGAGTATGCTGTGTAACTTTGCCATAGCTTTCCTCCCCAGGAAAAGTGAGCTATAAATAAATAAATATTTGTTGGACGGATCAATGGGTGACATAGACAGAGAGAGGATTAAAGTAAGGCACCCAGAGGATACACATAAAGAAAGGTTTGGATTATCTGATTTTTTCCCCCTCCCTCTGAAAGTTCTTTGATTTTTAAAGCACATTAAAACTGGTTGAGGACTTGGACGTCTTTTCTACACAACAAAGAGAAGAATCTGGAGGTTACAAAAAAAATGGAGGCTTCCCCATTGGGTGGGAGGGAGCTTCTATTGTCTTAAGAACCCATCTTCCTATCTAGAAGAGGGGAATTGAAGGAGGTCCATCTGGAATGGAGTGTGAAATTTTTATTTATGCAATTTGTGTGCTTTCCCGCTGAGCTTCAGACTGTAAGGAAAGTCACCGTGATTAAAAAAAAAAAAGCTGCTTTCAACAGCTTCCATCCATAATGCATAGTCTTGTTAAAACGGGAGAAACCTACCAAGTGGGGTGAAGTGGAAGATGGCTTCATGGTAGATTAGGCAGGTGGCAGGGGGCTGGATTTAATGTTTAAAGATGGGTTAAGACAGTGATGGCAAACCTATGGCACAGGTGCCACAAGTGGCACGTGGAGCCATATCTGCCGGCACGCAAGCCGTTGCCCTAGCTCAGTTCCAATGCGCATGTGCGTGCCCGCCAGCTGATTTTTGGCTCACGCAGAGGCTCTGGGAGGGCGATTTCGGCCTCCGGAGGGCCTCCAGGGTGGCAGGGGGAGCGTTTTTGCCCTCCCCAAGCTCCAAGAAAGCCTCTGGAGCCTGGGGAGGGCGAAAAATGGGCCCACCGGGCCCACTGGAAGTCGGGAAATGGGGGAGTGGGGGGTGTCGTGCATGCATGTGCAGGAGGGTGGGTCAAGTGAGGGTCTTTGAATTATGGGTGTGGGCACACATGCACATGCAATAGCGCGCACACGCACTATTTCGGCACCCGAGGAAAAAAAGGTTCGCCATTACTGGGTTAAGAGCTTCAGCTAAAAGGATGAGGATGAAGATTGGGCCAGGTGATGTAGCAAAGTTGGTCAAGTTGGACCACCTTTTTCTTACCTAGGCTTCACCAAATCACGAAACAGAGTCCTTGTCCCCCAAAAACCCTTTTTATTTGGCTAATGTGAAATCCTAGCATTCACATCCAACAAAGTCCCGGCAAACAGTCTTTCAAGGGTGAATTGCAAACACAGACCTTATCAGTCCTTGGATAGTTGCCAGGCTGACAGCTTCTTGACGCAAAGCTGTACAAGGAAATACTTGGCAAGGAGTCTCTCAGACAAGCAAATCTTCACACAAATGAACTAATTGTCTCCTGCAAACATCACTCCCCTTTCGCTCCTATTTATTCCCTATGGGAGGGGCCATTAGCGTCCCCTTGTGCTTTTACTCCCAAGTCGACCTCTGTTCCTTAATTGTTCCCTTCTCCTGACAGCTCTGTGCATGCGCACATCGGGAACAGGCTCCAGTTGTTCTTCAGTCCCATTTATCTCCAAAGGTAGCTGATAACTGTTGGACAGTCTTGTCCCCATCTCTGCCTCTGATGCAGAGCACTCATCAGAGCCTTCCCCAGACTCCAGGACTGGCCCATGTTCCTCCTCAACCTCCTAACTGTCTGAGTCTGCCGCCAGCTCCACTGGCCACTGGTGGGCCACAACACACTTACCTAGGCAATGTGTAAGGGAAGAGCACAGGTGTGTGTGTAGGAGAAGAGGGTTGTGTGTGTAGGAGAAGATTAGGCAGAACTGGGGGTGGTGTTAAACATGTCATCAGCTTAGAGTTGGCCCAAATCCAGCCTCCTTGAATCCTGTTGACTTTTATCTATGCCAACGTAGTGCTGACCATTAGTTGACTAGATTCTGGTGCATAGGCTTGAATAAATCTTCTGTGCTGTAGCTTAACGTATGGTCCTGATCCTTTGTGCCTAACAGGAGCAGGTTCCCAACTCTGGGGAAGCTTTTATATCTTTATTTATTGCAACACTTTACTGGCTGAATGATTCCTTGTTATAAGTATTATTATTATTTTTGAAACAGATTAAATCTCTACTAGAGCTTACACAGCGGTTTTTAATGCAGTTTCTATCTACCCACTGCAGGAAACTGTCCAGAGGCTTAAAAAAGGATTGATCATGTATTTGTAGGCAGCCAGTTGATTCCCCTGAAGCTGTCAATTATTTTTGCAAATTGCAGAAGGGAATTTGATGGTGTAGTTTTAGGAGGTTGCCAGAAATGAAGTCTTGAGGATTGTACATGTTGTTCCAGCCATAGAATAGAATAGAATAGAATAGAATAGAATAGAATAGAATAGAATAGAATAGAGTAGAGTAGGGTAGGGTAGGGTAGGGTAGGGTAGGGTAGGGTAGGGTAGGGTAGGGTAGGGTAGGGTAGGGTAGGATAGGATAGGATAGGATAGGATAGGATAGGATAGGATAGGATAGGATAGGATAGGATAGGATAGGATAGGATAGGTGTAGTGGCCTAAAGGTGAAAATTCTCACCTCTCACTTGGAAGGTTGAGGGATCAATCCTAGCCAGCAACAGATATTTCTCTATCAGGATGCAAAGAGAAAATGTCTGCTGCAAACACCACATAGGTGTCAGGAAGGGTATCTGGCCAGTAAACAATCAGCTCCATTAAGTTGCTCCAACTCCACCCTGAATAAAGGGATTACAAGTTCATTAAAAAGAAAAGAATGGAATGGAATGGAATGGAATGGAATGGAATGGAATAGAATAGAATAGAATAGAATAGAATAGAATAGAATAGAATAGAATAGAATAGAATAAGGAATAGAAAAAGGAATGGAATAAGGAATAGAAAATGGAATGGAATGGAATGGAATGGAATGGAATGGAATGGAATGGAATGGAATGGAATGGAATAAGGAATAGAAAAAGGAATGGAATGGAATAAGGAATAGAAAAAGGAATGGAATTGAATAAGGAATAGAAAAAGGAATGGAATGGAATGGAATGGAATGGAATGGAATGGAATGGAATAGAATAGAATAGAATAGAACAGAACAGAACAGAACAGAACAGAACAGAACAGAACAGAACAGAATAGAATAGAATAGAATAGAATAGAATAGAATAGAATAGGTTTATTTGGCCAAGGGTTATTAGATATACAAGGAATTTGTCTCCAGTGCATAAATTCTCAGTGCACATGCAGTAGTACACAAAGTAGTAATAATAGCAATAGCACTTAGACCTATATTCCATTTCACAGTGCTTTACAGCCCTCTCTGGGTGGTTTACAGAGTCGGCATATTTGCCCCCAACAATCTGGATCCTCATTTTACTGACCTCGGAAGGATGGAAGGCTGAGGCAACCTTGAGCCTGGTGAGAATCGAACTGCTGGCAGTCGACAGAATTAGCCTGCCGTACTGCATTCTAAGCACTGTGCCACCACAGCTCTATCAAAAGATAATAATCATAATAATGATACCAATAGGGAAGATAGTGCAACAGATGAGAGGGATAAAAGTAATATAGCCCTACTCCATGGGTAAATATCCTTAGACATAACACAGTGCTGTGGGAATTAGGTGTTAGGAATTAGTGATGGCATTGGGGGGGACTGTCTTTGTGTCTTGTTGCTTTGGCATGCAATGCTCTATAGTGGCATCTCGAGGGGAGGAGTTGAAACAGTTTATCTCCAGGATGTGAGGGGTCTGCAGATATTTTCTCAGCCCTGACAGTATACTATGGTGCAGTATATATTATAGCTTACCAATTCTATATCAAGTTGGCTTGGTTATTGTTACTCTCTGTTTTGGTGAGTCACAAAGTAATGCCATTTTCTTTATTTCAGGTGAAGTTTTTGATAAAAAATACCTGAAATTTTTCCAAGTTATAAATGATTATATCGTTTACGTTCTGAAATATTTTGTTTCTTACTTTTCAGGTTTTTAGACTCGCAAGGAAAATTCAAAATGGCTGCCCCCTTAGAGTTCCGTCAAAAACAAAGAGCAGTGATTGAATTCCTTGTTGCTGAGGGGGAAACCCCTGTGAACATTCACAGACGATTACAAAATGTGTTTGAGGACAATACTTTAGATTATAGCCCCATGAAAGAGGGTTTGAGAGGCAAACATTATTCCAGTGACGAGGAAGTGAAAACTGCAGTGAAGAAGTGGCTCAAAGAACAGTCAACAAAATTTTACGAGACAGGGATACACGCTCTCATTCGAAGGTGGAACATTGCTATTGAGAAAAATTGTGACTATGTTGAGAAATAGGGATGTGATCCACAGAGGACCAGCTTCATTTTGATGTATGCTACATGTTCCTGTGTTGGCAATTTATACCTGTCCTAAAGAAAATGGCATTACGTTTTGACTCACCCTCCATAATTGCTAACCTTAGTTCCTTGAGCTGTAAAATGTGACATCGAGAGGGGTTACTTTGATTACACTTTCTGATTTGAGGGTTAGATCTGTCCTCCTAAATCTCCCTGATTCTGTTTTATTTTTTAATTAAATCCAAATTTATTCCTGTACACAGTTGCCCCGGGCATACAATATGTTCACATCTTGACCGACGAATATACACATGTTTGTACATTGTTCTCTCAAATAAAAAGCTTGTGCAAGTAATTTCTGTAGCCAAAACCCATTTTTGCAAAACTTGAGAAATGTTCAATTCAGCGAATAATTGAAGCAGCCAACACATTCATCCCGAATGCATGAAAGAGACCGGTTTCTCTTTTAAATGGAAAAGAGATGAACATTTTTGGCAAAGCATGTTCCCCATAGTCATTTCTTCAAAGGTGTTTCTTTGGAAAGAGAAGATGGATAGAATTCTTTGAAAGGGGAAAAAAAAAGCACAACTGGGGGAAAAAGAGATGAAAGAAAGGGAATAATTCCTGAACAGATCGGTGTCCATTAAAGGAATTTGAAATGTTCAGAAATGTGAAGTATAAATATATAAACATACCAAGAAAATAGGACACTAAGTAGTTGGAACCTGAGAGCAAAGGAATTTAATACAGTATTCAACTGGAAACTATAAACAACATTGTTTCCAGGACACAATATGGATTTTGGCTGGGCTCTACGTTACCAACTGTGGCTCTTTTTTTTTTAATTTCCTCCAGTTGAGTTCCTGTTGAATATGCATGGTTCATTTGATAATGAAATGGTGGCGCGCAACGATTAATCTCCCACGATCTCAGACACCTGCAAAGTGTCACCTGCAAAAATAAATAAATAAATAAAGTATGCGGCGCACAGAGCAACTAAACACAGAAGGAAACAGTTGATCTGATGTAAGAGTATTGATTTCCCGACACTTTTACACTGGGGAGCTGGCACTTGAACACAACTGAGAATCATCGCCTTTAAGGCTGGAAAAATTAAGCTGGAGACAGGCACAGATTTTTCCCTCACTCCTGTCTCTTTGTCCCTTCTTTCTCTTCCGCCAAAAAAGAAAGAAGAAAGAAAAGTTTCTTTGCATTCCTTTAAATCCTGTCTGTTTAAAGAACACAAAGATACAAATATGGCAGGAAAATTTATGGTCTCCCAGAAGAGATTCAGAAGCAAAGCTTAATGCTACCAGGATATACATCTTGATTTTTTTGCTACAAGGACAAGGGGACTAAAACATGACTCTAGAATCAGAAGTTTATCTTCTTCTTTCTTCTGGACTTTGAAAGTCTAGATCACGGGTCCCCAAACTTGGCAACTTTAAGACTTGTGGACTTCAACTCCCAGAATTCCACAGCCAGCAAAGCTAACAAAGCTGGCTGTTGAATTCTGGGAGTTGAAGTCCACAAGTCTTAAAGTTGCCAAGTTTGAAGACCTCTGGCCTAGATTCTGGCATGATTTGTCTACCTTTCCAGAAAAGGACGAAGATAGGACTTGGCAAAGCCATGTAAGATCCTTCTTACTCTTTTCCAGATCTTGGTTAACCTCACTATGACCCTAAACACCTGTGCCAGTATGGTATAAAGGAACATTGTTCCACTCATCATTGTATAAACTAAGCCTTCTGACCTTTTACCTTTTGTTACCTTTGAAGCTCGAACTCCGTTTAAGACCGGCTGTGAGAAAAAGGTTGTGACCTATGAAGTCTCTGCTCAGCCTCATGGTGCTTGGCCTTCTACTTCCTTTCAGTCAATTGATGTGTTACAACTATTTATACACCATTTGTCAGATTAACAATCTTCTCCAAGCAGGCTATGAGGAACCTACAAGCAATTTATATTCTTGGTGATCGTGTGTCAGATGCAAGGAATCAGGTCCATATGCTAAGTTGCATTTCAGGAGATTTATTGCTGAAGTCTATACACAAGAAACCAGTCAACTAAAGTTCAATACTAAATGGATGACAGATAAGGATCAACAGAATTTAAGAGGCTGTTTGTGGAAATTTAATGACTCTAAACTTATGACTCACTTAACTTCGCCCCTCAGCTCTGCTTATTCTTCTACACTTTGCTGGAGATGTCCATGTGCTTTTCTTGGCTTTCCTTTTCTCCTAGCATGATGTTGTTTTTTCAGCTTCTTGGTCCTTCCATAGCCTTAGGACAGTGATGGCGAACCTTTTTTGGCTTGGGTGCCAAAAGGGTGCGTGTGCGCGTGATAGCATGCACGCAGGTGCCCACACCCATAATGCAATGTCCTCCCCCCATGCATGTGCACAACCCCTGAGCTGCCCCCCACATGCACACAGGCCTCACTGAAGCTGTGGAGCTGCCCTACTACTTACCTTCAGATAGTTGCAACCAGGCCTCGCACACCTCGGACCATTTCTTCTGTAGCCTGCAAGGCTTTCCTAAAGGCCTCTCTAGCCGATAACAGAGCTCCGGATCGATCTGGAGCTCTGTTATCGGCTGCAGAGAAAAGCCTTGCTGGCTGCAGAAGAAATGGGCTGAGATGTGAGAGGCTAGGCTACAACTGTCCAAAGCCAAAGAAGTTCCTGAAGACCTCTGACAGCAAAAAGGAGGCTAGGATAAGGTGACCAGATTTTAATATTTGTAAAGCGGGACACCATTGACGGGGGGGGGTGTTTCTAGAGGAGCAAGATGGGAGGGGTCCATCTCTCTTATCCTGCAGCTTTGTGCACCCCCCCCCCAAACAACCCTCTTCATCGCAGCCCTTACCGCTGCCATGGCCGGGGCTCGCCTCTGCTGCGTCTGGCCCGGAGAGGGACAGTGGCAGGAGAAGGAAGAAAGCAAACCACAGCTGTGGTGCTCCGGGAGGGCAGGTGGTGAGGGTTCTTCACAGCCGCGTGCTGTCTCCATTGCAGAAGCCGCCGCCAGCCAGCCGGGCAGCAGCCCTCCGTGTGAGGAGACGGCCAGGCCTGCGCTTGGAAGAGGCTGCCGCTCTCGCTGCCCACTTTCTTCCTTCTCCCGCCGCAAAACAAAAGTGAACTGCGGCAGCGCTGCTTCGGGAGGGCAGGCAGACGTCTGCAGCCAGGCAGGGAGGGAGAGCGGCGGTCCCTTCCAAGCACAGTCCTGGCCCTATACCCACCCGGGGGGCTACCGCCCATCCGGCCACCAGCGGCTTCCGTGCCGCACTTGTAGTCGCGTGGCCGGCCGGATTAACAGGTGTGCTGGGGACGCCTTGCCCACTGCCTCCGTGCGCTGTGCTTGGCAAGGGCCGCTGCCCCTCTCACTGCCCTCCCTCCCCGCCTGGCAGGAGGAGGCAAGCAAGGCAGGAGGAAGAGGGGTGTGCAGGGCAAATTCAAATTGAAAAAGCGGGACTTTTTTGAAACACCGCGGGATGCGGGACAAATTATTTAAAAGTGGGACTGTCCCGCCAAAAGCGGGACGTCTGGTCACCTTGGGCTAGGGGTGAGCACACAAGTGAACTTCTGGTTGGGCCATTTTTCGCAGTCCCCAGGCTTCAGGAGGCTTTCCTGAAGCTTAGGGAGAGGAAAAACAGCCGAAAAGAATGCCAAAAATCATGCGCGCTGGAGCTGACATAGGGCAACACCTCGCGTGCCCTCAGATATGGCTCCGCGTGCCATTTGTGGCACGCGTGTCATAGGTTCACCATCACTGCCCTAGGATTTGCTGGTGGTCTTCTTTCCAAATTCTAATCTCATCTTTCTTCTTTAATTTTTTGAAATCAGTCAAAGCCAGCCTAAAAAAATATATATAAATATCACTGTCGACTCCTGGTGACTTCATGTAGCAACTTCCATGTTGCAACAGCTTAGACATGATCTGCTAATGTCTTCTTCCAGGAAGTTTCTAAATTTCTTAACCTAATGTTCCCCAACTTCATCTAAGTACGCAAACCAGGTCTGAATCTGCTTAGCTTTTTCTGCCTTCCCTTTCTCTTTTTGCTTTCCCTCTTTCCCAGCATCCATTTCCAAGGAGTCCTCTGTTCTCATACGGTGACCAAAGGATTTGAACTTCAGCATGTGTCCTTCCAAAAGACAGTCAGGGTTGATTTCCTTTAGAATTGATTGATTGGATGTCCTTGTACTCTGAGGGACTTCAGGAGTCTTTTCCAACATCCTCAGTCTTACCTACAAGGAATGCTAGAAGAATAAAACAGAAATAAGAAAATATCTGTCAGCCATTCCTCTGTTCCTGAAATGCCTTTGCTACATTTCTCTTTTTGAAATTCCCTTCTCAAGCTCCAAAAACCAAGAAAGACACACAGAGTTGCTTCTAAGCCGAGTCCTTCATTATTTATATGTTTCTATACCTGTTGTTAGCCGCCCAGTGTCCCCCGGGAGTTGGGCGGCATAAAAATTTAAATAAATAAATAAATAAATAAATAAATAAATAAATAAATAAATAAATAAATAAATAAATAGATAAATAGATAGATAGATAGATAGATAGATAGATAGATAGATAGATAGATAGATAGATAGATAGATAGATAGATAGATAAATAAATAAATAAATAAATAAATAAATTCCTCACCTGTAGACCAAAATCTTGCCAAATAAAGCATCTACTTTTGCATCACTAAATAAATACTCTGAGAACTTCTAGGGAGAAGCTGACATGACCCTCTCCTTCCCAACCAAATTATCTAAACTTTGTTGTCTCTTGCTCCTCTGGAATGCACCCCTCCCATTTGGGAATCCAGGCTATATTCCACTACATCTACCATCTAAAACCCCTCTGAATTTTGTATCCAATAATTCAAGTGAGTAACACTTATGCTCTGCCTATATGCATTCCAGAGAATTAGAATTAACCTGTGCAGGTATTTATTTATTTATTTATTTATTTATTTATTTATTTATTTATTTATTTATTTATTTATTTATTTATTTATTTATTTATTTATTTATTTATTTATTTATTTATTTATTTATTTCCAGGCATTGGCCGCTCTGTTGCTGAAGTCGTATTTTCTGCAACTGAGTTTGAAGCGGTTTACCTTGAGTTTGTATCTATTGTGTGCCCATGTATTGTTGCGGTTGAAGCTAACGTAGTCATTAACGGGTAGGATGTTGTAGCAGACAATTTTGTGTACTAAGCTTAGGTCAGACCGTAGGCAGCGTAGTTCTAGGTTGTCCACGCCCAAAATCTCAAGCCTGGTGGCATAAGGCATTCTATTGCGAGAAGAGGAGTGGAGGACTCTTCTCATGAAATACCTCTGGACTCGTTCACACACAAAAAAGTGGTATTACCACTGTGAAGGAAGGGGAGCATGCTAATCAGAATTTCACAGAGCGAGATAGTGAACTGAAGAAGCTTCTTGGATGAGAAGCAAGGAAAAAAATCAAGGAAGTCCAAGTTACCTTCTGGAAAAGCATCTTTGAGCCAACTATGACCTGGATGATTGAGAATCTCCTTGGGGGGGGGGGAGAGAGAGAGAGAGAGAGAGAGAGAGAGAGAGAGAGAGAGAGAGAGAGAGAGAGAGAGAGAGAGAGAGAGAGAGAGAGAGAGAGAGAGAGAGAGAGAGATCTACAGATTGGAAGAAATGTATATTTTCAAGCAGCATAGGGGTTAATCTTTGAGACAATCACATTCTACTCTTGACTTACCTTCTTTCCTTAATTGACAGATCAATCAAGTACAATGTGTTCATTAAAGTATTTTTTTTGCAGGTAGACGCTTCCTTCAGATGGGATGGGAAGCCTTTTCTTTCCAAGTGCAACCAAGAGATTGGCATATATTTTCGGAGTTCCTTTTTTTGACTGGATAGACAAGATTGGTTTTGTTTAAAATTGCATATGTATTAAAGCAAGCAAGATGGCTCTGACATAAATTACTTTGATGTATTAAATGAAGAGGCAAATACAATTTTCTCTCTTCATTCTCTGTTGTGATGCTCAGCAGACAGGCAGTGATTTATCTTTTTCCTTCTTAATTCTGACACGGAATCCATGCAAAGATTTAACCGTGTAGCTTTGGTAGCAGAATGAGCAGTGTCAACATGTCACTGTTTCAACATCTAACTTTCCTTGAAACGGGGCCATCTTCATTCATTCAAGGCCAAGCTAGCTGTGTTGTTGAAATGATCAGGTTGTCTATTTTAGTTCACTAGAATAATTCTATTTTAGTTCACCAGAATAATTCTATTTCAGTTCACTAGAATAATTCTATTTCAGTTCACTAGAATAATTCTATTTTAGTTCACTAGAATAATTCTATTTTAGTTCACTAGAATAATTCTATTTCAGTTCACTAGAATAATTCTATTTCAGTTCAGTAGAATAATTCTATTTTAGTTCAGTAGAATAATTCTATTTCAGTTCACTAGAATAATTCTATTTCAGTTCACTAGAATAATTCTATTTTAGTTCACTAGAATAATTCTATTTCAGTTCACGAGAATAATTCTATTTTAATTCACTAGAATAATTCTATTTCAGTTCACTAGAATAATTCTATTTCAGTTCACTAGAATAATTCTATTTCAGTTCACTAGAATAATTCTATTTCAGTTCACTAGAATAATTCTATTTCAGTTCACTAGAATAATTCTATTTCAGTTCACTAGAATAATTCTATTTCAGTTCACTAGAATAATTCTATTTTAATTCACCAGAATAATTCTATTTCAGTTCACCAGAATAATTCTATTTCAGTTCACTAGAATAATTCTATTTCAGTTCACTAGAATAATTCTATTTTAGTTCACTAGAATAATTCTATTTCAGTTCACTAGAATAATTCTATTTCAGTTCACTAGAATAATTCTATTTCAGTTCACTAGAATAATTCTATTTCAGTTCACTAGAATAATTCTATTTCAGTTCACTAGAATAATTCTATTTCAGTTCACTAGAATAATTCTATTTTAGTTCACTAGAATAATTCTATTTCAGTTCACTAGAATAATTCTATTTCAGTTCACTAGAATAATTCTATTTTAGTTCACTAGAATAATTCTATTTCAGTTCCCTAGAATAATTCTATTTCAGTTCACTAGAATAATTCTATTTCAGTTCACTAGAATAATTCTATTTCAGTTCACTAGAATAATTCTATTTTAGTTCACTAGAATAATTCTATTTCAGTGCACTAGAATAATTCTATTTCAGTTCAGTAGAATAATTCTATTTTAGTTCACTAGAATAATTCTATTTTAGTTCACGAGAATAATTCTATTTCAGTTCACTAGAATAATTCTATTTCAGTTCACTAGAATAATTCTATTTTAGTTCACCAGAATAATTCTATTTTAGTTCACTAGAATAATTCTATTTCAGTTCACTAGAATAATTCTATTTCAGTTCACCAGAATAATTCTATTTCAGTTCACTAGAATAATTCTATTTTAGTTCACTAGAATAATTCTATTTCAGTTCACTAGAATAATTCTATTTCAGTTCACCAGAATAATTCTATTTCAGTTCACTAGAATAATTCTATTTCAGTTCACTAGAATAATTCTATTTCAGTTCACTAGAATAATTCTATTTCAGTTCACTAGAATAATTCTATTTTAGTTCACCAGAATAATTCTATTTTAGTTCACTAGAATAATTCTATTTCAGTTCACTAGAATAATTCTATTTCAGTTCACCAGAATAATTCTATTTCAGTTCACTAGAATAATTCTATTTCAGTTCACTAGAATAATTCTATTTCAGTTCACTAGAATAATTCTATTTCAGTTCACTAGAATAATTCTATTTCAGTTCACCAGAATAATTCTATTTCAGTTCACTAGAATAATTCTATTTCAGTTCACTAGAATAATTCTATTTCAGTTCACTAGAATAATTCTATTTCAGTTCACCAGAATAATTCTATTTCAGTTCACTAGAATAATTCTATTTCAGTTCACCAGAATAATTCTATTTCAGTTCACTAGAATAATTCTATTTCAGTTCACTAGAATAATTCTATTTCAGTTCACTAGAATAATTCTATTTTAGTTCACTAGAATAATTCTATTTTAATTCACCAGAATAATTCTATTTCAGTTCACTAGAATAATTCTATTTTAGTTCACTAGAATAATTCTATTTCAGTTCACTAGAATAATTCTATTTCAGTTCACTAGAATAATTCTATTTCAGTTCACCAGAATAATTCTATTTCAGTTCACTAGAATAATTCTATTTTAATTCACCAGAATAATTCTATTTCAGTTCACTAGAATAATTCTATTTCAGTTCACTAGAATAATTCTATTTCAGTTCACTAGAATAATTCTATTTTAATTCACCAGAATAATTCTATTTCAGTTCACTAGAATAATTCTATTTCAGTTCACTAGAATAATTCTATTTTAGTTCACTAGAATAATTCTATTTTAATTCACCAGAATAATTCTATTTCAGTTCACTAGAATAATTCTATTTCAGTTCACTAGAATAATTCTATTTCAGTTCACTAGAATAATTCTATTTTAATTCACTAGAATAATTCTATTTCAGTTCACTAGAATAATTCTATTTCAGTTCACTAGAATAATTCTATTTCAGTTCACTAGAATAATTCTATTTCAGTTCACTAGAATAATTCTATTTCAGTTCACTAGAATAATTCTATTTCAGTTCACTAGAATAATTCTATTTCAGTTCACTAGAATAATTCTATTTTAATTCACCAGAATAATTCTATTTCAGTTCACTAGAATAATTCTATTTTAGTTCACTAGAATAATTCTATTTTAGTTCACTAGAATAATTCTATTTCAGTTCACTAGAATAATTCTATTTCAGTTCAGTAGAATAATTCTATTTTAGTTCACTAGAATAATTCTATTTTAGTTCACGAGAATAGTTCTATTTCAGTTCACTAGAATAATTCTATTTTAGTTCACCAGAATAATTCTATTTCAGTTCACCAGAATAATTCTATTTTAGTTCACTAGAATAATTCCATTTCAGTTCACTAGAATAATTCTATTTCAGTTCACTAGAATAATTCTATTTCAGTTCACCAGAATAATTCTATTTCAGTTCACTAGAATAATTCTATTTTAGTTCACTAGAATAATTCTATTTTAGTTCACTAGAATAATTCTATTTCAGTTCACTAGAATAATTCTATTTCAGTTCACCAGAATAATTCTATTTTAGTTCACTAGAATAATTCCATTTCAGTTCACCAGAATAATTCTATTTTAGTTCACTAGAATAATTCCATTTCAGTTCACTAGAATAATTCTATTTCAGTTCACCAGAATAATTCTATTTCAGTTCACCAGAATAATTCTATTTCAGTTCACCAGAATAATTCTATTTCAGTTCACTAGAATAATTCCATTTCAGTTCACTAGAATAATTCTATTTCAGTTCACTAGAATAATTCTATTTCAGTTCACCAGAATAATTCTATTTCAGTTCACTAGAATAATTCTATTTCAGTTCACCAGAATAATTCTATTTTAGTTCACCAGAATAATTCTATTTTAGTTCACTAGAATAATTCCATTTCAGTTCACTAGAATAATTCTATTTCAGTTCACTAGAATAATTCTATTTCAGTTCACCAGAATAATTCTATTTCAGTTCACTAGAATAATTCTATTTCAGTTCACCAGAATAATTCCATTTTAGTTCACTAGAATAATTCCATTTCAGTTCACTAGAATAATTCTATTTCAGTTCACTAGAATAATTCTATTTTAGTTCACTAGAATAATTCTATTTTAGTTCACTAGAATAATTCTATTTCAGTTCACTAGAATAATTCTATTTCAGTTCACTAGAATAATTCTATTTCAGTTCACTAGAATAATTCTATTTTAGTTCACTAGAATAATTCTATTTTAGTTCACTAGAATAATTCTATTTTAGTTCACTAGAATAATTCTATTTCAGTTCACTAGAATAATTCTATTTCAGTTCACTAGAATAATTCTATTTCAGTTCACTAGAATAATTCTATTTCAGTTCACTAGAATAATTCTATTTCAGTTCACTAGAATAAAGTTGGCCCTGCTAAATCATCTTTGTCCTCACCCCAACTCAGAGTCTAGGACCTGCCATTCCCAAGGTCCGCTTTTAACTCCGAGGGACGGGATGTCAAACTTCTTCAATGAAGAGAAAAACCGAGCAAGAAGTGTTCACAAGCCAAGCTGAGCTCTGGTGACATGGAAACCCTCAGATTGTAAATCACGGAGACACTCATGGGTGTAAATTGCTTGTCAAGCTGTAAATCGAGCTCCAGTATTTTGTCCAAGTTGCAATGGGCAGCGTTGTGATTTAAACCAAGAGTCAGAATGCCAGCATGTGGTCGACAGGTTCAAGGAGAAAGACATTTGCAGAGATTGGGTCTTGGATGAGGGTCAGGAAGTAGAAGACACGGGCACGGCACAAGGTTGGGGCTGTAATGGAAGGCATTCTACATTTCTGAAGAGCCATTAAAAACGAGGATTTGCCCCAGGCACAGTTAATGCAAATTAGCCCTGATTTGCTGAGGTCAGGTTCCGTAAAAAAAAATCTCCTCTTATATTAGGAAACTTTCCTTGCAAGTAGCTGCAAGGAATCATCTTGAAACCTTTTGGCTTTCTACACAGGCCTGATGATGTCTCCAGGGGCTAGATGACCCTGAAATCCAAATTACCTGTAGCTGGATCAGGGAGAGTAATTTTTAGATTCATTCCCCCCCCCCCTCATTGATATGTAATGTAAGAAGTTTAGTAGCTGTGTTGATTCCCCTCCCCCTTGGTTTGCTCATCTCTAGGTGAAGATTTATTTATTTATTTATTAGTTGCATTTGTATGTTGCCCACTCCACAGAGACTCTGAGCGGCTCACAACAGTAAAAATTCACATGCAACAACAATTATAAAAAGCGTTAAAAACAATAGATATTAAAACATTTAAAAACATTAAAAACCACAATTTAAAAACTCATACAATAAATCATTCATGGGGCCAAGAGTGATCAGTGTTGTATTAAAATCTGTGTGGTGCAAATGAGTGTGGAGCCTTCTTGGCTGCAGGATGTTTTCTGCCCTATGTCCCTTCACTGTTGAAGACAGACGCAAGCTGTTGGGGATGAATCTATGTTGTCTGCATCTCAAGCCAAAGTGCAAATGGTTCCTGTAGTGTTAGGACTCTGTCCAAACAGTTGGGTTGGCAATATATAAACAAGCCACCAATATCTGTTTGTATGTATTTAAGTAATATAGCTTTAAAATGTTTGCTATATTCTGATTGGCTGTGGTGTTGCAAGTAGCCATTAGAGGGAGCTAGAGATCATGGTTTATCTCTCTCTCTCTCTCTCTGCTGATTCCTTCGTGATTGACTCTTTGACTGATATAGTGAGCTCTGTGTTATGCTCTGTTAATCTATGATAGTTTAATGTGTTTGTAAGCAGTAATCTTTGTTTGATGTAAGACAAAGACAGGCTGGTAAGAAGTTTATTGTACTTCTTGATATTGACTGACTGAACTTGTATGACCTGGACTGTTTATTTGGACTGTGCTATTTTTAAAAGTAAACACTAATTGCACTTTTAACGTATCTGTGTGTATGACAGGATAATGACTCATATCTACTGGATACCAAACTGCAATTCCACATTTCTACGTGCATGTCCTTGATAACTCAAGGGTCGCTCTGCACACTCCTTAACATTTTTTCACACTCCTCTACATTTTTTTCCCTGGAAATAAGTTCATACTGCCATACCATTTGAAGAGTGTTCATCCCAAAATGCATAGCTAAAAGTCTATGGAGATTCTCAGTCATTCAGGTCATGGTTGTCCCAAAGGTGCTTTTTCAGGAGGCAACTGGACTTTCTTGTTTTTTTTCTTTTTTCAATGAAAAAACAAGAAAGTCCAGTTGCCTCCTGAAAAAGCACCTTTGGGACAACCATGACCTGGATGACTGAGAATCTCCATAGAATTCAAGTTTTTCTTGGCTTGTCCCATTCTCTGAGGATAAGTTATCTCATGGTGACCTTGATGGAACTTATCCAGTGTTCAACCTAGCCCTTTGTAGGAGGTGGCCAATGTCTCTAAAGGACATCCATCACTCTTAGTCAGATATATCCAGTGGGAACCAAAAGTATGTTGCAAACTTCATTCCCAGAATTACCTCCTTCATTTACATTAGAATTTTGTCTTTGCTGATTCAATTACAGTGTGAAATAAATCCTATTAATCTTCATTGAACTTTATAGTAAATGAACTTATGATGATTATCCAAGACAAATTAGTCATAGAAGAACAAAGAAAAGGCAAAGCCAGTGACTCAGAGAGATTGATTAAGATGGGTGTTAGTGGTGTCTGCACTTTGAGCATTAGTGTTCTGCTCCAGCTACATTATTCAAGAACTATGCCAATAGTTAAACTATCAGAATCCTCAAATAAATTAATGTGCATAGTTGTTTAATGTGGTGCTGAAATTACTGAGGCTGACTTGATGAGTGAAGATGTGCTGTCCATATTTTTACTTTCTAAAAACATAGAATGTATGTCTCTTTGTGTCCTTAAAGAGCTGCTGTACTCCAACAATGTACAATGAGAACAATTTATGACCAGATTTGCATTGAGAAATCAATTATATTATACTTGGTGGACCTTATAGCTAGCTAAGTTGCATAATGTAAGGAAGGCATCAATGGTATTTCAAATTACCTTCTTTCTTGGAATCAAGGTGTTAGAAGGCATGACATGATAGCAGTGTTTCAATATGTGAGGTGCTCCATCACTGGAGGCTTTTAAGAAGAGACAGGACAGCCACCTGTCTGACCTGGTATAGGGTCTCCTGCTTGAGTAGGAGGTTCGACTAGAAGACCTCCAAGGTCCCTTCCAACTTTGTTTATTCTGTATTCTGTAAGGCATTATAATGTCCCAATATTAACAGGGAAATGTTGGAATTGTTCAGGGGTTGTTCAGCGAGGGACAAGTGACAAAAGCCGAGGTGGCGCAGCGGTTAGAGGCAGGTACTGCAGGCCACTTTAGCTGACACTGATCCGCAGGTCAGCGGTTCAAATCTCACCGGCTCAAGGTTGACTCAGCCTTCCATCCTTCTGAGGTTGGTAAAATGAGGACCCAGATTGTTGGGGGCAATATAAATATACATTGCTTACTGGTGTAAACCGCTTAGAGAGTGCTTGCACTGTGAGGCAGTATATAAATGTCACAAAATAAATAAACAAATAAATTAACAAATAAACAAACAAATAAACAAACAAATAAATAAATAAATAAATAAATAAATGCAGCATTGCACACACTTTTATGTGTGCAACGTGATATCACAGGCACATTTACGGTACAATGGCCCAATTCTGCTTTTGTTATTTTTTATGACAACTTTCAATCCTGAAAATGCCTCTGAGATTAATTATGCCGTCTCTGTCCATAACTTTGGAGTCCCTCTTCACCATGCTACTCTCACGGTGTTTAGTATCTTGCTAGTAACAGTTCCGTCATAAACCAGCCAGGCAAAATTTCCAATTTATTTTCCTTTTTGGAACTATTTGAGTTACCTCATCACCCAATGACACTTTCTTCTGCTTCCTTGAATATTCCCCTTCTGATAGTCTCAAAGCTGTTTCATTATGATATTCCTTCTCTCTATTTACTTATCATCAAGTCTATTTTGTGAAAAGAGACATTTCCAAATATTAAGCAAGACCCAGGGGAAAAAATATCTGCTGAGCTTTTTTCTCTCTCTCTAGATATTCACAAGCCAGTTTTTATGCCTAGGCCGAGACTAATAGAATTACAGAGTTGGAAGGGACCTTGGAGGTCTTCTAGTCCAACCCACTACTCTAGCAGGAAATCCTATACCACTTCAGACAAAAAGTTCTTCAATCTTTTCTTAAAAACTTCCAGTTATGGAGCATCCACAACTTCTGGAGACAAGTCATTCCACTGATTAATTGTTCTTAATTGTAATTAAGAAGCTTCTCCAGTTCCGAGAACAATCAGTTGCCTTTTGGAAAAAGCAGCTTTGGGTCTCTAGACATTGGTTACCACAGAACATATCGTAGGATACAGAATAATGGAGTTGTAAGGTGCCTTGGAGGTCATCTAGCCCAACCCCTTGCTTAGGCAGGAAACCCTACACCACTTCAGACAAATGGTTATCCAATATCTTCTTAAAAACTTCCAGTGTTGGAGCATTCACAATGTCTGGAGACAAGCCGTTCCACTGATTAATTGTTCTAACTGTCAGGAAATTTCTCCTTAGTTCTAGGTTGCTTCTCTCCTTGATTAGTTTCCACCCATTGCTTCTTATCCTGCCTTCAGGTGCTTTGGAGAATAGGTTGACCTCCTTTATGGCAACCCCTTAGATCAGGAGTGTCAAACTGGCAGCCCGTGGGCCGGATGTGTCATGCGCAGGCCATGCCCACGCCAGCTCCGCAAAGGCAAAAAAGTCGCTGTCAGATAAGAATAACTCTCATCAGAGGCGAAAATAGATCTTTACCTGGAACTCTGACATTAGAAAAGAAACCGCAGTTTAAAATTCTAAGTAGAAAATATTTATTTTGGTACAAAAACAATAAATCTCATTAATCACATCTTTGCTATAAAAAACACGTCTTGCTTCCACAGAAGCTGAAACAGAAGGACAGATCAAAGAAAGGAATGTACACATGTGTACTAGGAACATATTAATCACGTGCTCAGGAATAAACCATTATATTTGATAGGGATGCAGCTCCCTGCATATACTGTACATGTAACAGGCAATATAATCACTGCGTGACAGTCGCGGTATGTCATATGACACGATTGAGTTTGACATCCATGCCTTAGATATTGGAACACTGCTATCATGTCATCCTAGTCCTTCTTTTCATTAAACTAGAACTCTGACTCCTAGTGATTAGCCCAAAGTCACTCAGCTGGTTTCATACCTAAGGTGACACTAGAACTCACAATCCTCTGCTTTCTTGCTTGATACCTTATCCAGTAAACCAAACTGGCTAATAGATATTCTGCAAAGAGCTGCCTCTGAAGAGAGCCTGAAATCTGCAAATTCTCTAAAACGGATGCCCAGATATGACCATATGCTACTATAATAAACCTAAAAGTCCCCACTAGTTCCATGTGAGTTTTTAAGCCCAAAGGTGCTTTTTCAAGAGGCAACTGGACTTTCTTGTTTTTCTTTGAAGACGTTTCGCTTCTCATCCAAGAAGCTTCTTCAGCTCTGACTGGATGGTGGGGAATGGAAGGATTGATACTCCTTGCAGACAGCTGGTCATTTGCATTCTTTTAATGAGCCATTGAGACCACCTGTAGGTTTATCTGTGTCCTCAGGGTCACCTGAGTAGTGAAAATGGATATGGAGCCTTCTTGGAACTGTTGAAAGGACTTTGTTGTAGACCAAGGATGTCAAACTAGCGGCCTGCGGGCCGGATGCATCACGCGCTGGCTATGCCCACCCCCATTTTAGCAAAGAGGGGGAAAGTCGTGATATGTAACCTGACGACAACATGACAATGTGAGTTTGACATCCCTGTTGCAGACTGGATATAGATGAAGTTGTATTCCTCCCCCTCTGTTGAGAGAGGGCTGTTCAGTTTTGACATAGATGGCCTCTTTGACCCCTCTTTCAAACTAGCGGTCCTCTCTGTCCAAAATGTGGACTTTGCTGTCTTCAAAAGAGTGGCCTTTGTCTTTTAAATGCAGATGGACTGCTGAATCTTATCCTGATGGGTTTGTTCTCCTATGTTGTGCCATGCAAAGCGAAACATCTTCAAAGAAAAACCAAAAAGTCCAGTTGCCTCTTGAAAAAGCACCTTTGGGACAACCATGATGTGGATGGCAGAGAATCTCCATAGATGTTCTAAGCTCAGTTTTATCTATGAAGCCCTGTGTTAGAACCCTGTTCAAACGATTGGGTTTGCTAATATATGAACAAGCCACAAATCAATGTTATGTGTATATCGCTTTAAATGAATTGTAGGCTGATTACTATATAAGGAAGCAAGAGAGCATGCTCTGAATGTTTCTGTGTGTGTTTGAAGGTGTGTTCCAGAGTGCTGACTCTCTGCTGATTTATCTCTGCTGCTTCACTGTTGAGTAATTGACTTGGTGTCTGTGTGAAATTACTGTGAAGAGCTGCTGTGAAAAGAGTAACTATCTGTGATAGTGTAGATTTGATTGTTAGCTGTAATCTTTGTTTGCTCGTTAAAACAAAGATAGGCAAGAAGAAGATTCTTCGCATTGACTGACTTACTGTGTATGACTTGGACTTCCTATTGAACTTTGCTACTACTTTAAGTAAACTATTTGTAAATACTAAAAGTATCTGTTTATTGACTGAATAGCATTCATATCAAACTGCAACACCACAACCACAATCACTATTTCGCTGTGTATGTGCTAAACAGCACAATAATTCCTTAACATTCTGAATGATTTAAGTCTCAAGTACTCAAACCAGCAGTGATCAAACTTTGCAGTATCAAAGCTCCCCAAGAACTTTGTGCAGTCCATTCTGTGATTAAAATTAATAATTGCATTGGAGTTTAGGTGGGCAAGAAATAAGCATACTGCTTTCTTGTAATAATTAAATTTTAATCTATATATGAAATAAAACAAGGATGGAATCTGAGAACTCTTTTTTTTTTTTTTGCAAAACTTCTTTCCAGATGTCATTTGAGGATTCTTGATTTCACACTCTTGGAAAACAGTGTTTTCTGACAAATCACATACGAAGGTTTTTCTTCTCAAGTAACACCCCCACTCATTATGCTCATAAAACGGAATAGACATTTTTTTGACCCAAGCGCAGATTTTAAAGGATAATTTAAAACTGCCTGCAAATTAGATATGCGAGCATGCACTGTTCATTTCAAACAGTATTCTGCAACCAAAACAAAAATGCTAAGAAGAGGGTGTTAACCGGGGGGGGCCATTCCCCCGTATTAGAGGTGATGGATCTTGTTCCCTTTGAAGTCATTCTCATTAGAAAATAAAACTGAGATTCAAATCTAATTAACAAAATATTTATTTCAGTAGAAAAGTGATAAAAAAATATCCTTAATAAACTACATCTTATCGGCTAATAAAAGTCACGTCTGCCTTCAGCAGAAATGGAGGAAGAGAAGGAAGGAGTTGACTCCTGGAATGCACGCATGCGTAGTAAAATATATCATATGTCTGCTTGACCATAAATACAAGAAACAGTAGGAAACATAGAGATGCACAAACTGGCAATATTCACATCGTGACAGAGGGAGCAAGAGGTAAATTGATTTGTAAGATTAGTAAGACACACAAGTCTGAACTCAACCCCCAGATCTGGGCCAATAACTCACCTGTACATGTTGCAGGATAGGATAACAGAGTTGGAAGGGACCTTGGCAGTGGTGGGATTCAGTTTTTTTTACTGCCGATTCTGTGGGCATGGCTTGGCGGGCGTGGCTTGGCTTGGTGGGTGTGGCTTGGTGGGCATGGCAGGGGAAGGATACTGCAAAATCTCCATTCCCTCCCCACTCCAGGGGAAGGATACTGTGAAATCTCCATTCCCTCCCCACTCCAGGGGAAGGATACTGCAAAATTCCCTTTCCCTCCCCACTCCAGGGGAAGGATACTGTGAAATCTCCATTTCCTCCCCACTCCAGGGGAAGGATACTGCAAAATCCCCATTCCCTCCCCACTCCAGGGGAAGGATACTGCAAAATCCCCATTCCCTCCCCACTCAAGGGGAAGGATACTGCAAAATCCCCATTTCCTCCCGATCAGCTGGGACTCGGGAGGCAGATAATAGATGGCGGTGGGGCCAGTCAGATGTGGTATTTACCGGTTCTCCGAACTACTCAAAATTTCCGCTACCGGTTCTCCGGAACTGGTCAGAACCTGCTGAATCCCACCTCTGGACCTTGGAGGTCTTCTAGTTCAACCCCCTGCTCAAGCAGGAGACCCTCTGCCATTGAACAGAATAACAGAGGTGGAAGGGAACGGTAGCATTAAGTATTCTGATTGATTATATAGAGCAGGGCTGTCAAACTCCTGGATGCGTCACGTGCTGGCCACACCCACACCCGGTTTAACGAAGGGGGGGAAAGTCCCGATACATCACGTGACAATGCCGTGACGACATGAGTTTGACACCCCTGATATAGAGTAACGGCCTTGCTAGAGTCTTAAGGCTTCACTCAACCTGAAAAGATTGTGGGACCCCAAAGGGCTACAATTGGTTTATTTATTTATAATCTGCCTTTATTATTTTTACAAATAATATCCAACACAATTTCCTCCTCCTATTTTCCCAACAACAACAACAACAACAACAACAACAACAACAACAACAACCCTGTTGTGGAATTCAGAAAGAGTGACTTTAGGCCCAAAGTCACCCAAATGGCTTTCACGACATAATATTTTATGAGAATTTTTACAGTTCATCTCCTGGTTTCCGTGTGACCACTTGAAGGGTCTCAGCCCAACATTTCAGAGCCCTGGATTTCAAAGACCGTCTCAGTACCAAATCTTACACTAAGATTACCTGGCCCTTCCTTCAGTAGCCTCTGCTGGGGAGAGGTTAAAAAAAATTAAGGTGATGCTCTCAACTAGGCAATTGAAGCCCCTCTTTACCCACACCGGCACCAAACAGCACCACTTCGATCAGAGCAACACAAAAATCACGGGCCACGGTACCAGCCACCACGCTCGTGAGTTCAGCGAAGCCTGGCACTCCACCAGCAATTCCATCAACAGACACACTGACCTAAAGCCTGCCTACGAACCCCGCAGAATCCAAACCAATTGCACAGCCAACCAGAGACAGCGCCAACTCTCAACCAACCCAAGCAATTCCCACCACCACCAGCAGTTCACCTCTCAATGACCTGATATAATCTCCTTATCACAAGACCCATCAGAAGACTCACTGACGAATCACAGCTGACCCATCGCAAGACACGTCAAAAGACCTGCACTTGACACACCCGTACCTGACCCATCACAAGTCCTACTGACCACACGAAGCCCTTATAAACAGAAGAACACGGACGCTGCAGTGGTGAAATCTAAAAAATTTCCCTACTTTCCAGTAGGGAAAGTAAGTGAATAGCAATAGCAATAGCACTTAGACTTATATACCGCTTCATAGTGCTTTACAGCCCTCTCTAAGCGGTTTACAGAGTTAAGCATATTGCCCCCAACAATCTGGGTCCTCATTTTACCGACCACAGAAGGATGGAAGGCTGAGTCAACCTTGAGCTGGTGAGATTTGATCAGCTGAACTGCTGAACTAGCAGTCAGCTGAAGTAGCCTGCAGTGCTGCACTCTAACCACTGCACCACCTCGGCTCTAATACCCACCTCTGCTTGAAGGCCTGTCTTGTATTTCAGGTGTCTGTAGAACAAGAGCTGCTCCGGGATCCAGATTTCAGATGGCATTTTCAAGAGTTTCCCTTTTGAATAAAATGAATTCTGCTTTCATTTTGGGGTTTTTAGTTGCCTTGGGTGGCTTAGTTCTATGGCAAAGCTCTCTGGGCTTTCCTGGGAGAGAGAGAGAAAAAAAATGTAAAAATAAAATAAGATATAGAGCAAAACCTAAAATAAAACAGAACAGAATAGAATAAAATGAGAAATAAAATAAAGAATGGAATGAGCAGAGCAGAGCAGAGCAGAGCAGAGCAGAGCAGAGCAGAACAGAACAGAACAGGGTAGGGTGGAGTAAGGTGGAATGTAATGTAATGTAATGTAATGTAATGGGATGGGATGGAATAGAATAGAATAGAATAGAATAGAATAGAATAGAATAGAATAGAATAGAATAGAATAGAATAGAATAGAACACAATACAAAACAAATAAAATAAAATAAAATAAAACTGCAGCAATGCAAAGGGTCTGTCTCCCTTCCAGGGTGCAGCTTCACTTCACTTCACTTCACTTCACTTCACTTCACTTCACTTCACTTCACTTCTACAGTCTCACTCCCTTTCTGAGCTCAGCCACCCTGCAGGAAATGAATGGAAAGCTGGAAAGTTGGAAAGAAGACAACAAATAGGCAAAGGGCCATGTGTGTAATTCTCTGGTGTGCAGATTCTGACTGGTGGCTATTTACTTTTGCACGGTTTCCTCATTTCGTTCCCAGCTTTGCTATTTACTCCGAACTTGAGTTATTTAACTATGCAGAAGACATTTTCTTCCCACCCTGAGGGGATATAAAAGCTGCAATGTGCACAAGATGTGATTGGAAACCTATCATACGCACCCAAACACACACCCAAACACACACACACACACACACACACACACACACACACACACACACACACACATCAAACAAAGGAATATAATCACCTTGAAATAGAATCATATCAATTATTTCCCTTCCTTTCTTTTTCTTTTTCTTTTTCTTTTTCTTTTTCTTTTTCTTTTTCTTTTTCTTTTTCTTTTTCTTCCAAGCTTATCAATGTTATGGATGCAAATCCAATCGGCTCCATGCTCAGGGCCACTCCTACTCAGCATTTCTGATAAATAAAACTATTATTCTGCAAAACTACAAGCAGCAAAGTGAAAATCCTTCCTAGCATGCCTCGGGTGAAGGGCTGTTGGAAGAGCAGAATCACACAACCGTTAAAACTTTCTCGGAAATTAAAACAGGGGAGCTGAATGCTTCTTCACATTTGGTACTTTCAAGATGTGTCTGTTTCCAGGTTCTAGCACTTTTCGTCAACCTTGGATTTGAGAATTATGGATATTTATGGTCATAAGTCGGGGACCACCTATCAAATCAGGAAGCAAACTAAAATCAGGAGGACTAGAAATCTATGTATCGAGAAAGGCTTAAATAACAGAGTTGAAGTTATTCAAACTGGGCAAACTTCTGAATTTATTTTCAAATATTGCCAATATTTGAGGGGCTCCTACAAAGATGGGGGAGAGGTGAAACTATTTTCCAAAGTATCAGAAGGCAAGACAAGAAACCACGGTTGGAAACTAACCAAGGAGAGAACAAACCTAGAACTAAGGGGAATTTTCCTGACAGTGAGAACAATTAACTAATGGAAGGACTTGCCTTCAGAAGTTGTGAGTGCTCCATCACTGGAGGCTTCCAAGAAGAGACTGGACAGCCACTTGTCAGAAATGGTATAGGGCAGTAGTGGGTTCTAAATTAGTTTGCTACCCGTTCGCACGTGCGCAACAATTCTGTGCATGCCCAGAAGCTTCTGCGCATGCACATACGTGTCCCAGGTGGGTGGGTGGAGCCTCCTGCCACCGCTGCTACCGGTGCTAAGAACTGGGCCGAACCAGGAGTAACCCACCACTGGTATAGTGTCTTCTGCTCAAGCAGAGAGTTGGACTATAAGACCTCCAAGGTTCTTTCCAACTCTAATTATTCTATGTTCTATGTCAGTGATGGCGAACCTTTTTTCCCCCGGGTGCCGAAATAGTGTGCGTACACGCTATCGCGCGTGCGTGCCCATACCCATAATTCAAAGCCCCCCACTCCCCCGTTTCCCGACTTCCAGTGGGCCCAGTAGGCCCATTTTTTAACCTCCCCAGGCTCCAGAGGCTTTCTTGGAGCTTGGGGAGGGCGAAAACGCTCCCCGCCGCCACCCTGGAGGCCCTCTGGAGGCCGAAATGCCCCCCCCCCGAGCCTCCGCGCGAGCCAAAGATCAGCTGGTGGGAACGCAAAGCTGGCTGAGGAACTCTGGGAGTTGAAGTTCACAAGTCTTAAAGTTGGCAAGGTTGGAGAGCCCTGATGTAGACAGGCTCCCTATCTGGAAAGAGCATAACTGGTGGAGAAAACATTTTGATGGCCTCTTTGGACTGCATAGTTTTAGTGGTAACTCAGCAAAGAGGTTAGTATATCCCCCTTTAGAAGCCTCTTAATCCAACAGCATTTGCAGAGCTTCAAGTTAGCATAGACAAGCTAGGTAGAGGCAGGTATTTCTCTCTCTGGGCACACTGAGAATATATCTGCTGAACAAAACTCCGCATTGGCAACAGGAAAGGCATCCGGCCATTAAAACATTCTGCTTGCTCCATTCAGTTGCCCAGACTCTACCCTCCAAGGGATTATGGGGTTGTTAAATGGAGATGATGAAGTTAGCATAGACAAGCTGCAGTGAGGGACAGAAAAGTGAACTTTGGAGCTGACAAAATGCTACAGATAGTCCCCGACTTACAACAGTTCACTTAGTGACCATTCAAAGTTACAACGGAACTGAAAAAAGTGAGTTATGACCATTTTTCCCACTTACAGTGGTTGAAGCATCCCCATAGTCACATGATCAAAATTCAAACACTTGGCAACTGACTTATGTTTATGACGGTTACAACTGTCCCGGGGTCACGTGATCACTTTTTGTCACCTTTTGACAAGCAAAGTCAGTGGGGAAGTCAGATTCACTTAACAACTGTGTGCCCAATTGCAGTGATTTGCTTAACAACTCTGGCAAGAAAGGTCATAAAATGGGGCAAAATTCACTTCACGACTGTCTCGCTTAGCAACAGAAATGTTGGGCTAAATTGTGGTCGTAGGTTGAGGACTACCTCTACTGAGAATTCTTCCAATAGTATAACATTATACTTATAACAACTCTTCTTGACCCTTTTTCCCAGAACATAAAAAGTGATGTAACTCAAGCAAATAATTCAGTGATTGTTGTTCAGCTGCCAGATTTACTACAGCAAAACACTTGAAAACTAAAGTAAATCTTTCTCTGGTTCAATGGCATTTGTAAGTGTGGGAAATAGCATCGGCTGGAAAATTAATACAGCGGTGAAGAGTTCTATAGAATCCTTTAATTAAAGAAGGGTTTAGTCACCCCGGGCTTCTATTTTTTTTTTACTGTACTTATCAACACACAGTTTGCTAGTTGGATATTTTTTCTCTATAGAGTCTTTGAGTCGGAAATAACTATGAATATTTAAAATTCCCTTTACTTACTGTATAGGAAATCTCAGTTTTGTGGAGTTTTGTAATATACATACAGTATATTATATACACATACACATACACATACACACAGTACATATACATATATTGTATATATTGTATACAATATATATTGAATATATATTGAATACACACACACACACACACACACACACTGTATACATACACACACATATATACACATACATACATATGTACACATATATATCTATAACACGACAGAAAAACACATATAACCCTTTCCTGGTGAAAGAGCTGATTGGGAACAGAGCCTATGGCCTAATGGATAAGTTGCTGCACTGCAAGGCAGCCGGCCCGGGTTCAAATCCCAGTAAGGGGTATGGCTATCTGACGAGAGCAAAATAAGCTCGAAATAGATCTATAATAGTCTCCCTTTATTTTCATTTATCAGCAAAAAATCCTACATATATATCTATATATATATATATACAGTGTGTGTGTGTGTGTATTTGTTTTATTTTATTTATTTTATTTTGTCAATCTCATATTAGATAATACATATAAGCATATACATAATTTGAATACATGAAATGAATAAAAATAAAAGGGAACATTAGGACAGAGACAGTAGGCATGCTGGTGCACTTAGGCACGCCCCTTACAGACCTCTTAGGAATGGGGTGAGGTCAACGGTAGACAATCTAAGGTTAAAATTTGGGGGGTTTGGGGATGAAACCACAGATTCGGGTGTATTCCAGGCATTGACCACTCTGTTGCTGAAGTCGTATTTTCTGCAATTGAGTTTGGAGTGATTCACTTTAAGTATGTATCTATTGTGTGCTCGTGTATTATTGCGGTTGAAGCTGAAGTAGTCACTGACAGGTAGGACGTTATAGCGGATAATTTTATGAGCTATGCTTAGGTCGTGCCAAAGGCGATGTAGTTCTAAGTTGTCTAAGCCCAGAATTTCAAGTCTGGTGCATAAGGTATTCTGTTGCGAGCAGAGGAGTGGAGGACTCTTCTTGTGAAATATCTCTGGACACGTTCAATTGTATTAATGTCCGATATGCGGTGCGGGTTTTTGTATATTTATATTTGTATACTTATATTTATTATATTTATATATTTGTATGTATATACAGTATATCTTTGTGTCAGACAGTGCACAGTGTGACTATGTGAGACAAGCCAGGAGCAATAACACCAAACAGAGGTTTGCAATAATAAACAGTGGTTTATCTCTACAAAAGAATATACATAAACATACTAGGCAAAGGTCAAACAATCAATCAGCAGCTACAGCAAGGAAGAACACACACACAGAGAGATACGCCCCAACAGGGCCTCTCTTATAATACAGTCTCTTAAAGTGGTAACAGTCAAATAAACCTGCTGACTCATTACTACCATTGCATCATCATTACAGCATTACAGCATTTACAGCAGCTGGTCAGCTATTATTACCCTGACACTATGTATACAATATATCTATGTATACATACATATATACATACATACATACATACATACATACATACATACATACATACATACATATATATACATCAGGGGCGGGTTGCTTACTTACTGGTGCCGGTGCGCTGCGCGCGCATCTCCACATTTTGGGCGCGCGCACGCCCCCTCACACAATTTTGCTGAAATCTCACTGAAATCTCACACACACGCGCATCCCTGCGAATGCGCAGAAGCAAAATCGGCCAAAAATTCACAGAAAAGGATGGCAACGCACGCGACGGGCCGGCGGAGAGGGCTCCAGAGCGGTCGTGCTCAAATTGCACAATCGGCCATTCCCTACCAGAGCTCTGTACTGGACAGCTCCGGCAGGAACCCACCTCTGATATACATATACATATACATATACATATACATATACATATACATATACATATACATATACATATACATATACACATACACATACACATATACATACATACATACATACATACAGTACACACATACATGTATGTATTGAACAGTCTCATTTAATATTTATTTTAATATCTCCACAACTTCTGGCTCCCTAACAGGAGAGGAAAGATTGTGCCTCCCAACATAATCCTTGAAACCCATCAAGGCCCATGCTGCCATTAGTTCTTTTTGCCTAGATTTTTTAAAAATGTTAAAAAAATACAAGCTAGCATGGTGTAAAAGCAAAGCATCAAAGCCTAATCTCTATTTTCAACAAGTATTAAGGCCTTCAAAGTAGAGGCATTCTCAGAAAATAAAATGGAGAATGGCAAACAGGAAAAAAAAAAGAACTTGTAATTTAGATGATTAGAAGAAACCTAGATCATAGAATAAAGAGATTTTCTTCGTGGAGCCATAGAGAGAGATAATTTTGTAATCATACTTGTATTTGCTGCAAAGAAAATTGGAAGCTTCTTTCTATTTCTTCTTTTCTTTTTGCACCTCTATTTTCTCTTTTTTTCTTTCAGATTAGTTTTGTTAGCTTTTATCTTCTTTCTAAAACTTGCAATGACGAGAGGGGGGAGGGAGGGAGGGAGGATGGGAGGGAGAGGGAGGGAGAGGGAGAGAGAGAAGGAGGGAGGATGGGAAGGAGGGAAGAAGAGAGAGGGGGGGGGGGAGGGAGGGAGAGAGAGAGGGAGAGAGAGGGAGGGAGAGAGATGGTGGGAGGGAGAGAGAGAGAGATGGCGGGAGGGAGGGAGAGGGAGGGGAGGGGAGGGGAGGGAGAGGGAGGGAGAGAGGGAGGGAGTATGGGAAGGAGGGAAGAAGAGAGAGAGGGAGGGGGGAGGGAGGGAGAGAGAGAGGGAGAGAGAGGGAGGGAGAGAGATGGTGGGAGGGAGAGAGAGAGAGATGGCGGGAGGGAGAGAGAGGGAGGGAGGGGAGGGAAGGGGAGGGAGAGGGAGGGAGAGAGGGAGGGAGTATGGGAAGGAGGGAAGAAGAGAGAGAGGGAGAGAGAGGGAGGGAGGGGAGGGGAGGGGAGGGAGAGGGAGGGAGAGAGGGAGGGAGTATGGGAAGGAGGGAAGAAGAGAGAGAGGGAGAGAGAGGGGGGAGGGAGGGAGAGAGAGAGAGAGGGAGGGTGGGAGAGAGAGAGGGGGGAGGGAGAGGGAGGGAGGGAAGGGGAGAGAGAGGGGGAGGGAGGGAGGGAGGGAGGGAGGGAGCGAAGCATGCTCAGTGAATCGGTTGTTACACCGGTTGAATCCCACCACTGCATCTATCTTCCATATATTTCACTCTTAAGAATTTATCTGATATGCGGTTGTCTTTCAACAATCTAACTGAAAATGAATAGGAAAAAATGTGGAAGACTTTCCTTTACCTAACTCGGAAATGAATACATTATGTCAGGGGTCCCCAACCCCTGGGCCACAGCCCACTACCAGGCCATGGCATGTTCGGAACTGGGCCATGTAAGTGGCGGGCGAGCATGTAAGAGCCGAGGTGGCGCAGCAGTTAGAGTGCAGTACTGCAGGCTACTTTAGCTGACTGTGATCCGCAGGTCAGCTGTTCAAATCTCACCGGCTCAAGGTTGACTCAGCCTTCCATCCTTCCGAGGTAGGTAAAATGAGGACCCAGATTGTTGGGGGCAATATAAATATATACATTGCTTACTGGTATAAACAGCTTAGAGAGTGCTTGCACTGTGAGGCGGTATATAAGTCTCACTAATAAATAAATAAATAAATAAATGCAGCTCCACTCACACAAGTAGTGGATACTTGAGCTTGCGCTCAAGTATCACATGAGTGGTGGGAGCTTGCTCTTGTGCAAATGGAGCTGTGCACGCACGCACCTGCCACTCACACAGAACTATTCCCCCCCCCCCCGTGTTGGGCCACAAAATCGAAAAGGTTATGGACCACTGCATTATGTCATCTACATAAGCATGGCATGTGAATGTCGCAGTCAATGTTCAGTAGGCAAAACACTTAAACCTACCGCATATACCTTGTAACCAAAAGTAGGGTTTTTTTTTTTAATGCTAGTGTTCTTTCTGTTTGCCAGGTGGGAAATCTTTTGCACGGCTTGATTTGTAAATGACAGGTCAGGTAATGCCTTTGCAAGGCAATCATGCAATGCCAGCTCACCTCCATCCCTTCCTTTCATTGGACAAATTGGGACAGTCACGCGGGAGGAAAGAAGGTTTATGCTGCCTTTTTCCCCCCAGCTAGCAATGTTTTCCAGAAGCAAAATTCATTTTTCTATTGGAGAAGGGAGGGAGGGAGGGATGAAGGAAGGAAGGAAGGAAAGAGATGGAACAAGAGAGGGAGGAAGATAAGGGAGGAGGAAGGGAAGAGGGAGGAAAAAAAGAAAGAAAGAAAGAAAGAAAGAAAGGAGGGAGGGAGGGAGGGAGGGAGGGAGGGAGGAAGGAAGGAAGGAAGGAAGGAAGGAGAGAGAGATGGATCAAGGGAGGGTGGAAGATAAAGGAGGAGAAAGGGAAGAGGGAGGGAAGAAAGAAAGGAAGGAGGGAGGGTGAGAGAAAGGAAGGAAAGAAGGAAAGGAGAAAGGGGAGAGAAGGAAATGGAGGAAGGAAGGAAAGGCAGGAAGGAAGAAAAAGAAAGAGAGAGAGAAAGGAAGGAAGGAAGGAAGGAAGGAAGGAAGGAAGGAAGGAAGGAGGAAGGAAGGAAGGAAGGAGGAAGGAAGGAAGGAAGGAAGAAAGAAAGAAAGGAAAGAAAGAAAGAAAGAAAGAAAGAAGGAAGGAAGGAAAGAAAGAAAGAAAGAAGGAAAGAAGGAAAGAAAGAAAGAAAGAAAGAAAGAAAGAAAGAAAGAAAGAAAGAAAGAAAGAAAGAAAGAAAGAAAGAAAGAAAGAAAAAAAATAGAGCAGGGAAGGGAAGGAGGAAGGAAGGAAAGGCAGGAAGGAAGAAAAAGAAAGAGAGAGAGAGAAAGGCAGGAAGGAAGGAAGGAGGAAGGAAGGAAGGAAGGAAGGAAGAAGGAAGGAAGGAGGAAGGAAGGAAGGAAGGAAGGAAGAAAGAAAGGAAAGAAAGAAAGAAAGAAAGAAAGAAAGAAAGAAAGAAAGAAAGAAAGAAAGAAAGAAAAATAGAGCAGGGAAGGGAAGGAGGAAGGAAGGAAAGAAGGATCTAATTAAATATTTAAATATAGAAAGTTATAATTGGGGGGGGGGCAATCTGTCCTTCTTTTATCATGCTCTTTCCCCGAGGATCCCTCCATCCCTCCATTTCATAAAGCAAATAAACTTGGACAGATGTTTACTTTATAAGATGGGTGGGGGAAGTATTATATTTTCCCCTGGTTGGTTCAGCATCCCGCCTCCCCTTCCCCCAAACCCTTCTCCGTGCCCTCAAAGCCAGCCTTCAGCCCAGAAGAAAAACCTTTGGCATGGAGCAAAATCTGATTTGCATGCCTCAGGGAATAATAAAAGGAACCTATTATGGAATGAAATGGACTGTAATCACATTGAGAGGAGGGGAAAAAATCGCTGCTCCAGGAAAGGGAGCCTCTCAACTCACAAATGGCCCATTGCAGAAGAAAATACAGTATGAGAGACAAGCCAGCATTCTGCAGCCCATGCATTCAGAGAAGTTCCTTTTCTAGAAACTGGGTAGCCATTTCAAACTTGGTTTATAAGGGCTCTTTGGTTTTAAGTACAGTGCGACCAGAGGGGGTATTCAGAAGGTTCTGACCAGTTTCGGCGAACCCGTAGCGGAAATTTTGAGTAGTTTGGAGAACCGGTAAATACCACCTCTGACTGGCCCCGCCCCCATCTATTCTCTGCCTCCCGAGTCCCAGCTGATCGGGAGGAAATGGGGATTTTGCAGTATCCTTCCCCTGGAGTGGGGAGGGAATGGGGATTTTGCAGTATCCTTCCCCTGGAGTGGGGAGGGAATGGGGATTTTGCAGTATATTTCCCCTGCCACACCCACCAAGCCATGCCATGCCATGCCCACCAAGCCACGCCCACAGAACCAGCAGTAAAAAAAATTGAATCCCACTTGACGTAAATTAGTTAACTTATTAGTTAAATTAACCCTAACCCTAATTTACATCAGACAGACAGTACTTAAAACCAAAGACCACGTCTCAGTAACAATAGCCATCCAATCAAACAGTCTGAAATCAGACCATGACTCAGAGGTAGTGGAAACAAACAACACCCACACTAATTTGCATCACATAAAAAGGTATTTAAATGCCAATGTCTGGATAGACGAGCATAATTCAAAGTGCACTGACGACGTCTCCTCGAATGGTGACGAAACAATTCACAACCAAATTGCCAAGCTTGGAGCTCAGACCAACAGCCCAATTCTCCAGTATGTTTAGACATAGGCTGGTCTAGGATGCTCCGTTTCCCAGTTGAATTCAATTCCTGGTGGATTCAATTATGTCTTAAAAATGGAATTTGCTGCAGGTTGAGAAGGGGGTTTCA
>JALIGW010000003.1:198262920-198295420 GCA_023053685.1 Diadophis punctatus similis | reverse complement strand
GTTTTCTGCTGCAACGGCCTCCTGCAACCCTCTGCCAGCAAAAACCCTCAGCCTTCCCGAGGTCTGTTTCTTTGGCAGAGGCACCATGGGCCGGTCCTTCGTTGTTTCCAAGGCAGCCCCACGGGCCAGATCTAATCACCCCGCGGGCCAGATCCGGCTTGTGGGCCTTGAGTTTGACACCCCTGCATTAGACTATGGCTTAATGGTTTTTTTACTTCCATCTCTTTCTTAGACAGCCATATAAATGGGCTGGGTTTCAAACGCTACTACATACTCAGAGGTACCCACAAGATATTGTTAAAGAAGTCAAAGCATTAGGATGCAATTGGAGCTCTGACTGCTTTTTTATGTGCAATGCTCAATCAATCATACTGTGATGATCGACATCTTAACTTTGTTTTTCTTCACTACAACCCATAAACCCTCCGTGATTCATTTCCTCTTGCATTGTCTCCTTTTGTAGAACACCTGTAGTATAATACTCGGGTAGCCTTTCATGGGATTAACCACTGTACTAATAGGTGGATTTCAAGAAATATCCTGCAGCGGGGAAATGTGCAGTAGATGGCAAACCGCGTGAAGCTACAGTAGCTGAAGATCGGGAGGACTTGGGTAGCGGTTTTTTTTCCAACTGACAAATTTTATGAAAAGGCATAAAATTTTGGGAAGGTGGTCCATGAAAGCTTAGTCCTTTTCCTAACCCCCCCAAAAAGAGGGACAAATCCCTTTCTTTTTAATCCAAGTCAGTTTCATATGGATTCACTTCCAACTACTGTGGTGTTTTTAATTAATTTATCTTTAAAAAACAATCTGGATTAAAATAGCTTGGAAGTCTGGAACATTTAGAAAAATGGCCTCTGTATGTGTATGTGTGTACATGTGCTACCGGTATATACACACACACACGCACACACACACACACACACACACATACACATGCACAGACACACCTATAGAGCCGCAGTGGCACAGTGGTTAGCGTGCAGTACTGCAGGCTACTTCTGCTGACTGTCGGCTGCCTGCAATTTGGCAGTTCAAATCTCACCAGGCTCAAGGTTGACTCAGCCGTCCATCATTCCAAGGTCGGTAAAATGAGGACCCAGATGGTTGGGGGCAATATGCTGACTCTGTAAACAGCTTAGAGAGGGCTGTAAAAGCACCGTGAAGTGGTATATAAATCTAAGTGTTTGTGCAATTGCTATTGCTATAGGTGCTGTGGCCAACGTAGGCAGGACAAGAAGCAATGGATGGAAACTAATCAAGGCGAGAAGCAACCTAGAACGAAGGAGAAATTTCCTGACAGTTAGAACAATGAATCAGTGGATGGACTTGCCTCTAGTAATTGTGGGTGCTCCATCACTGGAGGCTTTTAGGAAGAGATTGGACAACCATTTATCAGAAATAGTATAGGTTTCCTGCGAGAGCTAGAGGTTAGACTCCAAGGTCCCTTCCAACTCTGTTACTGTTACTAAATGCATGCATAAATTTGATTAGTTTAAATCTTGTATTGGGTCTACCCCTGTCGTACATTTTAGCCTTATCAGATTCTACAATCTGTAGCTGATTGTAAGTTGCAATGAGCTGATTACTCTCATAATTCTGACTACGAATGTGAAAGAGCTACTTTCACGAACCAATGGAAGATGATGTCCTGAACTCAAATGTTGTGTCCAGGTCTGGAGACCACACAGAAGATATGGAACAAGTGCAGAAAAGGGCAAAGGAAGACAGCTGGAAACTAAGACCCTGTTGAAGCTATTGAGAAGATTTATTTAGATTTTAGATTTATGATCAAGGTATCTCCCCTGCCAGGTAAGTAGATTTATTATTAGAGTTGGAAGTGACCTTGTAGGTCATCTAGTCCAACCCCCTGCTCAAGCAGGAGTTCCTACACCATTTGAGACAGATGGCAGTCCAGTCTCCCCTTGAAGGTCGCAAGTGTTGGGGCTCTCACAACCTCTGCTGGCAAACTGTTCCACTGGTTGATCGCTCTCACCGTCAGAAAGTTTCTCCTCACTTCAAGGTTGAATCTCTCCTTGGTCAGCTTCCATCCATTATTCCTTGTTTGGCTTTCTGGTGCCATAGAGAACAGCCTGACCCCCCTCCTCTCTATGGCATCCCCTCAAGTATTGGAACACTGCTATCATGTCACCCCCTGGTCCTTCTCTTCACCAGACTGGCCAAGCTCAGTTCCTGCAACCGCTCTTTGTATGTTTTATTTTCCAGACCCTTTATCATCCTGGTTGCTCTCTTCTGCACTTTCTCTAGAGTTTCAATGTCTTTTTTGTAGTGTGGTGACCAAAACTGGATGCAGTACTCTAGGTGTGGTCTGACCAAGGCTTTATAGAGTGGTACTAGTACCTCTCTGGTCCTTGATTGTAGATGTACCGAAAGGAGATGCACCATGTTGGGTGCATCAAGTATAGGTTGTCCTTGACTTATAACCATCTGCTTATTGACTGTGGCTTACGGTCGCTTAGTGACTTAGTTACAACGGCACTGAAAAAAAGTGATTTCTGACCGTTTTCCACACTTACAGCCATGGCAGCATCCCCATGATCACGAGATCAATGTTTGTGATCGCCTCTTCCGATCTTCTGACAAGCAAAGTCAATGGGGAAGCCAGATTCACTTGAAAATGCATGTTACTAACTTAACAACAGCAGTGATTCTAGCGGTGGGTTCTACCGGTAACCAGTCCGGTTCTACGAACCTGTAGCAGTGGTGGCGGGAGGCTCCGCCCACCCACCCCGAATGCTTCTGCACATGCGCAGAAGCTTCTGCGCATGTGCAGAAGTGTCTCGCACGCGCACAAAACGATAGAGATGGGATTTAGAACCCATCACTGCAGTGATTCACTTAACAACGGTGGGAAGAAAGGTTGCAAAATGGGGCAAAACTCCCTTAACAGCTGTCTCACTTAGCGATGGAAAGTTTGGGCTCAGTTGTGGTCGTAAGTTGAGGACAACCTGTGCCTAAAAGGATGTTACACAGAAGAAGGGCAATAGACCTATTCTTTAGTATCTCAGACACAGGTTACAAACATTCAGTTACCAGAAGATAGAATTTCAAATTATTGTCCAAACAATCTTTTCAATGGTGAAAGCAACAGTAGCAATAGCAATAGACTTATATACCGCTTCATAGTGCTTTACCGCCCTCTCTAAGCGGTTTACAGAGTTCAGCATATTGCCCCCAACACTCTGGGTCCTCATTTTACCCACCTCGGAAGGATGGAAGGCTGAGTCAACCTTGAGCCTGGTGAGATTTGAACAGCTGAACTGCTGAACTAGCAATCAGCTGAAGGTTGCAGTGCTGCTTTTAACCACTGCGCCACCTCGGTAAAGTGGAAGTAACTATCCAAAGAAATGGTGAAGTCTCTTTCACTGCAGATGTTGAAGGAGCAGCTGGACGGCCATCTGTCTGGGATGCTTTAATCGGAATTCTCTGAAACCAAGTGTGAAGTTGGCCTAATTCTATGATTCGTGGATTCTAGATAGCCAATTCAGTGACCAAGGATATCTTTTGATCAGCCTTAGTGGACCCATTATGGCCCTGAGCCATCAGAATATGAAAGCATCTCTGTGTTAAAACTGGCTAGTGGAAGCTTATCTTTTAGCCTAGAAATAGCATTATATATTTTTTATAAAATAAAAATATAAAATAAAAATATAAAATAATATAAAAAATATATTAAAAATAAGCATGGCAAAAAAGACTAGAAGTGATATTTTAACCCAATCCCATAATTGCTTCAGCAACTTCTCTTCATGAGAATATCCTCTCCCCTGATAGGTCCCTGTAGAAGAATGAAGCAATTAGAAAATTTCAAGATTGCCGAGAGCTAAATGATCTGTAATGATGACTTCAAAGCAAGCCTAACTTTAGTTTATTTCCTCCTGACTCTGTCTAAGCCCGATGAAACATACTCTGCATTTTTTAAAATAAAACTTCATAAGGTTTATTTAAGAGAAGCTCCCAATAGATTTGCTACAATAAAACACAGATCTGTCCTTGACTGTTTAGAAGGAAATACCTATCTGTGAAGAAAGAAAGAAAGAAAGAAAGAAAGAAAGAAAGAAAGAAAGAAAGAAAGAAAGAAAGAAAGAAAGAAAGAAGAAAGAAAGAAAGAAGAAAGAAGAAAAAAGAAAGAAAGAAAGAAAGAAGAAAGAAGAAAGAAGAAAGAAAGAAGAAAGAAAGAAGAAAGAAGAAAAAAAGAAAGAAAGAAAGAAGAAAGAAGAAAGAAAGAAAGAAAGAAAGAAAGAAAGAAAGAAGGGAAAGAGGGAGCGAGGGAGGGAAGGAAGGAGGATGGAATGAATGAATGAAAGAAAGAAAGAAAGAAAGAAAGAAAGAAAGAAAGAAAGAAAGAAAGAAAGAAAGAAAGAAAGAAAGCTCTAAATAGCTTTTTAAAATACATTTTTTGAGGAAGGGAAAAAGTCATCAAGTAAATGGCAAAGTGGTTAGACTCATTATAGGCCACAGGGCAAATCTACTTTTAAATCATCAGAATAATGCTTAAATGTGCATCCATGCCCTAAATTAAGAAAAAGGAAATGAAATTAACAACCAGGGAAACCATAGCCTGAATTTCTTGCAAAACTTGCTGACATGCATATATCAGTTGTGACTCCATTTGTTTTACAGTGCTCCAATTTGCAAAAATGTTTGATGTGGCTTTTAACCTCAACATGGTCCATTCTTAATCTTCAAACATTTGATGTTACCTTTTCTGTTGCCTCCTGAACATCTCTTGTCTGGAACAGATGTCTGAACACCATCACATAACCTCCATCACAGAGATCTCATATACTACCTTCCCTCTAAGCCTCTATGCATAAAGAACTCAATCTACGATGAATAGAAAAAATGTGTCTGGCACTAATATAGCAATAGCACTTAGACTTATATACCGCTTCATAGTGCTTTACAGCCCTCTCTAAGCAGTTTACAGAGTTCAGCATATTGCCCCCAACAATCTGGGTCCTCATTTTACCCACCTTGGAAGGATGGAAGGCTGAGTCAACCTTGAGCCGGTGAGATTTGAACAGCTGAACTGCTGAACTAGCAGTCAGCTGAACTTGCAGTGCTGCTTTTAACCACTGCGCCACCTCAGCTCCTTCATATACCTCACTAAGTAACTTTTGAAGACTGCACAAATTTGCACTTTAGCATCCTCCGGTATCCCACACACAGCCTTCTCTTTTGTAAAAGACTAGATGGATTGCCCCATTTCTATTCTTTTTCTATTTATATATTCTATTTATAAATATTAGATGTTCCTCTTCTTGGAACAGAGGAGTTTTCTATAGCTTTCTTCAAGTTGGTGCTGTCAGATTCTATAATTTATAAAACCAGGAAAGCACCTGATTTATTAGTGCTACCTTTTAATCCATTACTAACTAAAGCAGACAACAGTGAGTGAAAACATTGGCAATTTATCTCTTCAAAACTTCAGGGAATTTGAAATTCACTTGGGTTTATGTTCAACAGAGCAACAGAAATAATCGGGGGTCTGGAAGTAAACCTTATAATGAATGTTTGAGGGAGCCAGGTATGTCTATTTTTTATATAGCCATGATATAAAAAAGATGTTGAGACTCTAGAAAGACTGCAGAGACGAGCAACAAAGATGATTAGGGGACTGGAGGCTAATATATACGAAGAACGGTTGGAGGAATTGGGTATGTCTAGTTTGATGAAAAGAAGGACTAGGGGTGACATGATGGCTGTGTTCCAATATCTCAGGGGCTGCCACAAAGAAGAGGGTGTCAACCTATTTTCCAAAGCACCTGAAGGCAGGACAAGAAGCAATGGATGGAAACTAAACGAGAGAAGCAACTTAGAACTAAGGAGAAATTTCCTGACAGAACAATTTATCAGTGGAACAACTTGCCTCCAGAAGTTGTGGGTGTCCCAACACTGGAGGTTTTAAAGAAGAGATTGAATAACTATTTCTCTGAAATAGTATAGGTCTCGTTCTTCAGCAGGAGGTTGGACTAGAAGACCTCCAAGGTCCCTTCCAACTCTGTTATTCTGTAGTCTAAGGAAGAGAAGGCTTGGGGGGGGGGTGATATGAGAGCAGTCTCCCACTATTTGGGGCACTGTCACAGAGAAGAGGATTACCTTATTCTCCAAAGTACCTCAGGATAGGACAAGAAGTAACGGATAGAACATCATTAAAGGAAAATTCAATTTAGAACTAAGGAGAAATTTCCTGCCAGTCAGAACAATCAACCAGTGGAATAGCTTGCCTTCAGAAGTTGTGGGTGCTCCATCATTGGAAGTTTTCAAGAAGAGATTGGACAGCTATTTGTCCAGAATGGTATAGAGCAGTGATGGCGAACCTTTTTTGGTTCGCGTGCCAAAAAGGGGGGGGATGCATGGGATCACGTGTGTGCGTGCCCACACCCATAATTCCATGCACCCTCGCACATGCTCGTATGACCCCCCGACTCCTAGCATGCAATGGCACGCCCATTTTTTGCTCTCTCCAGGCTTCTAGGAGCCTGGGGAGGGTGAAAACGGCCTTCCCCACCCCCTCTGGAGGCTGGAAACAGCCTGTTTCCCGACTCCCAGTTGGCCCAGAAGGCCCGAAAATCAGCCGGCCGGTGCGCACATGCGCGCCGGACCTGAGCTCGCGTGCCCACTGATATGGCTCCACGTGCCACTTGTGGCACCCGTGCCATAGGTTCGCCATCACGGGTATAGAGACTCCTGCTTGATCGGGAGGTTGGACTAGAGGACCTCCAAGGTCCCTTCCAACCCTATTATTCTATGTTTTATAGAATGTTTTTATTTCCCATCTCTCTCCTTTTCATTTCACTTTTCGCTGTCCATCTTGATTCTTTTAATTCTCCTGCTGTATGAATCACTTTCCTGAAACGTTCTTTGAAATAGGCTTCCCACGATTAGCCCAAACTGAGTTACAGAACCTGCTCCTCTGAAAACTGCCAAACCAGCCTAAAGCAACAGAATTTTTCCTCATTATAACAAAATCACTATGGATACAGAAAGGCCTTGGCAAATCCGGCTATTATATTCTGAAATCTGACATTTTTTTTATTACCCTTCAGAAAACAAGGTTCATAAAATTTGATTATTTTATTAGTGCCGGCTAATTTAAAAGGAGGAAGATAATGAAACAAAAGACACTTCTTAGAGAGTAATTCATGCTCTTCAGGACTATCATGTTGTAAAATGGCAGTGAGTGGCAGAGAACAGATTATTCATTCCCACTCCTGTTGAAGAACTCTGTGATCAGTTCCCAATATGGCTTTGCAAAAGATACTGGGTTAATTAGAGCCAGGACTGTACTGAAAAGACCAATGATGATTAATGCCATTTCGTCTCCCAAATGAGGTTATAAAAAGTGCCTGGTTGTCGGGGGTCTGAAAAAGAGAGATAAAAAAAAAATGAGAGATAAAAAACACAGCCGAGGTGGTGCAGCGGTTAGAGGCAGGTACTGCAGGCCACTTTAGCTGACTGTGATCCACAGGTCAGCGGTTCAAATCTCACCGGCTCAAGGTTGACTCAGCCTTCCATCCTTCCGAGGTAGGTAAAATGAGGACCCAGATTGTTGGGGGCAATATAAATATACATTGCTTACTGGTGTAAACCGCTTAGAGAGCGCTTGCACTGTGGGGGGTATATAAATCTCACTAAATAAATAAATAAAATAAAATAAATAAAATGTCTCCATTCTGAATAAGGGCATCATATCCCGTCCTCATTCCCGGTTGGTATTCTGTTATTACTTTGTAAACCACATAGGGAGACTGTATATATTTGTATGACCGGGATGAAGAAATACTTTTTTAAAAATTTATATCCCACCTTTACTACTGTTATAAATAACTCAAGGTGGTGAACATATCTAACATCTTTGAAATATTTGAAATATCTTTGAAATAATGATGTACTGAAAATCCACATTATGACCATATAAGGAGTCCTTGACTTACTACCATAATGGAACCTGACTGTTATGGTTATAAAGCAGGTCACCCACATGACCAATTTGATATTTTACTACCTTTTTCTGTGACGGTTGTTAAGTGAATCTATTTTATTTTTATTTATTTATTTATTAGTGAGACTTATATACCGCCTCATAGTTCAAGCACTCTCTAAGCGGTTTACACCAGTAAGCAATGTATATTTATATTGCCCCCAACAATCTGGGTCCTCATTTTACCTACCTCGGAAGGATGGAAGGCTGAGTCAACCTTGAGCCAGTGAGATTTGAACCGCTGACCTGCAGATCATAGTCAGCTAAAGTAGCCTGCAGTATTGCACTCTAACTGCTGTGCCACCTCGGCTCTTATTGTCTTCAGTGATTTTTTTTTTGCAGAAAACCAGAACGAAATGCAGAATAACAGAGTTGGAAGGGATCTTGGAGGTCTTCTAATCCAACCTCCTGCTCAAACAGGACACACTATACCAGTGATGGCGAACCTATGGCATGCGTGCCACAGGTGGCACATGGAGCCATATCTGAGGGCATGCGAGGCATTGCTTTATGTCAGTTCCAGCAGATTTTCAGCCTTCTTTTTGGCCATTTTTTGCCATCTCCAGGCTTCAGGAGGCTTTCCTGAAGCCTGGGGATGGTGAAAAATGGCCCAATTCAGGAGGCTTTCCTGAACCCTGGGGAGAGTGAAAAAACAGCCAAACGGGCCTACCTGAAGTCTGGAGGCTTCAGTGAGGCCTGTGCGCATGCATGGGGGACAGCGCGGGGAGGGTTGTGCACATGTGCGGGGGGGGGGGCTGCGGAGTGTGTGTGCATGCTCAGGGGGAGAGCATTGCATTATGGGTGTGGGCACACGTGTGCACCAGTGGTGGGTTCCTACCGGTGCGGTAGACTCTACCGCACACGTAGCGGCCAGCAGATGGCACTATTTGCGCGCAACAACTCCGGTGTTGTCTTCACCGGTCTGTCGCGCGTCGCCATCTCTTTTGGGGGAATTTTTGGGCTGATTTTGCTTTCTGCGCATGCACAGAAGCAAAATCTTGCAATGGGACGTCCATGCACACGAGATGTTGGCAATTTTTTGCTTCTGCACATGCGCGGAAGGAAAAAAAGCACCAAAATCACGTGCGCACATGTCCCCTCACGAGATTTTGCTTCCGCGCATGCGCAGGAAGCAAAATTGCACGAGGGGGCGCGCGCACGTAGTGAACATGCGCCAAAACATGGCAATGCACGTGCAGCGTCCCGGTAGCACAAAGAACAAGCAACCCGCCCTTGGTGCACATGCTATTGCGCGCATGCGCACCCTTTTGGCACCTGAGCCAAAAAAGGTTTTCCATCATTGCACTATACCATTACGGACAAATGGTTTTCCAATCTCTTCTTGAAAACCTCTAGTGATGGAACACCCACAACTTGGAAGTAAGTGGTTTCTCTGATTAATTGTTCTCACTGTCAGGAAATTTCTCCTTGAGTTGGGATCTCTCTTTAACGATCTTCCACCTGTTACTTCTAGTCCTGCCCTCTGATGCTTTAGAAAATAAGTTGACTCCCTCCCTCCAGAATAGTATAGGGCTGTGGTGAAATCCAAGTTTTTTTTACTACCGGTTCTGTGGGTGTGGCTTGGTGGGCGTGGTGTGGCTTGGTGGGCGTGGCAGGGGAAGGATACTGCAAAATCCCCATTCCCACCCCACTCTGGGGCCAGCCAGAGGTGGTATTTGCCGGTCCTCTGAACTACTCAAAATTTCCACTACCGGTTCTCCGAACTACTCAAAATTTCCGCTACCGGTCTCAAGAACCTGTTAGAACCTGCTGGATTTCATCCCTGGTAGGGTCTCCTGGTTCAGTAAGGGATTGGACTAGAAGACCACCAAGGCCCCTTCCAATCATGTCATTCTGTACTCCGTATTCTTTGCAAACATTTTTTAAACATGAAGCACTTGCAAAACGCTTTACACTTGCCTTAAAAATCAGATGGCCTCCAGATGTGTTGGAGGCATCAAAGTGAAAATAAGGTGACAAGAGAAGGCCAAAGATGGGGTTGGTTCCTCAGCTCCCCACCACCACAAAGGATTCTCTGAAAAAGAAAGCATTAAAACCCCAATTCCCCACTACAACAGTCAATTTCAAGGCAACAGGCAGCTTCCAGAGCTGTTTAGCCTTTGCAAACAATGTCAATATAAACTCAATTATTTTAATCAACTGTAGGAGCCAAGGCGATCTCCAATTTATAGCACTCTACAGTGCCTAGTACTTAGGGAATTCTGGGGGCTGAAGTCCACACATTTTAAAGTTTCTGAGTTGAGGGACATTGGTTTGTAGGAAGTGCTGAGTCCTCTCTCGTTAAGGTCATCCTGGTTCCCCAATATTTATTTATTTTTTGTGGCTACATTACAATGCCTTTCAGAAATGCCAGTGAGAGTTATGGAGACAAAGTCAAATTTCAAAGACTTCTCTCCCCCACCCCCAAGAAGTAATTAGAAGTGTCAGAAAGAGTTTGCGTGTTCTGTAACTATGACAGCGTCTCCAGTAGAGGTAGGTGGGTGAAACTGGCAGCTCATCTTTTCTTCGTAATACCAAGCAAGTCTCGCAATGCCGTTTTTTGGCTTTCTTGTTTGAAACCTCATTTTCCACCTGCCAAGATCACTTTGTAAGATCAAGCTGAGAGAATGAGGTGGGATGTTGAGAAGCACGGTGGGAGAGGAACAAGATCAGAAGGTGATGCTTGGAGGTGTTTCCTCTTCCTCTACTGTTTAGCTGAGTCTCCTTGGAGAAGGAGGCTCTGCTCACGGTCACTCATGCCCTTGTCACCTCTCGATTGCACTACTGCAATGCACTCTACATGGGGCTACCCTTGAAGAGTATTCAGAGACTCCAGTTGGTGCAAAATGCGGCTGTGCGTGCTATGGTGGGTGTGTCAAGATACACCCACGTTACACCTATACTCCGCCAGTTGCATTGGCTGCCCATTAGTCTCCGGGTACAATTCAAGGTGTTGATCATCATCTTTAAAGCTCTACATGGCTTAGGACCAGGTTACCTTCGGGACCGCATTCTGCCTCATACTTCCCTTCGATTGGTTAGGGCCCACAGACTTCCCTTCGATTGGTTAGGGCCCACAGAGTGGGTCTCCTCCAGGTCCCGTCAGCGAAACAATGCCAGCTGGCAGGGCCTAGGGGGAGGGCCTTCTCTGTGGGGGGCCCCCGTGCTCTGGAACCAACTTCCCCCAGAGATCCGAATTATCCCCACCCTGCTGGCCTTCCGAAAAGCTGTCAAGACATGGCTCTTCCTGCAGGCAGGGGGTTGAGACTAGTTCCATCCGAGCTCTCCCCCTGTATATATGTTGTTGAATATCTTTTTAATGTTTTTAATCTTTTTAAAATTGTTTTAATCTTTGTTTATTGTTTTAGTGTTCTTGCACAATGTTGTATGCCACCCTGAGTCCCTCAGAAGTAGGGCAGTATAGAAGAACCTAATAATAAATAATAATAATAATAATAAATAAATAATCTTAAATGCTAGGATAGAGCCCCTCATAAATATGAATTTAGGTGGTACCTTCTCTGCCTCAAGCAGACTCCTCTGATTGATCAATTTTGGTAACCACACTACAAAAAAGACATTGAAACTCTAGAGAAAGTGCAGAGGAGAGCAACCAGGATGATTAGGGGACTGGAAACTATAACATACGAAGAGCGGTTTCAGGAACTGGGCATGGCCAGTCTGGCGAAGAGAAGGACCAAGGGTGACATGATAGCAGTGTTCCAATACTTGAGGGGCTGCCACAGAGAGGAGGGGGTCAGGCTGTTCTCCAAGGCACCAGAAGGCCAGACAAGGAATAATGGATGGAAGCTGACCAAGGAGAGATTCAACCTGGAAATAAGGAGAAACGTTCTGATGGTGAGAGCGATCAACCAGTGGAACAGCTTGCCTGTGGACGTTGTGAGAGCTCCAACACTTGAGACTTTCAAAAGGTGATTGGACTGCCATTTTTCTGAAATGGTGTAGGGACTCCTGCTTGAGCGGGGGGGTTGGACTAGATGACCTACAAGGTCCCTTCCAACTCTAATAATCTGTAATCTGTAATCTGTAATCAAGGGTGGAAGGAACATAGACTAACAAACTTGGAAGGGAGCTTGGAGGTCCTCTAGTCCAACCCCCTGATCAAACAGGAGACCATCCTGGTCAAATGGTTGTCCAAACTCTTTAGAAACCATTGGTGATGGAGCACCCACAACTTCTGGAGGCAAGCCATTCCACTGATTAATTATTGTTCACTCTCAAGAAATTTCTCCTTAGTTCTAGGTTGGATCTCTCTTTAATGAGCTTAGACCTGTTTACAAACAATAATTAGATTAGGATATATTTGCCATGAGGTAAATTTTACCCCAAGGTGCTTTTTCAGGAGGCAACTGGACTTTCTTGTTTTGTTTTGTTTTGTTTTTTGAAGACATTTCGCTTCTCATCCAAGAAGCTTCTTCAGCTCTGACAGGATAGCGGGGATTTATATTCCTTGCAGATAGCTGGTCATTTGCATCCTTCGGGACAACCATGACCTGGATGACTGAGAATCTCCACAGACGTTTAGCTATACAATTTGGGATGAACACCCTTTGAATGGTGTGGGAGTATGAACAGATTTCCAGAGGAAAAATTGCAGACTACAGGAACCAGGAGCACTACTCAGGTGATCCTGAGGACACAGATAAACCTCCAAGTGCTTCAACGACCCTCAGAAAGGATGCACCTGCAGGTCGCTACTACCGATTCACCCGAACCGGTCTGAACTGGCTGAATACCACCTCTGGTCATAAATTGAGGACTTACTGTAACCAAGGCAGGTTACATTAAATCTACACCAAGTACAAGTACTCTTCAACTTACCACAGGTCATTTAGTGACTGTTCAAAGTTATAACAGCACTGAAAAAAGCAACTTATGACCATTTTCACACATGACCATTTTGGCATCCCCATGGTCACATAATCAAAATTTTGAGGCTTGGCAAATGACTCCTATTTATGATGGTTGCAGTGTCCCAAGATCATATGATCACTTTTTGTGACCATCGAGAAGCAAAGTCAATGGGGAAGCCAGATTCACTTAACAACCATGTTGCTAACTTAACAATTGCAGTGATTCACTTAACAACTGTGGCAAGGAAGGCTGTAAAAATGGGGCAAAACTCACTTCACAAATGTCTCAGTTAGCAACAGAAATTTTGGGCTCAACTGTGGTCGTAAGTCGAGGTCTAAGTGTATTATTGATTGGGCAGCCTGCAAATCACAAGCAATTTTAGTGCAGTTTCTCCCTACTATATTTTGCATTGTTTTGCTACAGTAAACCTTTCCGTATCCTTGAGCTCCAATGCCTACTAAATTCTAGGCTTGTGGGAACAATTTTGTACCCCGGTAAGCAAATAAGGGAGATATATATCTTTTAAAAAAAACCTTTTCAACCAGGCAGATATAAAACCGCCCTTATTTGCAAACTAAGAAAGTGTGTCTCTGGCCTTGAGTTAGCACACATATCTTAATTAAAGCTCATATTTCATAGTCTACATAAAGACATGGTAGGAGAAAAACCAAGGATATTTTTAAACAATAGAAATATGAGCCTGTTGCCTAAACATATCCCAGGCCACATAATGCCAACTATGACATTTTACTGTAAATTTATGGTCCAGAAGAAGGACGACAGTAAATAAACCGAGAAAGTGACTATGATCATACAGTATGTAATGGGCTGTGAGAACAACCTTGGGAGACAGGAGGAAGAGCTATAGCCTAGGGCAGTGGTGGCGAACCTTTTTCGGCTCGCGTGCCAAAAAGGGGGGGGGCGCGCTCACGCGCGCTCGCGTGCCCACACCCATTCCCTCCCCCCCACGCATGCGCACAACACCCCCCCATGCTGCCCCCTGCACATGCGCACACACCCTCACCCCCGCACAAAGGCTTACCAGAGCCTGGAACGACAAAACCGGCAAACTGGAAGTGCGAAAAAATGCACTTCCGGTTTGCCGGTATGCTGTTTTTTGCACTCCGGAGGGTTCAGGGAAGCTCCCTGAAGCTCCGGAATGCAAAAAACTACAAAATGGACAAACTGGAAGTGCGGAAAAGTGCACTTCCGGTTTGTCCGTTTTGTAGTTTTTTGCATTCCGGAGCTTCAGGGAGCTTCCCTGAACCCTCCGGAGTGCAAAAAACAGCACACCAGCAAACCGGAAGTGCGTTTTTTTGCACTCCCGGTTTGCCGGTGGGAACCCTCGCGTGCTGGCTTCTATGGCTCCGCATGCCACCTCTGGCACGCGTGCCATAGGTTCGCCACCACGGGCCTAGGGGTAGGCCACAGGTGTCAAACTCTCCACGTCACGTTGCCATCATGTGATGTCTCACAATGTTTTCCCATTTGTGGAGCTGGGGTGGGCATGGCCTTCGTATGACACATTTGGCCTGTGGGCTGCCAGTTTGACACCCCTGCAGTGGTTGGCAACCTTAAACACTCAAAGAGCCACAAAGGTCCTAACCAGAAGCCCCCCATTCACTTCTGGAGCCGACCAGAAGTCCGGTTCCCCCACCATAGAGTCTCCTCCTAACGCGGCAACCTTTTTCCTCTACCAGTCCTAACAGAAAGCCCTATCAATTGTGGAGCTGACTGGAAAACCCGCCCCTTGCCATAGAGTCTCCTGGCATGCCCTGCTCCCCCCCCAACTGGAAGCTCCTCTCAAAATTGTGGTGGCAACCAGTGACAGGGAGCCGCAGTAGACGAATGAAAGAGCCACATGCGGCTCCAGAGCCGCAGGTTGCTGACCCCTGGCCTAGGCAATGCCTGATCACTTACTTTCCCTACCGGTTGGCAAATGTTAGCATGCGCAAATTAATATAAAATGTTTCAAAGTCTTCTTTTGTCCTAAGATCTTGTTACTCTGCTATTACAAAGCCATTGAAATTTGTTTCAAGGTTCATCTTTGCTCACAGAAAGGAAGAAATTCAATGGGCTATTCTTGAACTGATCTCTTTTTTTACCTGTAAACTTTGCTTGAAAAACTTTAACTTCGTATTTCATCTCTTTGTAGTGGATCACTCACACGAGAGTGTTAAATAGTAAATTTCCCATCAGGTTTCACCCCATCCCCTTTGATATCATGATCAGAAATAGATGTTCCTTGCCTTGACTTCTATTAGATTTAAAACTATTATGGTAGGAAATGTAATTTCTACCCAGGGGAAAATTATTGATGACCTTCTCTTCATAAATTAAGAAAAAATGTCTTTGAGAGTTTGCTACACAAAGATTTATTTAAACTTAGAACCTTACTTCTACTCAACAGCTGGACATTTTTTAAAAAGGGTAGTTCTAAGTGTCTAGAAGCCTTTCTTCTGTTATGTCTAATTCTTTATCTGTATTATTAGAAGATTTAATAGTAATATTATTAAAAATTACAACAACAACACAAACTTTGAAAAGAAAAAGAACAAAAGAAAAGAAAAAGAAATACAGAAAAAGAATAAGTCTATAAAGAAATGAGTTGCCTCTTTATCATGTCAAGTGGAAACAATTTTAGTAATTTATCACCTTTAATAAATAGTTCTAACTAACTGTCTGACTGCAAAAGGTATTAGATTACAGATTACAGATTACAGATTACAAACACCCCTCAAACACCCCCCCTTCATCGCAGCCAGGGGTGGGTTCCTACCGGTGTGGTCTTGCCTATTCGTCGCCACAGAGCCGAAGAAGCTGGTGGCATTCACGGCGCGGGGCTTCCCCCGCCTGCTTTCCCCGGCCGCCGGGACGCCGCCATTTGCATTCTTTTGCCCTCTGCACATGCGCAAAGCTTTCTGCTTGCGCAGAGGGCAAAAGAATGCAAATGGCGGCGTCCCGGTGGCCGGGGAAAGCAGGCGGGGAAGCCCCGCGCCGCGAACGCCACCAGCTTCTTCGGCTCTGCAGCGACGAACAGGCAAGACCGCCGCTGCCCCTCTCACTGCCCTCCCTCCCCGCCTGGCAGGAGGAGGCAGGCGAGGCAGGAGGCAGAGGGGTGTGCAGGGCAAATTCAAATTTAAAAAGTGGGACTTTTTTGAAACGCCGTGGGACACGGGACAAATTATTAAAAAGCGGGACTGTCCCGCCAAAAGCGGGACGTCTGATCACCTTATCTTAATTCCAAGTTGCTTCTCTCATTGACTGCTTCTTGTCTTGCTTTCTGGTGCTTTGGAAAATAAGTTGGCCCCCTTCCCTCAAATATTGGAATACTGCTATCGTGTCCCCCCTAGTCCTTCTTTTCTCTAGACTTGTTGTTGTTAGTTGCAAAGTTGTGTCCGACCCATCGCGACCCCATGGACAATGTTCCTCCAGGCCTTCCTGTCCTCTACCATCCCCCGGAGTCCATTTAAGCTCATGCTGACTGCTTCAGTGACTCCATCCAGCCACCTCATTCTCTGTCGTCCCCTTCTTCTTTTGCCCTCAATCTTTTCCAGCATTAGGCTCTTCTCCAGTGAGTCTCCAGTGAATCTCTAGACTGGCCGTACCCAGTTCCTGCAACCCTTCTTCATATCTTTTAGTCTCCAGGCCTTTAACCATCTTCATATAAATATATAGTTATGGTGGAAGGGTTAGTTACGAAAGTTGCATCCATCCCCAACACTGGTATTCAAATTTCAGCATCATAAATACATACCATGTTTTTTCCCCCTTTGCTCTTTATTTTAAATTTTAATCACCCGTCTCTAAATTCACCTCTGGTACACTGGAGATATTACCTTCGCTTCTACAGTTTTCTGTTACTCTGTGTTTTTTTTAATGACCTTTTCGGATGCTTCCGTCACAATCTCATACATCTCATCCCCTTGAATATTAAGCGAGGTGCCAAAAATATCCTCTTCACCCCATCTTACCTTGCAATATCATGGCTCTTCCGGCAGGAGGAGGTGTTGCATCAGGACCTTGGTTGCAAGGTGGTTTGCTGGAGGTGCCAGGTGGTGATTCTTCTCTAGAGCTTCTTAAAACAGTTGGAAGCTTTATATGCTGTAGTAACTGAAGTCTCCCTCCAGGCAAAAATTCAGCTCCCTGGATGATTTCATGGAAAAAGACATTGAATCACAAAGAAGGTTTCCAGACATTTGCAGAACCCAAGACACCATCAGCAATTTTTTTAACTCTTCCTTGCTTCGGGTCAATTTTTTGAAAAGGATGGGCCGTGTCCTGCTCTTCTAATTTGTGGCAAATTAAGGATGAGTGTTCCCTGGAATCAAACTTTCCCAACTGACAGGCTGAAAGCTCATTACAAGCTATGAAATAACATTGTAATTCGGAGACAACAGCATGCAATAGCAAAGTGATAATTCTGTTTATACTCCAAAATGCATATTTTCAGTTGTAAAAAAAATGCATTCATGACATATTTTTTTCTTTCTTTCTTTCTTTCTTTCTTTCTTTCTTTCTTTCTTTCTTTCTTTCTTTCTTTCTTTCCTTCCTTCCTTCCTTCCTTCCTTCTTTCCTTCTTTCCTTCCTTCCTTCCTTCCTTTCCTTCTGTTTGTGTCTTTTTGTCTTCCTTCCTTCCTTCTTTCTTTCCTCTTTCCTTCTTTCCTTCTTTCTTTCTTTCTTTCTTTCTTTCTTTCTTTCTTTCTTTCTTTCCTTGTCTGTGTCTTTTTGTCTTCTTTCTTTCTTTCTTTCTTTCTTTCTTTCTTTCTTTCTCTTTCTTTCTTTCCTTCTGTCTGTGTCTTTTTGTCTTCTATCTTTCTTTCTTTCTTCTTTCTGGCATTCAGCTTTTTATTAGCTTATCAAAATATCAAAGAAAAATGAAAATAATAGGAAAGAGGAAGAAAAAGGAAAGAGGAAAAAGTGTAGGGTAAAAGGGAAAACAAAAAAAGCATTAACTTCCAACTTTTAGCACAATAGAATAGGGGTAATAGCATACAGCTTCAGGTTTTACATGATACTGTATACTAGCATTTTTCTAACAACAAAGCTATGTAATCAGCAAAATCCAAAATCAAAGTTTCATTTTCTTTCCACCTCAAGCACAAAGTCCAGAAGTGGTTTCCAAGTACAAACAAAGTTGGTTGTATTCTTTTCTTTAATTAGAGCAGTCAATTTACCCATCTCTGCTAACTCCAACAGCTTTTGCAGCCAATCATCCATTGTGGTGTAGGAAGTTAGCCTACACCACCCCTCTCCTAGAAAAATGAAATATTCTAGGAAATATTAAAAAGGCAGGATATTATATAGAATATCCCTGGAAACATGCTTTTAGGCAGAAAAAAGACTAAGTAGCCCCCACCTTTGTCAATGTGCCATCAAGGAATGGCCCAGCTCACTCATTCCACCACCTTTGTTAATAGCCTGAGCCAGTCTATTCTACATAACAAAGATCTACCTCCTTCAGACAGAGCCATATTAGGAATTGCCCAAAGCCCTTTCATTACACCACCACCCAGCAAGGCTCAGCCAAACTTGAACTCAAAAACACAGCCTACAGAGTTGCCCCTGCATGGCCCCATGGGAGTCTGACCACCAATCAGAATGCATTTCTTATACAGGAACAGGAAACTCTGAGGTGGGGCCCAACAGAGCTTATAAAAATATAAAAAACTCATGGACTCTCAGCAACTCCCTTTTCTCTCCTTCAACATCCTAGAGCAGTGGTTCCCAACCTTTTTGTGATCGAGTACCACTTGGAGGTCCCGTACAGTCGCCGCGTACCACCTGGTTCCAGAGAAACTAAATTCGATCAGATATCACTTTATTTCCATAATTGTACCGTTCCTTTTTTGGCCCCGCGCATCCAGCAACTGGATTCTCGGGCCGCTGGGACCAGGTGGGTGCGTGTGGCAACAGTTGCAAATCGTTGCCAGATTATCTTGTGTTAGGCAGTAAACATTTTTGTGAAGTAAAAAATAACTAACTAAAAATCGTTTATGATCCTGAAAGTGTTCGCGTACCACCTGGAAGGCCCTCGCGTACCACTAGTGGTACACGTACCACAGGGTCCTAGAGGCATGTGATCCCCCTTTCCCTGGGACCTCAGACCATGTAGTCCTGCTGTCCTCCATTAAACCATCTTTCCAAGCAGTCCAATGCTTCCAGTGTCTTTTTCCCCACTTGGAACTGAACGCAGAAGGATATTCCTTACAACAGTGGGAATTAAGGTAGCTTTACATTTTTGTGCGTAGAGCTTTCTTGCTGCTGTCAGCGAATATAACATCAAAGTTCCAATTTTCTTTTCAAGTTCTTTGTCCATTAAGTCTAAAAGAAAAGTGTAGCCGAATTTGTAGATGACTTGTAAACTTGTAAACGAACTTGTAGACGACCCTCACTCTGTCAAAGACCTTGGAGTACTCATATCCAATGGCCTAAGTGCTAGAGCCCACTGTAATAACATTGCCAAAAAGGCACTAAGAGTTGTTAATCTAATCTTGCGTAGCTTCTTCTCTGGCAATATTACACTGCTAACCAGAGCATACAAAACATTTGTTAGACCAATTCTGGAATGCAGCTCACCTGTCTGGAACCCGCACTGCATATCATACATTAATACAATCGAGAGAGTCCAGAAATATTTCACAAGAAGAGTCCTCCACTCCTCTACTCGCAATAAAATACCTTATTCCACCAGACTTGAAATATTGGGATTAAACAATTTACAACTATGTCGCCTCTGAGCTGATCTAAATGTAGTTCATAAAATCATATACCAAAATGTCCTTCCTGTCAATGATTACTTCAGCTTCAACCACAGCAATACACGAGCACGTAATAGATTCAAACTAATGTAAACCTCTCCAAACTTGACTGCAGAAAATGCAACAGAGTGATCAGTGCCTGGAATGCACTACCTGACTCTGTGGTTTCTTCCCCAAACCTCAAAAACTTTAACCTTAGACTGTCTACAGTCGACCTCTCCCCATTTCTAAGAGGTCTGTAAGGGGCGTGCATAAGCGCACCACTGTGCCTACCGTCCCTGTCCTACTGTCATATTGTCCTCTTTTATTGGTACTTTTTTTACTTATGTTATGTTTATACAAACAACTACTATCCTATGCATGTTTGATAGATAAATAAATAAATAAATAAATAAATAAATAAATAAATAAATAAATAAATAAATAAATAAATAAATAAATAAATAAAATTTAAAAAGTCTCCGGTTTTAACTTTATATTCATTTTAAGAATCTTCTGTATCAAAAGATGTGGCTCCTGCTCCAATATTTTTTTGCTTTGTTGCAGATCCACCAAAAATGATAGAAATTTCCTTCCTTACATTTATATCGCCAACAAAACATGTGAAGTACGATATCCTTTTTTTAAATTCAGAGCTCTGACGGGTTAACCTCTAGGATTCTGTATAAAGATAGATCTGATTGGCTGCAGGACAAATATAAAATGTTATGTTAGAAGGAAGAGGTCTTTTTATTGCGGCTATTGTTAAATCGGGTGTCTAAAAGAATATCTTGTTCATTTCTGCAAATCTTGATCTATTTTCTATTCCTCTTTGATCTTCAGAGAGTTTGTGTGGGAAGATTTGGCAGATTCACTGTCTTGAACAGGGATTAACTGGTTTTACCCTTGCAAGATTTCCTTTGTGATTATGAAACAATTTGGTGTCATCAATCTGTCAGTTCTAATCTACTTTCGATTCACTTTTTGATTAGACAGATTTATAGGGAAGAAGACAAACGATGTGTAGAAGGCTTGGCATGAATAAACGAATTTCTATTGTATCCAAAAGTTCAAATATATTAAACAGCCCTGGTAACTAGGGAGGGAGGGAGATGGGAGGTTCAAAAATGTGAAATGAAAACAAACAAATAAATCTCTGTGTTTTCTGAACACAGAAAACTGTGTTAGCTGTCACAAAAATAGGCTGGCAATTCTTATCTTATCTTCTGTCCCCATGACAAACCTGCCCGATCTTGTCCCCAGAACATGAATGACTCAATCACATCTTGCTGCTTTTTGTACTGCCAAATGATTCATTTTCCTACCTTTGTTTAAGCCAATATGGTCCTACCAGGGTCCAAAGCATTCACTGTATGTCTATAGAGATTCTCAGTCATCCAGGTCATGGTTGTCCCAAAGGTGCTTTTTCAAAAGGCAACTGGACTTTGTTTTTCCTTGAATACATTTCGCTTCTCATCCACTGCTTACATAGAATAACAGAGTTGGAAGGGACTTTGGAGGTTTTCAATCCAACCCCCTGCTTAGGCAGGAAACCTTATACCATTTCAGACAAATGGTTGTCTTCTTAAAAACTTCCAGTGTTGGAGCATTCACAACTTCTGGAGGCAAGCTGTTCCACGGATTAATTGTTCAAACTGTCAGGAAATTTCTCTTTAGTTCTAAGTTGCTTCTCTCCTTGTTTAGTTTCCACCCATTGCTTCTTGTCCTGCCTTCAGGTGCTTTGGAGAATAGCTTGACTCCCTCTTCTTTGTGGCAAACTCTGAGATAACAGAACACTGCTATCATGTCACCCCTAGTCCTTCTTTTCATTAAACCAGAGGTGGGTTCCTGCTGGAGCTGTCCAGTGCGCAGCTCCGGTAGGGAGCGGCCGATTGCGCAACCGCTCCGGAGCCCTCTCTGCCGGTCCATCGCGCGCATCGCCATTTTTTCCCGTGAATTTTTGGGCGATTTTGCTTCTGCGCATGTGTGAAAGCAAAATCGCACCAAAATCTCATGAGGGGACGCGCACGTGCGTGAGATTTTGGCAAGATTTTGCTTTTGCGCATGCACGGAAGCAAAATCGTGCCGAAATCTCACGCACCCGTGTGTCCCCTTGCAAGATTTTGGCGAAATTTTGCTTCTGCGTATGTGCAAAAAACAAAATCACGTGAGGGGGCGCGCGCACGTAGCGTGCGCGCCCGCGCCCGAAGCATGGATATGCACGCGCAGCACACCGGCACCGGTAAGGCAGCAACCCGCCGCTGCATTAAACTGCACATACCCAGTCCCAGCAAATTGAAGTCCAGAAGTCTTAAAAGTTGCCAAGTTTGGAGACCCCAACTTAAGACATCAAAACTATCCCAGCAAATATACTATGCGATATATCTATAAATATGGAGGGAGGAATCCACAGAGGTCCTGATCTTCTCAAGAATTACCTCTCCCACCATCAACCTTGTCATGAGTTATCTACCACTTGCTTCTTCCCGGTGAATGAATTTCTTTCATTAGCCAAAAGAACTAGGCAGCTGCTTCAGACATCTGCAATCGAGTTATTGATTTCCTGGCAAGGTGTTTGCCCACCCACAGATTATTTCCCTTCTAGGAAGCCATGGTGAGGCGGAAAGAGCTTTTCAGAAGAAATATGTGAGCTCCCGATGCTGAGATTTATTATTGCTGAAACACCCACCGACAGAATCCATTAAGGAAAGGTAGAAGACAGGGATGATGGGCTGTTGTTTTCTGATACTGAAAAACAACAACAACAAAACCAAACCTGTCAATCCCAACTTTCTCCTTGCCACAAAATGGAGAAACATTGTGTGCGTGGTAGTGTGTATGTGTGTGTCTGTACTTACACCCAATGTATTTTCTCCCATGCTGTTTTTCCCCTCTAGGTTCAAATTAGATAAACCACTGGAGACCTATCACCAGATCTACTAATTTCTCTTCCCCTCCCCTTGGTTAAAAAGTAATCAGTGGTAGCACTTGATTGACTTAATTTGGGCTCAGAAGCTAAGCATGGTCAGGTTTGATTAGTAATGGGATGCAAAACCAAGACAAAGCCAAGGGCTGTAGAGAAGACGCAGAGAACTTTGGCGAAATGTCTCCTAAAAGGAAATCAATAGCAGACAACCCAATGTTGTTGTCCTTAAAATTGTATGGACATATCCAAGGAGCCACCAGATGTTGAAATAAAGTTGAAGGTTACTTGACTTTAATGCTCATTATCCCTCAATCCTGACACTGTTTCCTAGCACTTGTAGCAAAGTCCACATTCTGGGCAGAGAGGACCACTGGTTTGAAAGAGGAGTCAAAGAGGCCATCTACATTAAAGTTGAACAGCCCTCTCTTCAATGGAAGGGGTGGGATATGACACCACGTATCTCCTGTTTACAACGCAGTCCTTTCAGCAGGTCCAAGAAGGCTCCACACCCATTTGCACTATTCAGGTGACCCTGAAGGCACAGATAAACCTCCAAGTAGCCTCTCAGAGAAAGTGCTAACGACCAGATGACTGCAAGGATATATAAATCCTTCCATTCTCCACCATTCAGTCAGAACTGAAGAAGCTTCTTGGATGGGAAGCAAAAGGACTTCAAGGAAAAACATAGAAAGTATGGTTGCCTCTTGAAAAAGAACCTTTGGGACAACACTCCTGAAATTCAACAATATCTAGATTATCAGTGATGACCCTGGATATGATCTCCCTCTCCTGTGCTTCCATTGGTTTAGAACAGGGGTCGGCAACCTTAAAACTCAAAGAGCCATTTGGACCCATTTCCCACAGAAAAGAAAACACCGGGAGCCACAAAAACCTTCCCGTGCCTGACTATTTCCTGAACGGCCACAGAACTAGCATATGTAGTTGAATTAAATGTTCTGTTTTCTTCTGAAATTTTTCTTTTCTTGGATTTATCCATGTTTGGAAAAGCTCAATAAATCGTGTGTCAGTGGGTATCACACATTGGCGGTTGTGACGCATATTTTGAGCAACAGGGAGCCGCAGCCGAGGGATGAAAGAGCCACATGCGGCTCCAGAGCCGCGGGTTGCTGACCCCTGGTTTAGAAGAACCGCTATTTCAAGACCATGTTTAGAGTACTTCCTAAATGACGTTCATATACACCAATTACAAAATCATTACTAATTCCATATGCTTATTAATTGAATTTGTAATCAACATTGGCATCTCTAGAAAACCCAGGGATTTAAACAATCTCTATAGGTAGTGGTCAATATATGACTGTAATGGAGCCTGCTCATTACAGTCCTGGGTCATAATGGCCGTAAAGCAGATCAGTCAAGAGACTGACCCAATTTTATGACCTTTGTTGCAGTAGTCATTCAGTTAATGCCATGGTCATTAAGTGAACACTGCTGTTGCTAAGCGAACCAATGGTTTGCTATGGACACAATTTTGCTGAAAACCAAAAGTGCCGATTTTTGGAAAAAATCACCGTAAAACACTATGGTGTGACTATGAGATGCTGCAAACAGCCATAAATGCAGCTGGATTTCTGAACATCTGAATTTCAGTCACATGACACAAATTATATTTTCAAATCCAGGCCATAAATTCTCTTTTTTGTGTTGCTCGTAACTTTGACCGGTCCCTCAGCATAACCAGTCATAACTCAAGGACTACCTGCGGTCCATTCCAAGATCCTGAAGAAGTGGGATAGATCATTGTCCAAAAAGGTGAAGATAACGCAAATGTTATTGAGATGTGCAAAGTATGTCTTTTTTCCACTTTTTTATTAATGACTTGGAAAATAACGTGGGGTGAAACCTGATCGAATGCGCAGAGGAAGTAAAATCCCGGGATCAAAACCTGAAATGATCTTGATGGGTTAGAGAAATAGGCTGGAAATAAAAATTCAACTTACTGCAGACAAATGTAAAATCAGACCCTTAGAGAATATTGCACAATGGTAGGATCGGATACTGAAATTCACCTGACTCGAGTCGGCAGATGATCAAAAGGTAAAATCTCTTGCAAGTTCAGGTATATTTCTGATGGGCTTATGAACAGGTCCTTTATACGTAGATATATCTTCCTGATTGTCAAGATGAGAATAACTCTCATCAGAGGCGAAAATAGATCTTTACCTGGAACTCTGACATTAGAAAAGAAACCGCAGTTTAAAGTTCTAAGTAGAAAATATTTATTTCGGTACAAAAACAATAAATCTCATTAATCACATCTTTGCTATAAAAAACACCTCTTGCTTCTACAGAAGCTGAGACAGAAGGACGGATCAAAGAAAGGAAGTACACATGTGTACTAGGAACATATTAATCACGTGCTCAGGAATAAACCATTATATTTGATAGGGATGCAGCTCCCTGCATATATATATAACAGGCAATATAATCACTGTGTGACACTGATATATTAGCTGGAGCAATTTTTATGGCTTAAAATGCAAATCTACAGGTCCGTGAGCAAGTCCGTAATTAGCAACTATAAGTAGCCTCTCTTGCTGGCCCTGGTTCTCCAACAGATTCCTACCAGATGTGATAATGCAACCCAAAACATATTTGCTCTTTTAGGAAAGGGGGATGAGTGCTTTTTTTAAAAAAAGCAATGAATGTCATTGTAAAACGTGCACAAGTACCACATTAGTTCTACATCAAGAGAAGTAGAATCTCCAAAATAATGAAAGTAATAGTGTTACTCTGTTCCTCATCTTGTATACTAGATCTGTCAGGTGCAAAGAATTGCAATAGCAATAGCACTTAGACTTATATACCGCTTCATAGTGCTTTACAGCCCTCTCTAAGCGGTTTACAGAGTTTAGCATATTGCCCCCAACAATCTGGGTCCTCATTTTACCGACCTCAGAAGGATGGAAGGCTGAGTCAACCTTGAGCCTGGTGAGATTTGAACAGCTGAACTGCTGAACTAGCAGTCAGCTGGAGTAGCCTGCAGTAGCTGCATTTAATCACTGCACCACCTCGGCTCTTAATGAGGAACATCCGTTAGGTCGCAGCATAGAAGATTTATTCAAACTTATACACAAGAACAGGGATGGGCAACTATTTATGACCTGTAGACTTCAGGTCCCAGAATTCATGAGCCAGTCATGTGAGCTCAGGAATTCTGGGAATTGAAGTCCACAGGTTGTAAATGGGCCAGAGTTGCCCATTCCTGCACAAGAATCTAGCCAACTAAAGTTCAACACCAAATTGTTCAACTAAGGGTCAATGGAATTCAGGAGGGGTTGGACTTGAACTGTTTGTGGGAACATAATGATTCCAAGCTGATGACATGCTTAACTCTGCCCCCAGCTGTGCCTACTCTTCTCCTACCATATCCCATGTTGAATACTACTCCGCTAGAAGGATTCAAATGATGATCAGAGGAGTTGAGTGGGGGAATTAGCCAGCTTTGGCCTTCAGAAGGGAATATGGGGGTGGGACTGGGGGATATGATATCATTCTTTAAGTACCTGAAGAGCTGTCTGATAGATGAAGGTGAAGAATAATTGTCTTGTTATCTGAACATCTGATGGTGAGAAGAGTTTGCTGATGGAACTAATTATCTGAGAAGGTGTTATAATAGTTCATGCAAAATGAACTGCCTGTTAATGCAGACTTCATTCTGTATTCTCTTGCATTGAGCAGGATGTTGGATTTGATAGCTCCATCCTATTTTATGATTCCGGATGGGCCTCTGAAATAATTAGCAGCTCTAAGAAGCCTCTCTTGCTGGTGGCAGTTCTTAAAAAGGTTTGTTTATTTATTTATGTCCCAACTTTATTATTTCTACAAATAACTCAAGGCAGTGTGAGCATACCTACCATGATGCTTCTCTTCCTCTTTATAACCACCACAACAATAGCAATAGCACTTAGCCTTATATACCGCTTTACAGTACTTTACAGCCCTCTCTAAGCGGTTTACAGAGTTCAGCATATTGCCCTCAACAATCTGGGTCCTCATTTTACCCACCTCGGAAGGATGGAAGGCCGAGTCAACCTTGAGCCTGGTGAGATTTGAACTGCCAAATTGCAGGCAGCCGGGAGTCAGCAGAAGTAGCCTGCAGGACTGCATTCTAACCACTGTGCCACCGTGGCTCTCAATCCTGTGAGGTGCGTTGGGCTGAGAGAGTGACTGGCCCAAGATCGCCCAACTGGCTTTCATGGATAAGGTGGCACTAGAACTCACAGTCTCCCAGTTTCTGTACAAAAAAGATTCCTACGAAAAGAAGGAATCCCTTAGATCAGGAAGTCCTAGACTTACAACCTTACAAATGGTTCTATAGCACTGAGAAAACTGACTTGCACTTACAACCATCATAACATCTCCAAAGGCCATGGGATCAAAATTTGGGCCCTGCCTGTATTTGCAACACTTGCAGCTGAAGAAGCTCCTTGGATGAGAAGCGAAACGTCTTCAAAGGGGAAAAAAACCAGAAAGTCCAGTTGCCTCTTGAAGAAAGCACCTTTGGGACAACCATGACCTGGATGGCTGAGAAGCTCCATAGACATCCCACTGATCACCATTTGCAACCTTCCCAGCCAACTTCTGCCAAGCAAACTCAATGAAGGAAACTGGAATTGCTTAAGGACCGTATGAGTAAGGTGACCAGATTTTAATATTTGTAAAGCGGGACACCATTGATGGGGGGGGGGGGTTTCTAGGGGAGCAAGATGGGAGGGGTCCATCTCTCTTATCCTGCAGCTTTGTGCACCCCCCCAAACACCCCCCCTTCATCACAGCCAGGGGTGGGTTCCTAGCGGCGCAGGTTTACCTGTTCGTCGCCGCAGAGCCGAAGAAGCTGGTGGCGTTTGCGGCACGGGGCTTCCCCCGCCCGCTTTCCCCGGCTGCCGGGACACCGCCATTTGCGTTCTTTTGCCCTCTGCGCATGCGCAAATCGTTCTGCTTGCACAAAGGGCAAAAGAACGCAAATGGCGGCATCCCGGCGGCCGGGGAAAGCGGGCGGGGGAAGCCCCGCACCACGAACGCCACCAGCTTCTTCGGCTCTGCGGCAACGAACAGGCAAGACCGCTGCTGCCCCTCTCACTGCCCTCCCTCCCCGCCTGGCAGGAGGAGGCAGGCGAGGCAGGAGGCAGAGGGGTATGCAGGGCAAATTCAAATTCAAAAAGCGGGACTTTTTTGAAACGCCGCGGGACACAGGACAAATTATTAAAAAGCGGGACTTTCCCGCCAAAAGCGGGACGTCTGGTCACCTTACGTATTAGTCACTTAACAATTGCAGTGATTTGCTTAACAACCATGGCAAAAAAACCCCTGTGGATTGTAAAATAAGGTGCAACCACCTTAGTAATGGAAATTCTGATCCCAACTGTGGATTGAAGTCAAGGGCCACCTGTAGTCCAGCTTGAAGCTACCTAGGCTCTTATAAGTTCAAACCAAACTCTTGAACTGCATCCAAAGAGCAACTAGAAACTAGAGAATATTCTTTCAGCGTATTAAGAGGCCAATATTGTCCACAAGTTAGATGCACTCTCGCCATAATTTGGACTGACTGACTTTTAGTAATATTCCTCTGGGGTAACCTCACACAAAACATCCTGCAATGATCTAACCATGATGCAGGCAAGCATGGATAATCAACACACTGGTGTAGCCCGAATTCAATAGTAAAACTCAACAAATGTTCCATTATTAACCCAAAGTGATTTTTCAAAAGGCAACTGGATTTTCTGGGTGTTTTTTTTTCTTTGAAGATGTTTCACTTCTCATCCAAGAAGCTTCTTCAGTTCTGTCTGGATGGTGGGGAATGGAAGGATTTATATTCCTTGCAGATAGCAGGTCATTGGCATTCTTTTTAGAGAGTTGTTGAGGCCACCTGGAGGTTTATCTGTGTCATCAATGTCACCTGAGAGGTGCAAATGGGTGGAGCCTTCTTGACTGTGTTGTAGACTGGAGATAGATGATGTTGTATCCCTCCCCTTTTGTTGAGAGAGGGCTGTTCAATTTTGACATAGATGGCCTCTTTGACCCCTCGTTCAAACCAGCCGGGCCCTCTCTGTCCAAAATGTGGACTTTGCTGTCTTCAAAAGAGTGGCCTGTATCTTTTAAATGCGGATGGATTGCTGAATCTTATCCTGATGGGTTTGTTCTCCTATGTTGTGCCTCGTGTTTATGAAATGGTTGTTTTGTTTCTCCAGGGTACAGATATGCACATGGTTCACTGCATTGTACTGCATATACCATGTTGCTCAGTTTGTGTCTGGGTGTTTTATCCTTGGGGTGGACGAGCTTCTGCCTTAGTGCATTCTTGGGTTTGAAGTGTGCACGTATGTTATGTTGGCTGAAGATCCTCCTGAGCTTTTCTGATATTCCTGCAATGTATTATTAACATTCCATTCTTAACATTATAAGGACATACTTTCATGCAGTAGGGAAAGTATTCTGCTGTTCCTCTGACTATTGTGCTGCAAAAGAATTGTGAATAAATTTGAGGACTTACTGCCAAGTTGTGCAACCTTCTCGTCATACACGGTTAGTCACTCATTTGTCCTGCAACTTAAAGCAAATACCAGATGCAATTCTGCTTGACATACGACTGGACACTTAAAGACTGTTTGAACTTACAATAGAAAGCTACTTACAACCCATTTTTAAAGTTATGGCTACTGGAAGCACCCCCACAATCATTTACCCTTGGCCATCAGTGCAAGTGATTGTGGGGTTTGGTCCCCATTTATAGACACTAGCTCTCTCAACACATGTTAGTAGATCACAAGCAGAGAATTGTTTTCTTCTTATTTGTCTAGTGTTAACAGCAGATTTTTTGTCTGATGTTTGCATGGTAAAAGCATATTATCTGGTGTTTGGTAAAAAGTATATTGTTTGCTTGGTGTTTATCCAGTAATAGCAGATGGTTTGTCTGGTGTATCTGGTAACAGCAGATTATTGGTCTGGTGTTTATATGGTAATAGCAGATGGTTTGTCTGGTGTTAGCACCTGCCAACAATCAAATAGAAAACAATACCCTAATCAAAGATCCAAGGAGAAAATCACACTCCCAGCAATACAGACAGGCCAAGCTACTATATATAACCAAGGAACAAAGCACGGATGATGTTACCTAATTTGGTCTGCAAGAAAACAATAGCAATAGCACTTAGACTTATATACCGCTTCATAGTGCTTTACAGCCCTCTCTAAGCGGTTTACAGAGTTCAGCATATTGCCCCCAACAATCTGGGTCCTCATTTTACCCACCTCAGAAGGATGGAAGGCTGAGTCAACCTTGAGCCGGTGAGATTTGAACAGCTGAACTGTTGAACTAGCAATCAGCTGAAGGTTGCAGTGCTGCTTTTAACCACTGCGCCACCTCGGCTCATATAACCACCAAGCTCAGAGAGCACCAAGGACCCTACAGTTCAACTCTAGATATTCTCTTCTATTGAAACAGGACTCTTTTGAACAGTCGTTCTTCAAATCTGGTTAAGAATATAACTTTGACGAACCACACACTTTGTGTAACACAGCGGTAGGAAAAATTCAGTCTTTAAACTATGGCTTATTTGTTATTTTCCCGATCTCTCAGACATGGCTATTATTTTAAAGTATAATAATATAATTTATTATTGTACAATTAATAATTACAGGTACTCAAATAGACTCATGACAGTTTACTAAATAATTAAATCATAAATATATAACATAACGCATAAGCTTCCATGCTGAGACTTAATGGAGAAACAATAGAAAAGTGGTGTCAAACTCGATTTCATTGCTGCATCAGGGTTGTGTTTGACCTCGGGGGGGGGGGGGAGAGAAGCATGGCCAGGGGGCATGGCCAGTTCGATGTCACACATCGAGGCTCTGTTTTCAGCCGCGACGGCCTGTTGCAGCCCTCTGCCAGTAAAAACGGAGCTCAGGGAGGACGTGCACAGCCTGCCCAGGCTCCGTTTTCGGCCATGACAGCCTCCTGCAGCACTCTTCCAGTGAAAATGAGGCTCAGGGAGGCTGTGTGCGGCCTGCCCGGGCTCTGTTTTTGGCTGCTCTGGCTTCCTGTAGCACTCTGCCAGTGAAAACGGAACTCCCGAACTTCGTTTTTGCTGGCAGAGGGCTGCATGAGGCCGTCATGGCCTAAAACGGAGCCCAGGAGGACTGTGTGTGGCCGGCCCAAGCTCCGTTTTTGTTGGCAGAGGCACCATGGGCCGGACCATCACTGTTTCCAGAGTGGCCCCGTGTGCCAGATCTAAGCACGGGCCTTGAGTTTGACACCCCTGCAATAGAACTTCCACAATAAATAATGCATCCCCAGTATATAACATAACCCTAAACCACTATATGCCATAAAACCCCTGATAGAGCAATTATGCAATACTAATCATTCCACTACAGTTCTTTACAAATAGTCATCTTTGATGTAGCAACACGCACAGCTACATTCAAGATACAGCTCTTCTGGAAAAGCCCAGTTTTTATCCCTCTCTTAAGGATATCAGTCAGGGCTAACTACAGATAGTCCTTGACTTACAACAGTTCATTTAGTGACTGTTTGAAGTTACAATGGCACTGGGGAAAAATGCCTTATAACCGTTTTACACACTTATGACCATTGCCGCTTTCCCATGGTCATGAGATCAAAACTCAGAAGCTTGGCAACAATTTCATATTTACGACGGTTGCAACATCCCAGGGTCATGCGATCCCCTTTTGTGACCTTCTGACAAGCAAAGTCAATGGGAAAGTCAGATTCACTTAACAACTGTGTCACTAAGTTAACAACTGCGGCGATTCATTGAACAACCATGGCCAGGAAGGTCGTAAAATAGGGCAAAACTCACTTAACAAATGAGCAACAGAAATTTGGGGCTCAATTGGGGTCGTAAATCGAGGACTACCTGTGAGATGGTGCTAGACAGGCAGTCCTTGATGGACAACTGCTCGTTCAATGATCATTTGAAGTTATGGCAGCAGTGAAAGAGTGGAACTTACAACCACTCCTTGAAGTTCCAGCTGTCCTGGCACCTCCACAGTCACAGGTTTATGATTTTGGTGCTTGGCAATAGCAATAGCACATAGACTTATATACCGCTTCATAGTGCTTTACAGCCCTCTCTAAGCGGTTTAGAGAGTCAGCCTATTGCCCCCAACAATCTGGGTCCTCAGGAGGATGAAAGGCTGAGTCAATCGACTTGGAAGGCTGGAAGGCTGAGTCAACCTTGAACTGGTCAGGATCGAACACTCTGGCAGTGGGCAGAGTCAGCCTGGAATACTTCATTCTAACCAGTGAGCCACCACGGCTTACAAGGGTTGCAGCATCTTATGGTCACAGGATCGCCATTTGCAATCTTCTTTGCAAGCTTCCTACGAGCAAAATCAACAAGGAAACCAGCCGGGAAGATCACAAGTTGTTCTCCTGACCAGCAACAGACACCCCTGGTCTGGCTCTACTCACGCCGCCCCTCATAGGCCATTCATACACTCTCCCCCACAGTCCTCCCCACTCCAGCTATGTCTGCCTGCCAGTTGATCTGCTTGTGAGCCACCTTGCTTAATGATGGTGGCAACGGGGAAAGCTGGCTTTGGAAGAAATATTCATCTGGTTCCGTTCCAAGCAAGGAGAAAGACACTGGAAACATGGAGGCTGATTGGAATGATGGTTTAATGATGAGCAGGACCACATGCAGGGGTGAAATCCTCCCGGTTTGCTCTTACCTGTCGGTCGCCGCAGAGCCTTTAGAGCTGGTGGCGTTCGCGGCGGGGGGCTGCCCCCGCCTACTTCCCCCGCCCGCCTGGACGCGCCATTTGAGTTCTTTTGCCCTCTGCGCATGCGCAAAGTGTTCTGCATGTGCAGAGGGCAAAAGAATGCAAATGGCGGCGTCCAGGCGGGCGGGGGAAGCGCCGTGAACGCCACCAGCTCCAAAGGCTCTGCAGCGACCA